>JAWNLU010000634.1:0-1205000 GCA_035042165.1 Drosophila kuntzei | reverse complement strand
TTATAAATTCCAGTGAAATTTTGGTCGCCTTTGGCCTTAGGTGGAGTTTTAATATGACGTACTAGGAATGCAGATATTATAGTGAAGTTAAACATACATGAACAAAATAAATGTATGTATTTTTAGAATTCTCACCCACACTAACTTGAATATGAACTAAAATTAATAATAAATTTCCAAGTAAATTTAATGTATATTATCCGATTGATATGAAACTTGTTAATATAAAAATTATCCTCTGTCGATTCACAGAACAGGTAATAAGCTCGAAATAGAATTAAATACGAAATGAATATTTGACTAATGATTTGCTTGGGGCAATTAAAAAGTGTTACATTTTTTAAGCTGAGTGTAAATGTACATTTAAATTTAGATATTTATTAATTGGTAACTGAACTTTTGTAAGATTTCAATTAAAAACTAGAACATGTTTTATAACTGAGTGTACATTTAAATTTAGATATTTCTTAATTGGGAACTTAACTTTAGTAAGATTTCAATGGCGTTTTAAAATTGTTCTTTAATAAATGACCTCTGGCAATTAAAAGTTACATCAATGACCCATTTTCGGTGTAGTTGGCCCATCAACAATTCAGGCAGCTTGTAAAAGACAAATTGAAAACTGCAGTCGGCCAAATGTCAGACAAACGAATGCTGACATCGATTTTTTTTTTGTTGTTTTTCTTGTTGTTTTTTTATTTTTGGCCAGGGGCAAAACATTGTCAGGCTTTGGCCATGAGCTGGGGAGGCACACGTGTGTGTGCTCCAGCATTTCGATTCCTTATCCTGGCCATTTATTGCAGTTTCGTGTGAAAACTGTTCAATGCCAGCAGCAGCGATTGGGACTCAAAGTAAATTCTGGCAATTGGAAATTGGAATTGCAATCCCCGCGATTTATTGAATGATAAATTGATGTAGCATAAGAGGATCTTAGAGGGTTATTAAATGGGTGGCAATTATGTGAATATGAAATGTCATTACGTGGGCATGTAAACAAGTATTTATGAGTGTATTCATTGGCGTATTATGCTAGAAGTCAAAGTCAATGGGCGTTATTCATTTGCATATTTTTTCTCTCACTCTCTCATACAGATTGTCGCTCAAGTTGGCATAATAAAAAAAGGAACAACAACCTACACACACACACACCCACACAACATATTGAATAGAAAAAACAATGGCAATGTGCTGTCTGCATCTGAAGAACTTTAAATGCGCGATTCGTGTGTCCGCTCAGCGGTCAGCAAAGACATTGCCCACGTGCCACAAGAGTTAAACTTGCAACCAGTTGAGGCGCCTCGAAGCGAGTAAAAAGTATAACAACAATAACATTAAGTAATACACAAATTAAATCACACACACACACACTTACATCGGATAGTAGACAACACATACAGACGCTGTTAGCATGCCACGCCCACTAGCGCTGCTGCTGCTGCTCAGCCTCCTCAGCGGACTGACGTTGGCGCAGCGGCCGCTTTTGAATCACACCTTCAACTCGCTGCCAATGTCGCAGCATCAGAGCAACAGCTACAACAACTACAACTACCAGGGACCGGGCAAACAACTAAGGAACGGACGCCTCCATGAGCAACCGCAACCGTTGCCGCTGCCGCTGCCAACGTTGCCCGGATTGGCGCAGCCCGTCCATGTCTACGATGATTACGAGGGGGAGGCCAGTCAGGGCACATTTGGGTCGAGGCCGCCGCCGGGCAGTCGACGGGATACGCGACGTCGCCAGAATTTGTCGCATGTGGGCGCTGGGGGATTGCCACGCCCCGAACGTGGCAATGGGCAACGTGGCATGGAGTCGCTCCGCAAGGAGCTGCTGAAACCCTCGGTGGGTGGTCCGGGTGGTGGCATTTCCGGCAGTAGCACAGGCTACGCTTCCTACTCGGGCACCTCCTCCATTGGCAAGATCGATGGCCTGGGCGGGGTGGGATCTGCGGATCGCTATGGTGAGAAGCTGCGTCAACCCAATGGTGCGGCTGCCATGACAGCTGGTCCTGCCACCGGACTGTTTTCCACACGTTTTCCTCCGCTCTACGGAGGCACGGATAATCAACCGATACGCACGTCTCCCCGCAAGAACTCCCTCAGTGAGCTGATAAAGCTGAAGAAGAGCCTCAACCAGGCGGATCAGCCAGTTGGTGGAGTTACCCATGGTAATATGGAGGATGACACCGATGCCGATACGGATCAAGTGGATCCCATACAACAGATCAAGGAGCGCATTCGAGATACGGCACCAAAGCCGGTGAGTACAGCTCCCTTCCATGTCTGCGAATTTCTCTAATCCCATCTTCATTACTTAGAACACTTATGCACCCCATACGGAGTCGACAGCCTCGTCGGAAATCGAAGATTTGCTGGGCGTCAAGTGCAACTTTGAGACAAACTGCGCCTGGGAGTGGACAGAGAATTTGTTGGATGGTTTTCAGGTGATCACCGGCACGGAACTGGCCAAGAAGAATATGACGGGCTTGATGCCTGGACCCGTCGCCGACAGCATAGACGATGCCAATGGTCACTTTCTATACGCCCGAGTGAATCCCGCGACGAAGCAACTGAATTTGACTTCACCCTCGTTTAGCACCACATTGGAGAAGTGCGAAATGGAGGTTTATATGCATCAGAGTGACATGAGTCATGGAGTGTCGCGGGTGGTGGTGGAGCCACTGCATCCGCAGGAGAGTAGCTGGGTGCCGGCTGAGATTCTGGGTGATAATTATCGTCAATGGACACACCGAGTATTTCGACTCGGTCGCATTTCCCGTGACTTTCGAATTGTCTTTGAAATTGAGCCCGAACTGAAGGCAGGACAAAAGGGGCACGTGGCACTCGATAATTTGCGCATGGTCAACTGTTTTCCGGAAGGCACCAAGTCGGAAAAGTGCAGCACATCGCAGGTCAAGTGCATGATGAACAAAGTGCCCGTCTGTATTCCATTGCCGCGCATCTGCGACATCACCCGTGACTGTGACGATGCCGAGGACGAGCTGCAGTCATGCGGTAAGTGCCACATTGGAGTGGGTTCCCCAGGGTTCAGTGGTTCAAGCTCTTATCTTATGTTACAGACAAGATACCCTATGGCGGTCGCTGTGACTTTGAGGAGGATTGGTGCGGTTGGCGCGACTCGGGCAAGACAACATTGACTTGGTCCCGTCACACCGGCTCCTCTCCCACCCATGATACTGGTCCCGATGGCGATCACACCCAGCAGCATCTGCTGAACACCACTGGCGGATATTACATGCTCGTCAATATGAATCAACACATTAACGACTCGGAGAAGAACTCAATCATTGGGTTTGCCAGTAATGCCATCATGATAAGCAAGATCTTCAACCCGCCGCCCTCTGTCCATGGTAATCCCGATTCACCCTATCGCAACTCTTGCGTGGTGCGTTTCTACATCCATCAGTTTGGCAAGAATCCAGGCAGCATCAATCTTTCCGTTGTCGAAATGAAGGAAAAGGAGAATATAACCACAACACTCTGGTGGAGCACCAAAAACCAGGGAAGCGATTGGCTACGGGCCGAGTATGTTCTTCCCAACATTACATTCAGGTAAGTAGACAACCCTATAGAGTCCATAACAATCCGATTAACCGAAACTACTCGTATCCTTTCAGATACTATCTACAGTTTGAAGCACGCATGGGAATGCGCATTTTCTCAGACGTAGCCGTCGATGACTTTTCCCTGAGTCCCGAATGCTATGGTCTCAATATACCCGAGGAATATCTCAATGGATATAATTATTGGGATGTTCGTTCTAATCAAAAGAGTCCAACCCATCACGACTTTGACCATACGAACTGTAAGTGCTACTCTAATGAATTATCCTAGAGCCCTATTAAATTCCTTACATCTATCTCCTTGCAGATTTAGAATTAACAACCTGTGACACTCGGGGTATGATAGGACCGACACAGTCGCAATGTGAAAGCACCTACAAGGAACAGAACCAGTCGCATGTGCTACGAGAGGTTCACGTCGTGGAGGATCAAAGCACGTACAAAGGCATGCAGAAGTGGAAGGTTCCCAACGAGGGTTACTACACGTAAGTATCTCCTCTTAATTTCCCCATTAAACTACCCCTTGACTTACCTGCATTCCTACTCCTTTCAGCATCATTGCCAAAGGTGCCAGTGGTGGCCTTGGATCCGGTGGTGTGGGCAGCTCTCGTGGTTCTGTGGCTGTGGCGGTGCTGGAGCTGCACAAGAATGAAGAGCTCTACCTCCTGGTGGGTCAACAGGGTGAAAATGCCTGCATCAAATCAATGGGTCTTCATAAGGAAGCCGGCTGTGGAACGGAGCATGATCTGGACTTGACACAGTTCAGTTTTCGCTCCAAGCAAGACATGGTGATGAACATTTACATTGAGAATGGCGCTGGTGGTGGTGGCGGTGGCTCCTTTGTCTTTCTGCTTAACCAGGCGAAGAACGAGGCGGTACCGCTGCTCGTTGCCGGCGGAGGTGGTGGCCTGGGCATCGGCCAGTACATAGACGAGGACTTTCAGCATGGCCAAAATGCCAAACCACTTCAAGCCCCCGAAAGCGGTCAGATCAATGGCGAACCGCTGAATAAAAAGACTGCCGGACCTGGAGGTGGTTGGCGTGCCAAGGAGGATCAGGCACTAAGTCCAACCTATGGCGCTGCTCTGCTTCAAGGCGGACGTGGAGGACACTCCTGCTATGTTGAGCTGGCTGACAATGGTACCTCCGTGCACCGTCATGGACAGGGCGGTTTTGGTGGTGGCGGCGGTGGCTGCAACACAGGTGGCGGTGGTGGCGGCTACGCCGGTGGAGATGTCTATCTCAATGAGTCCAATGGCGAGGGAGGCAGCTCCTACATCAGCAACAGTCGTAGCCTCAGGGACGCCAGCGAAGTCCATGCCGGTTCCAGCAGTGGTGCCGGTGCAATCATCATAATTCCAGCTATCGAGGGGTGTGGCTGTGATTATCGTTGTGTGGCTCTGGATGAATTTAGGTCCAAGGTGCGCTGCATATGCCCAGAGGGCTGGAGCCTTAAACGGGACAACAACACGGCCTGCGAGAGACAGGAGGAGGCGGGCAAGTCATCCTTCCAGTATCTGGTATCTATACTGATCTTCTCCCTCGCCGTGCTCTTCATCTGCATTGCTGCGCTCATCTTTATGTTGTGTAAGTCCAGAAATTAAGTTCTTCTTAATAATTATCACTAATTCTTCTCGTAATTCCTTTGCAGATAATCGATATCAACGCAAGAAGCAGGCCAAAGTACGGCATAAGATGCTTGCGGAGCAGGATCTCCAGCTAAGTCGACTACGTCACAACATTGATGACTCTAATCTGAATAACTTCAATCCCAACTATGGCTGCGATGGCATTCTCAATGGCCACATCGATGTCAACAGTCTGCCGCAGGTGGCCCGCGAAAGTCTCCAGCTGGTCAAGTGAGTAGTTTTGGTTATATCATAATTCACATTTTATTAAACTTCAAACTACCATAACTTTGTCAAAACTAAACCGATTATCTTGCGGAATATCAAATTTTTTCATTATTTAGCCTTTAGTTTCATTGCCATCAAAATATTATTCACTTAAAAAATTTAGTTTTTTCTTTCATCACTGTCACCTTTTCATACTATCCCTTTGACACTTTTTCAAAAACTTCAAACTGACATAACTTTGTCAAAACTAAGCCGATTTTCTTGCGGAATGTAAATTTTTTTTTTATTATTTGGCCTCTTATATGATTTTGACACTTTTCAAAAACTTCATACTCACATAACTTTGTCAAAACTAAACCGATTTTCTTGCGGAATATCAAATTTCTCATTATTTCGCCTCTAATTTGATTCTGTATCAAAGTTTTATGCACTTAAAAAATTTAGTTTTTTCTTCATTACTTTTTTATACTTTTCCTTTGACACTTTTTCAAAAACTGCATACTCACATAACTTTGTCAAAACTAAGCCGACTTCCATACGGAATGTCAATTTTCTCATTATTTGCCCTTTAATTTAATTCCACATCAAAATTTTATTCACTTAAAAAATTTAGTTTTTTTTCACTTTTTCATACTTTTCATACTTCCCTTAACACCTTTTCGACCACAGCGTTATTAATTCCTTCGATTGTTATCCTCTGACTTACGTTTTCCTATTTTCCTCTTTTCCTCATAGTGCACTGGGCAAGGGAGCCTTTGGTGAGGTGTACCTGGCATTGTATCGCCATCGCGATGGAGATGCGGTCGAAATGCCGGTGGCTGTGAAGACACTACGCGAAGATCCCAAGCGCGAGAAGGAGGAGGATTTCCTCAAGGAGGCAGCCATTATGGCCAAGTTCAACCACCCGAATATGGTGCATCTAATTGGCGTCTGTTTCGATCGTCAGCCCTACTACATTGTTCTAGAACTGCTCGCCGGCGGAGATTTGCAAAAGTTTCTGCGAGAGAATCGCAACACACCGGAGCGACCTTCCCTGTTGACCATGAAGGATCTGCTTTTCTGTGCCCTGGACGTTGCCAAGGGCTGTCGCTACATGGAGAGCAAACGCTTCATTCATCGCGACATCGCAGCCCGAAATTGTTTGCTGAGCAGCAAGGGACCAGGACGTGTGGTGAAGATCGCTGACTTTGGCATGTCCCGGGACATTTATAGATCGGACTACTATCGGAAGGGCGGCAAGGCAATGCTGCCGATTAAGTGGATGCCACCAGAGGCATTCCTCGATGGCATTTTCACATCCAAGACGGATGTCTGGTCCTTTGGCATACTGCTCTGGGAGGTGTTCAGTTTGGGCCGCTCGCCATATCCCGGCCAACACAATACACAGGTCATGGAGTTGGTAGTGCGCGGTGGACGTCTTGGCTCACCCACTGAATGCCCCGTGTCCATTTACAAGATCATGGCCGATTGCTGGAATCCCACGCCCGAGGATCGGCCCACATTCACTAGCCTGCTGGAGCATCTAACTGCCTGCACGCAGGATCCAAGTATTATGAATGCACCGCTGCCCAATATACTGGGACCCACGGCCTCGGAGCGGGACGAGACTGTCATCCGGCCGCCCAACGGTGAGGAGTTCTGTCTGGCCGTACCGGACTATCTGGTACCGCTGCCCGGCAACGGTGCACCACATGCACCTGGTGGCGCCTCATATGCCCCAACTGCACAGCGTCAACAGAATGCCTGCACTCCCCCCGCAGTCACCTCGCCCGCCGCACCAAAGCCCACGTTGCCAGAGCCGTTGGAGGGGGCAGCGGCGATTGCCGGTGGCGACTGTTGGGAAACCTCCTTCATCTTGCCCAACTCGAAGAGCGATCAGCCGTTGCTCAGCGCTGGCGCCATCACCACGATGGCCAATGGAGATTCGCAGCGTAATCTTCAGGCAGCCGCTGCTGCTGCCGCTGCCACCTCGGCACATGCCACGCCCATATTGCGTTCGCCCACGCATAGCGATGAGGCGAAACTGATTAGCCTGGATACGCCGCAGGCGACGCCGACGACCATACAACCACCGCTGTCCTTTGCCTCGCAACTCGATGGCATCACGCTGGATCCTTCGGCGTTGTCCAAGAGCCTGGCAAATGGCGGCAATCCCAATGGCAACTCCAAGCAGTCCTACGCCAATGTGCAGGTGCAATTGAAGGCTGATCCGGACAGAGACTGCAGCAAGATGAATGGAACTCTGCCCACTGGAAATGGAATAGTGCTCAACGGGGAGACGGTAGCAGGAAAATCATCCAATGATTCACCATTTACCATTCAAGGATATGCGGAGCGATACAAGGACAACAACAATCATTCCGAAATCAGTTGTTAAAGCGTCCCCAAAGGCAAACACAGGGTGTCGTGTGTCTCCGTTGGTAACAGGGTGTCTCGGCTGTAAGCTTAAAGTTTGATAAAAGTCCGAGATGCCTACGAAATGATTAATTGATGAAAATTGTTGGATTGTTGAATTGGTGCAACATGTGGAAGCTTCAAGGGTTCAGTCCCAGTCACAATTTGTTTTTGCAGCTGAAAAGCGCAATAAACAAAAATAATTTAAAAACAAAAATCGAGTGAGAAGTTCACAAGAATTATATTGTAATTGAAAAAATTATACTAAATTTGTATGCGTAAAATACTTACACATAATTACAAAATATAAATTACGATAATTAGTTGAAAATTAGTTTAGTTTAGTTTTTGTAAGCGATTTGTTTGCCAATTGCGAGAGGTTGTAAATAAGTATATAATTAATTTTTGTTGTTTGCCAAATTTAATTTTTAATTTGAAATTCAATTGTTAATTTTATGTTAATTTAAGCAAATGACTGAAATGCTAAACAATATTCCTAAAAACCAACAAATTCAATTAATTTTTATACATATGCAGTCCAAGCGAATCCAACAACAACAAGAGCACGAACAACAATAACAAAAGGTACCAACGCATAGTCATTTATTAATTTATTTTCCTTTAAATGTTTTCGATTTTCTTATGTTTTTTAAATGCAACGTAGTCTATATACAAACAGCGAGCATAATTTGTGAATATTTGTATTTAATTTCTTTTTTTTGTTTATTATTTAGTTTTGTTTCTATCTTTTAATTGACCTGTAAATAAAAGCTTCCGTCGTAGTATATGAACTTATGTATTTTATATCTAAGCAAAATATAGCATGTAAATGATATACATATAAAGAATATTGAAATATTGAAAAAGAAAAACTACAATTTACAGGGTGATTTTTATGAAAATTCAGTTGTATGTTTAAAAAACAAAACAATTTAGCATTAACATATTATGACAAGATAAAAAACAGAAGACGAATAGTTTTTGTATCATTTTAGTTGTGCGCCATAATTTTAATTTGAAATAATAATGAAAAACATTAAGTGAAGAATATATAAATCGAAATTAAAAGAAGAGAAAATTGTTGTAAAATATTTTCACATTTTTTGCGTTGACCAACAGAAAAAAAAGGAAACCGAAGCGAGCAGTTGCAGTCGCAGCTTTAATTGTGCAACTCGCATTTGTTTAAATAATTAAGGAATATAATGTTGTTGCTGCATGTGTTAAATTGCAATGCATTCAAAGATCAGAGGTCAAAGGTCAGGGGTCGACGATCAATGATCGAGGCGGTTATTCAAATTTTACATTTAGTTCAGACGTAACAAACAAGCTTTAAATTATATAATTTTTATAAAAATATATATACACATGGCATAAAATATACAACAAAAACAAATAAGACGCATATTTATATTTAACAAAATAAAAAACCAAAAAATATGAAATGTATGTATTAAAAAAAGAAATGAAAAGAAAACAAACTTGATAAATTATACAATACACACATAAAAGAAATAAACATTGAGCATTGGTTAATTTGTGCGCCAAGCTTAGTAAATATATAATTATATTAACGGAACATTTAATTTATATGATGTATATGTACGTATATTAAATGTAAGCATGTTCAGTGTGTGCTAGTTTACATATATATTACAAACATACATACATACATACATACTACATGTGTTATACCAAATGAACAAATTGATGATAATTGATCATTTTGCTTATGTACCAGTCTACAGTTATGTATGCGCATAAAAATACATATTACATATATATAAATGTGTATTTAACTTTATATGTATGACTAAAAAAAAACAGTAAATAATGCTGAATACGCGAAAAACGAAGAAAACAAATGAGAAAATATTCGAGTATGTAAATTAAATATAAACGCATAGATATATTGCATATTACATCACAATAATGAAAGAAAAACGAAAATAAAGAATGAACAATGTACAAACATTAATTGAGATTACAAATATGCTACACATTATTTCACATAATAAAACAAACAAAAGGAAAACAAAGTAAAGCTTCAATATATATACATAAAAATATATATCTCAACATCCACAGCTAATGAAAATTTTAGAACTTAACTTTAAACTTACTTTTTGCTCAAAACGCGATTTCTTTGCAATGCAATGGAATGAAAGGAACTTAAAAAAATATTTCAATTGCATTACATATTTATGAATGTATGTATGTCATGGAGTAAACATTAATACTACTTATGTACTTACTTATATGTACTCGTATGTGTATCTATTATGGTTGTGCCGAGGCATGTAAGGGAGTCTTTGGAACCCCAAAACAAATACATACCTATTAAATATGCGTTAAATGTAAGAGAATACTCATATTCGTACTTTCACAACACTTTCTTCTCTTTGATTTTTATTTTTTCATTATTAGTTATGCATTATTAGCGGATGTAGTGGATGGATCCGATTAAGATCATGATCAACTTTCATACTTCTATATTAAAAAAGGGCTATCGTCTGTTTCTTTCTATGCCCACATTGTACCCTGATGTAAACACTTTTTGTACCTAAAGTCCAGAACCTGAAAAAAAGAGTTACATATTTATCGCAATTACCAAACCATACCGTAACATACCATCTATATACTTATTATCATATATTGTTAATGTTGGCGCGCAGAAACATGATCTATTTAATCGAATCGAATCGAATCCTTAGTTTATTGAAGACCATCCACTGCTGACCAGGCCAGAATACATATATTATTAACATATTCACATATATGCATAAATATCTATCAGCAGTAGTATTTTTTTTAACTTTTCGTTAAGTATTTTAAATATGCCGCCAACTAATATCAGTAGTTTTGGATACAGTTCATTTCTCAACAATAAAATGTCGCAACGAAATTATGAATTATAAAACCAAATATACAAATAAAAATCTTTATAAACAATGAGAGAATTATTTAAGTGAACATAAAATGATACCAATACATAAGTATATAAAAAACAATAAATAGTATTTTTTATATACTTAATAAAAATCCAGTTGAATGCAAATTAGTGCATACTTGTAATACCAAACAAAAAAAAAGAAGAAAATTAAAAAAAAAAAAAAACAAGGCGTAAATTAGCTCTAGCTATAATGAAATATTAAATAAAATAAAGTAAAATTGAAGGTTTTCATTTAAATGGTAATTTATTTTGTTACATTTAAAGCAAAACAAATAGATGAAAATAAAAATAATGATATATGATGATCACGATAACGATAGCGATAACGATAACGTGGAAGACGAAGATGAAGATGATGAAAACAGAAACGTAAAGACTAGAACAAAACATTTTGTAAGCAGAAATGTGAGTTTAGATCGAAATGCAGTTAGTGAAAAGTGTGTGCTAATAATACTAATTACTCTTAAAAGGAAGTTATGCAAATCGATAAATGAAAATTGTTAAATGTGAATTATTGGGGGGAAGGGGCATTGATAATGAGAATAAGTTAAATAAACAGCACTTAAGCTTACTTACAGAAACAATGAGTCCATTTAGTATATACTAAAATTGCATAATTCCCACGCAGAGCACATAAAAACAATAAAAATAAAAAAAAATTCTTAATATATACATACAAAATATATAATGAAACTTTTGCTGAAGAAAAAAGTAAAGAAAAATTCTCTAATTCAATCATATGGCATTTTGTTAAAGTCCATAAGAAAGTCTTTAAGTATTCAAAATGTGCATGAATTATAATTTCAACTAAATAATACCATTTTCTCTCAAATCCTCTACATGTCTCAAAATCATATGCCCCTTTTGAATAGTTTGTGGAGCAATTTAATTGGAAACACAAACAGATAAATTCAATATACTTACATATATATAGATATATGTATTATGAGCATATAAGTATGGCATTTTTGTATGGATCATAATTAATTTGTGAGAATTGAAATGATATTGCTCTTTTAACTCCCATAATCTGAATATCCCACATGCGACAAAAATGATGATGATGATTATATGAAAAATATATAAGTACTACATATATTGAAATCCCGAGAGCCGATATAAAAGACAATTTTAAAGATGGTAGCGTGTAAGCGCATGAATTGTGAAAACTGAAGTGGAAAATAAATAATTATAATAAATGAAAATTCATGTGTACAAAAAAAATAGTTGGTTTTTTATTCCCAGATCAATAGATTAAAACACATTCATTGTATTTTTTTTAATAATTTCCTTAATGGTTTTTATTCAATTTTTTATTTTAATTTCTTTTTTCTTCAAATTTGTTCATCTTCTTTTCTAATGAAAAATTTCTAAATTCAATTATTTGCATACCAATAAGAACTAAACCGTTAAATAGCGTTTTACAATTTGTTGTATAGTTTTTTATTTATATTATTAATTATTATAGTATTAATTTCTTTTTATTTTGTCTAGTCTCTAAGTTATATCTGTTTTTCAAAAAAAAATAGGGAAAAAAACTATGACGAAATTGTTGAGTTTCGAAATTCGAGAAAACATTTCTTCAGTTATCTGCAAAAGGCAAAAATATTATTGATTAAATAAAAAGAATGAATTCTTCGATTATTTTGGAAGTGTATTTTTTATTGATGCGCTGCAATTTACAAATCGTATTTATAATCGTTTAAAATAAGGTTATAATAGATTCTATGCATAAACATAAAAATATTAATTGCACGAAATGTTTTGTGTATTAAACCCAAAACTTACCTAATTCATGTCTCGGACAACAAACAATTTGATGGAGAGAATGGGAATTGGAATGGGGAAAATGCGGCGCAGAGTTATGGAAAGTACAAGAAGAATTGGATGCCCCGTTTCGCTAACTGGATGGAATGTTCTTACTATATGTTGTTCTTTGTATCATTTGTCCAATTGAATTTCCCATTGTTAGTTCTTTAATTAATTTATAATATAAATTTAATAATGCCCTTTCGCTAATTGTGTATACAATCTCATGTCAAAAACATTGATCAGTTATGTATATATATATATATATATAGATTTCTATATGTATATATAATTTGTTTTATCGGCTTTTTCAATCATTTTCGCTGATTACGCTTAATTTTTAGGCTGCAAATGCTAAGAAATTATGTTTGATGTTTATATAAATATATTTGTTATTTAATTATTTATTGGTTTTTGTCTGTTTGTTTCATTTACGCCATATTTGTCATAATATACATATACATAAATTGAATTTTGTATATTTATAATCTGCATTTTTTGTTTCACTTTGTCTCCATTTTTTCAATATTTCAATAAATTTCTTTTCTATGCTTTTCTTATTGTTGTCGTATATAATTCTGTTTTCGCTTTGTGGTTTTTTTGTTTTTGTTTTTGTAATATATAAATTGAAAACTTAATTGTAATTGTAAAAATGTTAAAACTAGTAATAATATTTATAATTAATTAATTAGCATAGTTTACGTTACGTTTATGTAATTTAAAGCAATAACAAGCCATTTTATAGTTTTTTTTGTTTCTTTAATTTTCTTTTTTTCTCTAATCATTTGTTAAATAGTTTGTATTCTTTTTTGCAAATGTGCTTTCGAATTCACTAATTACTGCAAATTGCTTCATTATCTTTGACATAGTTATGTTTATCCATAATCCATAATAGATTTAGTACGAATTTATCGCCGTCCCAAGTGTTGTTTTTTTTTTGTTTTGTTTTTGTTTTTTGTTTTTTTGTTTGTTTACGCGAAGGTGGAATAATTTATTTGTATATACGATTTCTATATACCATTTAATTAGATTTTAGTATTAATTTTGTTTTTTATTTTAATTTTCATTGTTAGTTTTACTTTTTATTTGTATTATTTTTATTTTTACTTAGTTGACTGCACAAAATTTACAAAATTTACGTCTTCAACTCGCCAACGAGAGAACCGACACCCTGGAGAGGCATAAAAGTATCTCAAAAATTGCACAATTGCGTCACACCTGACAGCGGACAGGTGTGTGTGTGTGTGTATTTATGTGTGTATGTGTGTGTATTTGTATGTGTATGTGTGTGTGCCATTTTATTCACCCGATGCACTGTTGTTGTGGTTTTGTTTACTCATTTTAACATATATAAAAATATGATTATAATTATTTGCTAAAAACCTCTAAAACGTACGCCATGTTTAAAGCATTTAGAAATTGCAAAGAAGAACATCACCAGACAAGATTTATGCTTTTTCTGTCTCGGTCATCAGATCAACTGCCCGATTATTACAAAAATGGTATCAAACGTGCAATTTTCAATGCATTTTCCAGAAATGCGCTCCACATATCATTCAGACGCTTCGAGCGTGACATCAGAAAACGCCAGGTGAGCAGCACAGCGACCACCTTAACCAGCTGATGCAGATAGTACAGTCTGCAATTGATTAAATAATTCCAATTAGATATATTGTAAATAATATTTTAGTGCAAATTTACGCACCTGACCATGCGCTTTCTGCTGGCGGGCAACGATTCGGGCCGTTGCTTAAACAGAAATTCCCTGAAGCCCAAAACATAACGCTCCACATACTTATCCCAGTTAATGTTGCGCACATCAAAGATGAATATCTCACGATCCTTGGGACTCAGTGTATGCAGCAGCCCATGGACATTGTCATCCTTGAAGCGCCATTGACGTGTGGCAAAGTATTCTAAGCATTCAACAGCTTTGGCAATTTTATTTTGTACGTTGACAACACTGTAACAATACAAGAGAAAAAAGTATGCATTAATATTAGTGAGTTTATTAAATCTTAAATGTTGCCTTAGATACTTACAATGGTTTCTTGCCCATTATGCGCGCTACTCCATCCAATATGTAGGCCGGTAAAAAGTGTTTTAATAAACAATTCAGCGTGTTCATTGGACGATTCATGCGCAGGTCGCCAGTTGGATACCACAGACAGCCCTCTATAATAATAATAAACAACAAAAAGAATTTAGAAAAGACCGTACAATGTTCGTTCTATAGTTAGACATACCCAAGGGATGTTTGCGCACACTGGACATGGCAAATTTGACAAACTCAGACCATATGATGGGATTACGTTGACCGGTACAACAATTGTATATGAGTAAATTATTGGATTTACGCGTCGCTGTGCGCCAGGCGGCGGCAATCATTAGATTAATCACAATATCGACAGGTACCATATCGGCCACATAGTTCTTCTCACACATCATTGTGCGGAACATGCCCTTGGCCAGCGCCGAGACTAGACCCGTTGGCCCATTAAAGTTATCCACCCAACCAGCGAACGGTTCGTTCAGGCTGGCAGTCACTGTAAAACATAATAAGATCATTAGTTATAAGCAGGGATTAAAACCTTAACCGAAACCCTAACCTTTAACCGGTGAAAACCGTTTGATTTTTGTAGCCGTAACTGAAACCGTAACCGAAAAAAATGTTTTCCGCTGTAAAAAAATATTTTCCGAAACCCACAAACTGAAATTCTTTAAACCGAAATAACCGTTTAGTAACCGATTCATTTATAACTGCCAGTTTTTGAACTGCCATAACTTCGTCAAATGTCAATCAATTTTCATGCGCAATGTAAATTTGAGCATGATTTTACCTCTAAATTCGATCTGCATTTAAATTTTTTTAATTTTAAAAATTTTTAGAAATTCGAATTTTTTCGAAATTTTACAGTGTTACCCCTTTGTATTTTTCTAAAAAATTCGAAATTTTGAAAATTCTAAAATGAACAAAATTTAAATGCATAACAAATTTAGAGGCAAAATCATGCTTAAATTTATATTGCGCAGGGAAATTGATTGAGTTTTAACAAAGTTATGTCAGTTTGAAGTTATTAAATATCAGGAAAATCAGAATAATCCAAATTTTCAAACCAAATGAAACAAATTTATATGAGGTCAAATTATAATAATATCGGCATTAAAAAAAGCGCTGGCTCGAATCCCACTTGTTCCAAGGAAGACAATATTTACGGAAATACCAAACCAGAAAAAAATGTATATATATATCTCAAAATAAAAAAACAATAAAAATATTACAAGTTAAAAACCTGCCCTTATTTCTATATTGGTCTTATTTGAAATGTTCTTAAAATCAATATAAATTCTAGAATTTTAAGTTCTCGACGCCTTTTTTACACTAAAATTCTAAGTTCTTAGTTAGTATAGGTGAACATACCAATTGAGGGCCTCACAATGGCAACGGGCAGATTTCCAGCCTCCTTAAGTAACATATGCTCCGCTAAGGCTTTTGTAAATGTGTACGTATTGGGACGTTTGCCAATGAGGCGCGGTGTCAGCTATATAATCGAATGGAAATCGAATTATTAATCGAATTTTAAAACAACTAAAGTCAGCTGTACGGACCTGATCGAGTATATCTTCCGGAAGCCAGTTGATTAATGAGATTATATCATCGGGATTATAGGGTGGTGCATAGATAACCTCTGATACATCGGTTCTATCGCAATTGCAGTAGGCAGTCGATACGTGAATCAAAGCCTATAAAAATACGAAATTTCAATAATCAAGGAATGTTTGGATTAAGGAGGAAGGTACTCACGTCTAGGGACATCATGCGATGGCAGAGCTCAACCAAACGTTTCGTGCCCAACATATTGATTGTGACAGACAGTTTCAGTTTCTCATCGAATTTCACAGTGGCAGCTGAATGAAATACAACAGAAACATTGCGACAAAGTAGGGTCTAAATAGGAAAGAGAATATAAACATTAAGTTAAGATGTAACTATTAAAAATACAATTTGAGTTTTTAACTTGCCTGATCGCTCTCAGAGATGCCCAGTTCCTCGGATGTTATATCGCCGGATATGGGTATGACTTTGCTTAATTCCTTGGGCTTCTCGCGACGCAATGATTCAAAAAGCTATTAACCAATTAATTAATTAATTAATTAAGAGTATAATAAAGATATTTCTAGTTGTTTATTTACCGGTGCATTTAGGAGTTCCGTAAGGCGCGCCGAGACCTCCTGACCGCGTTTCGGTCGTATCAGTAGATATATATTTCTTATATCCGGACATGAGCGTAACAGTTTCTCAACGAGCACCTGTAAATTGATTAAAAACGATGAGTGCTAAAGTCAAATATTTAATTGGGAGCAACACTTGAGTATGATTGATCCATTTTATTCCTATAGCAATGTAACCCCAATTTCTGGACAAATAAAACATATCCATTAGACCATAAACTATAATTATGGCCAACCAATCAGGCAGTCAAGTGGCCGCCAATGAATGAATGAATGAATGATTAAACACAAATTGAGTGTTATCAATACTCATTCACAAATACACGCACGAATATGATGCGTGTGAGTGTGCGAAGGACATTGACAGGAAGTGCACGCCCTAAAAACTATGAGAAAATTGTACACCCAAAATTACACACAGACAATAGCAATGACAATGGCTGCTATGGGGTGTTTAGGGGCGGGTAGGGGCGTGGTCAGTTGTGACGTACAGGTTGCAAGTTATGACATTTAAATTACAGTGCTGCGATTATAAAATCGATGACTGCGACAGCAACAATATTCCTAAGAGCATGCTAAACAAATAACACTTGCCACACTGTGCTATCGAGTAGCAGTCTGAGCGGCGCCGTTGCCAACGATTACATGTCATAATGACGCAGGCAGGAGGCATGCAACTTGGCCAACAAACAAACATAGGCAGAAATCGGAACAAGAACTGCAGGATGTATTAAAAGTCGAGGCGCAGTCGAGTCTATCATTGTGTATGTGTACACAGAACAAAAATAAAGGGGTTCCGGAATAAAATCAATTAAAATTACGAAAATCCTGAATTTTCTTAAACTAATTACAAAATACTTGATTCAAGCTTAATTTTTCTCCTCAAATATTTTGATTTTCAGGGTTCAGAATATGTTTTTTAAGTTAAATTAAATATTTTAGACTTCTTTGACTTTTTAATGTTGAATCGTTAACACTGCGGACGGCATTCCGCGTTAGTGACGAAAGCAGCACGTATTGTGCAAAAGTGACTAACAAAATTAGACAGGAAGAATGGAAAGATTTTAGAATAATTCATATCTTAAATGTAATATCGTTCGTCACAAAATAAGATATCAGAAATTTTGGGGCATGGAAAGGCTTTCGTCACTAAACTTTTCCTTTGTAAAGTTGTCTTAATTTAATACTAAAATCGAGAATTTTGAACTTGAATTGTAGAATGATTTTTTTCTGTGTATGCTCATTCACTTGACGAACAATTAGAGCTGATGTGGCACACACACGCACACACACAAATGTGTGTACGATGAGTCAACAATGAGTAGCAGCCATGTGAACATTTTCCGGCTAGAATGTCACTGCAAATCGCTTCAGTTTTTAAATTTAGTTTTAAATTCTACACATCTGAAAACTGTTAACACCTGCCTCTCTCTCCTCCCCACCTCCCTTCCTATCAAGACTGATGCACACCTCATTTTTGTTTGATCACAGCCGTCACATTGCACAGTTGATTTGCATACAAACATCTGACTAAGTATATATAATTATGTCTAATAGAACAACAAGCTCATTTGGGTCGTAAGTGGTTGCTAGGCGTGGCCATAACCATAGAGTTCAACAGTTCATGATGCATATTATGCAAACAATAACAATAGTTGCATGAAACACACGTGGCGTATGCGTGATGTCCGTTGCCAGCTGCCCACCAAAGTAGGCAATAAAAATCGCTAGCCTAGTTAGAAGTATTTCATTTTAGCAGTTAACATTTCTAGTTCTATACAAGTATGTTGTAAAACTAAAAAGCTCTTAACATGCACGTCCATATTCACATTAGAGATGGTCGAGTATTGTGACTTTAATATGCCAAGTTTTCGGAAATGAAAATTCAAATTGCTGTGCAGTTCGATATTTTTGAGCTGTTACTTTTCAGCGATAAAGAAAATGGAATTAATCTATAGGTTATATATGTTATTATAGGCGGTAACACACAGTGGAAACATTTGGTAAATTTTTAAGAAAACAGGTACATTTCCAAAAAAAAAAAAATATATACTTATACTTTTTTAATCGTTGGTACATTGGCCTTTTTCTTTAAAATTGATGAATTCTTTTAATTGTATTTTAAATATATTTTCAAAATATCATAAAATATGTTATTTTCCATTCTATTAAAATCCTAAGTTTTACAATAGAAATAATGGATTTTGATTTTAACTTGAGTTGATTTTAATATAGATTTGAAATTAAGCTTTTTTTCCAACTCCAATTTTTATTGAAAAAAAAATTGTATTTTAAGAAAAAATTAAATTTTATTTAATACTCTTTTGAACATTTTAAATTTTTTCCCTTAAATCTGGTACTGAATATTTTCATAAACCGTTCTTATAAGTCTTGGAATTTTAGAGTGGAGCCTAACAAAAAAAGTCTATCGAAATATTCAGATTGTTGGACATAATAACTATAAAACCCCTGAAATTTTAGTCAAAATAAAAGCGATAAACATTAATTGATTAGTCGATAACTTACCTTGCCCATAAAGCCGGTGCCGCCTGTAATGAATACGCTGCGTCCGGCATAGAACTGTCCGATGGGCACATAACTGGTATCGTCGGCTCTGTAGCGCTCATAGGGCGACTGCAGACCTCCATTGCTGGGCAGCGCTGTGGCAGGCGCGGCATTCAACAGAGCGGCATTGAGTCCAGCTGCAGCCGAGCCAGCTACCGATGACATTCCTCCGGCATTGCCGGAACCACTTCCGATGCCATTGCCACTGCCGGAGTTGGCATAACTAGCAGCTGCTGCATGTGCCGCTGCAGTGAGTCCATTGCTGCGCTGATGCGATGAGTGGTTGCCATTCATCAGTGAAAATCCAGCATCGCCATTGCTGTTGCTGTTGTTGTGACTATTGCTGTTGTTGCTGCTGCTGTTGTTGCTGTTGCTGCTGTGCGGTTGCTGTGCGGGCTGTGGCGACTTTTTGAGGTTGCTGCTGCTGCTGCTGCTGATGCAGTTTTCCGTTTCTGTTTTGTTGGCTACGGCGTGTGACATGTTCGTTGCGTTGTTCTTTCTTTCTTACTATTTTATTTTATTTTATTTTATATGTATGTTTGTTACCCTTATGTTATCCCTTGCGCTTACGTTACGTTAGGAAGCAGTTATGTAATTTAAGATGTGCGCTTTCTTCTTCTTCTTCTTCTGTTTTCTTCTTCCAACTAAAATTATTTTATTTTATTTTATTGTTCAAGTTTCGCTTTGTTTGTTCTTTTGGAAGTGTTTTTTCTTTTTAATTTGTATTTTCCTTAGTTTTGGGAAGTTATCTGTTGTTTACTTGGAATACATCTGCTCTGTTAGCTCCAGTATCAAATTGGGAATCATATATATTATATGTTATAATATATTATTAAATTTCACAGTAGTTTGTTGAAAGTGTTGCTGCCGCCGTTGAGCGTTTTTCCATTTTTGTATCAGAGAATCTGGGAGAACACACCAGTTGAAAAATAAAATAAGGAACAGGAGTCTTTCCGTGTGTTTGTATGTAACTAATTATTGCAGTGTGTGAAAAGTGGCGACAGAGCTGTTAAATTTTTAAGTGTTGCTTAGCTGAAAGAAATAGAAAAAATAATATAAATCATTAATATTTTATTTAATTAGTAAAATCTGTAAGGGAGAGGGAAAACAGCTGCAGCTACAATTAATTTTATTTAAATGAAAATTTAATTTTAGTTAAAATAGAAAATTTGAGAAAATAATAATAAAAAATAATTATTATTTTTATTTAATCTAAGCAAGTTAAAGTGAATAAAAATACATGCAGTTACTATTAATTTTCTTTAAATAAAAAAGTTAATATTAGTTAAATTAAAAAAAATGTAAGAAAAATAATTATTGCTTTTATTTAATTTAAGTAAGTTAAAGAAAGAAAAAACACCTGCAGTTACTATTAATTTTCTTTAAAATAAAAAAGTCAATTTTAGTTAAAATGGAAAACTTTAGAGAAATAAATAATAATTATTATTTTTATTTAATTTAACTATGTAGGGAAGAGAAGGAACACCTGCAGCGACAATTATTTTTCGTTAAAAAAGTTGTTAATTTAAGTTCAAAAAGAAATCTTAATAATTACTATTTATATTAAATTTAAGTAATCCTGTAAGAAAGATAGAGAGCACCTGCAGCTACAATTATTTTTCTTTAAATACACATAAGTTAATTTAAGTTGAAATGGAAAGCTTAAAAAAAACTATTAAAACATAATTAATACTTTTAGTTAATTGAAATAAATCTTTAAAGGAGAGAACACCTGCAGTTATAATTATTTTTCTTTTAATAAAAATAAGTTAATTTTAGTTGAAATGGAAAATTTTATAATTAATATTTGTTTTAAATTTAGAAATTTTGTTAGCGAGATAGCGAACACCTGCAGCTACAATTATTTAAATAAAAAGATCGTTAAGTCGTTAAATAAAAATAAATTAATTTAAATTGATATGTAAAATTTAATTAGTTCTGGAACCGAATCTATTTAGTTCACCATGAAGCTGATTTGGATATGAAAAGGGGGAAACCTGTCCGGATTTGGAACACAGACGAAGCTGTCTATCTATCAAGATGACATTTACGAGAGCCTGTGCCTAAAAATAGTTGAATTTGACATGGGGTTTGTGCCTCAAAACGGATGCCTGGGTAAACATTAAATATTTTGGCCAAGCGGCAGAATATGTGACGTCTTTTGCTGTTATTTAAGTCCTTGAAAGGCAGTCAAACTGTGACGCTTATATCCTTTTAGAGTACACACACACACACACACACACTGGCACATTTACATACATGGACTCACTCACGAGCTCAACCGCAATTCAATTTAACGCACAATAGAACAAAATATGTAAAGCTGTTCAAGACTTTAAGCCGCTTAAGAAGCGTTAGTGAAAGGCATTAGCCAATTGAGGAAGCAACAAATATTCAGAAAAACCGGGCAACAACTGGGACACTGCTGTCGATATCGACGACAGATTACGAATGCGCACTGTGCCGACTGTGGTCTGGCATTCTATATTGAAATGTCCAACTGTGAGAGTCGACAAAGTAGTAATTCTATTTGTCAAATTTTCACACATCATCAGGCTAGGAACAACTTAAGATCCACTTCTAAAAGACCGATCAGTTGTAGCCGCATTTTGGATGCGCTGTAAAATTCGAGAGTTAAAATTAAAGCTTTCACACAGACACAGTTCACGCACCTGAAAAAGCTTTGTTGCCCTTTCAACTGACAAAAGCTCACTAATACCACTGCAAATGTAGAATAATATAAATTAGTTGATGTTTCGTTTAGTTAACTTAACAACTAAAATGCTCAGCCAAAAATTTTAGCGGATTTACAATTCAAACAAACGTCATTTTGCCAACAAGTTGAAGTTGTAAAATAAAAAATGAATGAATTTGTCAACAAATGCAAATGCTGCTAAGTGATTGTCTTGTTCTACGGATACGAGTACAAATAAAAAAAATAATAAAAAAAAAACCGAAATTGAAAAAAAAGCCATTTCGTTAGAAGAGTGTGTTCGAGAAAATAAATGTCGTAACCTCCCGCTAATGGTAACGTGAAAAGGAACACACCCAATAGGGCAATGTATATACATACATATAATTGTACACTTATACATATATACATATATACTTATTCGAACAGAGTACAACTTGTCATACAGAGACAAACCGACAGCATCCGCATCAGTTACTTCCCCATTTATATTTACATTTACGTTTACGTTTTCATAGAGAAAACTTTGCACCTGGTCGTAATTGCCTTTGCTAATTACCAAAAGCAACAACAATTAAAGCAACAGCAACAAAGAAAAATTCAAATTAAACACTGTCCAAATATTGATTATAGACAGGAACTACGAATATGAATACGAATATGAATACGAATATGAATACGAATTACGAATACGACAAGTCAACGTCCATCTGATGATGTTAGGGAACATCTCGCTGCTTGAAATATGCGTCTCAAATTCAAGTCCAAGTCAAGCTTGGGACTTGGGCCAGCCCATGGCTTTCACTTTTAAATATCTAAATTCCGCAATATGGTATTTTTTTTTCTTTCTTTCTTTCTTTCTTGTTGTTGTCGTATTTAAATTTTGGTAATTTTTGTTTTTTTTCTCTTTGGTTAAACGAAATGTTCAAACTTTCGTTTTCATTTAAGGTACAACAGAAATCTATTTCCAGAGAGAGTAATAAGCGAAAGAGAGCAAAAGATACAACAAAGATTTCAATTTTAAAAAAAATTAATATTTTTTACGTATTTTTCTGCTTCTCTTTGGTCATTTGTATTTAAAGTTTCTTTCACTGACGCAGCATTTATTGTTTATTGTTGGATTTTAAGAAATGTGATAAAATGGCCCACGAAATTGGCACAGCCTTTTTTTCCATGATATTATCGAATCATATCCGCTGTTTCGACCAAACTAGCTGCCGTATAATTAAAGTTTAAACAACTCGAGTCGAACCATCTGACAATCGAGCGGTCTCATCACGTAACTGTAAATTTATCAATGGACCTTCCCAGGGAATCCAGTTTTTTTCGGTCAGCCACTTCTTCAAGCTCAAGCTGCCTCATTCTAAAGTGAAATTTCTTGAAAATCAACTTTTCATCATCTCTTTTTCTCACTGTTTCTCTCTCTGTCTCTCTCTCTCTCTGGACTCTCTTGCTTTGGGAGAGACAACAAAAATTCGCGCGCCTAAGCAAATACAGGTGAGAGACCCACCATGTACCATCGCACCACTGCACCACCAGGTGAACCACGCCTCTGAGCGTGTTAACCAAACATGAAGACCAATCTGTAACTGCACCACAGTATGTGAATATGTGAGTGTATGTGTGTGTATATATATATTTATATATGTGTGTGTGTGTGCTGTTAAACGGTAAACATTCAACCTGCCTTGACAAGGTAGTTACAGTGTTGTGCCCGTGTATTGTCTGACCCATTTCCTATAATCGTGCCGCATATCATCATCGTCAGCGTCATCGACTTCAACAGCAGCGACAACGACAACAACAACAACACCAACAACAACAACAACAACAACGACAACTCTCATTCGTCGCTCTTCGTCTTTGTCTGTCCATTACTGGCTACGTTTTAGGCCAATACCCTCTGCCAAAAGCTGGCTATAACAAATTAAATGTCCAATGTGTAACCAAAACCTTAAAGTATTATGAATACTATAAATACTTATCAATGAAATTCATTTCTACAAGGAAAACTATTAAAATAATAAATTAAATATATTTAAGAAATTATTATCATTGCAAATTGCATAATAAATTAAATATAAATTAAATTTATATTCAAATAGAGAATTTAACAAATTTAAATACCACCAGCTTAAATTTAAATTGTTTACTATATTTTCAGTTAAAAACTAAAATTTATTATAACATAATTTAATTTTTGATTTTACATTTTAGTTTTATAATTTTATTAAAAAATTTAATTGAATATATTTTCTAACTGTCGACTTATTTCAGTAGCAGGATGATGCAAATAGAGATTCCTAAGATGTGCAAATTTTAAGAACTCGATCCTAAGATTTCTCAACTATAGTTATTAAAATATCGTAGAAGATAATATTTTATTTATTTTTTATATTTATCAAAAACATAATCAATAATAAACAAAAATATACAATATACTTTTATGATATCATAATAGACATCAGTTAAATCGGCTTTCCCCTTTTGTGAGTACAGTGATAAAAAAAATGACAAACTTAGAATGTTGATGACTTATTTCTTTAATTTTCGTATTTTCCCCCTAAAGTGTTTTTTTTTAAATAAAAAATATTTATGACGACTGTGTTTAATTTTAGAAAACGTTCTCATTTTCAGTTTTCATATCTTATTAAAACTGAATAATATCAAACTGATTGGTTTCGGTCTGTTAGCAACATTTAATTAATTCATTTTATGCGAATAACAGTCAATAAGTAAAAGAAATTTAATTTCTAGCCTGAAATCGCAAGCCGAGAAGTGTATTCATGCTTCGGTGCATTAAATAAAATTCTTTTATTCTGGTTTCTGATTGCATTCTTCTACTATTTGATTCTTTTGCTAACAGAGACCTTGTTGCTTTCGGATTACAAGTCTATGTGGACTTTGAGACACACGGAAGTATCGAATGGATGTCGTGTTAATTTGAGTAATTTGAAAAATTCTCAAACGAAAGTTCAAATACTAAGAATTTTCACTTTTCTACGGGTCCAAAATTTGATGGGTTATGATGCGACGGCCTCGAATGAGGCTCAGAGTGAGGTCTCATTATGTAAATGTAATGTCCAAAGCGGATGCTGGGCACAATTCATAATGGGTCTGTGCCCTCTATTCTATTGAACCTTTGCTCTTCCTCTCCTCCCCTCCCCTTCCCTCCCCTTCCCGCCCTCTTCTACCCCTAGGATCTATCTGCATTTACAGTTATCGTAAGTTATCTATGCTTTGTGTGTAATTGAATAAATCTGTGATGGAATCTGTGATGTGCTGACCTGAGCACAAATCTCTGCAACTCGTGCCTCTATCTCTCTATCTCTATCTCTGCCACTCGATCGCTCTCTTTGCTCTCACTCTCTCTCTCTTTCTGGCTGCCCATAATTTGCGTTTTGATTAACAAACAAAGCGCTTCGCAGTTTACAGCATAAAAGTTAAATTTAAGTGTGTATAATGGGGCCCCCGCCAGAGTGAAACTGTTGTCGCTGCGTCGTACCGCCCGACCGCCCGACCTTCCGACCGCCCCCCAAAAATGTCCAGTTCCCAATTTTCCATTGCCCCGTCAATTGAGACTCTCAGCTGACGGTCTCTCCAAGTTAGTTACTCGTATTAAATAATTTACAATTAGAATTTATATATATTTATTTTTAGCCTTTAGGCATGAGCTAAGACTAAATAATATGTGCTAACCTCCAAGAACAATGTCTACAGCCTCAATTAAGATAAATCCCACCAATTAACCAAATATCGTGTATATATATTATCTATGTATAAATTTGTCGCTCGTTGCCTTTTAGGCAGTTTTTTTGATTTATGAAATTGCGTTGCAATTTTCAGAAATTAAGATTTATGAATTGCGCGACCGCACGTGAGATTGATTAGACGACATCAACTGATGCTATATAGTACATATAACTATATAAAATGTGGGGAAATATTAAGCCAGATCAAGATAAGAGTTCACAAGCTAGGTGTCATGTGTTTAGATTTCTTAAAAGCAACACATTAAGTAAGCCTAGAGATTCTACTCGGAGTGAGTGTTAAAGTGCTAAAGTAATTATGGAATACTCAGAGAAAGGAAGTGATAATGTAGACACACTTTTAGGAATATATAAAAGATTTAAAAGGTTGATAATGTGAAGAAGTCGAATGATTTTTTTCAAGAAATAGCAAAAATTTAGAAATAGGAAATAAATAAGAAATGGAAATAATTTAGATTATAAATTCACTTTAAAAAGCTGTCAAAAATATGAAAAATATTAGGAAAAATAATTGATTAAGCTAGAAGAAGTCGAATGATTTTTTAGAAATAGGAAATAAATAAGTAATGGAAATAATTTAGATTATAAATTCACTTTAAAAAGATGTCAATAATATGGAAAATATTAGGAAAAATAATTGATTAAGCTAGAAGAAGTCGAATGATTTTTTAAGAAATATAAAGAATTTAAAATAGGAAATAAATAAGTAATGGAAATAATTTAGATTATAAATTCACTTTAAAAAGCTGTCAAAAATATGGAAAATATTAGGAAAAATAATTGATTAAGCTAGAAGAAGTCGAATGATTTTTTAAGAAATATAAAGAATTTAGAAATAGGAAATAAATAAGTAATGTAAATAATTTAGATTATAAATTCACTTTAAGACCCTGTCAAAAATATTAAAATTATTAGCAGGAAAAAATTGTTTAAGCAGAAAGTTAATATACTATTTTAAATATAATATAGAAACAATTGCATTTGTTTATCTATCTTAGATAGGTCGCATAACAAAAATAAAAATCACGTGCGTCACAGGCAATTAACTGGGCCATCAAATATTCTAATCGGGTTGCCCACTTTGTTTATGGGACTGCCAACCCATTTAACGGGCAGCTATTAAAAGTATTGTCACATTGCAAACTTAGAATTCAATCGGGGATTCATAATTGCGAAAGTGTTTGGAAAACAACGAAAGAAATTTCGCCAAATGCTGATCTGAAAAGCGCGGCACGTAATCAATAGAAAGACTCGATGAAATCGAGTTGACATATAGACATATTGACATATATTATATGGATATGTATATATATGTATGTTTCTTGGCCTGCCAAAATGTTGGCAAAATAAAGTTGGAAAGCCCATGGAATTTCGACTGCATTTGCGCATGCGCAGTGCCTGATAAAGTGGGTCAATGCGTTGTTGCTTTGTTGGATTGCCAGATATTACAACTGTCCGATGAATATATACTATATATATATATATATATATTTATTTAAATTTTTGTAATGCCATTACAGACAGCCTCCAAAAATGTGACAAGATGTCAGCGAAACGAGAGCGTATAAGTAAATACTTAGCTCCAAAAAAACAACGACAACAACGACAACCTTTTTTCGCAACTTTTGGAAACGGAATTGCAATATGGTTGAGGTAGCTATAAGCTATAAGTAGTTGTATCTGTAGTCTGTGTAAATGTATCTGTATCTGTATCTGTATCTGTTACGGTCTCTAGCTCTCTGTAGCTGACCGTGATCCATGTTTACTTATTATGCTGCGTCTTTATTTTCGTTAAGAGTGTGTGTGTATCTGTGTGTGTGTGTGCAAATTTTATTTGTAAATATGCTGTGATTAATATTACAAATACAAAAAAAGGTTTCGAAAATATTTTGTGCTGCTGTTGTTGTAGCAACTTTCTCGTCGACGACTTTAGTTTTAGACTAAATATTACGTCAACGTTGCATAAGCATCCCATTCCCCTCCCCTCTCCCCTCCTCTGCCCCCTCTCTTCCGACCCAACCCTACCCCTTAAATCGGCAAATATTTGCTGATCGTTTGCTTATTTTTAGCCACGCAGTCGGCCTTACACTTACTTGTCAGAAATGAGTTAAGAAAACAAGTTAACAAATCGCCGCCAAATTGTTGCTAAAGATGCGCAAAAGTTGCACGTTGCACGTTGTCAATTTTCCCAGTTTTCCCAGTTGCCAGTTGCCAGTTTTCCACTTGCCAATTGCAATTTGATTGTTGTTTGCTTTTGTTTTGAAGTTCGTCTTGTGTTTTTTCTGTTTTTTCTGTTCCGGCGCGATATCAAAAGAGATTTAGGTCAATGACATTTGTGTGCTAAATTTTTGTTGTTGTTGGTAACACTTTCGTTTCGACGGGGGCGGGGAAACGGAGGGGGGAAATTGGGGTCGACTATTTCGTTGAATTTGAAATTGACACTATTATCAAGGCTGGGCAATCTTTGGATTTGCTTAATGGTAATGTATTTTTTTATTTTTTTTGTTGTTTTTGGTTACTCATAAAGCTGACACACAAAAAACTTGCGATCGACTGAAATTCTGCTCAAGAAATTTCTCCAAATATTTTCACTTTTGCGCGGAGACGAAGACCGAGACGTAAAGGGAGACGGGAGACGCAGACGGAGACGGAGACGGAGAATGCGTGTGTTTGTCTTTAAACGCTGCGCATGCGCAAAGAAATCGAAAGAGAGTGCAAGACAGTGGGAGAGAGAGACAGGCAGAGAGAGAGAACCGTCACGCAGGGCACACACTCACACTCACACACACACACCGAGAAAGAGAGAAACAGAGAGAGAGAGAGAATGAGAAAGAGCGCGTTGCGTTCTATGCTCGGCTTATCGGTATTATCGCTAACAATTTTCGGTATATTTCGATGTATCCCCGGTTTTGGATCGATCTCGCAAGACGCGTCCGCTACGTACGCCGGCTGGAACTGAACTAAACTTTGATGGCAAAGAAGTGAAAGACTTTATGCAGCGTCAGTCAGCGTCGACAGCGACGGTGGCAGCGACTGTGACAGAGACTGAAACAGAGACAGAGGCATCGACGCTTTATGGACAAGAAAGGCAGCCACAAAGCGCACAAAAGAAAGCCATGGGCATCAAAAGGGGGGGCGGCAGGGGGCGTGCAGTTGGGTCGTGAAGAGCGACACGTAAACGACGACGACGACGACGACGATGACGATGACGGTGATGGTGGCATGCAACAAGCTTTAATTGAAAAAGCCGCAAAGAACTGTGAAAAACGAGTCGTGGAAATGATGTGAGACACCAGAGAGGAAAAACCTGACTGAGCATGCAAAGAAATTCAATCTGGCCGCATGGAGACCAGTTCAGGCCCAAAGCCACTGGCCAACACTGACATTGACCACGGTGCAGCGACACGACGCAACGTCGAAAGGGGTCAAAGTGTCAGTGTTGCCGTCTTAGAGCTTTTGCCACAAGATTTTATTATGTTTTACAAAAAATTAATTTATTTACTTATTTATCCGACACAAAAATATTTATTTAAATTAAATATTCAAATTTAACAACGTTAAATAACTAAATAAATTACATTTTTAAATTATAATTAAATGTAAATTTTCTGGGGATATCTAAAATAAAAATGAAAATGATTGACCCAACATGTGTTACAAACATTACGGAAAACCCAGAAAAACCCGATCAAACACAGATAAAATTAAAAATATATATATATTTAGTTAGATTAGTTAAAGTTAAAAATATAGAGGCTTGAATAGCGAACAGAGTACTCGGAACTAAACGTACGGTACAGACTGTTATAATCAGCAATCTACTAATCGAATGTTTTTTGCTGGGTTTTTCTTCAACTAAATATTATTTTTTTTTTGGTTTTATTTTTATTTCAATACATATTTCGAAAACACACAAAAAACATATTTTTCGAATGAAATGAAATTTACATTTTAGAGTAATTTCCTTTTGGAATATTTCTTATAAGGGGGGTATCCAAAAACTGCACATAAATAAAAGCACAAAATATATAAAAGTGAACAACATTTTTCTATCTCCTTTTTATTACTAAATAAATTTTAAAAGTATGTTGGTTTCCGAATTCAAACCCAATCTGATATTTTGAAGATAACATAAAAATCAAATTGGGATTATTAGCGCAACAACAAAGCATATGAGAGTATTGTGGCTGAACTTGACGACATTGGCAGCGAAAAAAGATAAGAAAATAAATGTGCAAAATAGTTTTTGAATTTCGCTGGTACTGCTCCACAATACCCTATCTCCAAGAGCAATGAAGTGAGCACCTCTGACCTTAAATTTTTTGAAATATAATCAAAGTTTGTCAAATACTTTTGGACTGGGAATTATAATAAAGAAGATAGTGATGGAAATAAAGAGATTGGTCGCATCGCTGACATAATAATTATTAAATAATTAATAAATAAACTAACATAAAATGTCATTTATTTTTTTAGTGGTTTTTTTTAGGAAAATGTTGGTGGGATTTTTCCAAAGGAAACGTCAACACTGCAAAGTACACACATAAGCTTTCAGCCCAATACTGTTAGCATATCTGTGTGTGTATGTGTGTGTGTGTGTGTGTGCATGCACTTGGTAACGGTGTCACAGTGAGCTACAAAATTGGTTGCCGTCTAATTAAAAGTCGTAGCACATGTGGGAGGAGGTGGAGTTGAAAGAGAAGACAGGAGAATTCCCCATTCAACAACGCAACAGTTCAATGAACTAGTGGAAATGTCTGACTGAAAACAGAAAGAGAGTTGCACAGATGATCGATAACAGTTGCGATTTAATTAAGTTGCAGCATTAGAGATGCGCAAGTTTCGATATCAAGAGAATTAAATATACAGATGTGTTCAACAAATCTCTAGAGATTTTGATAACAATTTAATTGAAAATCCGACTTAATTTTTGGTCACAAAAGTAAGCTGCCATAAATTTAATTCAAATTTTCAACAAAATTATTAAATTGTGTTTTATTTTATGCAGTTAATTAATTTATTTCATTTTTAAAATTATAAAATTGTGCTTTATTTTTTACATCAAATTAATTCATTTAAAAATGTATTTCATAACATTATATTCAATTTTAAAATGAATTTACTCTTATTCAATAAATTTTAAATTTTTATCAAATCTGTTAATTTACTTTTATTCAGTAAATGAATTCATTTCATTTTCAACAAAATTATAAAATTTGCGCTTTATTTTTTACATGAATTTAATTCATTTAAAATGTATTTTATAACATTTCATTTCATTTAATTTTCAAATTAATTTATTCGAAATCAATAAATTTTTATCAGAACTTTCTAAAAATAATTATAACATTAAGTGTATTTTATCTGTAATCAATATAAATATATTTTATTTCGTAACTCAAACTCAAACACAAACTCATCTTAATGTCAGTTATATTTGTCAGACATCTCCAATCAACACAGTTATTGACCTAGTGTAAACTTCTCTGAACCGCAGATATCGCTGACCTCATCATAAAGCAAATAATAAATAATAATCGACTACTGAGCTCTGGGAATTTTCACTAGTTGTTTTTCTCTCTTTTTTTTTTATTTGGTATTTTTTTTTTTTTTTTTATTATTTTTTGCTCTTATAAGCAATTGACGGCTTACAATTGCATAGGCGACTTGTCAACAACGACGGCAACAACACTCAGAGTGGAGAGCACATTGTTGAGCAGCTGAAGGAGGCTGAAGGAGGATTCTTGAACGTTGAGCTTGCCGCTGATTTGGTAAATAATAACAACAGCGACTTAACTCGAAAATTCAAACTCAAAGCTCGAGTCACACCTTAAAACGTGAATCAGATGAATCCAACCGAATGCAACTCAAGGACACTAACAAACTAACGTCAAACTAACGTCAAACTAACTTGGCAAATTCTTACAGTAATTTGTAGTCAACTTTAGTTTGGTAAAGGCACGTGCCGTAGACCTGTAGACCTCCCTGCTAATATGTTAGTTAATATTTGAGTTGATAATTGAATTTGCACACAACACACGTTGCCCAAAAACGGAAATCGCTCGTTGCTTATTTTTTTACAGTTTGCCCAGTCAATTTACTGACTAAAACTAGTGGGTTTTTCTCTCAGTGCAGAGGCGGCATAGAGCATGAGCATAAATACATAAGCATAACAAGTAGTAAATGGAGAAGAAGTGCGGAAAAAGCAGGAACATATAAAATGTTGCCTACTTTTAGGCAGCGCACATAAATTCCAATCGAACCGGAAGTAGGCCGAACAAATGTTGTTTGTGACTATTTCCCAGTCTCAGCTGTATGTATTTATGTTGCCAATTTAATATATTATATGTATATAGTCATGTGTAGCAAATGCGGCAATTGTTCCCACATGCTGTGACCCTTTTAACCCACAATCACCAGAGCGTCAAGGGCTGACACATTTCAGCCATATTTCAACTGACACACATACGCACACACACACACATATACACTGCTTGTGTGGTCAAGTCGTTTAAATCATTATGATGACGCTTTTGGCTCGAATAACGTTAACGGAAATTTCAATTTCTGCTTTACATCAGTTTCAGTTTTGTTGCTGGGGCGGAAATTACAATATTTTCTATTTTTTTTTTTTGTGTATAGTCACATATATTAATAACAAACTTATACAAGCAGAATGTGTGTGAGTTGTGTGTGAGTTGTGTGTGTGTGTGTGTGTGTGGGTGTGTGGGTGGGTTGTTCATAATCCCCGCCTTGTTGCTTGTTCTTTTTTTAATTACACAAAGTTACGGCATTAAATGGCGCCCTGTTGACAGACAACGAGCGTTGTGTCCTCGTCCTCGACTGGCAAAATGGCAAACACTCACACTACCACACACACTAACACACACAAGCACTCAAACACACACACTCACACTAAGACAGGCAGGTAGACAACAAAACGAGGAATATGACATAATGCACTTGAAATGTTATCGCCACGTTTTGTTAAGAGTGCAGGCTTTGCTGATGATGAAACCGATTATAATTTCATGTTCAATCAGTTAAGCAGCATCGAGAACAACATTGCCAACACTATTTACCAGTAATCAATAATAACGTATAATCGAAACCATTAATGCATCCAGAGCATAGCATACTTTTAGGGCTATTTTATGGGCGGTAAGTCGGTCGCTTGGTCGCACGTTTGATGGGTCGATGAGACGCTAGGGCGGTGGGTCGTTGGGTTGGTGGGTCTGTGGGTCGTTGGGTTCGTTTTCTACTCACACATTTTTATGCAATCGTCAGCCACTCACACTGAGACGTCGCTCTCAAGGCTTGCCAAATATTTGTCACGCATTTTTGCATACATTTTTCACAGCCAACACAAAATTCATTTACTGCACTTAATAGTTGAACAATTTTTGTATTCTTTTCATTTGTACGCTACTAAATTTATTATCGAATATTTAATTATACTTTTATTTATTTTATTAAATAATATAAATTTCGTTTTGCACAATGTCGGCCGCCTTGAAAATCAATTGGGGGAAAATGCCTGTTTTTTATACATTCTACTGCTCCTTTTTGCTTTGTAAGATTTTTCACGCGCCTGCTCTCACCAATACACACACACACACATATACACTGACACACAAATACAATTACAAATAAATATACACCCACACGGAGAGTCACTCTCGCGCAGCTGGCAATCTACTACCATTTTTCATATGCTATTTCTACTACTGTTTTGTCCTCAAATAGTAGTAATCGCACTTTGCTGCCGGCTTTTGCTCACAGTCGCAAGGGTGGCCTGTTATATAATATATTGAATGATGTGCTATCTATTGATTGATCAACTTTGCTATCTATACGATATACATATCTTATCGCAATTACTGATAAGTTTAACAGATCAAAATGTAACATGTTCTAATGTTGATTAAATACTCATTTCACACATTTAGTACAATTGCAATTACATTTTCCTGTCACATACTTTTAGGCTGAGGCCACAAAATGTGCGCACAGCAACACTGAACTCAAAAGAGGCTGAAATTCAGAGGCTGCTGTTGTCGCTCATCACATATGAATATTTTATTCTCAGCTACTCTCTCATTCCATGTCTCTCCCTCTCCCTCTCTCTCTCGCTCTCTGAAATTCGTGCCCTCTCTCTCTATGCACTTGCTACGCGTGTTTGCGGAAATAAGCAACGGAAATGTCAGATTTTGCGCTAAATTTTTTACGAGCGCCGCCGTTTCCAATAGCGACATCGACATCGGCATTGTCGATGAGATAATAAACCCAGCGACATACATTCTGTCTCAGTAAAAATCTCATTCTCCCCCTTCCTAATTCTCTTTCACAATCTCTCTCTTTCTCTCTCTCTCTCTTTAAAAGGTGCTTCGAGGCTCTAAAAATAAATGCCTGCTGTAAAATAAATTTCTGTTTCTTGTTGTTAACGACAAATTTGACAACAAACTGGGCACATAATTATGCTAAAAATATACCATAATTATGAACAAAAATTAGGGTAAGAGTCGTAGAGGGATGTGGAGCATACAGTTGTTGGATTTGGGAGCAAGAGGCGTTGTACATACCGGCACAAAATTGAGGTTGGAATCGTCACTGGATGCTGCACTGAACTGAACTGAATTTAACTGAAACTGGGGGATGACAAGTTTCAGATGACGGCGGAGCATTCACTTGGATAACAGCTTCTTATTTCTCTTTTTTTACTTTCTTATTGGTTTCTTTCTATTATTTTTTTTTTTAATTATTTTTCTTTTTTTTTTTTGAACGACACACACACAAATTTCACACGCGACGTACGGGCAAAAATTTTGGAAAAACTGCACCCTGTCCAGGTGATGGAACGAGGGGTGGTGAAGGGGGTAAGAAGGGGCGAGTTGAAGACGCGTATTTGTTGTTGCTTAAATTGAAGTGATGACGACAGACGCTTGAGCAGCACAGCTCGAAATGCGACTAACGACTGGCGACAGGCAACTGGGCAACTGTTCAAATGTTCAACTGTTCAAATGTTCCACTGTTCTACTGGGCAACTGCTGGGCCAAAAACCGGGCCGCCAGCAATTTTCACCAAAGCAGCAAATTCAGGGGGCTAACTGCGCTCACAATGTCGCACTGAACTCAACTGAACTGAACTGGAACTGAGGGCAACTCCACCCTCTTTTCGCGCCCCGGTGGTGAGTTTTGGATCCAACAACACAAAAACAAACACACAACACACACCCTCGATTGTCGTTATTCGTGCTTTTTTCCTTTCGTGCCTGCTCTCCTCCTTTTTTTTCCTATTTCGTTTTTTTTTTGTGCGCAGTGCCCGTCGTTGCCTGATTTTTCCACCACCTTTGGATGAGGTTTTCCTATTGAATGAAATACACTTTTCTCGCTGTTGCTGTTGTTGTTGTTGCTGCAGTTGTTGCTGTTGCTGTTGTTATTGTAGCCAGCGCATGCGTTTTTCAGCAGCCCGAGAAAAGAGAACATACAAATTATAATAGACGAGAGCAAAAAAAATTTTGTTTTGCCTACGACTTTTTGTTCGATATATAGCACTCGTATCAGGAAAAACATTAAAAAACTTGGCGCATGCTGAGTTTCAAATTTATCGTCGCATTGCCAGCGTTGCCAGATGGCAACAGACAGCGCTGCCACCTAATTAATGCCCCAAAATACCAAAACCAATATTTTAATTCAAATTATAATATTAATCTGCCATCAATTTTAATTAATCTACGATGTAAATCCAACGTCAACACAAGGGAGCCTCCGACCTTCGACTCGTAAATATTTGGACAATGCGGAATGAAGGTCACAAGCTCATGGCATGCAATGATAAGTGCATTGTCATCACTCCGACATTTGGAGCCGTAGGTTCAGCATTATGGTTTACTCTGCATAATAATTAATTTTCATTTAGTTAAAACAAAGCGAAAACTAAACAGCGTCTAATCAAATGCAAGCCCAACGCACTTGAGATACTCTATCCATATTTAATTTATTCCCTCTTGGAGGAAACATTTGCAATTCGTATCAGTCTGAATTTATTTATTATATTTTTTGTAAGTTTCCGTTTAAGAATACCGTTATGGTTCGGTTCACAAAATAAAAAAATTTAGATTTTCGTTTGAATAAAATAAGAAGCGTTATTCATTATTTTACATGAAAAGACTTAACGCTCTTATTAGCCTGGAAAATAATGTTATCTGGTTACTGGAATCGTCCAGTTTAATGTCGATTTTATCATAATACGACCTCATCAAAATTTGATATAATTGGTTTGATAATTTCAATTATTTTGATTTTACTGAATTTCAATAACTTCGAACTGCTATAACTTTGTCAAAAGTCAATCAATTTCCATGCGCAATGTAAATTGGATCATGATTTGACCTCTTAATTCGTTCTGCATTTAAATTTTTCTTCATTTAGAAAATTCGAAAAATTCGAATTTTTTAGAAATTTTACAGTGTTACCCCTTATCATTTTTCGAAAAATTCCGAAAATTTCGATTTTTCAAAATGAACAAAATTTAAATGCAGAACGAATTAAAAGGTAAAATCATGCTCAAATTTACATTGCGCATGAAAATTGATTGACTTTTGACAAAGTTATGGCACTTCAAAGTTGCTAAAAACCTGCGAGGTCCAGAACCGAAATTAACCCTTATAAATGAATCGGTTACTAAACGGTTATTTTGGCTTAAAGAGTTTCGGTTTGTGGGTTTCGGTACAGCGGAAAAATTTTTTTCGGTTACGGTTTCAGTTATGGTTACAAATTTCAATCGGTTTTTACCGGTTAAATGTTACGGTTAAGGTTACGGTTAAGGTTTTAATCCCTGTTTTCAAGCATATCTAATCTGATTAAATTTATTTAAAATTAAAACACTATATTTATAAAGAGTATTTTGACTTCGGCGACAGCAGGTGAACTGTTCTGTTCCTTAATATACTTACTCACCTTTTAATCTGTGGTAGTATTTCAAAAGTTGAACCTATAACTCTTATTTTAAAGCTCTTTTATCCGCTTATGCATAAATTTTCAGTTATTTATGTTTCGATCTTATAAACATTTTTTGACTTGAATTTATAACCGTAGGAAAATTTAAAGTTGTCTTTGCCCAAGCTATTATAAAAACGAAGCGACTTTAAACGAGCTTCTAGTTCCGAGCGACTAAAAAAAGTAAACAACAATAACTAAACTTCATTACTCATGCACATTGTATGACGTCGAGACGTATTCAACAATGACGCGGACCAATCCATGAGCAGGTTCCACTCGGAGACGTGACTTGTCAAATCGGTGAAAAACCCCGACGCGTCGGTGCAACAAGTGGTCGATAGACGAGCTTCCAAGTGCCAGTGACTAGATGGAAATTCGATTAAATTATAAGGGGTATTTTTGTTTGTATTTTGTGGTTTTGAAATTGCCACTCAAATGTAAATTAATGCAAATTTTATTGCCATTGGGCGATTCAATTTGTTATGGGCCATTTACTAAGCGATAAGGCAAACAAAATCAGGATGCTCATGATTATGAATGAGATTTAGCTATAGATAGAGTAATTAATTGATTGGAGCCAAGAATTGGGTAGAAAGTCCAAACTAGGTATTTATATACCTGTCTATGTAATTTTCATGTATGTTATATGATATGTTATTAAAGATAACTAATTTAGAAATGATTATTTCAAACAATTTACAATTCTCATATACATATCTACCGATTATATGCTCTCTGTCAAACAATTGAAATAACTATAGATAAACTATTATTTTTTCATGTTAATTAACTAGATAAAACACTCATTTATTGGCCTCTCTCTGCGATTCTCATATGAAGCAACAAAGTTGCCGATTCTCAGTAGTATTACTGTAAACACTATTATTTGTATATACTTCTAGGTACGTCAATCACATCTGAAATCTTAACTAACGTAATAAACACAGATTAGAGTGCAATCAAAATGTCCACGTTTCTTTAATATATGATAATTTCATTCAAAGTGCAACGGAAATACTTGAACTTCAAAGGAAAACAAGCAAAAGTGTTAGGAAAATTACATTTAAGAGTCATTTATTGAATATATTTATAATCAATTAAAATACAGTTGTGGTTTTTTACTGTAGCTTTACAGCATCTTGAATGGCCTTGTATAAATCTTCATAGACAACACGTGAAACTCTTTGAACCCACACAAAAAAATACAGACACACCCACACACACTCACGCACACCTCTAACAACCCACCCACTTTCTTTATTTTGCGTGTCGTACAAATTACTGTCAAATTTTGTACTTTTGTTGTGTTTTTTTTTTTTGGCATTTCTTTTGTGAGTATAACACAAAAATTATTATATATAGACTTGCTGGTATTTGAGAGTAACCATTGTCTGGAGTTTCTTTGTAGTTTTCGGCCATGTGGGTTTCTTTTTAGGTCAGCTACAATTGAGCCTAACACAGATCATTCATAATTACGAAATGATTATTTGAGTATTGAAAATATAATTTAGATCAGAGACATCTAAGTATTTCCTGTTGAAAATGGATTCCCTTGTGACTCTGAAAATAAACTCCAGGCAATTATGAAATAACAATTGGCAGCAATTATTAAAACATCAGCAAGAAGTTTGCAACAGTTGGCAGAATTTGGCCAAAAATAAAAATAAGAAAATAAGTAAAAATGAAATTGCATTGGAACTGACCTCGCAATGAGTCCAATTTCGAAAGAAGTTTATAGATTATGTTTTCAAGAAGCTAACCTCATTAAATGTAGAACTCAAAAAAAGTGCTGACAAGAAGAGTTCCAAAGAAAATGCAAAATTAAGTCAATTAAATGTAATTCGAAAAGTATTTTATTTGTAACCTAAATTATAAATATTTATAAAGAAAAGCACAGAAAATTGATCGTTCAAGTAATTTAAAAAGTATATATTGTATTTGTAAACTTATTAAAAAATATAAATTTAGTTAATTTATATAAAAAAGCACATAAAAGTCAATTGAGACTAATTTAAAAAATGTATTTATTATATTTGTTACCTAATTTAGAAATATTATTTTATTTTATTTATAAAGAAAAACAAATAATTTAAAAAAGTGTATATTGTATTTTTAAACTTATTAGTAAATATTAATTTTTCTTTCATTCATATAAAAAAGCACACAAAAGTTAATTGAAACTAACGTAAAAAAGAAGTATTTATTATATTTTTAACCTAATTTAAATTAAATAAATATTAATTTATTTTATTTATATTTAAATGTAATTGATAAAATGATAACTCATTTATTTAATGATTTGTATTGTGTTGTTACAGAATTAGCTCAAGTCATTTTATAAATGAAGCCAATAACAGTTCGCTCGCTCTCTCTCTCTCCCTCTTTCTCTCTCTCGTCTAGTAACTCTCACTCACTTTAAAATAGGCACTCAGATGCGATATGATCGCAAGAGACTCGTAGACTCAACACTCAAATAGATACGACGCACTCGTAATAGATACAAAATTACAGTGACAAAGATACACGAGCTTGGCTTTCTCAGTTGGCCAAATAGATACGAGCACAACGTAGCGGGACTTTCCTGAAATGATTTTGTTGTTGTTGTTATTGTTGTTGTTGTTGTTTGACTACTCAAAGCTCTTGTGTTGTATGTTTCGGTCTCTGAATTTGGCACTCAAAGAGTCTATACAATAGTTTAGATACTATTTGCTGACTTTGCTTTTGGTTTTTTGACTTTAAATTCTCTCTCTCTCTCTCTCTCTCTTACGCTTGCTCTCTTTCTCACTCGCTCTCTCTTTCTCTGTCTCCCTTCCACTTGCTATGCTTTGCTTTTGAGCTGATTATTTAGTGTTCCGATTATCATTACGTGGTTTTGTTGGCCATGCGGACGTCTGTATCTTGTTGTTGTTGTTGGCGGTGTCTCAGCTTTTGCCTGCTTGTTGGGTATTTAAAATTTCCTCATGTCGACGCTCAGTTCCAGTCAGTTTCAGTTTCAGTTTCGGTTTCAGTTCGAGTTGAGCGTGCGTCGGCATTGGCAGCAACTTTATCCACATTGAGCGTATTCTCTTCGTTGTGTTGTTTCATATTTTTGGTTGGATCTGATTGAATCCAAATACATTTTTTGGTTAGTTAAACGTCACAAATAATTGTTAACTATTTCAAATGTTGTTAACTCAAGTGCAAATCAAGTGAAACTCGCGTTGACTCATCGTAAAAGCCTTCAAGACTTTTTGTGATTTCCAAATGTGCTGAAATAGAATTGAAATCGATTCAAGAATCGATTGCCAAACAAACAAAATCGATGCGAAACGGAAGCACGCTCTGACGAAACCCAATTTCCGCCCCCCTGTGACCAAAATATATATATATAAAATATAATAATATAATAATATGGAATATTAGCTGATCTATTGAACTAAGTATTGTTTGTTTGTTGACTTTTCCAGCTCTCTTATTGACACGCTGCCTTTTCTCTTTGCCTCCCAAATCAGTTTTCAATTGGCTTTTTGTGTATTTTGTTTTAACTTTTCTGCGACAGGTGTGTGCTTATGCCTATGTGTGTGTGTGTGTGTGTGTGTGACTTTTGTATGTATGTGTCTGAGTTTTTCGCGTCGCAAAGCTGCAAAGTCTGAGTAAGTTTGTTGTTGTTTTTTTTACGTTTTTCGCGCTCTTGCTGGAAAATTCATTGGCGTTGCGTTGGACCTTTTAAAATTTTTCCTCTTTTGGTTTTCATTTTTGAAGGTTTCGGTTCGAGTTTTCGGTTTTCGGTTTTCAGTTAAACAGCCAAAATTTCGACAGCGTGGCCAATTTTTGGTTGTTGTTTTATTTGTGTCTTAGATGATTTATTTCATCTGTGGCCCAGGGCTATAAATTGATGGCCCAAACCGGTTCAGTAAAATATCCATAAAACTCTGTTTTATTTATTTATAATTTCTTTTAACTTGACAGCGGCAGCCAGAAACAACAAAAGTCAATTGTCTGCTTCTTGTTTGCTAAAAAAACAAGAGAAAAAACTAAGTGCGAATTGTTCGAGTAGCAAGCGGCAATAAGAGCTGCTATTTCACACAACGGAGCGCTTAGGCGTGGCAAGTTCGTTGCCTAAGTCTTTTGTTTAAGCTGAAAATCTGCACGCGACATTGAAAGCGTCAATTATGCGAGCACACGGCAATTTGATTGAACTCGTCAGACCGTTTGTCGTTTCAATGTTAAGGTCTAACAACAATATGCAAATGTTAGCAACAACAACAACAACAACGACAGTAGCTGCTAAAACAAATGGCCAGGCCCAAAGATAAACTGCGATATCGATTGAAACCCGCCGCGCACTTAATACGCACTATATAAAATCGTATTGTTATTGTTGTTGCTGTTGTTGTTGCTGTTGTTGTTGTTGTTTACCTGTTGCTCTTTTGTTTATTGAGACTCGCCCCCAAAAACGACTATCAAGTTCAGCTAACGCATGCCGCGAATAAATAACAACAAATTGTTACACATTTTGTTGCTATGGCGGAAGCAAATACATATCTATATAATATAAAAAAATATACATACTTGTACACATAAAATCTATAACAAAAGGCCAAAAGTGAGATTCGATTTGAAAGAGCGCACGAGTTAGAGAGACATAGAGTGCGAGAGATGGAAGATCTCATATTATAAAAAAGAAAGTGCCAAAAATGATGTGTGTGGAGTTTATTCATAATTATATTCGTCACACTTTTTTGAAACTGTTTTTTTTTTTTGTTGTTGTCAGCCCTTACAAACGTCGAGATAATATTGTTTGATTGTTGTAGGTTTTTTTTCTTCTCTTTTTTTTTGCTTTGCGAAATAGGTCAAAATGCTTTAGACATGTGAGCATCTATGAAACTGAAAGAAATTTCGAAAGATTTAATATGCATAAACGGTTGTGGTCTCACACACAGCCAGCTGAAGATAACCGCAGATTTACAACAATACATACAGATACAGATACAGATACATTTACATCAATAGATACATATATAGATATAGATACTCGCGACGCCGTCAGTTTGTTAAGCAAAATTAGCAAGCGAAACGCAAAACGTCGCAAAATTATTATTATGTATGTATACAGCAGGCAGATGGGCTTTGCACATATTGTATGCACATGCTCATTTAATTTAATGTATCTATAGATACATATATACATAGGAAAATATACAGACAGCGCAATCCTTACGCTTCATTGCGCTTTGTTTTGGGACGAATGCACAAATTGCGAATATTCTGAAACTGAAACTTATAAAATACATTAAGTATCTGTATCTGAAATCAAATAGCAGAACCTTCAAAAACCGATCAAATGCATTTTAGAGAAACTTCCGTTCATATTAAATTGAGAACAAAATGTTAAGCATATTAAAATATACAATGAATATGTATGTGAATTATTCAATTCAGCTCTTATTCGTACGTGACCGTTTGAATAAGGGATTTCCAGCCAAATCTACAGCCATCATTTGTAAATTCGGAAGAGAATATAATTTGGAATTCCATGGATTTATATTGGGGAACGCCTTTCGTACAGTTCATTGACTTTATTTTAGATTCGATGAGTATTTTTGGACCTTTTAAAATTGAGCTTTAGGTCATGCAAAATTATGCTGATTTTGGAACCAAGACCTAATCCACATCCATACGAATAATGTGACTGAGAGATGAAATGAAACCAGTTTTCGGATGCTGAAGTTCAGCATGAGGTGGCGCATTCTGTTCATGATTTTGTTTTTTGTTTGTTAGCAATTCAATTCATTGAAATCACAGTTTACATAATTCTGAAGTCAATGTCAAAAGATTGAAAACACCTTGAGAAAGATTCAAGTCATTTAGGCAATTAGTCCAATGCACACAATACACACATACATATATATATTATATATTTTCGACGCATTTTCACATAGGTGAAAATTGTTCATAATGAGCGAAGGCTGTTGAAATATTGCCAAATCAGTATTTAGCACGCCCCTTCCCTCCCCACAAATTAGCTGGCTAATTAAATTTAAAACGCAATCACGAAAATTACCCAAATGCGGTAATAAATGCAACATATTTTCAATTAGCGTCAAGTTGGCAAAAAATACGTGTGAGGGCAATCAAAATGCCAAATACCAGATATACCAGAGAGGAGTACCAAAAACCCAAAACCCAAATGGAAATCATCTGCTTATCGAAATCAAAACGAAAACGACCGTGACCGTGCAACATCAACAGTAGCTTTGAATATTTATAAAAAACTACGCTTTGGATATTGTTGAAACTGAAAAATTTGTAGTGTTGATCAGTCTTTGAGTTACTTTTCATCACGGCCTTGACACAAATAAAAGCGTCAGACAAATCACAGAAAATGTTCAAAATTAATCTCAAAAAAAAAGAGTTACGCATGTTTTGTTGTTACAACACAATTTGTTGTATCTTAAAGATATTCGCGTAATTAGTAACTAATTTGTTGAAGGGCATTAAACGCTTTACTGCTATTATAATAACACTGTGCAAATCGAAAAAAAAGAAAAGCCAAGCTTCTAAAATGCAGTTTTGGGGCTCTTTTAATTCAATAACCCAAAAAATATTTTATATTTACCACTTTTTTTACATGTTTCTCATATATTATCTAGTAATCGAATTTTACTATCCGATACTTATATCAAAATGTAGTTCGTTTAATGCCAAGTAGCTTAATCTACAGGTACAGCTGCGAAAAATAAAATAGAACCACCTTCTTACCTTCTTAACCTTCCAATTCTAAAGGAAACTTAATATATATTTTATGTATTAGATATTCAAGGCAATATGAAAAAAAAAGTTTTGGAAAAATCGCTGCCCCAACTATATCTCATAGTGGTGCTATTATTTTTTTCGCAGCTGTAAACAAATTATACTTTTTTATTAAAGGAGTGAATAGTTACTCTACTTTTTGACATATTGACCTCTAAGAGCTCCAAGACCCCATTTTAGAAGCTTGGCTTGTTCATAAAACTTATAGCTCTATAAATTCCAAGTAACTTTGCTGAAGCAAGATTACCAAAAAAAACAATACCATGGAAGATAGACCTCAAACAATTTCCTTAAACTTTAAAAAAAAATTATGTATGAAACCATCGTTGTAACTCAAAAAAGTAATGATGCAGTTCGATTCCTAGGACCCTAAATTTTGGGAAACCGTTTAGCTTGGTCATGTCTTTTGCTTTTTTTGAAAAAACCTATCAGTGTTATCAATATTACTGCTCACGGAAATCAAATATATTTTGCGAGTACCCACTGTAGTTGGTAATTAATATTATTACGAGTTCAATCAATGTGCACGACCTCTAATATACCGATTTATTTAATTTATTTATTATACTCTAAAATCAGATGTTCGATCAGAAGCTTTAATCTCTTCCATCCTTAAGATGTTGCGTTCTTCCCTGTTCGGCTTCTGATTGCTTCAAAAGTTTAAAAAAAAGATTTATTAATCCTCGGGTTAATAATTTGTATCACTAAAAATTTGTTCAATTTCTCTGGTCCGATTTCAAAGATCCAGAACAGTGGCTTCTCGAGATGCTTCAGTAGATGGGCTTCCGATTATTATGGACGTTGGCAAAGCTTTGCCAGGCATCGCATACAGTTTGCCGTCCATAGCCAAGATATTCACTGTACGGTGTAAATCGTGTGTTAACCGCCAGCTGATTTGAGAAACTATCGATGGGCGTACGCTGACGCATCAGACCCTTGACCGTCATACGAAATCGGGGCGGCTCAATTCGCTGCTTAATGCGATCCTGGTTCTTGCGGGCAACTGCCCGCTTGATGCTATCGAACCGCTTGTAGACGGGTCGTGGCAATCCCTGCCAGGCCAGCTTCATGCGAGGCGGCTGCTTTGGCAGCTCAATATCCTCCAGCCGCTCCTCATCCTCCGCATTCCCAAAGACCGTTGCTGACGAAGATCCAAACACTTGAGACTGCAGCAGCGATGATGATGGACGCTTGAAGAATTTGCTAAACTCTTCGGTTGTCACATCGCTTTCATCACTTAATCGGTTGACTCGTGTAAAGTCCCGGGCCAATCGATACTGCTTCTCCATTCCGTTGGGTTTTCGCCGTAAAGCGGCTTTCTTTAATGGCCGGAATCGAGGTGGCGCCGCTTTATTATCGGCCAATTGAACGGAATGCGTCTGAAAACGTCGCACGCCGCCATCATACGGCTGTGGGGGCTTCACAAATCCGCGACGAGGGCCACGTGGTCCCTCATAGCCGTGCATTATCTCATCGCTGGCATCCTCGGCGTTCTCCGCGTCCTGTCGCTCCGACGGACACGTGTGCCATGTATGCCAATATTTCTGCTCATCCTCCCGAGCTCGCTTATCCAGCCACGCCTGGCTGGCATGTGTGTAGGGACTTGGCTTCTGTTCAGCAACCGGAGGAACATCATCCGCTTCACTCTTCAAGGGCCGATTGTAGCCTGGAAGATCGTAATTCTTGCGAGATTCACGCAATTCGCGCTCCTGACGCTTCACTTCCTTCTGCCGCTGTTCGCGTCCCTGACGACGAGGCACCGCGGACGGACCAGTTTTTTTGGTGGGTGGACCAGCTGCATATATTGGCTTATCATATGAATATCTCAATCCTGTTTTTGGCTCCGATCGGTACTGCCATCTCCATTTATTCTCCTGTATTATGCGCTCCTGGCGACGCTGATGATCAGCGGTATCCTGTGTGATGCGACGCCTCGATTCTGATTCCTTGGCGGAAGTATTCATGCCGGATCCTTCGTTGCGTTGGTAGCTCTTGTAGTGACGTTCATCATACCGAGGATCAAAACCTTCTTCGGTATAGACTTTTCTATCTCCCGGATTACCAGTTGGCCAATTGAATCGATCGTCATATCGATAGTGACGACGCTGTTCCATATCCTGCCTCTCGTGGTGGAGCATCTTCGTGGAGACACGTTGCCTCAACACGCGTATGCAACGCCTCAAACCCTTGACAACATTCATCTTTCACAATTCGCCGTCGATAGCTCAACTAGGGTATATCCTAAATATCTTAATAAAATACCACGCCGAATTTTGATATATTCCAAACGTTTTATTTTTTTTTCAATATTTTTTCACATCCAAAAACTGAGACCGAAATTTAGTGAACTGAATTCCCCGGGAGCTAAACAAATAATAACGTGGCAATTAAACAGCTAGAAATTCAAGTGTAAAGTCAACTTAGATACTAAATTGATATAATTCCCATCGCCCTCTTTGTGAGTTTAGAAAACGTATAAAAATTTAAAAGTATATAGATCTCGGACTCTTCTTCGCATAAAATCTTAAGTAATATCCTGAAATTTTTCCGAAAATCAGGTTATCAAACTAAAACGACTATAAGTTTCGGTTACGCTTTCGGTTATATTTAAATATTGGTTTCCGATAATCGGTTACTCAAAATCTTTGTAATGGTTTCGTAACGGTTACGCTAAAAAAATGTTTTTTATAAAAATGTAAAAAAAAAAAATGCACGTTAATATATAATTCAAGATTCTTTGATTTCAAAAATGATTTACTTATTAAGATCAATATTCAAATTCTAAATTAGTTTGAAAAATTTAACTAATTGAATCTAATTTTTGCTTTAACCGATCTTAACCGTTTTACATGAATCGGTTAATAATCGGTTATTTCGGTTTGAATCTTTTCGATGTTTCAGTTATGGTATAATAAAAACGTTTTATTTCGGTTAGGTTATCAATTTCAATCGGTTAATACCGGTTAAAGGTTATGGTTTCGATTAAGTTTTTAATACCTGCTAAAAAATATCAAAAATTTAAAGTTAATTACTTGTCAGCGTAAAATGTTTATTCTCTATTAATCTTGAAATTATGGCAGAGCTTAAAAATTAATATTTATTTCTCAATATGACCTCCTTTAATCTGCAGCCCATATAAAATTTATTTGTGTTCATTAAGTTAAGGTTTTTTAATAGATTACCTTTCCCCGAGTCGTATTGATATCTCGAGAGTCAAGAGATTGAGAAAGCTTTAGTTTTATGCTCATTGCACTTCCGGTCGCTTTGTCAACGACTTTAAAGGCAACCGTTAAAGTGGAAAACCGTTAGGCTGACCTCGTCTGTAATTTCGATTTGAAAACGTAGATTGCATTTTATATTGTTAAATCATTGATTTTCTTTTTGGATTTCACTCTCTGCAGCTTGCAACCGAAGACAGATCCAGCAGCAAGTTGGCGCCACCCACAAATCTAGAGCCCTACACCATGGCCGTCATAACGGAGCATGGCAGCAACAATCACAACAACAACAGCATCAATGACAGACACAACACGAAGATTGGCATCAGCAAAGCTGGAACTGAATCGCCAACTAATCCCAGCCAGCGTCAATTAAGTAACGCTCTCACTGTGCCCGAGTTTTTTGCCAAGAAAAATATTTTCGTTACCGGCGGTACGGGTTTCTTGGGTACTGTCCTCATAGAGGCCCTGCTGGACACACATCCCGATATTGGAACCATCTATGTTCTGGTCAGAGGCAAACGCAACTTCGATGCCAACGAGCGCATCAAACGTCTACTCCAAAAGCCGGTGAGTAAACTAAACAACTAATGTCCCAAATAGATGGAAATGGGTCGAGAAACAGGCCTAGTGTAGTGTTGTTGTTGTTGTTGTTGCATCTCGGTAACGCCTCTTGACACTGTTGACACCGCAACGACCCATTTCCCGCTCAACAACTATTATCTCAGACTATTACGACGTATCTTAATGACGCATTAGTTTGTTAGTTGAAACTGAAACTGAAGTGAAGTGAAACTGAATTGAAGTGAAAATGAAGTGAAGTGTCTTCCGTCCGTATACGACTCTGTATATTGTTGTTTAGATCATTATATTGTTAATCACTATCTTAATAGCGTAATAACAATTTTTAATATCCGAAAACATGAAAGTATTAGTTGACTCTTAAACTGTTCCAGCATAAATAAATATATTTTAATAATTATTTATAAATTTCATACTTTTGATAATATTTTTTGGATAAAATTACAGTAACAAGAATTACTGAAATATAAGAGAAATAAGAATAATAATAAAATGTCATAACTTTCATAAACTTCAAACTGACATCAGTATTTTAAAACAACCGATTTCCTTGCGGAATATCAATTTCATTATTATTTTTCCTATATTTTTATTCTGCATAAAAATTTGAAATTTAATTTTTTTTACATTACTGTCCATATTTCAATACTTTCCCTTTGACAATATTTCGAAAACTTCACACTGTCATAACTTTCTTAAGTCTTAACCGATTTCCTTGTGGAATGTCAGCTTTAGCATTTTTTTTGCCTATATTTTGATTCTGCATCAAAATTTTTTTTTTTTCATAGTATTTTATTCAATTAGTTTTCATAAATGATAAAAATATCAGTCGTACATCTATTTTCCATTCACGATGATCAGTTTAATGAATCCTTTTCCTTTCACAGATCTTTCAGAAGTACAATGAGAAAACGCTGGACAAGGTTGTGCCCGTGGTGGGTGAGTTGACCGAGCCGAACTTTGGCTTTGGCCCCGAACTCTTGCAGGAGATCCTCGATCGCGTGAACGTGATCTATCACAGTGCGGCCACGATCAGGTTTAATTCACCACTGCGTACAGCAATCTTCACGAATCTGACGGGCACAATGAGGACCATTGAGCTGGCCAAGCAGCTGAAGCAACTGTCCGCTTACATATATTGTTCCACGGCCTTTTGTAATAGTAATAATCGTGGATTGATCACCGAAGATGTGTACAAGTCACAGTTTGATCCCTACGAGATGATGAAGATGGCCGAGAACGATGAGGCCTGGGTGGATTTCACTGAGGCCAAGTGCAAGGAATACCTCAAGGATCATCCAAACACATATACATTCACCAAGAATCTGTCGGAGAATCTGCTCATGGCAGAAATGTCCGGTCTACCGGCAGCCATAGTCAGGCCATCGATTGGTAAGACTTTAAACTTGACAAAGCTTAACTGAAGATTAATCCAATTATTTTTAACAGTTTACGGCACACTGGAGCATCCAATGAAGGGTTGGGTGGGCAATGCCAACTCAGGACATTTAGGCTTTTTGGCCGGATTCGTCAAGGGCATTTTCCGTACGATGTGCGGACGTGCAAATGCCGTAATTGATATCATACCATGTGATTATGTTATCAACAGTTCTCTGGTTATGGGCTGGTATGTGGGCACACATCATGTGGACAAACCCGAGATAATACACTGCACATCCGGCGAGGTCAATCCACTGACTCTCTCCCAGTTCTGCACCATAATCAATGACAGCGTGGAACGTCATCCGCCCAACAGTTTCGTGTGGAAGCCAGCGACAAAATTGCGCAATGGTTGGCGCTATAATCTCTTCTTCTATCTGTTCCATCTGTTGCCTGCTATGATCTTCATCATACCGGAGAAGCTACTAGGCATTGGTATGCCTCAACACACGTGAGTAATCTTTCAAAAGAGAGAGAGGGAGAGAGAAATAGAGAGACTAGATCATCGCTAAATAAATGTCTTTCAATTTTAATTTAATATTTTTCGCCGTTTTAATGGAAATCATTTAATGTTCCTAGAAAAATCGATCTCAAAAGTTATAAATAAAAAAACAGTTTTGGTATAAATGTAGAAAAATATTAGAGCATCGATATATAGATTTTGGTTTGTTTTTTTTCGATGTTTTAACGGCGTTATTTAATAATCAACTCGACCTTTTTACTATTTTGAAAGCTAAATATGCCAGAGAAAGTTGAAGGCTCGTTTTTTTACAATCCACTATTATTTGAGAGATATTTTTAAATTTGATATTAATTTCTTGACATTTTATGTCAAAAGATCTCTCAAATAATTATTAGATCACTTAAAAAAATTTGTTTAGGAATTGATGTGGAATATATATTGATATATCGATGATATTTCAATTTCAAAATAGATTTATTAATTTCCAATTATATAATTTATATAATTTAATTAATTTATATAATTTAATTTAAATTTGGAAATAATTAATTTCTTTTATTTTGTATACCAACAGTGCCTATGAGTATATGCGAGTGTTCCAGAATGGCACCAAGGCCTTTGACTACTTCCTGGATAAGGACTTCCGCTATTCACTGAAGAACGCACTGCGCATCTCCTCGTTTATCCATGAGAGCGATCGCAAGCGATACAACTTTGATGCCAGTCAATGCGATTGGTCCGAGTTCATAGATCGTTGCCTGATCGGCATTCGACGTTTTTACTTCAAGGAGTCGGCGGTCACCACACAATGGCATCGCAACTACTGGAAGGTGTAAGTACAGATTCCTTATCCAATTAAAACATATATTTATAAATAATTGTTTCTCTATAGCTTCAATGTTCTGCATTATGCTGGCTTCGCAGCGATCTTTGCAATTCTCTATTTTGCGCTGACTCCATTCCTGGGTTTCCAAATCGGCCTGACGCTGGCGCTGCTCATATGGGGCTTCTTGGTCTGGTTGTAGAGCTAGCTTATTGGATTAGCCCGGATCACTCATAATGTGCAATATTCAATCCAAAATAATATCCACACACCTTTCACTCACTTTTAACTCAGTCGTGTTCATCGTTCGATCGTTGTTCTTCATAGGGTTACATCCATGTATTTTTACTATAAGTTCTCACTTCGAGTACAAGTCAACAACTTACAGAAGTACGTACGATTATGTATAGCATGAATCTAATAGATAAATAAATACTACATCTATCTAATTAAAGCAACATACACAGCAATGCAAACAAGTCCAAAACTTAGCTCAAATCGTAGTCACATTAACAAATAGTCCTGGTATATAGTCAAATAGTCAATGTTTCTGCACTTGTAAATTACGAAACCAAACGTAAACGATTAAAATAATATCTATGTAACTATTAATGAAATAAATATGACAATTTTATTATTAAGATAAATAAAAAAAATTGTGTTTTATTTATGAGCCGAAGAAAACTTTGTTATTGAGTTGATAAATCATTTTATTATAATTTAAATAATTTACCAACTCAAATTTAAATTTATTTTATATTTAATTTTACCATTAATTTATATAATTAATAACAAAATATTTGTTTTATATGGATATAGCAAAACAAATGCGTATAAGCAATTTCTTTTGCCTTGTGGAACTTCTTTTTCAGTTGTGGAACTTATATTTTAGTCAGCCCCGAAAGTATGCTACATTTTAATTTCCTGCTCTGTAATTTACAATCCGCTGTTAAGTGTTCTGTTAACGTTTGCAATTATCCATTTTTTAATTATAAAAATAAAATTTCTTTAACATAAAAAAATTACAACTAATTATAAAGTTCAATGTATAATCAATTAAAAAATTCCCTTTATAGCCCCAATCTTAACTTAAATTTTTAATATTTCAGTTATGAATTAACATTGTTTATATAATATTTTAAGTGATAATTTCTTTGTTTTATTGTTTCTTTAATTCACTTCTAATTTTAAATTGCGATTCATTCTTTATGTATATATTTTTCATTTTATCCTTAAGCATGGCAGGGTGGGAATCGAACCCCAAATTGTTACTTTCATATTCATATTTTCTAATTCTAAATAATTTATTTTCCCTGGAGACTGTTTTTAAACGATAAATAAATAAATAAATGTCATAAATAAATTTAATAAATTGACTAAATAAAAGGTTAGACCCCCTTGAAAGTAACGCCACTGCATAACTGGTTTGAAGCGTTAGCTGATCATGAAGTTGTGGATAATGGAGATGATGATGATGATGATCGTCAGACGTTGACGTTCAGCGACTCGAGAGCCGAATCCAGAGACCCGATCAAATAGTTTCGTTTCGGCCGGCAAACGTGCAAGTTGTGAATTGTGGAAGCGCGATCCACGCAGAGCTTTTAAGCGAGTCAAGTTACCCGCACATAAAGCAACGTAACTGTTCAGCAATACATATACACACACACACATACGTACATATACATAAAGTATCTGTACAGATGTGTTTGTGCATTTTGTTTACTGCCGGAGCAACAACGAAAAAACAAACAACAACCAAGTGAAAGAGGAAAGGGGAAAGGGGAAACAACGAGAACGAAAAAAAAAAGAGAAATTTTCGTTTGTTCTATTCAAATCTTGAGACGACTACTAAGAAGTATACACATATTAACTTTAGCTAACCAGTAATTTGACGTACAACAAATACAACAACAGCTGCTCCCCTTTAAAATGGCCAGGTAAGCAAACTTGGACATCGATTATACAATAATGGTCCATCTAACAAATATCTCCGTCTAGTTTGACTGCTTTTGCCAGCTCCCTAGATATGTAAGAGTATAAGTACATACATATGTATGTCTATGTGTGCAGCTATTTGTCTTTTATAGTATTCCTTTAAAAAAGTTAAAAATAAATGGTGCAAAGTTCGGAGCAAACAATAAAAATGCATACAGATTCCACAAGTTCTGCTAATAACATTGGAGTTAACAGCTTATGTTAGAAGCTTTACATTTGGGAGTTATTTTTTAATTTAAAAGTAATTTATTAAATATAAAAAATTAATCAATAAAATTACTAGATTAATTTAACTTACTAAAAAAATAAAGCTTCATTAAAGTCCAGAAGTAATACTATTGATAGAGAGTGTTTAACAGACACTTAAGTTTTGAAGTTATCTGAATTTTATTGTCCAAACAATTATTTGACCAACTGTTAATCGAATTAAAATTTATTTTGTTGTTAAAATTCATATTATTGTATAGTAAATATATTTTTTAAGTGAGTGCTATATTTGTTTATTTAATTTGAATAGCAACCAGTTTAAATATACATCGAGAATGCCCAAGTAATACCTACCTTTATTTGCTCTAAACACAGCCCTTTTTCATAGGTGAATTAGTATTACGAGTAGTATCAAAGCAAATACGCCTCTTAAACTTTGACCTGAGCAAATCAAATTTCAATTTACAAATTCCAAGCACATCGTCGGTTGTAAACACATTCAGAATGACGTTAATTGCTGGGTAGGAAACTGGTTACCTTGACAGACTCTGAAGCGCAGGCCCTCAAGTTAAATGGAGGCGTTGATATATAATATGATGCAGGAGCTCAAGTGGAAAAATACAAAAAATCAAGAGACACAATGAGATCCACCGCAGTGCCAAGTGCAGTCGGAACAAGCTTTATTACATGCAATTACGTCCGCAGCTTAAAATCGCTAATAAATATTTATTAAAACTCTTTTAGCTGCCACAACAAGGTTGTAGTTATTCCCTCCTCCCCCCCATTGATGCTATTTTTAGATGCAAATTATAATCAACAACCTGACCAGACTAACAAATTAAGAAAAACAGATAGCAGGCAGCGATCGCAACTACGACTCTCCCGACTGATCCATTTGAGACCCTTGCAACAATAATTCTGCCATAAATAACCAATTAATTATTACAGATAAGTGTTCTGCTTCACTTAACTTGGATGGAAAAACCCGGTAGCTAAATCTAATCACAGCAACTCACTATGTGGTTAGCCGTGGCCAACTCAAGATAATAATACAATTTACTATATAGCGTTGAATGAAACCCAGTAGGAAATTAGCTTTGCTTCAAATTTGTGGATGAAACAACAATTCGACAACTTTGACAAACAAAAAACATACTTTTAGTGAAAATAATGTTGAAAAAAAAGAAATATATCAAAAAAGAAAGATTTGAAAAAAACACTGATGTCTTTTTATGTTTATCAGGTTGTTTATCTATAATGTTTTTATCTATAGATCTCTAAAAACAACTCGCTGTTACTTTCCTTCCAAGTGTTCAAATCTTTGTTATGCAATTTTTAAATTATAAAGTTATTTACGTTTTTAATTGAAATTAAATTAATTTTTAATTAAAATTTTTGTTTTGTTTGTACAAATATGATGATCATTTCATTATTAACTAATTAATTTTAGCTCTGCAAATTTATGTTCTATCTAAATATTTTTATATACAAAGCTGATTTAAAAATAAATCCAGAATTCCCTGTTTTTATCCCGATTTGACTGCGCAATAATAGCAACAAAAAAACTATTTGTCACGTTAGAAGTTAAACTTGTGGACCGAGTTTTTGGTTCAGGCCAACAGATCTCAGCTTGCGATCAAAGTGAAAGCTTCGTTTAGTTGACAGCTAGTCGAGAGTTGAATCCGTAACTGAAGCTTGAAGTGTAGCGAAGTTGCAATGACGAAGCAACTTGCAACTGCAACAACTCGAGCCTTGAACTCTTGAATCTCAAATTGCATACATAAGTATGCATGCAAATTTATAATATTATGTTTCCTTAAAGTTGTATTTCTGTTTTTTCTGCTTTGAAAACTTTCAACATCTAATTGCCAATAGATGAGCAATAAAAAATAAATAAATAAAAGTTGCTGTTGAAACAACGCAGCAATCAGTCATTGGCCATGTTCATTATAAAATCATTTGGCATGACCAAATGAAGAGCAGGCAAGACGATGGCTAACACGGATGCAGTGGATAGATCAACTGGGCTAATTGAAATTGCCGTTACGTGTGACGGAAAGGCCAACAAAACTTAAATTTGTTGATAAGACAAATTGTGGTTATATTGTTGTTAAAAATGCAAACAACTTTTGACCTAATTGCAATTAAATTATATTATCTCTACAGAAATTTAAATTTTACTTCATAATATTAAACATAATATCAAATCTAAAGAGTACTAGCAACAATTAGTCAGTTGACTCTATATTCTTAAAGTTTTCTTGAATTATACGACAGTCTCAAGTGTTGAGAGCTCTGTCTCACCTTTGATACGACTGCCACTTAATGGAACCGTTGTTTTCCTAGTCTCAAGTGCAAATCTAAGCCCGCAACTTATTCGTATGAAACACCTACGTAAAGTCGTTAGTTACATAAATAATAAACTACAACAGCAGTTAGAACTCCCCCGTAGTAGTAGCATCAAAACTCGTTTTTGAACTTTGGACATTGGTTCATTGTGTAAATTGTTACGAGAAATATGCCAAAAATGTTGCCTCATCTTCCAACTCCAGCCAACGATTTGATTGTCGTAACCGAAGCGAGTGACAATCGCGACCAGCTTCCAGCGATCGAATCGCGTGTTGGGAAAGTTTTCTCTTTTCTTTTGTTTTGTTTTTTATGCTCATTCACATATGTATAAGAAACGTCGTAAATTAATGTAAAATAGTTGTGGTGTTGATTATGTAAACAATTTGTGGTTAACAACTTACAAAATTTTATCCACACAGCACAACGATTGCAGATTTCTATGCGGGACGCAATGTTTTTATTACGGGCGCCACAGGCTTTGTGGGCGTCACCATAGTCGAAAAGCTGCTGCGGGATGTGCCCAAGGTGGGCACCCTGTATTTGCTGATGCGCGCCAAAAAGGGCAAAAACGTACAGGAGCGTCTGGAGGAGCTGAAGAAGAACTCTGTGTTTGATCGCTTTAAGGAAATGCAGCTAGAGTCGCGTCTGTCCAAGATCGTGCCCATCGAGGGTGATGTGGGACTGGAAAATCTTGGTATTGCACCAAAGGATCGCCAAACACTTATTGAGAATGTGAATGTGGTGTTCCATTCAGCAGCTACGTTGGATTTCTTCCAATCCCTCAAAGAGACAACGAACATCAATTTGCGTGGCACACGTCGCGTTGTGGAACTGTGCCAACAGTTGCGTCAACTGGACGCTTTGGTGCATGTGTCCAGTGCATATGTGAATGCGTACATTACCGAGGTGGAAGAAAAGCTCTATCCCTTGCCCGATGATCCAGAAAAGATTATCCAGCTGGCGGAAACACTTAATGATGATGCACTCAAGGAGCTTGAGAAAAAGTGAGTTGTAATGCGGTCCAACTGAAAGTAATAATGATGATTAAAATGGTTTACAGATTACTGAAGGATCACCCCAATACCTATACGTTCACCAAGCATCTGGCGGAGCATGAGGTGGCCAACGTGGCCAGTCAATTCCCCTGCGGCATTGTCCGTCCCAGCATGAGTAAGCGAATTGGCAAGTTAAAATTCCTATTATTCTCATATATCATTCATTGTAGTCACGGCTGCTTGGAAGGAGCCAATACCCGGTTGGACTATATCGAAGAATGGACCGCAAGGATTCTTCATGGGCGCCTCGAAGGGCATCTTACGTCGTCTGCCATTGGATCCGACATTGATCATGGACTACATTCCCATCGATGTGGTGGTCAATGGAATCATAGCTACTGGCTACTATGTCAACACACTTAAGTGAGTATATCAACAACTTGATAGAAGTATTATCAACTAATAATTCCTTTTCATTGCAGAGTTAAGAATGGAGGTCGTCCTGCCGAGCTGCAAATCTTCCATTTGACATCGAGCACATATAAACCATTCCGTTTCGAGTTCTTGACGGACAAGATCAATACCTATTTGCATGATTATCCACTCAACAGCGCCGTCTGGTATCCCAATCTCCGTCTGGTGAAGAGTTTATTCCTGTTTCGTATTGGCGCCATTCTCTTTCACTTTATACCCGGCTTCTTCCTTGATTTGATTACCAAATTATCTGGTGGCAGGCCCATGTATGTACTCTAATCCCAACAGGTTGTCAAGTTCCAATTGATGTTGAATTTAATTGTTAATCACAGCTTGATGCGTCTGCATAAGAACGTATGGAACTCGCTGAACACCTTGGAGCGCTTTATATTCACGGAATGGCATTTTGACAGCAAACGTCTATTGTCGCTATCCAAAGCATTGGATCCCGTGGACAGAAAGAAGTTTATCATTGACATTGGTGAGCTCACATGGGATGAATACTTTGCCAATACGATCCAAGGTGTGCGTCAGTATCTGAGCAAGGAATCTCCCAAGAATCTGGAAAAGGCGCGTCGTAAAGACAAAATGTAAGAACACTAACTGATTAGATTATATGACACTGCTCACCTTTTTATCATCTCTTGTCTTTTGCAGCCTGTTGGGACTTCACGTTGCTTTGCAGCTCGTTTTCTACTACGGCGTCTTCAAGTTGATTATTGGAGTGACCGGTGTGTCCTCGGCTAAGGCGGCCCTTATCTTGCCCGTGTTCTACTATTTGTTCGGACTGATTTAGGGTCATTTTACATCTGGGAATGTATGTTATATATTAGTTAAACAGTTTGCAATAATTATTTATATGTAATTTGATCAAGGTTTGGTATAACATCTATTCATTTATTTTAAATGCAAAATATAAGACAACCAGATAAAGTTCACGTTTTTATTTCAAAATAACGCCTTTTATTAATTTTTAATTAATTAAATTATTAACTTGAATAAGTTTCCGATAAATAGCTGAGTAATGCATCGAACAAGTATCGATATATTTAATATGTATCGTGTTCACATCGTCGCTATATTCGATTTATGTTTGTCTATGTTAAATATCGATAATGTTAAGTATCGTGCTGACTCTGTTATGCCACTGTTCGTACACTGCTATCGATGTTAACGACTCTGTTTGAAGCACATAGTTTGAATTCAACTTCAAAGCTCAAACGTTTTAAATCGATTCATTCGCTCTCTTTTCCTTTTTAAATTAAATTAAATTATTAAAGCACTTTCGCTTAGTCAAAAGACAAGTAATCGTATTTAATAAGAAAATATCGGCGATCACTGTTAATAGCAGTACTGCAAAATGTTATATATTTGTCACTGTTATTAATCAATCAGCTGTTTTCATTTGCTGCTAAGTTCGCGGATCAGACGGATCGCGTAAAAATCGAACGAAAATATAAATAATTACAATTGTTAAATTACCAATAATAAATAATAAAAACGCTTGGCGAGAGCGAAACGAAACGGAAAACAGACGTGCGAGTGCAAGTGCGGTTTTCTACAAGTGCAAAGAATAAGTGAAAGCCAAGCAAAGGCCAACAAAAAAACGGCCATAAAGAGAATAAGTGAAAACACAAAAGTTGATGCAATAGCAAAGGAATAAACTGAGGAATAAACACAGCTAAAGGGCGCATATTTTATAATTGTTTTTGTTTTTTTGGTAAGTGTAATATATTATTTACTATGAGCACAACGAATGCAATTACACATGCAACAAGTTGCGTCCGCCCAACCCCCCGCTCATAAATCTTATTATGAATGTATTTATATGTATGTATATGTGTTGTGTGTGTGTGTGTGCACACTGGCTGTGCAGTTTTGGGCCATGTTTGCGATTGCTTACAAATTCTGCGATGTAATTTCTTAAACCAGCTGGCATTTTACATTTTATTTGAATTATGTATTTTTTATCTATTATTGCGTAGCGCTGCTGCCAATGTCACCTGTTTTTATACACTTGCTCGCTCGCACACACACACACACACATATACAAGTAGACGATCTGGCTGGTTTTTATCTTGCCATTTGTTGTTGTTGCCGTTTTTTTGCCGTTAATACAGCAGCGTCGTCGCCGTTGTCGATCTACGTGTCTCTTTCGCACATTCACACTGTGCGAGTGTGTGTGTTTGTGTTTAAGTGCACACACACATACATAACACGTATGTCTACGTATTTTATATGAATATTTCCGCCCCCGCCCCATTACCGAATGATAACACAAAAACTGTGACAGGGTTTTGGGCTCGGAAACGAGGTGGAGGGTCTGGACAATTGCCTATTTGCCATAATGGCCTTAATTCTTATGAAAATATTTAAATGTATGTATGTATGCATGTACATATGTATGTATGTATATTGGTTATATTTTTCCTCATAATTTCTAATCTAAAAGTGCAAATATTGATTTTCTATGCACGATTGTTTGTGCTGGGGGTTTTTAGCATAGTTTTATCAATGGCCGTTGTTGTTTTTCGGCTCTCTGTCGGCCGCCACGACGGACAGGTTGTGTTGTTGTCACTTGCCAATTAGAGATGAGCAGCACTTGCAATCACGACGTGTCACGATCTGTAACGAAAATCGATAAATTACTGGTGTATGTAATAAAAGTAATATAATAAGGGCATTCCATAAATGGAATACGCCTAATATACAAATGTATTTATTTATACCATTTATTTATTTTTTTGGGTTCTTCTATCATATCATTTTGTGCTCATCTCGAGTTGCGTTGTCGTGTAAACTTTATTCAATTTGCACAAGATTAAAACAGTTTTTGTTGTTGTTGCTGATGTTGTTTCCATTATACGTCTTTGTTTATATACATACATATGTATGTACGTTGTTGTTGTTGTTGCGGCTGCTGCTCTCTGGCATATGCCTTTGTTGTTGTTATTGGGGGAATTTCCCTGCATATTTACGTATCTACACAGTATATACAATTAAATACATACATACATTTGTATGTGTGTACTTATATTTATACATTTAGCTGATAGTTTGAACGACTTCAATTATTATTTTTCATTGGCTTGACTTTATTATACTATATAATACTTGATTTATCAGCAACATTTTAATTGCCAAAAATAAAAATAACTGGCAAAAACTGTCGCCAAGCACGAAAAGCATTTCCCAGACTTTGGCGATAAGCGTACTTCCCATTCCCCCTCCTCGGCAATCCCCTTAACTGATTGTCATTTATTTATTTTTCACGCCCAAATGAACAGCGTCTAAATATAACTCAAAATGTTGTTGATTTTGTTGTTAATATTGTTTTTGCTATTGTTGTTGTATTTGACTCCCCTTTGATTATTTGCACATTTATAAAAAGGCTAAGAACAAGTAAAGTCCAACGAAGAACGCTTCAGTTGAGGGGACTCGACTAAAAGATACCCTGTTCTCATAAATAGTTTCCCGCCATTTTCCGTATAAAAAAAGAAAAAACACTAGTAGGATTTTTCTTAAAATATTTTTGAGTTTGGCTTTTCCAAATTGTTGTCATTCAATTTTTTTTTCATTTTTAATATTCTGATTATATTTTTCCAAATTTTAATAATTACAAGAATTATATTTTTGTCTTCCTAATGTTTTTCTCCCACTTCTTATTGTCTTATCTATTATTATTTGTGAAAGTCCTACAATAAGTCGTTATCATACCCCTGTGTATCTTTTATTCAATGGGTATAAAGATGGATATATGAAGAAAATGATCATAAATAAATAAATAACCCGTATTTATGTCTGAATGTAGATTGTATTATGGTTGTACAAAGTAATTTTGAGGCAGGAGAACGACAGGAGAAATGATCCGCGTTTCTTCTGTCTTGTTTCCAATTCAAAATTCGAAATTCGCGCCAATGACGTCAGTCAAGGCCTGACGTCTGCAGAAAATTCCGCAAAACGCCTCTTCAAATTATTGGCAAGCAGCGGGCGCACAAAATACAAAATACAAAACACAAGAAAATAGAAAAAAAAGAAAATAACAAAATATATAATAAAATTAAATTATTTTTGTTCCATTTTTGCGTGTTGTTTCCATTCCATTTCATGTCTATGCATTTGATTTATAATATTTCGTTTATACTTAAAAATTTGTTTCTTTTCTTTTCCCTTTTTTTTGTTGGTTCCCTACACAAAGTGAAAGTTGTTTTCCATGTTGTTTGTAGCACAGTTATTTTAGTTATTTTCTTTCTAGTTTTTCTACGCATTGTCTTCGGGAACCGTATGTTTTCTGTTTCAGAATTGGGCGGTGAATGGCATAGAGTATACATTTTTTTTCTCTCTTTTTTTTTTGTTTCAAAATTTATTTATTTATTTATTTTTTTGACAGAGCAGACAATGAGATTTCCGGCCAATGCATTGATACTTCAAATGGTCGGCCTTCAAAGACTGACAGTACGGTAATCTATATATATTAATATACCTAAATATCTCATTAATGTCGATTACCGAATTGATAAAAAAAAATGTACGTTGAATGTTATGTTTTATAGATAAATTAAAAAATATAATCAGTAATAGACAAACATGGTTAACGCTAAAGGTCAACTTCAAGAGCCCCTTTTACGATAGCGGTGTATTGATAAGCTACATGTGTTTAATGAAACTTCATTAAGTTCTAGAAACATTAAATGGGTCTCCGCTCAGGTGGCGCCAAATACCAAATTTATAGATATATTCGGAAAAACCTAAACAGCGCCATTTCCTGTAAGCATCAGATGATCTGCATTTAAACCTACTGATCGACTGCTCGGAAAACTCAGCAAAACATTTATTATACCTTGTAATCACACAACGGAATCAAGGTATAATAAACTTGCACATATTCGAGTCCATACACAGATTTTGGATCTCATAGACTATATTTAATAAACTATTTCTTATAAAGAAAAATAACCATGTAAGGTTAGATTATATATTAAAGGGTATTTCCTAGTCCAGTCCAGTTTTTATTTTTACTGTAAATATTACGAAAAATACGCCAAAGCGCCGCCAAATTTTTCACAAAAGCATTTTAATGAATGGAATTTTTTTCCGTGAAATTACAAGAAGATCCGTTCCGATCGAAACCCCATGTACCATAAAACTTATATGTGTTGCCATAAATTTAATTACATTGTAAACTTTTTGTTGTTTTTCTTTTCATTTTCCCCTTTGTTTCTGTTTTCTCTGGTTTTTGCTCTCTTAACAAATTTTATGTTTTTGCTAAAAAGGAAATCAGTTACCAGTGCATATCATACATTCTATAATAGATGCTTTATACATACATAGTATATACAATATGCAGATGTCTGTGCATACATCCGATTTTATATATATGTATATTTCTTTAGCATACACGAGTACTCTCAGTTTCTTCTATATACTAGATATGTTTAGCTGCACATTTTGACGTCGATTTCCTTTACTTTCCGAGACGAAAACTCGTGCACATCTCGTATATCTGTTGCATATATCTATGTATCTGTATCTGTATCTATGTATCTGTATCTCGCTAATTGTGAAGGTCGTTTACGTCTGCAGTCGTTTGCTTGTTTGTCTGTCTGCAATACACCCTCGCTATAAGAACAGGGAATAAAACGTAAACGAGATACATTATCGAAATAAAGCAAATTTAATATACATCAGAAATTCCCCTTAAAATTGAGTATAATATTTATTCTGATCATGTTCACAAGGTATTTAATCGATCAGTGTATTCTGATTAAAAGAAATGATTGTTTTCGAATAAGATTAATATCATAATGATATTTGCTATTATAAAAATATTACTTTATGCAGAGTATTCAACATTCTATGCAACCTAATTATCTTCAAAAATCAGATCAGTTTTGACCGCAAAATTTTGGTTGGAATTTGTTGGAAAAATAAAAGAGAAACGAAAGAAATTTTTCACAATTTTCGCTGTGCATTCCTTATGTTGTTTTGCCTTTTAATTGCTGCTTAATTTTGAGTTTTCTCGCATTTTTCGGCATTTTATAGAGTATGCAAAGAGTATTATTATATTGACACATAACATTTGACAATAAATAAATATATTTTCTTTTTTAACTCGTCATGTTGAAATTTTCAGTGTGTTATTTTTTTATGCCACGAAGATAAGATTTGAATGGGGAACTACCTGAAAGGGTATTGTATCTTCGGTTAAAGATAACAATTTGATTTTTGTTGTTATCATGTTTTGTTTTTGCTTTTGGGCCAAACTTTCAAATAAACAAATTCTGGAAAGAAATTTAGCTGGTTGTTTTCTTGAAAATAAAATCAAATAAAATAAAAATAAAAAAGAAATAGATAAATAAATATTATTTATGCCTGTGGCCATTTTAATGGCGCCATGTTAAATGTGCCATCGCAAATTTAATGCCAATGCTTTATTATTAATGCGTTTTTTGTGCATAAATGTTTGCTTTTTATTACTATAAACGTATTTTCTGTGTGAGGGGACGAAAGTTTATTATTTGTTTTTATTAATGTTGTCAGTAGTTGTTTCCATTTGATCAGCAATCATCAGAGGAGCTCAGGTGAGCCAAAAATCCCCAACATTTCAAAGATATAAAGATGTTTTTGTGTATGTATGTTCGAGGGCCGTTTTAATACTGATCAAGTAATCTATATTTAATCCATGTGATGATGTGTCTGGCATTTAAGTGTGCCTAACTTTAAAATAGTTCTTTTATGATAACTAATTAATTTCATTCTTAAACAACATTTTCACCTTAGCATATCATTTATTTTTTCGCAATAATTGTTGTTTTTCACATTGTTGTTGTTCTTTTTGCCATCTTTCAAATATTTCATTCAATTTTCGATGCTTTTGTGCAACACCCACACAAAAGTTTATTTTTAAGACATTTATAAGAACCAAATTGCTTACCAACCCAAAAAAAGAGAGTGAGAGACATGAGAAAAACTCAATACAAATGCGAAATAATTCTTTTAATTTTCGGTTTTCTCACTGTGTGTGTGTGTCAAAAATATTGAATGATTTAATTGATTCGTTTCACTTTATGGCATTTTAAAGGGACTTAATAGAACGAACGAAAATGCGTAATACTGATCCCAGATTAGTTTTGCGGTTTTTCCTATATATTAATATGAATTCTTTGTGTTTTGTTAATATTTATAGTTGGTGCATTACACATACGTCACGTTGGCCAGTCGAGTTTGAGTAGAAAATTACAATATGTTATATTATTTGAGGGCATTCATTCACACACATATCTATATGTAAATATGTATGTGTGATTTGTATGCTTCACATTTTTAGTCGGCTCTTTGAAAATATTTTCGAAAATGTTTTCAGTTTATCGCTGGCATTTAAGGCGTCCAAACGCGTCTCTCCGACTTGTGAGAATTTGTGGGGAAATAACGCGAGATTCTGTTCTGTTCTGTTTTGATAAAGAATTTCAGCACATTAAAATGCTAATATACATATATGCGTATGTATTTTGATGATTTTGCTACTTGTTTATATATGAAACAAATTTGTGATTGAAATGTGCTTAGAAAAAACCAGAAAACTGAGTTTCAAATTAATGTGAAATAACTCAAAGTTAATGTCAAGGTCAATGTCAATACAAAACAGCTGTCTGCCAATTAGAAAGCCAAGTTTAAATATTATAAACATATTACGTATACGTAATATTAATTTAATAAATAATAATTCACTATATAAATTACGAGTAATATATTAATTATTAATAAACAAACAAATAAATAATTTAGTGTGTTTAGTGCTTAATATTTAACAATCATCAATCATATTTACTATAAAAATTGGTAGACAGTTTTCTAAGAATTTTCCTGTGCAAAATTAAATCAATTAAATATAAAACTATTCGTTATCAAAATGTAAGTGATTGTCAATGATAATATTGAAATTTTGAATGCGAATTTATAGTTTTAAGTGTCAGTTAAAGGCATTGCCGCTAAATTCTTCCATATTCCAATGTTTTTTTTTGTTTTATTTCTGATCTTCATTTGTCTATGTCATCCTTGACACTGGCCTAGCACGAGATATCGAGATTTAGCCAGTCAAACGATTATATTATTTTCTCTCGCTCTCCTTTTATTATTATTTTTATTTTTTCGCACAAAAACCTGAGCAAATTTTTTATGCCATTCATTGAATTGTGTCATAAATATTTTTAAATATTCTCTGTCATTTGTTTATTGTTGTCGGTGGTTTGAAGCTCTTTGATTCTTGCAGCATTTCATTTGCCTTAAACTTAGTCGTTGTGCTAATTTTGGCCATGAACTAATGAGCAATTTTTATGAAAATAGATTGAAAATCGATGGTTAATTCAATTAGTTAACTTATTTTGCTTTTTGCAGGTCTGCAGCTGTGACAAATGATGGCTTAAAATGGCGGCCACACCACCAACGCCGCCCGGAGCAAACAATTTCCAATTAAATGGCAATACGAGCAGCAACAACAACAATAATAATAATAATAATAGTAACAATAACAACAACACACCCACCATAGTCGAGGCATTGCAGCAACACTTTCAATTCAAGGCTTTACTCAACGCCGACGAGGATCAGCAGCAACAACGACAACAGCAACAACAGCAACAGTTGCAGCGGATCAGCAACAACATTAGTCGCAGCAGCAGCTATGAACAGCTGGAGGTGGAGGCAACAGCTCAACGGGGAAAATCAAAGCAAAGCTGCCAGTGCACAAATATAAGTATTATGCACCTGTTCCATGAGATGAAGCAGGAATTTCCAACGCTGCCCGATGCTCTGGTGACGCAATGCGTCAGTGAGAATTGCCATCAGCGTGACAATTGCATACAAATGTTGAAAAAGGAACTAATACTGCATCCCATGCCCGTGCAGTCCTATCCCGCCAAGGTGTTGCAGCAACAACAGCAGCAACAGCGACTGGCAAAGCCACCAACACCGCTGAAACCATCACGTGCCGCGCCCACACAACCGCCCCTGGTCAATGGCAATGTGGAGACGACGACGCCAGCTGTGATTACACCCCCGCCACGTCCGCGTCCCACAACATTAAATCTGCAACGTCAGATGAACGCGCAGCTGCAGCAGAAAATACAACAGCGACAGCAGCGACAGACGCCAATGCAACTGACGCCGACGGCGCAGTACAAACCGTTGCGTCGAGCGCCGCCGTTGCCGCCGCTGCCGCCGAAGCCGCAGTCAGCAGCTGTCTCGCTCGCACAGCAGCAACAGCAGCAGCTGAGCAGTTTCTCCAATGATTCCTCCTGTCTCACCAGTCCGCTCAGTTCCAGCGAGTCTGAGTTGTCGCTTAATGTTTCCTTATCATCGCCAACAGCAGCAGCTACGCCGGCAGCGACGCCGGCAGCGGCAACAACTGCGCAATTGCGCTCTCCAGTTCGACATCGCTCAGTTATAACGCTACAGCCAGAGCCGCCGTATGCACGCGATTTTTTAAATAACGCCGTCGCAATTTCACCAACGCCACCATCGCCCACATCCGCATCCGGATCGGGAGCGAGCACACCGAGTGGACGTAAGAGCTTCACCTCGCTGAATCTCACGCTGCGTCAGCCGCAGGCAACGAGCAACGGCGCTGCCCCATCGACCATTGACATTACGGCCGGACCGGCGGCCAGTGGCAACGGCAGCAGCGGCATCACATATTCGAGCAGCAGTTTTGATGCTCGTCGTGGCACCCACAAGAATTTCCAGTTAACCGTCACCGACGAGGGCAGCGTCTTCAGTGCCGGCTGTGTGCGTCCCCAGGTGCCGCTTTATGCGCCCTGTCCGCCGCCTCCCGTGTTGACCACCGATGGACCAACGCCACCGCCTTCATCATTTGTTACACCACAACAACAACAACTGGGAACAAGTGCAGCTGATGAGATGCCTGAAGTATTTCCATATCCCACTCAGGCACAGAATCACATTGTGGCCTCCAACTACAACACAAATCATCTGCACAACAACAACAACAGCACTGACAACAGCCCCAGCGTCACACACATGCCCCTCTACGAGGGCGTCGTGCCCGAATGCGATCGGGAAGGTGAGTACACAGATAAAAATAATACGGAACCATGGAATAAAATCAATCCAAATCGATTATCCCGAATTTTATTAAGCCAAGTACAAAATTTTTCTCAGCAAATATTTTGATTTTCTTGGTTCTGTACATATTCTTTTAGTTAGTTAAAATTTTATAAGATTCTTTGAATTTTTAATATTGAGTAGTTGCCATCTTATAGCATATTAACTTAATTTATAATACTTAATAATTATATTTAAAAAATGCATGCTAAAATCAAGAATTTGAAACTAGAATTTTACAATGTTATTTTTTCTGTGTAACAAACAATGTAGCAACAATATAAAGAGAAAGATAAAGAGAAAGAGCGTCATAATCATGTGCCTTCTGTTGCTTATCGTTCAACGTTCGGAATTTGTTAATCGGTTCATCAAGGAATTGAGGAATTTTTAATCAGCCCTATAATTATCGATAGACAATACAAATTTTCCACAACCTACGCAAAGTAACGAAACTATAGTGGAAGTCTTAAACGTCTAGCTCTTACCGTTTGTCGATTTTAAGCCACTTGCAGTACGAATTTCGAGAACAGACATCTCAAAAATAAACAAAAAAAAAGTATCGAAGCATTTTCGCAAATTTTACAGGAGAATATTTTTCCCACAAAAATAGAATAAGTCAATAAATTAAATGAATTTAATTACTTGCATATTTAATGACCATTTTTATACAGAGCTTTTGTTGAAGCCTTAATTTTATATAGTATATTTTTATTTATTTAATGTCGACTAAAAGCAGTCGACAGAGAGAAGTTTAAATACAATTATAAAATTAAATTATATTACAATAAATTCTAATTCATATCTGAAAAAATTAAAATAATTTAAATTGAAGCTGGAGATATTCAGAAGTGTAATAGTCGATCCAACATTTGTTTCTAGAATTCAGGTATAATATTTTACAGTATAGTGATATAGTTCTTTTTACATTTTGTCATTAAAATCTCAACTTAAAAAATAAAATAAAGCCATAACACTTTTGCTTCATCCATATCTATGCTGTGCAATAATTTCAGACTCCTCCTGCTGATTGCCTTGATAAGCCTTCCAAGAATTGTCAAATAAAAGCTTATCGATTCAAACTACGTACTAATTTTACTTGAAGAGATTCCTTACTATTGTTACTTTAGTGGACTTGATAAGAAACAATACCATTTTTAGCAATTAGATCATAATAATAATTATCATATAAAAACAATACAGAAATATTGATTTAACTTACAGGTTTCGAGTCAAAATAAAACGTATAGTTTTGACATGTTCCACATGCGCGAAATTCATATCTCACTTCTATTTATGAGGGGATTTTTGTTGTTATTGTTATTGTTGTTGTTGTTGCTATTGTGCTCTAATCGCTTGTGAAAGCCTCGTTGTTGAGTCTTATCAGACGATTCTGTTTACAATTGATAACAAATTGAATTACGCCCCAAAATGAGCAAATAGAGAGTCAGAGTGAGAGAGAATTTTATTTTCGCGTGTTGTGAAATGAGAACACAGTTCTTTTAGAATAAAGTTTATTTCAAGAAAAATAAATAATAAGGAATATATTTAAAATGGAACAGAAATTCTTTTGCAAATCCAATGTAAATTCTTGCAAAACTCACATCAAATGTACCTCAGAATTTCTTGATTTCTCTCATATAATTTCCGACACTTAAATGATATTAACTGGATTAACTGCAAATAGATTTATGTAGAAAGAAAATTTTTTAAAAATGTTTATAAATAAAAAATGATAAATTTGATTAAGCCTCAGTAAATCCTTTAATGCATATTCCAATTATTATATTATATATAGGAGTATTCCGTAATCTTCTTGTGATTTGATTGTGATTATGTTCACACTTTGGCAATATACGATACAGATATATCTCACTTATATCTATACCTATACCTACAATCTATCTACATATATATTTACATAGGTATATGGATCGCCCACGCTTCTATATATATGTATGTATATATGTATACAGAGTTCGTTTGTCGAAATGTCTCTTGTCTGGTTTCTTTGGCCTTTGCCCATTTCTCATTTCCTATGGGTTCTATAAAATTTCGTTTCGTTTCTCTCGTGTTTTTCTCGATGCTTTTGAATATTTTTCTACCACCAGCAAATTTATCGTATTTTATTTATACAACAATTTTCTTGTTCTCTCCTCTCTGCTTTTTTGTATTGTTATTGTTGCTGCTGTTCGTTCAAGTTCAGGGCAAAATGCGACGACAGAAACAAATTCGAATTCCGTTAGATCGTATAAGGCGTTCTACTTGACACGTTAAGCATACGCAGCGTGGGCAGCCCAAAGAAATGCTAGAATAGAAAACGTTTTTCAAAATAATACATGACGATGAAAATTGTCGTGTTGACATTTAATCACGAGGTTCAAATATTATACTATAATAAAATCAAGAATACAAAAACAAAAAACACTTAGGCCATTAAGAAACGCATTTGCTTTTAGCCAAGAATTTAAAGCGACAGTCAATCTGAAAAGAATAACACTTGCACTATTCATATACTATATATAAATATATTTGTTGTTTTACTTTGGAATTCTTCTCACGCTTGCCATTAATGAATAAATTTATCAATTAAAATGTTTGCAAATACCCGCAAATGACGTACGAATCTATTAGATGTATGTATGTGGATATGTATATCTGCTCTATATGTCTGGCCCGATTTGAGATCCTCCCTTGGCCCATTGCCCTGTTTGCTATTTCCGCTAGAAATCTATCAAAATGTCTAAAAATATTTGCTACCGCTTTTTTTTTCCTTTCTTTCTTTCGTTTTTTTTTATTATTTTATTTAATTTTGTTTTATTTTCTTTTTGTTTGCTGAAATCAAATTCGAGAAAATCGTTTCAAATCGGGCGATGCGCTGCTTATTTTCAGAAAAATAAATTATTATTAGATTGATTTTTCGTGTGTTTGCGCATTTTGACTAAATTTAAATTTGTTTATGAACTTTCAGCGAGCGCAAAAATGCGCGCTATTATTTTTAGCAACAAACAGAGTAATAAAATGTGAGGTATTAGACCATATAAATAGAGAGAACACATACACACACACATAGATGCATAATAAACATATTAACTAAATATACCAGGGATAGCAAAGAGTTGAGTTTAAAGCAGGGATTAAAACCGAAACGAATATCGGTTTCAGTTACGGTTTCGGCTATTCTCGAATTTAAATTTTCGGTATGCTAAATCTTGGAGTATCGGTTTCGTAATGGTTATCGGGTTTTTATAACTTTCGGTTTAAAAATACCGGTATAGTTTCGGTTCACAATAAAAATAAAAATTAAGGTTTTCGGTTGACCAAAATAAGAAGCTATGTTCATTGTTTTACATAAAAAAGACTTAATGCTGGAGAATAATGTTATCTGGTTACTGGAATGGTCCAGTGTAATGTAATGATTTTTAATAACTTTGAACTGCCATAACTTTGTCAAAATTCAATCAATTTCCATGCGCAATGTAAGTTTGATCATAATTTTACCTCTAAATTCGTTCTGCATTTAAATTTTTTTCATTTTTAAAAATTTTTGAAAATCGAATTTTTTCGAAGTTTTACAGTGTTACCCCTTTGTCTTTTTTGATTTTTTCGAAAAAATTCGAATTTTCAAAATGAAGAAAATTTAAATGCAGAACGAATTTAGAGGTAAAATCATGCACAAATTTACATTGCGCATGGAAATTGATTGCGTATTGACAAAGTTATGGCAGTTCAAAGATATCAAAGTTGCTCAGTAGCTGCGACGGCCAGAACCGAAATTAACCCTTATAAGTGAATCGGTGACTAAACGGTTATTTCGGTTTAAAGAGTTTCGGCTTATGGGTTTCGGTAATCAAGTTTGAAAAAAAGTATGTAGATGAATATGAAAGCTTTGAGATACTATTTTTAAATGTAGTCTCTTGGTATCAGGATAAACATTTATTTGGAAATTAATTTTTATTCTTATTTTAGATCTGAAATAAAAATATTATTAATTAAGAATTAAATTTCAATTAAAACTCATAGCAGAACTATTAGAAAATACAAACATTCGAATATTTATTTTATATATATAAATTGAATAATAGCTTTGATTTTATGAAAATGAAAATAAAAGTTACTCTATGATTTTTAAATAAACATTGAAATTTTTGTATTCAGATTATAGAAGTATTATTTTTTTATTGATAAAAATCAAAAAATAATTATTGTTTTAAAATTTATATTTTAATAATTAAAATATTAACTGATCGGTTTTTATTGCATATTTCTGCTTACAGTCCATGCAGCGACCATTGAGCGCCAGAAGACACGACGCGATAAGCTGGCCAATGTGCTGCGTGACAATAAGAAGCGTCTGCTCAGCCTGGAGCAGGAGATTAACATACTGACCGAACCGGTGCCAGTGGGCGAATCCGAAAGACTGGATAGAGATATCAGGAAACTAACTGATGACTGTCAGCGGCTGCTCAATATGATAAATGGTAAGGCGAATCACTTTAATGACTTTTTCATGGTTCTAATTGTTGAAATCTTCTTTTACAGATCCCCAGCTGAATGGCACTGCTGCCGCACCTAATTCCATGAATCGTCAACTCTCGGCACCTGCGAGTAATTGCAGTCCGTCCCCACGACAACGTGGTGTTCCCGGTGGCAATCGCAGTCAGGCGCCACCCACATCGCTGCGACTTAATTCGGTGCCAACTATATCGACGCAGTCTCATTTAGACTATGTGCAGCATCATAGCAGTGCGCCCAGTTCCGCTTGCCTGACGCCTCAGCAGCAGCATCAGCAACAGCAGCTGCAGATGCAGATGCAGGAACCGCCGCCCACCTATGCGCAATACTATCAGTTTCAACAATTTCTGCAACAGCAACGAGCTGCGGCGGCAGCAGCAGCTGCAGCAGCATCTGCAGTTCCATTAGCACGTCCCCATGCCAATGAAGAGGAGGAGGAGGAGTCCCTGTCCGAATCGGAAGTGGACGAAGGCGATGAGCCACTGGACATGTGGGCCTGCAACTTGTGTACATTCCGCAACCATCCGCAACTGAACGTCTGCGAAGCCTGTGAAAATGTTAGGATCCAGCCGGGTATGATACGCATTGTGCATAGCGGCAATGATAATGCCACTGCCACAGGCACAGCCACGCCCACAACATCCTCGACAGCTGGCGCTGGGCTGGAGAGCGATGCTAATCGGCAGCAGCCATACGCTTTGCACACGTGATTAATCAATTGATTGCTGGCTTGCCTGTTTTCTATCATTGATATAAGTGATAACCAATACACTTGTGCTAATTGTCAAGAATCCAAGCTACATATGTTCTATGTATAACCAATCCAGAGTTCTCTAACATGCATGTGGCTTGCACGCGTGTTGTTGTCCTGCATGTTGGCAACTTTGAAACTGTGATAGAATTTAAACTAGTTTCCAGTTAAGCAAATTATTTGATGCATAAGTGAAAAAGTCATGGCATAAATGGGGACATTGCTCATTGCAAAGACACGGCTAAATTAAGAAGAGAAAAAAAACCCAACTAAAATCAAAAAAACAACAAATATTAACATTCATATTTATATGTACTAATTGAATGTACATACATTTTAAACAATATCTATACGTAGATTTGTTTAAATAATATTTATGTAAATTGCAAATGCCTCAATATCTGTTTTAGCGATATCGCTGTACTACTAAGTTTATTACAAAGTTTATTATTATATTAAGCAGCTTGCATAAATAAAAACAAAAAGTTATTTAAATATTTACCATATCTGCTTTTGCTTCTGCACTTGTTTGTTTTTATTTCTTCTTTCTTTGTGTATTTTTAAATATAATTATTGAAATTATTTTGCAGCGCCGATGCTCAACCGGGAGGACATACATATTACACTCTCACCAGGCGAAAATCGTAAGAACCTTAATATCCATTTAGAAATATACTATATCTGTGTATATAACTATATACTCGCAGGTATTATACACTCCTGGATACTATCGTGACAGTCGGCCCAACAATCTAACAATAATTATAACAACTAGACAACTCTTCTTTAAATTAATTAAATGGATTCATTTTGCTTTTGTAATTAAATATTAAATTTAAAAATGCTGCTGGCAGCGATCATTGTACATACATAGATGCGTAATATTTCTTATGCTGTTTGTTGATTTTCTCATATAAGAATCAAGACTTTTAGTAACACAATCTGTATATGGAAACTAGTGAATTTAAAACCTTAATTTGTACATTTTGTAAATAAAATACGATACTTATAATTGTTTTCTACAAGAAACACTGCAAAGAGCAGTTTTTGTATGCTTTGGGAAAAGCGTTTTAGTTATCGAAAATAAATACCAAGTGAAGAAAAACATTCTTTTTGTGTTTTATTTCTCCTACCATATTTTTAAATATTGATATCACACAACTGAAGTTATATTAATCGAGTGTGTTGTTTTATCGAAACGAATCTAATTAGTCTATCGTCCGACCGCCACAACTGTAGCAATTCGATATCGATATTTTTAAGGGAGCAGCTCGTGTTTGTGCAGAGTCTGTTTTTATTTTGCTTTAAATGCGCAAATAGTTTCTTAAATATTTACTATTTAAATTGCCACTTGGAATTTACTTGGGTCAGCTAAAACGCGTGCATAGCTGTACCAGACAAAAGGAAATTAGATGTCGGGCCCAGATTACAAATACTTTGCTTCGGCCAAACAATTGAGCAAAATGTCTAGACTTTCGGCCAAAAAAAACTATTACTTTAAGGAGCAAGTAGCCTACACCGAAGATCATGTGCTGATTAAGAATCTGTTTTTGACGAACATTGCACAGGGGGTAAGAAATTCGCTTGCGATATCTTTCAATTCCCAATATTAATCCCATTACACAAATTTCAGCTGGAGAAGAAGCAGCTTTGGAGATATTTCAAGGGATTTGGACGCATTGAGCGCTTGCATCTGTTTTCGGGTGGAACAAGAACAAAAACTGGCTACGTTGTCTTTGCGAATCCTCATCATGCTGCCAAGTAAGTTATGCTAGGTTCTCATTGCGTTACAATGTGATCCCGATGAGAACCCAGCATTTTCGAGATCTATCTATTGAACTGTTTACTAAAACTGATACCTGCAGGGTATTGCAGAACAAGGTTCACTATTTGAAAAAATTCCGTATATGCGTCAAGCCCAGTGATAGCTGGCATCAACCAGATGCAAACCAAATGTCGTACAATCCGGGAACGGTAAATATGGACCACAATGAGACACCGTCAGAAATTATGAAATTGAACGATCATTGTCTAGAGCACATACTCAGGCAATTATCGTTACCTGATCGCATTCACTTTGCCCGCACCTGCACTCGATTCCGTAACATTTACGAGGGACTGTCGCCGTCGCTGGACAAATCTGTAAATTTTAATGTATTTGAGGAAATGACTGTATGGGATATGCGTGATTTTTTTCAACTTTCCGGACGCCATGTGAACCATATCGAAGGCAATATACCACAGCGTCACTGTGGGCGAGTGTGCAACTTTCTTGGCATGCATTGCATTAATTTACAGTCCATGAAGATTCTCAACAACAAATTAACACCGGGGAACACAATTCAAATTTTTGCAAATCTGAATTGCCTTGAAGATCTGGAATTACGTGGTTGCAATCTCACCAATCAGAATCTGGAAGCGATCAGCCAATTGAAGAATCTTAAGAAACTGGATCTTTCCAGTAATCAAAGGTTGACTGGAGTTAATATGAATTGTTTGCCAGAATCTATTGAGACGCTGAAACTACACAACTGTGGACAAGAGCCGCAATTGATAAATCAAATGCTTGGCAGACTTTTGTGGCTTAAGGAATTGCACACGAATTGTGTCTTTGTATCCACAGGTATGGAGCAGCTAGTCAACAACAAATGCTGTGAATCTCTCGAGGTCCTCTCCATTACCTGCACTGACTACGGGCTGACTGAATATAAACACATTGCCAGACTACCAAAGCTTAAAAAACTAATATTGAACATCTTTCGTGATGTGAATACAATGCCTCCAATGCTCATGAAATGGCTGGTGGAGCATAAATCCAATCAGTTGGAGCATTTGGAAATTCGTACTCCAAACTGCATCAATGCTGAGATTCTTGCGGATATTGGCAAGCTGAGCGCATTGCGTATGCTGCATTTACCAGACAACGATGTGATCAACGATCGTGCATTAGAAGCATTATTTACATTGCCAAACTTGGAGGTAATCAATATGAAATATTGTACATATGTCACTGACAATGGTGTACTCCGACTGATACTTGCCTGCCCCAAACTGCAAGTGTTACATCTGGATTATTGCGTGCAACTCACCGAAAAGCTTCTTCATGACATTATTATGAAATTGCAAAAAAATCAATCAAATCGTCCGCTTCCTATTAAACTAAATATGCCGGCCACCAAACACAGCGAATTTACACCACAAAATATAATCAATGTATCATATACGGTCCCGTTACTGACTCATTTAGAGCCCTTTCAAATGGATGATGTTTTAGACGATCTGGATGATGATGACTTTGATTCAGATCTCTCATACGATCTGGATGATGATGATGATGACTACGATTCTGATGATTCATTCAGCCGCATTTGTGACGACGTTTGTGGCAACGTTTTTGGTTTGGAATTCTAAAAAGCCTCTTCATTTTTTAGATTACTACCATTGTGATTTTGTTTTGTTGTTTGTCATATTGAAAAACAATATTATTATGGTTTATAAATATACTGTTAATAAATACTTATATGAAAATTAAACCAAGTTATCTGTTGCTTTTTGTAAACATTTCATTTATTTATATATTAGATACATAGTTTTAAAATCGTCTCTAAACGCATTTCAATGTTGAAAACCTAAAGATCGTTGTTTATTTCGCCTATGCATTGTTATTGTATTGTACGTTTAATAATTTATTAGTTTAATTTCTTTGATTAAGCGCTAAGTCTGGCATGGCTTGGCGTCGCTTGGTGTTTTAATATATTTGAATTTTTTTGTTGGGTCTTTTCTTAAACTTTACAAGCAATTTTTAATTGACTTGGGAAATTGCACCAAAAATGAATAAAGAGTTGCAAATCTTTTCAATGGATGTGGTTTTAGTTGAATGTTAAAAAAATAGATTAACTTAAGTATTTTTAATATGGAATGCTACGAGTATTTGGACAAATATATGGAATGAACATTTTCGTAAATGTAGATTTAAATTTAATTAACCATAAATAACACAAAATTAATACTTTGTTCAATGTGAGATTGAGAAGCTTAGTAATTATAATAAAAGGCTTATTTCGATTAAGTTTAGCAACAATTATAGATTTCTGAATTTCTGTTAACATTTTTGCACTATATAAAGATAAGTTTATAAGTAATAAATATTGATATTTATATTAAGGTAATTAAGTTTCAAGGAATTTTAAAAACAATTGCATTGCAGAGATTCTTCTTGATATTAGCATTATTTATATATGTATATATTTGGCCAGTGATGACCTTTAAAAGCTGAGCAAGGAACAAGGATAAGTGAACTAGCAAGAAGGGTGTAAATTTGTAGGTATTGCTGGAATGCTTGGGATACATGAGGCACACTGATCGAACGACATGGACTAAGCTAATATAATATGTATGTATGTATATGGTGTATATATTGTATATGTATATTCTGATAAATTATTGTACTTTCTTGCATCATTTGCATATGTATTATGGATGAACTTTGTAATTGTCCAATTGCCTTCATCTAATTGTGTATGAGTATTTTTTCTATAATAATTTTCAAATATGTTGTTTTTTTAAATTTTGTTTGTTGATTTTCTGATTATCTTAGAGTGTGACATCCTGTTCCTCGTCGAGCATTTCGACAAATGCACGGGGCACCAGACCCTTCATCAGTCCCTGCTTACCATACATGTAATCCTCGTTGACGGGTGAGCATTCGGTTACAAAGATGACCTGCAAATGGATTAAATGTATTTAATTTGGCAATGATAAATGAATATACGTTTCCACATACCTCATTTGCGCTTAGATTCAATTCTGTGTGATCCTTGGCGTCATAGGAGCACAGTACTCGGGCACGCTGCATTTGATCCGTGTTGACGTGAATTGGCATGGATTGATTTGGTTTCTGGCCATGACCAGCATTGCTATTGTTGTTGCCAGCGCCACGGGGTCCATTGCCACCTACGCCGACGCCGCCGGCGGAATTGGACTTGCCGGCATCCTGTAGATCGAGTGGTGCATATGGTGTTGGGCCTCCCAAGCTGATGGAAGACGCAGAGGCAGATTTAAATGACTTGAATGTGTTTGAATTGGGATTGGTATTGGTATTGGATTTGGGGGTGCTACTATTGAAACCTTTACAGGAACAAGAAACTTGACTATACTACCTATAGAACAATAACAACCAATCAAAAATTAATAACTAATTACGTATACTATATGTATGTATGTAAATCAAAGCTCACTTCAATTTTCAATTCAAGGCTTTTTGCACAACGAGCATTCAAATTGATTAAACTGTTGTTATAGCACTCGTATCGAATTCTATCTCAAAGTCCTCCAATAGACTTTGAGTTAGCGCCTTGGCCTGACCAATATCAATGCTGGTGTATCCAGCCTCACTATCGTTATCATTATCATTATCATTCTCGTTATCGTTATCATAATCGTAATCTCTATTTAGTGCAAGTGCTAGTGGAGTGGAAATGACATCGGAAACTATGCTGGGAGGCCCGACATCGACATCTTCGCTATTGATGCGCAGGCGTGGCTTGGCGGGCTGCATTCTGTAAGACCACAAAACAATACAAAACAAACGAATTGGCCACAATTGTAAGACGCATCATCAGACAGAGTGCAAATACATATTGAATGGTGCCGCCTTTCTTTAAATTACAAACAAACTACATATATAACATTTAAAGGGAGCAGACTAATTGCATACATGTTTTTGTTGAAATCATGGATATGTCTTTGGCAGAGATTTGATTGCAATCACAATATAATTAAGAGTAGAAGCTTGCAATCATTTGTTGATTTCAATTATTAATAAATTTAAATTTAATTAAAGTAATTGCAAGCGGTTGTTTTAAATTGATTGTAAATTTAATAGGATATGTCTATAAATATCGTGTGATTGTAAACAAAGTAATTGCAATCTTTTACAGCTCTGGTGTTCGGGTAATCAACTCCTTTGCTACTCTTAATCCGTCCAAAGACATGTCCATAATCATTTACTCACTTGGCCAGCTCGCGTTGCAGTTGATCCATGACATCACCGCACTGTTTATAGTATCGCACCTGGGTCTGGATAAACGCATGCAGATGACGCAGATGAGAAGCCTGCGAGGTGCTGATGCCGTCCAGCAGCAACTTTGTTATCTCCGCTTGACGATCAAACTCGGCCTGGGTCACACGAAGGTCACGTTCCGCCTGCATTGGACAAAAGTTGAAATAAATATTCGGAATATTGGCAAATGCAATTGTAAATATAATAAAGAAAAGGCATTAAATAGGCGCCGCAATGGCAGATACCTGTTCCAAGGCAGCTTCTGGCGATATGCCATCTTTCTATAAACCACAAATCAAGACACATCCATATAGTACATAAAGCAGCACAAGGAAAGCAGAGGCAAAAATCCATAATGAGCTTATTTGCTAAATTTATTCCATTCCCCCCGTTCAGTCCCCCCGTTCATTTCCCGCCCACTCACCGCCTGCTGTCCAAGCATGCTGCGTGCCTTCTTCACACGATTCTTACATGAATCCAGATCCAAGCTGCAAGCAAACACACACACATACATATTTATAGACATACCAATTGACCATGTGATTTTCATACACTCACCGCTTCGTCTCCAGAATGCCGCGCTCCTTGCTGATGGTCTTCATTTCACCATCGAGAAATTTGCGCAACGGTTGCGTAAAACAAATGCCGGAGGTGGCAATGAAGTCATGCTCGCACTGTCCCAGCTTCTGCTCCGCCTGACCCACCTTGATCAAGGCCTGTCCATATGGCATATCCTGGCCAAAGTCTCCGCCCGCCTCAATCATGTCCAGCGCCAGATGCTCCAAGTTGCTTAGACGCTTCGGCTTCGATTTCTCAATCTTCTCAAATATGTAGTCTTCCACGCGATTCTGTGGATTCGGTATTAACACCGATTCGGTGTCCTTCACAATTTTCTCAGTCCATGTTTTGGTCACGTCGGCGCGTTCCGCAAGATTTTGAAAGTGTATATCATATTCGGTGCGCTCGGTGGTGCCCAGTTTCTCCTCCGTTAACTGCATGTGAAAAGGGCAAGGGTAAACACAAAAAGTCAATCGACTGCGCAGCCCCAAAAACAACACCCCAACCCTAGATTCATGCCCCCAACCACAACAGGGATTTGCCTATTGCCTAAGCGTCTCATTTACCTGAACCACGCGTGATATTGTGCTGCCCGCCTCCTTGACCAGGTTCTTCATATTGAAATTGGGCAAATTGATGTTCATTTTTATGCGGATTTTGCTAATTTATTATGCAAATTCTCTGCAAGCCACTTTTTGTTTGTATTTTTTATCAATAGTCTAATAAGAAATAGTGCTGGAACTCGACTCGATTTTTCATCGACTACATCGATTTTAATTAGAATGTATATCGATTCGCAATGAGCCTTCCAGTTCTAATAAGAAATTGTAAGTTTCAGCTGCTAAACTATAGATGGCGCTGTTTTTCTCGATGTTTTACAATATCGATAGTGCTACCTTATATTGTATGAAATGGCATATCTATCAATAAATTAAATTCATATTTATATAAGCTAGATTTCAAAAGGAAATGAAGATAAATATATATAAATTTTCTTTATTTATTAAAATTCTTAAAAAATCTATTCAATTACAATTACAAATACTAATCGAGCCTTCCCAGATCTAATAAGAAACTGAGCATCTCAGCTGCTAAACTATAGATGGCGCTATCCATGCATCGATGTTTTACAATACCGATAGTACCCTCTTATACTATGTCTATCGATAAATCAAACTCCCACTTATTTAAACAAGACTTTATATATTTATGCCCTTTAATTATTTAAATTCTTACAAGCTATTCAATTAAAATTACAAATACTAATCGAGCCTTCCCAGTTCTAATAAGAAACTGAGCATCTCAGCTGCTCAACTATAGATGGCGCTATCCATGCATCGATGTTTTACAATACCGATAGTACCCTCTTATACTATTGTCGATATGAATCTGGGATGTCTATCGATAAATTAAACTTCCATTTATTTAAACAAGATTTTATATATTTATGCTCTTTAATTATTTAAATTCTTACAAGCTATTCAATTAAAATAAGAAATACTAATTTATTTGCTTCCAAAAGCCGCCGCAGTGACAATGCAGCCACTTATTACACCAGGCCTTAAGCGCCGACGTTTTGGCCACTTTATTGGCGCTATTGACAAATCCACAGCGGGCACAGCGTCTGATGGTGCTGGGACTGGCACCCAGTTGTAGATTACTAACGCCATCCTTGACACAGTTGGAGAAGACGACCTGCTCCATTTCAATGTCTTGGAGTCCGGCAGGTTCCACCTGCGATGTGAATGTCAATTGTCCCGACTTGACCGCCGCATATCCCTGAGTGCTCAGCAGCGTTGTCGGATTGTATTTGGAGAGTTGTGGTATGAGGAGCTGCTTGGACAGCAGACTGCATTCATCTAGCAGCAACTCATCCGGCTCTGATGTGTTCTGTGCCAGGCGTGTCAACAGTCGGAATAATATGACCAGCACATCAATGTTCTCCATAGTCTTGGTGTACACGGGCAGACACTGTGGATTCAGCAGTCCCCAAATGCGAATCATGACGAGCAATTCACGCAAACTGCCAATGGCCACAATGTCGCGACTGATATCATAGCTGGGTCGCTTGCCGGACAGTTTGCTCTTCATGACCTCGTCGGGCAGGCGGTTGAGCATGTTGACTGCCAGATCCGTGACCCATTGGATGAGCTGTTGTAGACTCTGCAGCATCATTGGCTCAACGGTAAAGTCCTTGGGATCCAGATTCAGCATGACCGTATCCACGTCCGGCACCGATTCGGCCAGTTTCATGGCCAAATTATCCGCCGGCCCTTTGTCCTGGCAACCCAAATCCGATGGCCGTAGAAGGCTCTTAAATGTGCTGGAAATGGCGTGCAATATGATGAGATTGTCAAACTCCTGCTGTTGTGCCCGGCAAAGATTGCTCTTAAGCGCCAAAAAGTTGGCATAATAAAATTGTCGAACATACGACGGTTGCCGTGTAAAATTGTCCGTCAATTTCTCCACCAATGCCTCAAGATTGCCCAGATTGAGGAGCAGCACATCGCTGGCATCCACGCCCGTGACAATGCAGTACTCGAGCAGGAGGAGGAGGAGCTGCATTGTGCCCGCACTTTGCTTCAACATGGGCGTTTGCATCGCATGCAACTGGGCGTGGCTATCGAAGATGAGCAGCATTTGACTTGTGGGCGTCAGATCGGCGCAAATGAATCTAGTGTCTGCATCCCGCTCGAATTGCGTATGATTCAGTTGCTTCAATGTGCCTGGTTCCAGCACATGAACACTGTGATCCTGCATAATGGCATACAACTGTTCACAGTCTGCCGAGACGAGGCGAGTGCTCGACAAATGTGCGATTTGTGCATTCAACTGCAGCTTGGCCACCTGCTCCCAACTCTCGCTAGGCACAAACTCAACGGGCTTGTTGTTGGGCGCAGCTCCCGAGGATTGTTGCAGCAGCGCGTGCACATTCTGATGACGTCGTGTCAGGGTCCATTGCTCCAAGAGACTTCCGCCTTCGGGGCCGCCAAAGACCACGTAGATGACATCCTCGTTGGCCACTCGCGTCCACAGCAGCTGTGTGATTCGTCTGCTCTCCTGCGAAGCGGGCGTAGCATTGAGGAAGATGCTCGCCAATGTTTCCGACTTGATGGCAATGCGTTCACTCTCCAGCTGCAGTGAAACCTGCAAATAACAATACAAATTATTTAGTTAATTAAATTTAAAGAAAGATTTGATATCCTTACTTTAAAACAATACACCAGCTGTTGTTGTTGCTGCCAGCCAATGCTGTAGGCCACATTGAGAGCACCACTTGGACTGGCCACAATGCTGCAGTGTTCAATGTAGCTCCGCGAGATTCCAATGCTGTGTGTGGCGGGCGTCAACTCGATTTGTTCACCGTTGTTGCTGTCCATGGGCTCTGTTGCTGGTCCACTGCTGGCGGCACTGTTGCTGTTTGGGGTTAATCTTTGTAGCTGGGGCAGCGTGAAGGCAGCCAATAGTCCAGAGGAGGTCAAGAGTATGCAACCCTCGGCAGCGACGCCGCCAAAACCAGTCAACGTGGGACGCTGCTCCAAGCGCTCGAACTTCTCGGCATAATATGTGTGATCTTTTTTCTGTGTGTTGAAGACGACGCCTTTGCCGTTGTGAAAGAATTTCGCTTGGATGATGTCCTCGCTGGGTATGTTGGCATGATACTGCAGCTGCCAGACGTTGAGTGCATGCTCCTTGGGCTGCCAGATCTCGACACGGCCGCCAATGTAGCCAAGTAGCAGTTGCTCCCCATTCGCACTCCACTCCAGCACATTGATCAGGGACTTGGAGGTGCACACCTTGTAATACTGCCAGGGCGTCACAATGTCGCATACATAGACGTGACTCGAGAGACTCTGCAGTGCACTGAATGCAATTATGTTGCGGGAGGAGACGGCGCACAGCACAATCTTGTGTGGGAATACGCTGTCCTTGCCATTTCCAAATTCCCGCCGGCTTTCCACTTTATACAGAATGGTCATTTTTGTTATTTGTTATTTTTTCTTTCACGAACGATACGAGCTGCCATCTGGCAGAAAAAAGCCGACTATTTGAGCGTTGCCAGACCTTGGAATTCATGGCAGCGTTGGTTTCCAGAAAAGGGACGATAGTCAATTTTAGGTAATTTCTATAAAAGGATGCTTCATCTGGTTTTTTATATAAATAGCTTTTATGTTTTATTTTTAGAGGATAGGAAAAAACGGAAAAACGCCACTTTGAAAGAGGCAGAATTCCCACAGCACGTTCCCACTTCGACTTTTCCTACAATCGGTATTTTAAAAAAGTCAGACTTGACGGGAAATAGCTGCTTTGGCAACACTGCCGGCAACACTGAGCGGCAATTTAGCGTAGAAATACCCAATAAACAAAATGTTAGTGATTCTGAATTTTTATAAATTAAGAGAAAGTAAAAACAAACAAATAATTCTGCAGCTTAATAATGAAAATCAAATCTTTTAATTAAAGTACAAAATGATTCACAGCAAATGTTGATTATTTATCAGCTTGCACGTGAGTAAACTTATCAGCTGACGGCAGAAAAAAAAAGACGCAAACCGGAATTGTGTTTATTTTTTATATGAATTCATTTTCCATCGAAATTCACAGTTTATTGAACTCTGACGCTCGTACATTAACTTAAAGCAATAAATACAGAGTGATTACGAATTAATTTACTTAAAGAGAGGTGTCTAAACTAAGTTCACATAGCGTAATCCCTTGACGAGGCTCCCGCTGAAGCTGTCGCCGTCAATGAATCGGATGCCATCGACCAGACAGGATTGCAGGCTGCATGGATACTCTGCCCCAAAGGCGCTGCTCTCCCAGCGTAGCTGTAATACGTACTGCACCTCTGGGGTGAGGACACACGCTTCTTCTCGGCTCCAGCTCAGATGCAAATCACAGTTGTACTTTGTTATCTGATTCTGGACGAGATGCGTCCAAACGGGCTCTCCTCCATCCGAATATAGATCAATGCGTAGTGATTCCCGATACTCCTGCGGAACGCGTCCAGTGTGGCATGTGAGATTTGGAGCTAGTCGACTGTTGAGCACAAGTCCCAGAACGGAGATGAATCGGGAGCACTTTAATCCTAGTCGCCACACATGTGACTCCGCATCGATGGTGAAGGGACGGCAAGCCTTGTAGTAGCAGCGTTCCACGAGCGTAGCAGGCGGAGGAGCGGGACTATGGACTGCATCTGTTGATGGGGTCACCTGCCAGGTGGAGGCGTCTCCAAGACCAGCATCATCGCACTCCTGCTGCGTCCACTCGTAGACATACCAGAGGAGCAGCTTGTGCGGTTCCTTGCAGGCGGCAATTATGGACTTGACGCACTCCTTGGATACGTGAACGTAGTGATCCTTCAGATAGCTCATGTACTGATCATTGTTGACACAACAGCGCATGAAGAATGACATGCAGACGTCCAGCAAACTGTCCAGTCCCATGCACACGCTCAGCTCCAGAGCGGGCAGGACATTGGAGAAGCGCAATTTGCGTGTGATGGCCAGCAGGGAATCGGCAATAAGTTGATCCAGCAGATACTTCTCGGCGGCATAGTAAAGCTCAATGGATGCCTCCAGCTGGAGGCACTCGTAGTCCACACTGCCCGTGTAAATGTATTCGAGGAGCACCTTAAATATCGCTGCACTGATGTCATGTATCTCAATCTCCGGCTCCAGCTCCTGCTCCTGCAGAGGACCGTAGAACATTGCCTCGAAGACGGGACTGGCGGCACTTAATATCAACTTGTGTCCCTTCAGCTGCTGCTCGCACACATGGAACACACAGTCCGTGTGCTTCTCCGCATGCAAGAGATCCGCATAACGCCGGCCCAGCAATGTGCCCACATTGGCCTGCTCCTTCCGATGGGCAACGGCCATTTCCACAGCCGAGATGTTGCTCATCTGAAAGCGTTCAAAAGGCAGAAAGTCTATAAATTGCGTATTGGAGAAACTAAGAGCTAATAATGTTCGAAATGGAAAACCAGTTTTATTCATCGGATCAGCATCAATCATTTAGTGAATTTTTAGAAATTTACTTTTGGGTTTGTTCTGCCTTTCCCTCATTTTTGCATAGCAAATGAAGGGAAACCGAAACTTCTATACTCTGACAAACTAATTATCATAAAGATTAGTGTTAACGGTTCCTCATATAAAATCCGAATATTTTGGTAAGAGTAAATATTAAAGAAACCAATATAAGTTTGGAAACAAAAGCATCATTAATGAAATACTGCTAAAAGAAACATTCGGATTACCAAAATGAGGAGATTTAAATTAGTAAACTATGCGGATTACAAGAATTCTAAAAAATTGTTTCCTTTCTATTAAAATTAATTCAAGGACCGTCGGAGAACGAAGATAAATAATCCAAATAAGTTAGGTTCTAAATCTTTCAGGGAATAATGTAAACTATTGTGTTTCTATTCAACATATAAGTAGTTGTAAAATTAATTAAATTAGATCTCTCGGTAAACCTAAAAAAATAGATAAAAAATATAAATTTTTACAAACTTAGGGACTTTTTTACAATGTCCAGTTAAAAAGGTATTATCTGAGATTTAACTTTGAATTTAACATTATTTTAATGAATTTAAAGTACATTTTTATTGCAGTTAGTTAACTGAGATTTAAGTTAATGAATTTAAGTTCAATTTTTCTTGCAATTAGTTAACTGAGACCTTAACTGAACATGAGGAAAATTGGCTTTATAATGAGTCTTTTATCAAGATGGAAACCTTGAAAATACAAAGTAATGGTTTATTTTTATAAGATTTTATGGTACTTTACACGCAGATCTAATCTGTGCTTATCGATAAGGAATCCAACTGAAGAATATGTACTATATAAAACACCAATTTTGTGCGCTAGTGACGTAAGTGGTGATCAAATTGCTTTGTTTATCAATAACACAACAGAAATACTACGAAATTGAGCTCTGTCATTCTAATGCCGGCATGATATGTATGCCCCCAAATCTCCCCTGAACGTAACGAGGTGTACTAGGTGTGTGTGTGTGTGTAAGAGAGTGTGTGTTAGACTGTGTGTGGTTCTCATTATTTATATTCGCGCATGGGTAATAATAATAATAACCGGTTTATAGTTGACATTGCAGGGAAGCTATGGGAACTAATTGATAACTCTTTGGTTGATCCAAAAATATGAAAATATGACAAACAGGGGAATAACTTTGTTTTTAAGTGAAATCCAAACTCTCAATATTTACCTTTTTATACTTGACTTTATTGTTATTATTTTAATATTTCACAGAATCGCTTAAAGCGAATAATTGATTTTATTTTAAAGCTGCTGCGCAAATTGTTTTCTTGAAATTTTATTTGCAGTCTCGAATCGTAATTTGCAAACCTTCGAATTTACATAAGCAGCAGTAAGGGCATTAGAATTGTTATTGTGTTTTTTTTTTTAAATATTGTGCGACCTTTGTATATTTTGTTGTTGAATGGAAGGCAAAGAAAGCACACACCTTTTATCTTTATCTGCGCGTAATATTTGGCACCGTGACAATTTCTTGAGTATTTATAATTTAATGTTGTACGTTTTGCACTTTTGTTTTTATTGTATAAAAGTGAATTCGAAAAGAATTCAATGAACAATGCTCGATTCTCTAAAGGAGCTGAACTTGACCGATATTGTCAGCTGCCTCCGATCACAGATTGGAGCTCAAATGTAAAAAAACGAACCGTTGAGCGCAACGCGCCACCTTCAACTGATCGTGATCACGTTGGAGAACGCTACTTGATCGTTTTCCTCTCTCTCTCTCTCTCTCTTCTACTCTCTCTCTATCTGTAACTCTTCGTGGTTCTCTCTCTCTCTCTGCATTCTGTTTCTGGTCTTTGCTCTCCATCAAACTCTTGAGTTCGTTTCGATTAAGAATTGATAAAGTTTGTCTCTCTATTGAAGCGAATCTTAAGGGATTTAATAGAATCTCTGAATCTTAAGAGGCTTGGGCATAATTGTAGATTTGTTAAGCATCCATTCGAGATTACAAATTAAGCGGCCTCATATTTTATTTTTTGCTGCCAATGATCGGCTTTGCCGAGGCGCAGCCTTGAACCCTTTAATAGCCTCTTCTGCAGCCAAAGTTATTTCTGTAACTCATCTAAATACTCTATAAATAGTTCAAGCATATTGCAATGTTAGTTACAGATGGAACATCTAGGTTCTAGAATGTGTTTCTTTGTAGTTTTCCTTAACGAATGTTTAAGCAAACTTTACAATTTGTATACAATTAAAAATAATTTATTAAAATTTAAATTTAATTTATTAACAATTAAATTTAATTTATTAACAATTAAATTTAATTTAATTAATTTAATTGTACTCAAATATAATAATATAAAGTTTAATATAAAAATATAATATAAAGTTTAAATAACATGAATTTAAAATAATATTAAAGCTTGACAGTGTAATTTAAAAATTACTATATTTCTTAACAATTTGAATACAATTAAAATTAATTCATTAAAATTTAATTTATTAACATTTAAATTTAATTTATTAACAATTAAATTAAATTTAATTGTGTTCAAATATAATAATATAAAGTTTAATATAAAAATATAATATTAAGTTTAAATAACATGAATTTAAAATAATATTAAAGCTTGATTTTTAAAAATTACTATATTTCTTAACAATTTGAATACAATTAAACTTAATTTATTAAAATTTAATTTATTAACATTTAAATTTAATTTATTAACAATTAAATTAAGTTTAATTGTATTCAAATTGTAAATTTATTATTATTTTAATTTAATGTTATTTAAGCTTTATATAATTTTATTTCTTGTCGCCTGTTGACACTAAATAAATAAATTTAAATAGGTTGTAATAATACTTAAATATTTTTTAAGTTGCGCTTTAAAGTTCACAGCAGAAATGATTTTCATTATTCAAATATTAGACACATACATAACATAGAATGTTGTAAAGAGCATCAGAACTTCGGCTTGCCAAGAGGTTTCCTCTGCCTTTGGAGTGAACTGCCGGAGGCAACTGCTTTGGCATGACTTTGACATTGGCATGTGGCTTTATAAACAGGTCTATAACCATTGGAGGCTGGACCCTCGTCTTCTACACGTGTGTGCGCCTTTTTTTACTGTCCGTTGTTCTCGCTCTCTGTCTGAATTCTTTGAAGCACCTGCCAATGATGGATTTCGAGAACAGAAGTTGGACTCTCTGAAACAAGAAGGTAAGAATGTAATATCATGCTCTTGAATCGTTCTATGTTGAACTCGTTTAATCATGCTCACAAATTGTAATTATTATTTTACACGTTAACTCAAATTTAATATCTAAACGCAGCAACTAATTTGAAAGGGTATTGGAGATGTATGTACTTAGTAAGGTCAAAAACTAGGCAATAACTTAAGGCTTACAGAGATATTTATATAGTAGCTATAATATGTGTAATAAATGTAAATGGAGTATGGCTGTCCAGCCGGCTCGCATCTGCGGTTAGATAATATCACGTGGCACACTCAGGAAGTGTATAGAATTGGACACATGGTGCGTTATGTCCGTCAGCGTCTCCTTATGAACGCCACCGAATAGAATAAGCTCCCCGTTGCCAGCTATCAGACTGGACAGTATAAGGCGATCAGGTGCACCGTTTAGCACTCCAAAATTCTTGTATTCCACCCAATCCAGAGTCGGTTCGCTATTTCCATCCGGATGCAGCAAGCTAGAAATATCGCATACAAACAAGGACTGCACATTGCATCGCACACGCTTGGGAGAGGGAGCACGCAACGCTTGTGGCTCCACATGGGCGGGTGCACTGCGTCGAGAGTTGCGTATGGCATTCATCTTCTCCTCCATGCGACGTATTCGCTCGCTGTGATCCCTCGACGCACTGCGCGAACGTCCCGGCACATTGAATGCCACCATGCGGAATGGATCCTAAAAAAGACAAAGATTTATTATAATTTATTTAAACAGCCATAAGTTATGTGATTTTTATGCGATCTAGATCTTTCATTAAGTAGGGATAATAGATAATAAATAGAAGAGAACTGTTACCAGAAAAAACTATAGTTCTATATTAAAAGTCAAGGAAGGAGGAAGTGCATCAAATTTGGTAATACACTCATCTGTTTGTGGGCTTTATAGAAGTCTGTGAAATAAATTTAGTAGCTCCTGCTCTTAAAGTGTAAGTGCTACCCGATTTTATTAAATTGCAGGGGCAAAAAGGGGCGTGATAAAAATTTGAAATAAAATTGGTCTGCTTGAAGTTTATATTTAAAGTCTGTACTCCACATTTGGTTGATCTAGCTCTTATAGTCTCTGAGATTGAGGTGTTTATACAGACGGACATGCGGATCAAGAATTTATTCTTTCAGTTTAGTATGTATACAAAGTTCCCTTTCTCTATTCTCACCTCATAATGCTCGTCAAACCGTTTGGGCAGCAATGGCTCGTTATCCCGACACCGCAGCGCCAAGTTGCGCTGCAATCGCTGTGCAGCATCCGCATCGCCATCCGCTGCCGGCGCAGGTGGCGGCGTTGGTGGTGCCACAGCCGGTGCAGCTACCGGTGGTGAATGCAAGTCACTGAGTCTTCCAGAACGTGGCTGATAGTTGTTGTTGTTATTATTGTTGACATTGTTGTTGTGCATAAACTGTTGGGCCTGCTGCATATGCTGGTTGAGTATCGCCCGCCGATTGGCCAAATACTGTTCCTGTGGCGCCAAAGCTGCACCGGCTCCTCCCAAGCGCACATTGTTAACACGCCGTTGATCAGGGAGCACAGCTCCTGGTCGGCGCTCTGGAAGCGGAACTCGCTGCCCCGGCTGCTGTTGTTGTTGTTGGTAGAGCGGTGGAGGTGGTGGCGGTGCTTGGCCAAGGCCAGCAAAGCGTAAGGCGGAGCCACCAACAGCTGGAACGCGGCTCTGCTTCATGATTTGAAAGTCCAGAGGTATTTTGGGCGAGGGACCCACCACAACCAAATAATTGTTTACTCTGCAGCCAGGATTGCACCACATGTGGACGGCGCCATAGTTTTTGTTACGCACATTCAATTGCTTCCAGGACCAAGCATCGCGGGTCATATCAAGCAGCCAGGCATCCGTATAGACACGATTGGCACCACCACAGCCACCGACAACGAGCAGATGATGCTTGTCCAGCTCCACTTGAATTTGTCCATAACGTGGCGCAGGTCGCGTATTTCCCACAAACAGTGGCTGCCACCAGCGTTGCTCTTCCAGATCGAGTACCCAGGTATCATTGGAGTTCACATTAACATCATCTTTTATCTGATAGCCACCAAAGACAATCATCCGATTTCCATGTACAGTGGCCGAGTGTCCGGCCATGGGCGGAGGGCATGGCAGCGAGTTGCGTGCCAGCCAACGATCTTTGCCCAGATCGTAGTAATGCAGCTCATCGAATAGACACCATGGCTGATATGGTGGATGCAGTGAAGGATATCGCCAGCCACCAAACAGTACTAATCTATCCCGCCAAGCCACCATCGAGGCGCTGCCCTTAGGCGAGGGATATGTGCCAGTGGCAAGTGGACGTGTCCAGCGCATGTGGGTCATATCAAAGCGCCACAGATCATTGAATGTCGTATCCGAAGAGGAGCCGCCGCCAAAAACATACATCGAGTTCCCTTGCCGCACTGCCGAGTGGGCAAAACGGCCCGCAATAATGGGCATTGGCATGCCTGTTGGTCTGCTTGGACTATTGGCTTCCACGGCAGCTGCAGTTTGCTGGGAGAACACCTCCCAACGCAGACGGAAGTCGGCAAGACCCTTTTCCAGGTTCAATTGCGAGCGCCTTACAAGATCTGCATAATTGAATGCGTTAGATGAAGTCGCTCTCAATAAACTGATGTACTTACTCTTCACAATCAACTGCCAGCGCTTGCAGACGAGGCTGCAGTGCTCCAGATCCCCGTATGGCGGCAGATACGTGAATATAAACTCGAGTATCTCATCGGGCAGCACATTGAGGCTGACTGAGGCAGTGGGGCATTTGGATGGACATGTTGTCGCATTGCCACAGTTGTCGTTCACATTGCGATTGCACGTGGCCATTATGTGGCGTCCTGTCCTTGTCCTTGCTTCCTTTGTAATTGTCCTTCAACTTTGCTTAAGTGCAGCTGAGAGCACAAAGTGGCCAAAACCTCAAACCGCACAATTAATTTTAAGAGGCGCTGGATACTCCTAAAAACCAAGGCGTGGCCTGCACACACTCTGCAGCTTCAGATTTTCCTTTTTAAAACAATTTCCAATTAATAAATACTATTATTTATATATAAAGCCTAGTACTCACCAGAGATTAGACAGAGTGAAAAAGTGTCATATATTTTGACGCTGACGATCCAAAATATAGTGTGACCAACGCAACACCAAAAAGTAACCAAATGTTGAGTGGTCACACAGGTGCGTCAGCTGTGCTTTGTTTACATTTTACACAGTGTAAATTTGTTTAAAACAATTTCAGTTTAAATTAATCTGAGTTCTAAGCAGATACAGGCGCACATTTTTTACATTACATTCAAATGAATCTATTTTTATTACATTTTCCTTGGTTTGTTGCAAACTTTTTCATTGTCTGCGTCTTTTTTCTTATGTGAATGTTGCCACCCAGAAAAAAATAAACTTCCACACGGCAACCTTGAATCCCAGAAAAAGCAGCCCTGCTTCCCGGAAAAAGGTCAATTCCCATTTTCAGATCAAATTGCAGTTGCCGTTGAACGGTACGGAATTTGATCGTCTGGCAGCCTTTCAATTCCATAAAAGTGGGATAGTTAAAAGTCACTACTTTTCCAAAAACGATTTTTATTCTATTTTATTTATTTGTCGAATTTTTGATTTTTTTTTTTTAGATTTAAATTATTTAACTTCTTCGCCCGGGAGGTGACGAACTGCAACAACTGCAACCAAATCGATAGTTGAACAAAGTCGCAATATTTTACTTACGTTAGGTTAACACTGCGTCACAGCCATTGTCACAGACAGTGTCACAGCTCCACGCAGTGTGAACTCAGCTTAACGGTCGTTGTGGAATTTTCAATTAGAAAATTAAAATGGTTTTATTTGTCTTGACTTTAATCAGATCTAGTAGTTTATCCCATTGACAATCGCAGCACATTCAAATATACTCAGTTCGAGCACTACAATTTAATACAAACAGTATAAAACAATACAATACTACACACAAAAGATAAACAAGTTTAAAAAAATGACTTTTCATTTGGCGGTTTCCATGGAAAAGCCGGTGCAGCACCTGGCGCTAAGTGATTGGATGGCCCGAGTGGATCGTATTCGGAATGTGGCGAATGCCCGTCGAGCTGACGCCTTTTCCACACGGAATACATCACGAATGCTGCGCAATGAGACGCGCATCGAGGGCAACTGGGCGAACTATGAATCCAAAGAGGCGCTGACGGTTCGGTAAGTGAAAGGAGTCTTTTTAGATTATACAGACTTTAAGCTTTCTGCTTTTTCAGCATCGCCGAACTGGATCATTGGCGTGATCTTATCGCCAAAACATTTGGACGCCTTGAGCTTGAAATTGAGGCATTGCGGGAGGAGAAGAAAGCCGCTGAGAATGAGCTGGATTCGCAGATTCGTCCCTTATCGGTGATTAGCAAGGTGATGTCTATACGCGACGGACGTCTTATACCCGAGACTACACACGATGCTCCCGAGACAGAGATGAAAAATGAATTGTACATATTGGAGAACAATCAACGATTGCTCGTGGATCGTTGCCAAAAAGCATGGGAGAAGTTGATTCGCCTTGAGCAGGTGCGTTTTAAGATCAACAGGGAGCTCATAAACAAACAGGATACTGAGGATATGGACAGTGCATTAGTGGCACTTGATCGCAATTCGGCCAATATATCCTACAAACCGGATCCCTTGCGTAATCCCAGAGAGTAAGACCTACTATTAATGTTGTTTATAAGTAATATCATTTGAGTTTTTCAGATGTTGTTCATATGAGCACTGGCTGGAGCATGTGAAGAATATGAAACAGCTGGCCGAGAACGAATTGGCAGACACGGCTGCCATAAGGGATGCCCTCTTCGTGTGCCGCCAGAAATCCCGTGATTTATTGGAGGCCCAGCGGGAACGCACTGAATACAGCTTACGTAAGCGCATTTTTCAGACTCAACAAGCTCACAACGAGTTGGAGTGGCAGCAGCTAAAGACGAAGGAAGAAATTAAGGATCTTGCATGTGAGATTGAGTCGCTTGAAGATGCCTTACTTAGCAAGACAAATGTGCTGAAGTTGGCCGAAACTCGGCTGGAAACTCGTGCAATGCGTTGCATCACAGAATTGTGCCTGGATGATCCTCATAATTTGCTCTGCAAGGAGGTGGAGAAGTTACGTGAAATACGTCGCTGTCTTATTAACCAAATAGATGATGCCAAGGCCAACTTTAATCTACTTTCGGATCATGCTAAAAAGATTGATGAGGACTTGGAGCACAAGAAGCACTCGCTGATGATTGACACTGAAGCACTTCAATTGCATGAAACTCTCAACGAGGAGGAATTCGCCATTCTGAAGGATCACAATCCATGCGAACAGACGGATCGTAATATCGAACTCACACGCGTGGAAGTCGATCCTCGCAAGTGAACGCATAATATCATCATTCATATGTTGCGAATTTTATCTATCGCCTTTCCACTCTTTTACTTTCTCACCACATCTCCAAAGCTGAAGGATTCTCCTGTAAATGTTCTCAATGTCTAACTACATAAACATTTAATTGATGATTCACACTAAATATATCACAATAGATATCGGGAACTAAAAGATTTAGTGTGATTTAGTTTCTTAAACATTGGAAATTCTATATAAGTGTTAACAGATAACTGTTTTTATTTTATTTATAAAAAATGTAACGCTTTATAGACTTGATTCGGTTTATACATATATGTATATTCAGATTATTTATATCAGCTAAGAGAATCTTCAATATTGTACAAAATATGTCTTGGAATTTAAATTAATGTTATCATAGTTAAAATTCAGAATCTGTAGGAAATTCTTCCTCATTAATTTCTGATCTAGTAGACATCGCATCTAAAAACTTTGAACCTTCGAATAGGAATCTAAAAATATCAATAGTACATCTGTGCATCTCATATAAGAACATCAATTCAGAAAACTACCAAATACTCTTTGAAATAACATATATCAATCTATTTTTCAGAGATTCTATAAAGGCGACTATCAAGAATGATTTTTCAATCGGTTGCTACTTTGGAGAAGCCCTTGGCGCACATCTCGCTGTCTGATTGGAATGCCCGAGTGGGTCAACTAAGAAATGTGGCGGATGCACGCCGGGCTGACACCTTTTCCATACGAAACTCAACGCGTACACTTATTAATGAGACGCGCATTGAGGGAATATGGGCAAATCGGGAATCAAATGAGGCGCTGACTGATCGGTAATTCTTTTTAATTACAATAATAATAATAATAATAGTAATTTCTATGTGTTTGCAGTATCGATGAGCTGAATAGCTGGCGTAAGATAATATCCAAGACGCTTCAACGACTGGAGGATGAAATTCATACACTGCAGCACGAGAAGACTCTAACGGAGCGCGATCTGGATGCATTGGAGGGACCTATAGCGCTTATAGGCGAGGTTCTGTCCATGCGCGATGGTCGCCTCGGCGCTGAGCTGACTTACGATGAACCTGACAAGGAGATCAAGAATGAACTGTACATATTGGAGAACAATCAACGATTGCTGTCGGATCGCTGCCGGAACGCATGGGAAAAGCTGAAGCGTCTTGAAGATGTGCGTGAAAAGATACGCTTGGAGATCGACAACAAAGATGAGACAATGGATCTGGACAAAGAACAACTGGCAATGAATCGCAACTCAACCAACATATCCTTTAAGCCGGATTCCCAGCGAAATCCCAGAAAGTAAGTTCAATTCTCATATCGTAGTCCAATTCTTTGTTAACTAAATACTCACAGCTGTTGCACATATGAAGATTGGCTGGAGAATGTGAAGAACATAAAGCAGATGGCCGAGAACGAGTTGGCAGACACATCCGCAATACGGGAAGCGTTATTCGTATGCCGTGAGAAGGCTCGCAGCATCCTGAAGGCCCAACAGGAACAGACTGAATACACTTTGAGGAAGCGTATCTTTGAGACTCAACGAGCGCACAACGAGTTGGAGTGGCAGAAGATCAAGATGAAGAATGAAATGGAGAAAGCAATATGCGACATGCAGACTTTAAATGCAACTTTACAGGACAAGGCGGCTGATCTCAAGTTGGCCGAGTCTCGACTGGAGAATCGTGCTCTGCGTAGAGGTAAAGAATTGTGCCTGGATTACGCTCACAACACGCTCTGTCAGGAGGTAGACAAGTTACGTGAAATACGACGATGTTTTATGGAGAAGATCCATGAGGCGAAAGCCAACTATAATCTCTTGACGAGTCATGCCCAAAAGATTGATGTAGATCTGGAGAACAAACGGCAGTCGTTGATGGTTGACACCCGGGCTCTCGAATTACGTCAGCGTCACAAGGATGAAGAATTTGGAATAAAAGTGTACAATCCAAGTGCTCAGACCGATCGCAATATTCAAATCACACATATGGAGAGTTTTTCAAAGTGAAGCGACATTAAGATTGTTAGATTTCCATCAGCATTATTTAATTTATTTTATATTACTTGAAAATGATCTGATTGTATGAAATGTAATTTGACATGTCCTTTATAAATATATTTATAGGTCAATAGGAATCAGTTGGATTTTTCGAGGAAAAAGTAAGAAAAGTTAAGTAAAGTAATTAATAGAAATTTAAAATTTAAATTTCATTTCAAAATGATATTCCGCATGAAAATCGGTTAATTTTTGATGAAGATATGAGAGATCAAAGTTGTTGAAAAAGTTTGAGTTATGACTGGGGATGTAAATCCTAGAAATATATCTCTTTTTCTCTAGCATATTCAGAGAATGTCTTTATAATCTGTAAATTAAAAAAATCCCCATTCCGGAGAACTTGAAATTAAATCAATATGCGAAAACAGTTTCGAACGCCGGCGTTGTCCTTGACAATGGCACTAAGGCGACACCTTGGTGATCTAGTAGCCATCGTATAAACAACCCAATTTCCAATATGCTGAAAATTGAAAAATTTTATCAGTTGCCGTTGTGAGTTAAATTAAATAACACTTAATCTGTAAACATATTTTTTGTTTGTTCATTATATTTATAAGTTGAATCTTTGGGGATTACAAGTAGTTGAGTTAATTAATAATGGCTTTTCAATCGGTGGTGACCATGGATAAGCCGTTGCAGCACATCTCGCTGGCGGATTGGAATGCTCGAGTGAGTGGACTTCGGAATGTGGCGGATGCACGACGGGCAGACGCCTTCAACTTGCGCCATTCCTCCCGTATGCTCCGAAATGAGACGCGGATCGAGAGCGATTGGGCGAGCATTGAAACGAACGATGCGCTGGCTGATCGGTATGGAAGATACTTCATTTTTATCACGACATTCTCTGGGATTCATTGTCCTTTTACTTTGCAGCATTGTGGAGCTGAACAGCTGGCGTCAGATCATCCTCCGAACGTTTGAGCGCATTGAGAGCGAAATCCATGCGCTGCAGGAAGAAAAGGATATAACGGAGCGAGAATTGGCGGCTCTTTCGTCACCGATTGCGGTGATAAGTGAAGTGTTAACCATGCGAGATGGACGCCTTGGATCTGAGATCACATACGATGAACCGGACACTGAGATCAAGAACGAACTGCGCATACTGGAGAACAATCAGCGACTTTTAGCGGAGAGATGCCAGAAGGCTTGGGCCAAGTTGACGCGACTTGAGGAGGTGCGTTTTAAGATTGGCCTAGAGATCGAGAACAAAGTAGAGGCGGTGGATCTGGATATGGTCCAACTGGCCTTAAATCGCAACTCAGCCGGTATATCCTATAAGCCCGATCCCATGCGTAATCCTAAGAAGTGAGATCATCAACTTGATCGGCCTGATCTTTGTTATTAATCGTAATCTGTTTCTTTCAGCTCTTGTTCATACGAGTCGTGGCTGGAGCATGTGAAGAATATAAAGCAGCTGGCGGAGAACGAACTGGCGGACACATCTGCCATTCGGGAAGCGTTATTCGTGTGCCGGGAGAAGGCTCGCAACATGTTGCAGGCACAGCAGGAGCGGGCAGAGCACAGCATTCGTAAGCGCATCTTTGAGACTCAGCGGGCACGCAACGAGCTGGAATGGCAGAAGCTCAAGATGAAGGAGGAAATGGAGAGTGCCATATGTGAGATCAAATCATTGGAGGAGTCGTTGCGCGACAAGTCGGATGCCTTGAAGCTGGCCGAGTCCCGACTAGAGAATCGTGCACAGCGCAGTGGCAAGGAACTATGTCTGGATCATGCTCATGATATGCTCTGCCAGGAGGTGGAGAAGTTGCGTGAAATCCGTCGTTGCCTTAAGGATAAAATAGATGATTCTAAGGCCAATTTTAATCTGCTGTCGGATCATGCACAAAAGATCGACGTGGATCTGGAGAACAAGCAACATTCGCTGATGACGGACATACGTGCTCTGGATTTGCGTACGCGTCTCAAGGGTGGAGAGAAGAGCAATCCGAGTGCTCAGACCGAACGCAATATTGTGCTCACCCACATGGAACAGGAGATACCGAAACCATAGAGATCGGATTAATAATTTTTAGTATAATGTAATTCTATACCTTGACTAAATTCTAGTGTTGAAATCTCGTCTTTTATTCGCTTTTATCGTGGCTCGCACATAGCGAAAAATTAAAGCTTAGATCCCCCAGAACTGGTCTAAATGTAGTGCTCCAATCCAGACGCGTTTTGGCAACTGTCGTTGATTTTGTTTGATTGGTAAAGTGCACTCCCTGGCGCACAAACATGTCCCACTTTACAAACTGACCAGGCACAACTGGCTCCACGGGTCCAGTGCTCACAATGGATTTGGGATTGTCATCTGCCTTCAATTGCCAGTCCACCCACAATGCGATGCCATTACACTCCCCGGACCTGCAATGTATATGATTAGGATTAAGGTGCATCTATTAGAACTTAGTTAATCAGTTGCTTACACAGTCAGCTGTAGTTGACCCTGTTTGTGCTGCTCCAAGCCAAAGTTGGCAAAGTCAACGCTGAGAATTTCCTGCGGCTGTGCGAGGGCCCGACATGGATATTCCCAAAGTGGTTGCGCCTCCACTAGCGACAGGGCTTCTTCCGCTGAACGCTGGAATTATAAATGAAAATAGATAAAATCGGGAATCATAATGAACGATTTTTAATAATTTTTATATTTTTATATATTTTAATCAGGGATTAAAACCGAAACGAATATCGGTTTCAGTTCCGGTTTCGGTTATGCTCGAATTAAGGTTATCGGTTATGCAAAATTTTGGAGTATCGGTTATCGGTTTTTAATAAGTTTCGGTTTAAAAATACCGATATGCTTCCGGTTCACAAGAAAAATAAAAATTAGGGTTTTCGACTGACCAAAATAAGAAGCGTTATTCATTGTTTTACATAAAAAAAGACTAAATGCTATTTTTAGTCTGGAAATTAATGTTATCTGGTTACTGGAATGGTCCAGTGTAATGTGATGATTTTTAAAAACTTTGAACTGTCATAACTTTGTCAAAAGTCAATCAATTTTCATGCGCAGTATAAATTTGTTCATGATTTTACCTCTTAATTCGTTCTGCATTTAAATTTTTTTTATTTTTGAAAATTTTTGAAAATCTAATTTTTTTGAAATTTTACAGTGTCTTTTTTGATTTTTTCGAAAAAATTCGAATTTTCAAAATGAACAAAATTTAAATGCAGAACGAATTTAGAGTTAATAACATGCACAAATTTACATTCCGCATGGAAATTGATCGACTTTTGACAAAGTTATGGCAGTTCAAAGTTGAAATTAACCCTTATAAATGAATCGGTTACTAAACGGTTCGAGTACAGTGAAAAAAAATATTTTCGTTTACGGTTTCAGTTACGGTTACCAATTTCAATCGGTTTTCATCGGTTAAAGGTTACGGTGTCGGTTAAGTTTTTAATTCCTGATTTTAATTCTTAAATATGATTTTTAAAATACAAATTCGAAAGAATTAATTTCAATTGTAATTTTAAAAATCAAGGAAAGAGTTAAAATTAATTTTAAAAATTAAAATATATCATTTTCTAGGATACTTCAATCAAATCTCTAAGATTTTCTTATCCAGCCGATTAGTTTTTTAGGTTTTCTACGATTTTAATCAATATTTAAATTTACCTGAACCATGTCGTCGAAGAGCTTCAAGTCGAATCCCTCACAGCTCACGATGGGAGACCGGATCTTGTGCAGATCGAGAAACTGCACAGGCAGTGCATAAATGCGCGCCGCACAGGGCGAGATTTTCACCGAGGCTGGAAGATTCTCCTGCAGCTGGAGTAGCAGTGTGCCAAAGTAAAAATTGTCCCAGGGCAAAATAGAATTGAGAAAGTAAGGTTCGGCAAAGATGTGTGTAATTGTGGTCAATTCCTCGGGTTCCAATTGCTTTAGATTTTCCAAAAAGGTTACATTCTTCAGCTGATTGTGTTTGGTTATGGCCTCGAGGAATCGACGCGAGAAACGATGTGGTTCCAGGCAACGTACGGTGGCAGCACCTAAAGCTGAACCGGCAAGTCCCAACATGCATCCGTCACCCAGGACCAGCATATGGGCTGGCTGCGTCTCAGCCTCTTGGAGTACCTCTTCCAGGTAGCCCAGGTAGCGCTTGTTCCTCGTGCCCTGATTAAGCTGCCCGATGCGACTGCGGGTGTAGGTCATGTGCAGGTCACAGCTGCAACTATGACGGGGTGTGGACTTTGTGGGCGGCTGATCTTTGTGCGCATCGAACCAGAGCGAATACTCGTCGTGGTAGCAACTCAACCAAAAGGGCTGCTGGACATCATGTATCTGCAGGGGCTTGGGTATGTAATAGATGGCCTGCATCCAGTGATCCCGCCAGGGCACAACATTGGCCACAGGTCGCTCTTTGTCGCTGCTCTTCGCCTGCAGTTGCTTCAGTTCGGGATGAGCCCAATAAGGTGCACAACTCAGCAATATATCGCCCGCATCGTCCATTTCAATTTGCCACCAGTAGAAGACTATTTCCACTGTGCCAGGTGAACTGAGCTGTACTTCCAACACATTCTGACGCTGCTCCTCTCGCTTCTGCTTGCGCTGAAAGTCAAACTGAAAGATCTCCATCGGCGGAGCGAGTGCACGAAATGAACTGGGAGGCAATTGAGAGAGCTGGACATCGTGGAGAGCAGCCTCACCGCTACACTGCGAGAGCTGAGTAGGTGGACTTAAGAGTACGTCGCCATCCAGGTTGGCCAAGATCTTCAGGCTGTTCCACTGCGATGCCAGAGAGGATTGCGCCACTTGAGCATAGCAGGTGGCACGCGCGGGAATGCACAATGCATCCTCTGTGAGCAGATGGTCGTGTGCATGATTATAGATGCCAATGGCACCCTCACCAATTAGTTCCGTATCCAGTAGCTCAGCCACAAGTAAATTTGCCTTATGTGGCATATCGACGCCTATTTGAATCTCCGTCGAGCGTTTGCGTATAAGTTTCACCCGAGCGGCTTCATTGGCGGCGAGAATGCGTTGTGCACAGTTCGCCATTGGCATGAACGCCTCACAGGCTGTCACACTGTCGGCGCCGGCACGCAGGGCCATCATGGCTAGAATTCCCGTGCCAGTTCCAATGTCAAGCACGTGGACTTCTCTGCCCGCTTGTCGCATGGCTGCAATTGTCTTTCGCAATGCCGCATCGTATTTCTGGTTACGTTCCCAGTCGTGCAGCATGTCCCCGAATCCCGCGTTTGCCACCTCCTGGTGGTAATCATAGTCGTCACCCCGTTCCTGCCATGTGTTTTGGCCCGTTATCGGGTTGATTACTTGCGAAAAGCTCGACATCAATTGTATGCGCTGCAGCGAGAAACGTAATAATTTCTGCATTGAAAGAGAATGTCAGTCTTCAATATGTATATTTATCATATATAAATCAAATTTTGTAACTAATAATTACACACAAGTTTTGTTTTTCAATCAAATCCCGCCGCAACAGGTTTTTTTATTTGCAACAAATATTTCAAGCATTCGATTAACTTATCATAATGTAAACAACTTATGTTAAATTATCGAATAATCGATAGTTGCAAATGCGATAGAATTTTTAGGGGGACCATATGTAAAAACTATGTGGCAACACTGCAACAAGGCGCTGAAAATTTAAAATTTGATTTCAAATGCTGCAAATGCAATTCTCATAAACATGATGAAAAACCATGAAATTTTGATACATTCATAATGTGTTTTATTTAATAATGCTTTTATAATAATTATACTTATAATTTTAATTATTTAAAAGTGCTGGTCAAGACGCCGACGTACACCAGGCATAACTTTTGCACGGTGCCTCAAACTCAAATGTTTCATCCACGGTATGCGTTGAATAGGCGTCTGCAATTCCTGCTCGTAGTTGAATTCTCTTTCTTCATATTTCAAGTCTAATATTTCAATCCGAGAATAGTATTCAGGTCTGCATCGAACTCTGGCAACTGGCGTGTTCATCTTTATCACATTGCTGAAATTTGGCCAATATCTAATGAGATAATCCACAATTATTAATCCCAGTAAAATCAGAAAAATGTAACTAGCTAACTGCACAAATGACATGAACATGTTGACTGTAGTAATTTCCAAATGCGAATGATGCTGTCCAGCTGAGGTTATGCTATTATATACACAAAACAGGTAAATTTTGAATTTTTGCCACTATTTTAGAGGTAAAGGTGTTATAACAGGTAGTTGTATTACCTGTTTATAGCAAAGGATTGATAGTAAAATATTAATCCTTTTGTTTTGGTTGTGTCTTGTTTTTTGGGCCATAAAAATAAACCCGAGTCATAAATATATTTACTAGTTGACCAGCGGAATAATTTTTCTGTAAGAGATTTTAATTTTCGATGAATTTTTTCTCATCACTCTCACAAGTATTTAATATTATATATTGTTGCTGATAAGCTTGTTCTTATTTCAGCTATAAAACGGTTTGTTATTTGATGAATCTCTTTGTCTTTTGAGATTTGTGCTGCAGTCAAAACGTAAAAATGCTGAGATTTATTTGCATAATTTTATTATTTAACATATCAACACTCAAATGTGATAAGGAATATGTTAAAGACTTTGAGAAACTTGGCAATTTAACAATAAAATCTCAGCTGGAAACTTTGCAGTAAGTAATTAAAAATGTTATGATTAAATTCCTTAAAGATTCTTTAATTTTCAGAGTGAAACAGACCCAAATGTTTGCTGAGCTTAACTTGACAGATGGACATTGAACAGCTGGGAGTCAAATAATTTCGCCAGTAGCTGTGCAGAGGCCACAGCTTTGAGTCGTCGCTCTGGAGTCTATCAGATCCTCATACCAGAGTTCAATGTGCATCCATTTCTAGTCAGTTGCGATGAGGATTCTCATGGTGGAGGCTGGACGATTGTGTTGCGACGTTAGGATGGAAGCGTAAAGTTTTATCGGTACTGGAATGATTACAAGAATGGATTTGGAAACGTAAATGGCGAGTTCTTTATAGGATTGGATAAGCTGCATATGATGACCAAAGGAAAAGACCATGAGCTCCTCTTCGTCTTGGAAGACTCAAAGGGTCAAACAAAGTTTGCAAAATATGATCTATTTGCGATCGGCAGTGAAGAGGATTTATATGTCCTGCACACATTAGGAGATTTCTCTGGAGATGCCGGCGACTCTTTCACTGGACAATCGACCTATAACTTTTCATCCCGCGATCGAGATAACGATGCATATAGTGGAAGTTGTGCTCAAGAGTATAGAGCTGGCTGGTGGTATAATAAATGTCATGGCAAGTTTGTATCTATAATAAGATTTATTAAACAATATTTAATTTATAAAATTACTTACAGTAATCTAATGGGAATATATAATGAGACAGCCTATGGAAAGGGTATTAATTGGAGCACTTTTAATGGTGTGAACGACTCACTGAAAAGCGTCAAAATGATGATAAGACGAAGAATATAATGCGAACACAGAATCACTTAAAGTTTAATGATTACAATAATTAATGAGAATTATTTAAACAAAAACTGCAGCAGGTAAACTAAGAAAGAAACCAAGTAATCTTTATTTAAGAGGGTGTGGTTGAGAAAGTGAGAGCATGATCAATCAAGAGAGAGAGAGAGACAGAGATTATTTAATTCCAAAGATATTTTAATGCTCGCTCAGGGGGATTTTTCATTCAGAAAGTACATTTATTATCAGCAGCTTGGCGAATCATTGAGGTTGTATACTCTTCTCGCAGTAAAATACAATGATTTTAAAATATTATATATACAAATGATTTTAAAAAATGCGATAGTCTCAGAAAATTATATATATTATAATTATATAATATATATTCTCTGTTTTAATTTGTGTAACTGCCATAAAGATCGAATTACTTACAAAATTATTTAAATTAATATATATAGAGAAGATTTTTTTAAATTTAAGTGTTAGGGTATTTAATCATCGGTGTGGTAAAAACAACTATTCTTATTGAATAATTGAATTAATATATATAGAGAAGATTTTTTTTAATTTTAGTGTTAGGGTATTTAATCATCGGTGTGGTAAAAACAATTATTCTTATTGAATAATTGAATTAATATATATAGAGAAGATTTTTTTAAATTTAAGTGTTAGGGTATTTAATCATCGGTGAGGTAAGAACAATTATTCTTATTGAATAATTGAATTAATATATATAGAGAAGATTTTTTTTTAAATTTTAGCGTAAGGGTATTTAATCATCGGTGTGGTAAAAACAATTATTCTTATTGAATAATTTAATTAATATATATAGAGAAGATTTTTTTTTAAACTTTAGCGTAAGGGTATTTAATCATCGGTGTGGTAAAAACAATTATTCTTATTTGTTTGTTATAAAATCGTTCGTTGTCGTCTCCATTTGTTTAGTCTTGAGTGATCTCTTCTGATCTGAAATACTGAATTGTCATAATGCTGTTGAGAATTATAAGCATTTGTTCTTTTTTATTGCTGGGCACATCCGTGTTTAAATGTGATGAGGAGCATGTACAGAGTCTGGACAAATTGGGAAATCTAACAATAAAATATGGAAACTCTACAGAAATCCGATTCCATGTGAAAGACCCTGTCAACAAGTTACTTCAATCGCAGTTCGATGTCATGAGGTAAGAATTAGTATAAAATTTGTTTTTCAAATATGTAAAGAATCTTATCACAATACAGAATGGAGCAGATTCGTCAGGGTGGATTGTTGGATGAGCTCGTGCAGAAGTTGAACACGTTGATTAGCTTGGAGCCATCTCAATTCCCTGGGAGCTGTGCGGAGGCCACAGCTCTGAGTCGTCGCACTGGAGTCTATCAGATTATCATACCCGATTACAGTGTGCATCCGTTTATAGTCAGTTGTGATGAGGATTCCCATGGCGGAGGATGGACGATTGTGATGCGACGTCAGGATGGAAGTGTCGATTTCTTTCTATTCTGGAAGCACTATAAAAATGGTTTTGGCAACCCAAATGGCGAGTTCTTTATTGGTCTGGAAAAGCTACATGCCATGACCAAAGATCTGGACCAAGAATTACTTATAATGATGGAAGACTTCAAGGGACAGAAGAGGTTTGCAAGATATAATCGTTTTGCGATTGACAGTGAAAAGAATGAATATGCGTTGAATGTATTGGGAGAATACTCTGGAGATGCGGGGGATTCCTTGATTGGACACGCAGGTCGCAAATTCACAGCTCAAGATCGTGACAATGATGATCATGCAGACAATTGTGCCAAGTTGTTTACAGGTGCCTGGTGGTATACAAACTGTCATTCCAGGTGAGTCATCATGATTATCATTATCAAGATTTTATTATATTTATTTGTTTTATATTTAATAGCAATCTACTGGGCAAATATAATGACAACACTTTCGGAAAGGGCATCAATTGGCTTACGTTTACAACTCACACTGCCTCATTGAAAAATGTACAAATGATGATAAGACCGAGAAGGTCTTGAATTCAAATAGTTCTCTTATTAGTCTCTCTTAATGTGAAGAAAAAATATTATATATATTGGAAATATGTATTTTTGAATTGAAACAAATCATTCCAATAACACTAAACAACCGTGAAATTGTATTTCATACATGTTCTAAAATTCCGAATTTTATTTTAACCCTTTTTTTTAGAGGTACAGTATATTAAAAAATTATTAATAAGTCCACCGACTTTAAAAAACTTAACGCATCCTAAAAGCGAATATTAAATATAAATAATACACACATTTAAATTTTAATCATTAGTTTTTCAACTATTTCATTTTTAGGGTACGATTTTTAGACTTTAAAATTCTGAAAAAAATTGAAAAAATATAAGTATGGTTCCATATACCATATTTAATTATATTTGCATAATTTCACCTCTGAAAAAATTCACCTCTTAGGCTTTTTTTCCGCGGCGCAGTATAATAATAAATTAGTAATACAAATTTTAAGATCTTAATCATTAGCTTTCCCACTATTTCAATTTGTATGGTACGGTTTTTAGACTTTCAAATTCTAAAAAAATTCGAATACCTTATTTAATTATATTTGCATGATTTACCCTCTGAAAAAGTTTGATAACATTTTTTTTAATTGTTATTATAAAAAGTTTTTTTTATAGAATATTTTTCTTATCTGGAGAAAGTAATAAATACCAACAAAAAATTTTTAATTTGTTGCCTAGTGTAATTTTGCAGTCGCCTGAGCTTATGTACATCAAATTTCATCAAGCGATGAGTTGACATTGATAGAAGCACTTAAGCTAATTACGAATAGTCAAATGGACAGTTAACAGGGAGTATTTTCAGTATCGCAATGAGAACCATTGAAGATGGGCCGAGAGCGACTATTGCAGTGGTACCACAATTACGCTCTGGTACTGGGAGTTACCTCGCATAGACTGGTGGCCGGAAGAGTCCAGCAAACTTGGATAACACGCTCCTATACATTGATTCTGAATACTCTCGAATTGACAGTGCTACCCGTAATGTTCTGGCTATCGGCAAAGTATATTGAAAGGACGAATTGGTTTCCGAATCTTGTTCCATATACTTGTAATATACTGTACTCGGTATCGTATGCCGCCATTGCATACACGGTAATATCTCGGGGAAGACGAGATTGTGCTTTATTGGAACTTGAGCGAATTGTTAATAAGATAATGAGTCAACAACTTCATCAAATTGGACGCTCTCTGAACTATATCTACTACCTGAAGCTTTTTACCATGATCTACTTGTGTATAAACAGTATGACAATGTGCTTTGTGATGCCCATCGAAGGAAATTTGAATATTCTAGTAATCACATTTCTATTTCAAAGCGCTATGAATATTCCTGTTGTTGCGACCTATCGATACTTTCTGGCCCTATGGTCTATTGCATGTTCCTATCAGTCTATCAACTGTCGCTTGGATGATTTAATAAACTCCTTCAAATCGAGATTGCCCAGACGTTCGGAACTCGATGAATTATATAGTTTGTGGTCACAGCATTCCGTGCTAGGACGTTGCACTCTAAAGATGAACAAGATTTACGGATTACTTTTGCTGGCGGCCCGATTCGATTATGTGACTTTCGGCGTTATCAATATATATTGGGGAATGCTCTTCATGTTCGCAATTGAATCTCCCATTTATATGATCTTCTTCGGCGCCTTAAGTTATTGGGTACGTTTAGTTGACTTTTTTCTGTTGGATTTTATGTGCGATTTGACGATTCAGTATCAAAATTCTTCACATCATGTCGTAACCGAGGGACTTTGGTTTAAGGAGGTAATTTTTTAAATATGAGAGAGCTGGGAATACTGATTAACATTTCTTTTGACTCAATTATTTTATGAAAAATATTTTTTTGATAAATTCAGTTCAATATTTCAGTCTAAAAAAATTATTCAGCATTACCAGCTCTGTTAAATATATTTGATAACTTCTAAATTTGTTATATTTACAGATAAATGCCTATTTAATGTATGTCAACACTTCGAAGTTTGATCTTTCGGTTTGTGGTCTTTATACAGCGAATCGTAGTCGCTGGTTTAAAATGTTTGGTTCTATTGTAAGTTTCTCTATATTGATAATACAATTTCATTTGATTATGCGGAAAAACTTTTCACTGTAAAACGTTTAATAAAATACACACTTTTATTTATATTCTATACAATTTTGCCCTCAAATTGGGTTATATGGATTTTTATTCCATTAATAGTTTATCGGACAACCCCACGCTTTAAATAGTTTTCGACTGCAAGTGAATTGAGGGCAATGCCAAGAAATTGCTCACGTTTTGCTTTGCCCCTTTGTTATTTTATTATTTTTATTTATTTTTTCTTCGCGCAATACAATAACAATAAAAGGCAACAAGAGCTCTCAGCAGGAGCCAATAATTCCTGTTCGATAATTTCCAAATGAATGCGTTCCGCAAATAAATTCTCCTTTGACAGCAGCAGCAGCAAAGTGTTGAAATTTTAAAACGAAATCACGTTTTGCTGTTGCATACTTTTTGGCGTATGCACATCTGCTCAAAATGTGTACGTGAGAAAAGTTACGTTATATACACACACACACACTAGCTTATACACTTATTTACATATTACACACACAAACATACACATATAAATGTAGTAGTAAATACCCTTGGATTTTTATTTAAGGCTGAGACGCAGGTGAGAAACGTTGCCGCATAAATAAAATGAAATAAAATAAATCAAAACATAATTTTCGCAACAAATTTCGGTTTTACAAATCTAATTTCTTTTCTTGCCAAACGTGTCAAAATTATTTAGCACATTTCCATTTGCGGTTTATTCAGTATTCATTTGTGATTCATGTTCCAGTTGCAGTTAAAATTCAAGTTATTGATCATCAGTTCTTTACAGATAAAATAAATGAGAAATAAAATAAAAGAGAACAAAGCGACAAATAAAAAAATTTAAAATATAAGACAGAGTAATGGGTATAGTTAATTTATTTATTCAGTTGGCAAATGGAAAATTAAGTGTTAAAAAAATTAAAATACAAATTAAATAAAAATTATATTAAAAATTAACAATTAAATTATTAATAAATTTTAATTAAAAACTGAAACGAAAAATATGATTAAGTCATTTTATCTATCTATATTAATATATAAAAATCGTTTATATATAAATAAGTAAATATTTAAAACAAAATTGATATCCGGATGCTTAATAGTTTTCTTTATCGAATAAAGTATTATTTAAAAACTCGATTTTTTCGAAATAGTTACTGAATACTGTGTTTTGAAACTTTACGATCGATGTAATTTTTGTTTCTTGTTTAGACGAAACAAGTATATACTTAGGAGATTGCAAACAATTGCAAATATAGTTAAATCCATTTAAATTAGCATTCACATGTCAACACAATTATGTTGGATAACAACGGCAACGATTTATGTGCACGTGAAGTTACATAATACTACACACACACACACACAGATACACACACCACACACACACACACACGCACACACACATAAATAAGCACGTAGCGGATGTGGGGTTGATGGGCGGTAGGCGTGGCCCGGAGCTTGGCAATTGTCAAAATTGCCGCCATAATTCACGTGTTGCCAGCAACAGAAACAACAACTATGAACAACGAGAACAACAATAGTAACAACAACAACAACAACAACAACAATAATACAGTCAGAATCGTCATTCAATTGAAGCAAAATGCTCAAAATGCAAATTACGCAATGATTTACATTTCGATTGACATATTTTAGGCGAACTGTTTGCAGTACGAATATTATGAGACAACACCCCCCTCTGAGGGATCCAGATCCACCCTTTGCTTGTCATCCCACGGCAGTAATTCAAAAATATCCCCAACATCTTCAACAATCCCAAAATTGATGTCAGTGATGTGCGTTGAAAGCAATAAGCACAATGACAGAAAGACAGACAGACAGACAGTAAGACAGAGAGTCACATGTAGTACTACTATATAAACCCTGTATAGGTGCATTCGAGGGTGGCTTGTTAAATCATTGGCTTAAGTAGGTAATCGGAAATTAATGTGAAAAAATATTTTAGAGAAAATTACTTTATTTGGTATTGTTCAAACTTCATTATACTTTTAAAATATTAATATTGGTCAAGTTCTTAATATATGAATTTCTTACAGATAATATTTTTATTTAAGATTTTTAAATTTAGTTTTTTTTAAATTTGGAAAATGTTGCTCCAATTTCATTATACTTTTAAAATATTAATATTGGTCAAGTTCTCAAAATATGAATTTTTTTTACAGATAATATTTTTTATTTATAGTCTTTCGAGTTGGGTTTTTTAAATTTGGAAAATTTTGCTCAAACTTCATTATACTTTTAAAATATTAATATTGGTCAAGTTCTTAATATATGAATTTCTTACAGATAATATTTTTAAGATTTTTAAATTTAGTTTTTTTTAAATTTGGAAAATGTTGCTCCAACTTCATTATACTTTTAAAATATTAATATTGGTCAAGTTCTCAAAACATATAGTTCTTTCAGATAATATTTTTATTTAAGATTTTTCGAGTTATTTTGTTTAAATTTGGAAAATGTTGCTCAAGCTAAAATTTATAAAAATATATAAGTACATAGGTTTAGATAATAAAATAATAATATTATAATTTTCATAAAAATGGTCCACGATAATTCTTATGTTACGAAACATTTATTAATAAATATAATATTTTATAGAATTTGATTATTATAAAATTGTAGCAAAATTAAACGGTGTGACCGTACTTTGTGAAAATTAACCAGCTATCAAAAAAATTATAATTTGATTTCTAAAGTTGTGTTCTATTTAGGCCAATTACTTATAAGCCCTCTCTCGTATCAAATACTCAATCAGACTTCAATTTCTACCTCAAGCAAAGGCAAAAAGGATAAAGCAAAAAAGCAAATAATCAAAGTGAATCATAAAGCATATTTATGATAGCTGAGTAACTGTCCAGAGGAGAAACAGTTCAGCTCTTTGTGCAGTTCCATTTGCCCCATACATTACTCTCAGGCAGTGGACAATCCTGGCCGGGCACCCGTTATTAGTCAGGCTTCCTTGGTGGACATCGTAAAATGCTGCAAGGACATAAATACGTTATTATTATATTATGATTTTGAAAGGCGAACTGAAAGCCAGAGCAAAGAATGCGAGCCAACACAATGGCATTGGCGCCACATGCCACATGCCACATCGACATGCACCTCAAATGGCAACGCCGCGACATTTTGTATGCCTCACAGTCGGTGCTAACAAAGAGCCACTGTGGACCGGCTGTGGTCATCAATGCAACTTGGAGTCAAGCACAAGAGCTTTCTCAATGGCCTGACTTGCATTTTGTGGCAACGCTGTCACCGCAATCTGCCCCCTTGCCACGTAAATTCCAAGATAACAATATGGCAGCAGCGTCCTGATGGCTGCGTATGTGCGTCCTTATCCTGGAAGGCCAAACTTGGACCAGCAAATACAATAAAGGATGACGGGCCAAAACTTTTAATGATGCCGCAAAGTCGTTGAACCAACTGGCGTCTCAAACTAGCTGAATTTGTAAGGCTACAAAAATTCCAAAGATTTCCGAATCCTTGAAGAAATCAGAAAAATTTAAAAAAATTATAATTTAACACTTAAGCTTGCTTCAGACGAGAGTTTTTTTCTATTTAATTTTTCAGAGTGAGACCAGATTTTGTGGGAACAAAAACCAATGGAATTTTTGTTTGACAATCGTTGCAAATTATGTGGGTGAATTTACAGACGGTCTAAAAATCGCTCGTCTGAAGCAAGCTTTAATAAATGTATTTAAGTAAAAGTGGAACTCAAGAAATATCCAAAAAATATATAATTTAACACATAAGCTTGCTTCAGACGAGAGTTTTTTTCTATTTAATTTTCCAGAGTGTGACCAGATTTTGTGAGAACAAAAACCGATGGAATTTTTGTTTGATAATCGTTGCGTTATAATAAAAAGTATTTGGGTAAAAGTGGAACTCAAGAAAAATCCAAAAAAATATATAATTTAATACTTAAGCTGACTTCAGACGAGAGTTTTTTCAACAACACTTTTTATATTTAATTTTTTAGATTTTGTGGGAACATAAATAAATGGAATTCTTGTTTAAGAATCGTTGCGAATAATGTGGGTGAATTTACAGACGGTCTAAAAATCGCTCGTCTGAAGCCAGCTTTAATAAATGTATTTAAGTAGAAGTGGAAACCAAGAAAAATCCAAAAAATTTATAATTTAATACTTAAGCTGGCTTCAGACGAGAGTTTTTTAACAACACTTTTTGTATTTAATTTTTTAGATTTTGTGGGAAAATAAATAAATTAAATTCTCGTTGCGAATAATGTGAAAGCCAAATTCACCGACGGTAAAAAAAAGGCTCGTCTGAAGCCAGCTTTAATAAATGTATTTAAGTAAAAGTGGAAGCCAAGAGTTATATTAACGCTGCAGGATCTCCCATATTCTCTATCCTCCATCTCTCCCGTTGCCTGCTCCCAATTTGGCTTGGGGAATGTGTGTCAACTGTGCGCGGGCAAAGTGAAAGTTCATTTGGGTCCGTCGGGTACTGCAGCAAAAAGTTCTTTTTTAATTTTTTATTTTTCGCCTTAAATATGTTTTGTGGGTTGTTCATGGAAAGTTCTTTAGTAAATGCAGCAACAAATACACACACGATACACACACAGAGAGGCAGCTGTTTTGTTTTCAAGTGTAAAACTTGACACCAACTTATGATGGAATTCCATTCCAGCAATGCCAATGCTTAAAAGTGGCAAAAACTTGAGACAGACAACCACAGAGGAGAGTGAACTTCTTTAAGTTAAAATTCTTTTTATTAAGCAAACTTAAACTTAAACATTTAACTAGTTAACCGTGTCTAGCGGCCATATCCGCCAGCTGAGGCTGATGCCGAAGCAGTTGCACTGGCACTACCGTAACCACCGCCACCGCCAGGATAACCGCCGTAGCCACCGCCGGGATAACCGCCATAGCCACCGCCGGGATAACCGCCAAAGCCACCGCCGGGATAACCGCCATAGCCGCCGCCACCTCGACGGAATCCGCCACCGTATCCAGGGAATCCTCCAAATCCTCCATGTGGCGATGCTTCCATCAGGCTGAAGAGCGCGAAGATCACAACAATAAAAGCAACAGCAGCTCGCATCTTGATTTTGGTTCTGATCGCAATGAGTTCTAAGTTGAAATGTGCGTATCCGAATTAGATTTCATCCAATTTATATAGAAATTGTTTGTCTGGCTTCAAACAGAACTGGAAAGTAACAAACGATGATCACCATGATCATGATCATGATCATGACATGTTCAAGTGTGTACAAATTTCGTTCTCTCTAATTAATGGTTGTAGTCCCCTCTTTAAGAACCGGTTAGAGATTTAGTGTTTTCGTTTTGCGTTACTTCGTCTGGACTTTTTTTTGGGGAATCACTTTGTTTGGTGCTTTGTCTTTCTACGAATATTTATATTCGTAATATAATATATTCAACTGCGTTTTGCTTCTTTTTGGTTATTTGTAAACAAGTGTTAATCAACCCATCGATCGGGTTTCTATTTGAATCATGTGTATTTTTATTTTGGTTACTTTTCTTGACAAATTGTTGTTGATCATTATTTCAAAGGTCATCCATCTAAATGTTGCTATGGTTTTTTTTACAGTCATAATTACAAAGTATATTAATTGCCTACCTGGAGCATAACTAAAATATTTATATGAGTTCTTATGTCTAGTCATGGGTTTTCCAAGTTTTAATTTTATCTGTTTTATGTAAATAAATTTACTAATCTGACTGAAATTATATATTAAGTAAACATTGTCAATCAATTCAAATATTAAAATGGATTCTATTTAAATAATCAAGAAATAGAATTTTTCAACGACAAAATTGTAATCGTATTTAACATGCTCAGAAGAAGGAAATTTGGTCAACAAATAGTATCCAGAAATTGTGATGGCACCTTCCACAGTACCTGGAATATGATTTGCAGTGACGAATATCCTGAAGACATGGGCACCAAATATGGCGGATATATGATGAAGGACGGGGAACCCTATAGTGTATTCAGTTTAGAAAAGAATCCGAAACATTATTTGGTTATCTTTGGCAGTGCAGATGTGTCCGTATGTAAAACCCTGGATTTCGTCAATTCCACATTCTTTAAATGTTTCGCGGGTGTCGGGAAACCGAAACCTTTGAGTTATCCCCGCAGTCGTATTACTTGCATCAATTATTCCTTTCGTATGGCCGATGAATTGGTATCCTATTGCACCACCAGATATATGGCCAGTAATGAATTTGCAACGATTCTATATACTGAGTATGATGAAAAAGCTGCTGATGCTATTATGGAGCTCAACAGAAGTTCTATTTTAAGTATAAACGTATGGTTCGTCTTGGTAATCGCTCTAGTCTCATTGTTCTTCATCTTTCGGCTCAGATAATAGTTAAGATTACTGTATGTACACAGAGTATGTAATAAACAGATTAAGAAATAGTACACAGAAAAGAAAAACCATTCTAAAATTTTAAATTCTTAATTTTAGCATACACTTTTTAAGTTGTATTCAGGATATTATTTTTAAATTAAGACAATAGGCTTATAAAGTGGAAACGATTCAATATTAAAAATTTAAGGAAACCTACAATATTTTATCTAACTAAAAAAAATTTGACTGAACCCCGAATATCAAAATATTGCCGAGAAAAATCGTACTTTAATTAAGCATTTGTACTTTTATTAAGAAAATCTGGGATTTTATCACGGAATTCCGGACTTATTCTTTCTGTGTAAAAAAATCGAGTTATGCATATTTCTTAAGGTGATCTATTGGGTGATATAGATATTATGGATGTGATTTATTAAGTATCTTTTCAGAGAGTGAGCTAAACGCTTTCAACTCTCCCATTTGACATCATATTTTGACATTGTTCGGGAGTCACACATGTAAATTGTTCATCTACACTCACAAATCTCATCACCCTCATCATAACATCGGCCTGGACTCAAGAAGCTGTCAAGAGGTTTGCGGCTGCGCCTCGGATCGTCTTTCATGTGACAGGAGGAGAGATGGCAACAGAAGTGGCCCATGTCAAGATGTTTCCCGTATCATCATCACATATGTATCTACTTATACGTGCTGTTATGGGGACTGGGGACTGAGGAATGAGTGTGTGTGTGTGCCCATTCATCTGTTTTGATGTGTATGAATAATTGCTTTTTAACAGACGCAAAATTATCACCCAATTATTGAGATTTGTGCGTAATGCACCATATAAATGGGTACTCTTGTCTTCTTTACTTTCTTTATATGTTCTTCATACATACATAGTTTTAAAAAATATATTCGTAGCTACTTTTGCATTTTATAATATATACTGTCAAGCAGCACTAGAAACAGATATGTATGCGAACTCGGACACGCGTCCTATTTGCCCAGGAATTTCTGCCTGACATTTGATTTGACAGTTCTCTCTCTTTGTATCTTTTTTCTCGCTCCTGCTGTGTGGTGCAACGTATGTGACATTTTTTAAATACCCTATTAAATAAAATATGTTAGTATTTGGTCAGGAAGTGTGTAATGCCTTAAAAGGAACAGTTTTCATTCCAAATTGGATTACATAAATAATGGTTAAATATTTTCAAAAACTAGAAATATTAAACGTGCATTAAGATCTTAATTACAGTAGGTTATTATTGTAAAATTTCTTAAATTTTTTTCATTTTTAAAATTAAATCAAATGAATATAGAAAAATATTGTCAGAGGTATAACAGCCCATTGTACACCCCATTTTATTTTAACTTTTTCGAAAACTAACTGAATGCTCAATGGAAACTATTGTAAAAAATAAAGGGCGTTGATTGTCAATCACTCACTCAAGCAGCACATCAATCAATCTGTTTTTAGAGTTTTTATTTTATTGAATAGTGTATTTAATCTTCTTCTATTCGATGCATAGGTTTTCCATTTCCTTTTTATTTTGCTTTATGTAAAGTTTTGCAACATGTAGCATGTCAGCAAATGTCGTGCCTCAGTTAATTTCCCATCCTTGGCGGTGGTAACTATGTATTCGAGTGTGTGTATATTTATTTTGCCGCATCGCAAAAGGACAAAACGCATTTTTCCTTTGTGTTGCCTTTCAAGCATTATTGCAATTTTGTAAATATTGTAAAAATGCTTAATACACAAGGGGCACTCATCGCCTTCTCTCTCTCTCTCTCTCTGCCATTGTCTCCCTCTCTTTCTATATGCAAATTAGTGACAGATACCGCTTACATTCCGAATGTTAATTTGCATTTTTTGCAACTCCTTGCGTTCCCTCCTGTCATGTTGAAAAGGGAATTTCTTTTATTTGCATTTATTCTTTTACATGGTACTTGTTAACCTTTTGTCTATTAAGGGGATAGCTCCATGTTGTCTATGTGTGTATATGTGTGTACTTATAAGAAATTCCCCTAATGCTACCTTATTGCCTTAAGTGCTTAAAATAAGATGGAAAAGAAGTTAGAGCAAAGCTCTGCCATATGATAAATTACATTGGCATTTAGAGATTTGAGGCAGAAACTTTTGCGTTTTCAACTCTTTCGGTTTTAAATTTAAATATACTTCCATTTCCACCCAGGTACTTCAGTATTTCAGTATTGTAGTTTCTATTTGTTGTGCCAATGCTTCATTTTAATTGCTTTCAACACCGAGTTGGCCACAATTCTAATGTACTTAGATGGTAACGTGAATGTGTTGTGGCTTTTCTCAAAGTTTTCCTTTGCTTTCCTTTCCTTTTGTTTGCTTGCTTGTTTTCTTTGACTTTAATTAAGTTTTATTATACAAATTAACACATGCGGGTAATAGACAAACACACACACACATGTCTCTTTGTACATGTATGAATTTTTAATTAATTCATATATCCAAGTAAATAATTAAATCAGCAATGTCAATTTGGCAGGCCACTGACAGCTCAATAATTGAAAAGCTGAAAAGTTGAAAAGCATCTATTTAAGGGCAAATTATGCATCGTTAATGTTAATAAATGAACTGGTTTTCTCTTCAGTTTGAGAATCTTTGCATATCTTAAAAGTCACATTAGTATAAGTTAAATTAAAGTTGTTTTGATACAAATGCTGATGAATAAATAACAGTTTTAAATATTATTCATACAAAAATGTAGGTTAAATAATGAAATCATGATTAATTTAGTTGTTTTATAAATTTAAACATTTTGTCAAGAGATGAAATTGTTGGTAGTTTCGTTAATAGGCTGAAGTTTAATAAATTACTTTTTTATTTAAACATTTTTATGTTCAAATTGAGGTGCTTTAAAGTTGAACTCTGAGTTTGAATCCATAATTATGTGTTATATTTTATGTATCTATTTATTTCATTAATTAATTTATTTTAATATTTTCTAAAAACCTTTAACAACTCAAAAATAATGCAAATGCAATTTTAAGTGTTACTGAAACCAACTTTAGAATTATAAAAAATTTGTTCCAAGATTTGTGTTAATTTAAATTTAAAATAAATTATAATTATTGTATAAAAAATAGCTCTAATTATTAATCTTGTTGAAATTTTAAATTCATTTTTGAGACTCCGAAAACTGAAACCTGATTCTTTTCACAAAGATTAGGTTATTAAAAAAATATTGCTCATCAAAATCTTTAAACATTTCAAGAAAACACCAGAAGTCATTAAATGTTTTATAAATATATATGTAAATATTAGTCAGGTATAATTCGAATTTAATACATTCTAAAATATAATAATGCAATTTAGCTAATTGAAATACATTTGCATCTGTGCATGGACTGAGGACTGAGAGGGGGGCCATCATCAGAGGGACGGATACGCGTTCTTTGCATAGTTGGCCACACAGTAATTGGGTGCTCCAAAGAAGGAGCAAACTCCGCTACTGCTGGTCGGATTTGTTCCGAATCCACCGTAGCAGTTGGTATAGTTTTGGCAGGAACGCAGCTCGAGTGGGGCAAAGTTGAGGGCATATGCCCCAGGTGGTGCTGTGTGGGTCAAACTTGGATACTTGTGCATATTGTTGGGTATTGGAGCAGGCACCAATTGTGTGGCCGCATCCAAAAGTGGGCGTCCTATGCTGACACTGCGCTCATTCCGACGGAATTTGGCACGACGATTCTGGAACCAAACCTAGAATTAGACAGATTACAATCTCTGGAATGCTGAGAATGTTCCTTCATCTTACCTGCACACGTGCCTCGCTCAGATGCACCTTTGTGGCCAGCTCCTCTCTCACAAATGCGTCGGGATAATGCGTCCTCTCGAATACCTTCTCCAAAGCCGTCAGCTGGGATGAGCTGAAGGTGGTGCGGTTACGACGCGGCTTCCTCGAGTGCCCAGATGTGGGATAATCAACGGAGGCGCCGCCTGCAACGGAAGACAATTATAAAACAATTTAAGAGAAATCTTTTACTTTTAGTGAGATTCGTGGAAACGTTGCAAGTCTCGTAAATAATCGATAGGAGCCCGGACATCAATTAATTCGACAGCCCAGGAATTTGGTTTACTTTTATGGCCGTGCATCCATAAAATTTTGCATTCTGTTTGATCCTTTTGCCTTGCTTATTGTCATCGGGGAGGTCATAAACAAATGGCATGGGTCATAAAATATATATTAACATCTCACTACGACGACGACGACATCATCGGGCAGCTGTCTACTAATTTTAGGTGCCAACCCGACGACAAACGCAACAAATTTACGATCTATTAATTAAACTGAAATTGTGACATTAAGCGACAATAAGCGAGCGGCAACTTTCACTAATTGATTTCACATCCAACGCTGGCCAAGCATTTCCATTTTGGAAAACATCTCAAGAAATATGGAATAGCGTAGATATTCTACGAATATATAACATATACATATATTATAAGTATGTACAATTTGGACAAAGAATATAAATGTATATGTGTATTGCATATATTTCTATTATATGTATTATTTATTCTATTTATTTAAAAAATTGGATATTTTATTCCTAAAGTAAACTAAAGGTATTGAATTTTCTTTTACAGATGATATAACAATTAAGAATTTGGATTTCGAGCTTAGAAAATTGGAAATGGAAAACTATATTGCCCAATTTCATTGTGATTGTTATAAACTTTTAAAATCTAAATTTCTAGAAAGCAGACTGGGTTTTAGAAACAAATAATAAAAACTACAAAAAGAGGTGCTACAGAAATCGAAAGCAACCGAAAATTTTATTATAATTTGACCTCATATAAATTTGGTTCATTTGGTTTGAAAATTTCGATTATTTTGATTTTACTGATTTTCAATAACTTTGAACTGCCATTACTTTGTCAAAACTCAATCGATTTTCACGATTAATGCAAATTTGATCATAATTTTACCTCTAAATTCGATCAGCATTTAAATTTTTTTCATTTTGAAAATTTCGAAAATTTCGAATTTTTTATTAATTTTACAGTGTTACCCCTTATCGTTTTTCGAAAAATTTCGAAATTTTCGATTTTTCAAAATGAACAAAATTTAAATGCAGATCGAATTTAGAGGTAAAATTGCGCATGAAAATTGATTGATTTTTGAAAAAGTTATGGCAGTTCGAAGATATCAATTTTGATCAGTAGCTGCGACGGCCAGAATCGAAGTTAACCCTTATAAATGAATCGGTTACTAAACGGTTATTTCGGTTTAAAGAGTTTCGGTACAGCGGAAAAAATTGTTTTCGGTTACGGTTTCAGTCACGGTTACAAATTTCAATCGGTTTTCACCGGTTAGAGGTTACGGTTTCGGTAAGGGCTTTAATCCCTGATTTAAACTCTAATATTTTAATCCCTTATTTAAACTCTAATATTTTAATCCCTGATTTAAACTCTAATATTTTATAAAAATTCTTTTCTCAATCAACTGAGAGTCGTGAAGTTTATATGAGTATATAAATACATATTCCATGGCTCTGTTTAACTCATAAATGATTAATTGGAATTGAAATGAGCTGAGAATTTATGATATTCTGTGCACGCATATGTTAGGTGTATAACTAGCATAGGATATATAGTATATGGATATGTGATTTATGTAGGTAATTGCAACTGTATCTGTGTGTGTGTCTGTGTGTGTGTCAGTTGCAACTCATGCATGACATTTAGGTGCCATATGTGGGCGACATTCGCTCATTTGTGCCGCCGCCAATTGCATATCCAAATGGTTGACAGCGTCATCTTGATGCATTTTTGTTGCTCTTGTTGCTGTTGTTGTTGCTGTTGTTGTGGTTGCGGTTGAGCCACCGTTTTATGTAGGTACTGTTCATGCCACAACCGTGCCTCAACCGGAGGCGGCAGGTTGTCAACATTAAAGGCGCTGCTCTCTGATGAAGGCGACATGTTGTCTGTTGGCCTGGTTGTTGCTGTTGTTGTCCTTGTTGTAGTTGTTCTGGTTGTCAACGACATAATTTGCTATGAAATATGCGCGGTCCATTGTGATCGCTGGCAATGGCAATGCTATCAGAAGACGTCTTTCAATCGCTTCTATTTTTCTTTTTTTTTCTTTCTTTTTTGGTAGCATTTCCGACTGCAGACAAACAGACAGCACTTCAACATTGTCAACATGACAAAACGTAATCAAAGCTGACATGATATTCCCTCAGAGGCCGCATGCCTTTGAACAACCGAATGTGCCCAGCATCGCCAGGCATCTCCCAATGCCTACATTTTCCAAGTGGAGCAAGAGATCCATCCCAACCAGTAGCAGTTGTAGTCTCCCCCTTTTTCCAGCTCTCATCCCGCGTGTGCTGTAAATGGTTGAGGCCAGAGGCGTGTGTTTATTTTTGTCATTGCTCGGATTGTAACATGTGCCAGTCTCAGTTCCTCTCACTTTTCCTCTCCCTTTTCCCAACCGAATTTCCCTTTCCCATGCCTATCGCACTTCATGCATTTCTGATTGAGGTTTCCCTTTCGATTTTCGCTTCTCGTGTTCGTTTCTCTTTCTTATTTTTTTTATTAAGCTGCAACTGTTTTTTATCGCTCGTTGCCCGATTCGCTGGCAATTCAAATTAAACATCTCGTTTTCTCCCCCTCCCTGGGGACCCCATTGGACCTCACTGCAGTTGTCTATGGAGTGCTCGACATTCTACATAACTTGCCGCTGATCTACGATGCAACTCTGCGGACAGCTCCACTGACAAATTGAGACAAATGGCGTGGGTAAGAGATTTGGTTGGGTTAAGGAAAAAAATAAAATGATTGCATGAAATGCATTGCCTGATGATTGCCACCCTGAAGCACACATCCCCATGCGTTTAAATAAAAAAAAAAGAAATACATAATTATTTAAAAAAAACTGACTGAAATAAAAACAAAGCCCACAATTTTCTGTCACTTGAAGAGCAAAGGAACAGAAATTAGAAGTTGTTAATTTTATAGATACTAATGAAAATTAATTAATCAGTTTAAAAATTAAATAATTAAAGTCGATTTTTAATTTAGATGACTGATAAAAAATATAAATATTTAACAAAGCTGATTTTCTGTCACTTGAAGAACAAAGGAACAGAAAATAGATAATTATAGTTTTATAGATTCTAATAAAAATTAATTAATCAGCTTAAAAATTAAATAATTATATTCGATTTTATATTTAGATAAAACTTGCTGACTTTCGCTATATATACTATATGTTGCTTAAAGTATTGTAGAGTTTCCAAAATGAGCCTATCGTAGTATCCCGATAGATAAAAATTTTCGAAAATTATTTCTTACAGAAAGTTTTCTACAAATTGATGATTAAGGATATGGATTTTCATAAATCAATCAAAGAAATATCGATTGCAATGTAGATCCTTGAAAATTAGAATGGACATAAACTAAATTTACCATAAATGCCCATCTTGGATTTATTAATTTTGCGGAATCAAAAATGCAGATTGATTTTTTAAAAAAGATTTTTTTAAAATATATTTGAAAACGACTTTGGAAAATAAAAAATAAATAATAAAATCATATATATGGGAGGTCCCTATTTCGACATGTTAAAGTGTATGTTAATTTCTGGAAATTTCTGAACAGTAAGTGTAGTCAAATTCTGCTAAAATTATCCCAAAAATATAGGAGTTCTTTAATTATTAAATGACCATTTGAAAATACACCTGGGTTGATCCTAAAACACATTCTAAACATGGACATATTTAGACGCATTTGTGTTAATTATAAACTTAATAGACTTACCAAAATTATTAGTCAATTCCAGAGGCATTTTGGTCTTGGCATACGCATCCTGTTTCAGTTCAATGAGATTGTCGACTGAGAATCGATGCATTTTGTCGAGTTCCCTTCGGTTTGTGCTGTGCTTATCCTTGGTAAAGGATCCATCGTGCAGTTTCCGTTCCAGTTCCATTGGCTGTGGTTGTGGCTGTGAGGCATATGCCACCTCAACGGATGACAGGGAGTGGGATGCAGTTGCTGGCCCGGGTACGGATGAGTTGGGTGCTGCCGACGGCATTGCAGATGCGGCATAGTAGAAATTGCCGGCAGTGCCGACGGGTAAAGAGTGCAGTTGCTGCTGATAGTTTAACATGGTTGGCAAATTGAATTAAAATTTCTGAAATCACTTTATCAATCAATGTTTTGGCTAATTGAACAATTGGTACGTTGACAATGACACTGATGATGAAGATGAGAGAAATAGAATGCAACACAATTGAATTAGGTATGCGAATTGTGTGTTAAAATTCTTCATTTGTCTCTCTAATTGAATGCTGATTGAATTAATTTATTTGGTTTCTCTCTCTCGCCGTCTTTTAGGGGGCATCCTGCGCGAACTTGGATAATTGGATTAGCACACAACACATAAACGAGTTAATTACGATAATTGTCGCGACGATACTAAACCGTGCCAAAGTCGTGTGCCCACTGAAATTAGCCTCAAGAAGATCTGAGCATTGCTCGCATCCACAAGATATCCATTCACACACAGATACAAACACTTACACATAAGTGTTTCTTAAGTATATTTGCTCTCTTTTTCTCTCGCTGTGAACGATCGCATCTAATTATAGCATTCATCTACCATTGGCTGATCTTTTATGATCTGTGTTTGCATCCGACATTTTGGGGGCGTTGACGTTGTTGATGCTGCTGCTGCTGGGAAATTCAGATGAAATACGAGGTGAAAAGTAGCAACAAGTTTTGGTTGCATTTAAATAGCAATAAATACAAATTAGGTGGAAGCAGTTGCATGTCCTGCGTACATTCCTCAGTATATTACAGGATGTGCCTGAGAAGTAGTGCATCATGTACTTGAGTTTCGAGCTGGGCATAAATCTTGCCACGCACAATGTTTGTCATCCCTTCAGGCTAATTTCCATAACCACAACATGATGTTAATGTTCCACTGCCACTGACAGAACTGAGGGATAGGCAAAAGGGAACGGAACGTGGGCGGAACAGTCAGTTAAGTGCATCGGATTCTCCTTGTTGGGTTTCAATTGCAGCTCAAGTCATGTGTCTATTTTGTGGCATGATAATTGATGTCATAGTTGTGCAGGAAATTTATTATAATATATCTAGTTAAATGTCTTGGTAGTGAGCTTAAAACCAAGTTACCTTATATACAAATTGCGTTAATTACATTGTCATTAGCAGTCCGCTTTCTGACTTACAACTCCTCATTAGATGCCGGCAAACTATCAACTAATATTCTAATATTCCTGACATAACCACAAGAAACGCGGAGCACCTCATACGATTTCTTCCCCAAATTGAGCTGTCACAAAAGTTTATCCAAAGTACTTGACACTCTACTGCGGTAAGGACGATGGTATTCACCTGCCCGCAAGTGCTCTATTCCCGGGCAGCAACCAGGGGCCAGGATCCAGGAGCCGGCTCAAGTCTCTGACTTTCTAAATTATCTCACGTTTTCGTGTGCAAAAGTTCTTGAAGAATGTTGCGGTGTGTATTTTTAATAAAACTTCAAAGTTTTGCGCCACTTGCAACGCTTTACAATGTCTCTCCGACGTTTTTCTTCTCTTCGCTTCAGTTGCTGTTTCAGTTTTTGAAATTCTTTGTCACGAAACATTTCTCGCGTGCAACTGAAAGGAGTTGGGGAGACTTTTTATCCATGTCCTGGCAATGGTAATACATCCACAAAACCCACACACACCCACACACACCCACACACACACACAAAAGAGCGAAAAAGGCAGTAGAAATTCTTCTGGCAAGTTAGAAATTTGAGCAGACACTTTTAATGCTGTCAGATAGCAGAAAGTAACTGCACTTGGCATGGACATTATATATACATACATATAGTATGGTTGAAGGCGGAATGTTCTAGACAACGGACAGGCATCTCAATAATTTTATGAAACCGCTTTCTATGGCTGCTTCTGAAATTACATGCCATTCAGATGATGAACATGAAGAATTGTATGCCAAATTGTAATCTTTTACTGCCGCTCCCAAAAGTATGCAACAAATACAATTTACCATTACAGCTGAAAGAAAGTTCCAATTTCTATGGCTTACCTTCAGTGAATATGAATAAAATCTAGAGAATGGAAACCATAGAATTTTCAAAATGAGGCTTATCAATGTTAAATTTAAAGTTGAGATTTTTATCTCAGATGGGATGCGATGTCAACAACTCACATTGATTATACTTGTATTTTTATTAAAGAAGTAATGTGAAAGTGATACTAGTATTTATTTTATTATATAATATAGATAGAGAAATAATATACCCCCTAAATTCTGTAGTAGATTTATATTAAAGTAATATAAAATAAAGATAATTTAGATTTCTCAATTGTTTGCAATGTTTTTTTTTTATTTTTGATTTTAATAAAAAATTTAAAGTATCTTACTGACGATATTGATTTTGATTATTACATTTTCAGAGCTAAAATTTCAAAAAAATATTAGAGATATTAAAATATATAAGAAAAACTGTTAGAGTGATAAAATACCACCCAAGTTTTGTAATAGATTTATATAAAAGTTATATATAAAATAAAATTATTGTATTTTCTCACTTGCAATTTTTTCTGGATTTTATAAGCTTTTAAAATTATTTAATCAAAAACTTTAAGTATTTTACTGATAATTATGATTAAATTATTTATTTTCCACTGTTTTAAAATCAAACAAAAATTAGTGATAGTTAATTACAAATAAAATTAAAATTTCTGTAATTAATTTATCCGCATCCAATTATTTGTTAAACTTCTTTCAAGTTGTTTAATTTTCAACAAGTCCGCTCACATTTGACAATTTTCATAAATACAATGGTGACCAAACCACATTGCGGTGCTTTTCGTGCTGTGCGGTTTTTGGGGCATGCAACATGGCAACATAAATTGCAATGGCCGTACAAACTGCAACCATGTAGATGTATGACTACAGATACGGAGAGAATCATGCAACATGTTGCAAGCCCCAAGCAAAATGCTAATTAAAAAAGAGTCCGTAACGAGTGAGATGAAAACCGGGATACACGGCAGGGTATAACCAATGTCAATAAAGCCGCATATCGACATCGATTTGCATGAAATTAAACAAAATGGCACATTTTCAATTTGATGCAAGGGAATCAATGTCAGATGGAGTCCAACCGATAAATATTCAATGCCTGCTGACAAACAGTATAAGAAGCAGGCGAAGGAGAAAAGAAAGCAGTTTCCAATTCAAATATTCGAATGCCATTCATTAATTATGCAAGCGATTTCAAAATCGAACTAGGCACAAACTTTTCTTAGTTTCCATCAATTTCGCATAGTCAGCTTGGAAAAAGTGAAATCGATAGGTCCGATGCTGACCCAACTCAGAATCATTTTCAGCATTATTACACAGAAAAAAATTTCGGGAATTCTGTATAAAACAAACAAATTGTTAGTTGAAATATTTTGCGCTTCTTTGACTTATAAATATTGATTTGTTGCTATTTTAGCCGCATATTGTCTTAATTTAACAAAAAGAAGATTTTGAATTGAATTTTACAATGTTTTTTTTTTCTGTGTATTCATGTGTGTTTATGACTAACTAAATGGACATTTGATCGTTTTGGGGGAGACGATTCTTAACTTGCTTTTAAAAGTTGGCTCTTTCCCGTGGGGACTGAAATATTCATAGATTTTCTATAGTTACGAGGCCTATGTCACAATAAAAGTCAAAAGCTTTTCGTGCTGTAATTAATGTAAATCCCCGTACTCAAATTACATACATACAAATGTACACGTTGCAGCTGCAGGCCGCTAGTGGGCGCCACTTTGTATGCACATGTAATTGATTTTCTGTTTACGCACTCTCAACTGGTTGCACAAGGAATGACATGATGACAGCGGTAAGGAAGAAAGAGGGGATGGTGGTAGTTCTGTGTGTGTGTGTGTATGTGTGTGTGTGTGGTATGTCAAACAGCACGCTTCCTGTGTACTGCTTCCGGTTATTTCTTGTTATTATATTTCATTGCCTTCGTATTTCGTATTGCAAAAACAAAAAACTTTTCATTGAGATGGCGCAGAGCAAGTTTTGTGATAGAAAAGAGATGGTTGCTCTAAGGAAAGATGAAGGGCATTGGGTGGGTGGTAAATTCTTAGTAGAAGGGCACATGCCAACACTTGTTTTCTGTTAAGTGATTTAGGCAAAAGTTTTTACCCTTCGCTATCCCCTGGCTGCTGTCAGGCAGTGTTCCGTTTGGTATTCGTGTTTGGCATTTTGGTTAGACGACACGCTCGACATGGACTTGGCCAGTGGACTGAGGAGAGGAGAGGGGAGGAGGTGAAAAGAGGGAAGAGAAAAGTGGGCGTTGCGGTGTACAGCTGCTTCGGTTCGGTGTTATTTGAAATATCGGAAATGTTTTACAAAACTTTTGCCAGCTACAACTTGGCTGACTGAATGGCTGCCACATAATCGCCGTCAAGTGAAATTCATTTTCTTGACAAACAACATGAACTTCAAAGACCCCGTTTCCCATAATCCCCAACCCTCTAAATCCCTCTACCCCACCAGTTCCAATACCATGTTCATATTTTGCGCTTGTTGCTGTCTTTTCCGACAAGGAAATTGAAATGCTACGTGTGTTTCGATGTGTGCTACATTACAGGGTGTGGCTTAGTTGATTAATTGCGGCTACAAATTGATTTACCTGTCAAATTAAACGGTATTCGCCATATCATAGATCCCGTTTGAATTTCAAATATCTTAATAATAATTTCCAGAATCATTTTATTGCTTCATATTTGTCTGTCTTTAAGGGGAAAATACAAAATATCCAATGACTGCAGTTATCGTCAAATCATTTGTTGATTGCACATTTTCAATTTGTAGCTCAATACTCGTTTTGTTATACCCTGCACACTCAAAGTGTAGATGGTATGTGCAGCAGTAAGAAGTTTTAATTTTCAATATCAGAATGTATAATAATCAACGCTTCGCTTCGGTTCTTGTTTTTGAGCAGTCCGAAACGGAATGTAAACCGAACCTTTTATTAATAAAATGTTCGGATCGAAAAAAAAATAGTTAAAAAATAAAATGTTCGGATCGAATAAAAATAGTTACATAAATTGTATAATTTGATATTGCTCAACTTTAAAAAAAACTTTTAAATCTTTAAATAAATTTTGACTATTTTAGAAACTAGAATTTTTTGTAATATGAAATTTAATTGGTTTAAAAAAGTGTAAGAAAATAAGATAAATACAAATATTGTATACCATAAAATTAAAACAAGATTCTATTCCAGCAACCGGTTCGAAAACCAAACCAAAGTCTTTCTCTTTGGTTCCAACCACTGAACCGAATATTTTTCAAAATTTTTCAGACTTGCAGCCTTGATTATAATCAACTTAAAATGCTGAGCCTACCTGCTTAAAGGTTCGCAACGGTTTACAGGGTATTTGAAAGTCAAGCACATTCGATTGGAGTGTTCTTAGTTGTTTTTCTTAGCATTGAATGTTGTTCTTGTCACTCAACTGAGCTCAGTTCAGCTCAGCTCAGTCAGCGCCATTTAAATTTCGCTCACGTTTGCTGGCGGATGAACTGTAGCAAAAGAAATTACGCGAATTGAAAATCAACGGATGCGGATGTGAGTCTAGCAACTGTCACTGCCATCCTGAGCTGGCAACTGGCAACTGCAATCAGATGCAATTAGAGTAGCAATCCTTCCGTCCAACTGAAGATGAAATGACAATGAAATTGAATTGCAATTTTTTTTGTGAATAAAAAAAAAGTGCAAGTGATTTTTTAGCTTTTACTTTTGCATACACATAATTGAATTTGGGTCAAGTATTATGATATTACGATGAGAGGCTTAAGGGTTGTCAAAATATTGTTCACATACGTGTTTCGTACCGATGAAATGTAATTATTTTAATGCGCAGCATTTCACATGATTAATTCGTCTATTGATTACACATTCGAGTGTGCATCCAAGTACTCAAATGGATGACATCTCGATAAGCCTTTTAAGTTTCTCCTATGACCCACTTGGCTGCCAGGCAAAGAACATGACAAAATAATTGCATGTGGATCATTTTGTTGTCATTTTGCTTCAGTTGCTTAACAAGTGTACGAAATATTGAAAATATACACTTGTGTTTTAAGTGAGCATCGTATATTGTACTCGTTTAAATTGAATTTTGAGCGGTCAAGTCAAGTTTAAATAATTTGCAAATCGATTGAAAACTATTACGTGTTATTAAACCTTAAAAAGTTATCATCAAAAGAAGTGAGGAGGGTTTCGGTTGTGTATACTCGTATATTGAATTTTACTTTACATCCCTTTGGAGTTTGTCTAGCAGTTTAGAAAGATATACATATAGTTAGTCAAGAATGTGTTTGTACAAAATAAAAATTCACATAATTGTTTTCTATATTTAAAATCGATGAAAATAATTTTCCTTTTTCTGAAGAACATCATTTAATAATATATTTTTAAATAAAAATCTTTGGATCAATTCTTTACAATCAAATAACTTTTGATTTATTTAATTCAATTTTAAATAATTTATTCACTTTTTTTTTTTTTAATACTTAATCTCGATGAAAATAATTTTTCTTTTTCTAAACAACATCATTTAATTAAATTACTTTTGATATATTTAATTAAATTTAAAATGATTTATTGGTTTTTAAAATTTGTATTTAATAAAGTATTTTTTAATAAAATTTGTTGAATCTATTGTAAACAATTAAATTACTTTTGATTTATTTTATTAATTTTTTATTGAGTCTTTTGTTTTATTTTCTAACAACTCAGTTAATTTTCGCTTGTATCAACTGAATGATTTTTATTTAATATACAAAAATTATTTATCGTTGAAGAATTTTATTATGTGTTTTGGTTTGATTTTTCATCTCTTGCTGCAGATATTGTGGTGTTCCGGATTCTCTTTGCTGGTCGGTTGCCAGTGCACTCGAGATGCAAATAATTTAACTGCAAGTGCTCTTCAGAGTTGCTGCAGAATCTGCTGCTGATGATGTTGCTCCTTCGTCTTCTCCTCCGATGCATTTATTAATACTGCACGCATTGGAATCGGAATCTTCGATGGTTGACGGGAAGGAAACGACATCGACATCGTTATTTTATATCCAGATGGATAAGCATTCATTTTCCACTGGCCGCAAAACTAATGAGTGGGCGTGGCAATGTCAAATACTCGTGCTTTAAGATCGGAACAGAGGAAAGCACATAAATCAAAATGCAGCAGCAACTTTGTTGCTTGAGTTTCAACTTATTTCGGTGGGAATATTTCATGTGCAGCGCTTAGTGAAAGCCATGCCCACCAAGGATTAGGCCAGGATGATATACGCTCCTGGCGCGTGAGCAGATTGCGCATCCAGCTATATGCCATAAAAGTAAAGGTGTCCTCCTCCGCTTAACCCCACACTACCCCCGCTTTTTATGACAACACCCATCAAGCTTCTGAGCTCCATTGCCGTTTTCCTGGCGTTGATTGTGTGACGCCAGTGCCGCATAAAGTCAGCGCCAGGTGGCGCCACTCTCTCTGTGTGTGTGTGTGTGTGTGTGTGGGTGTGTGTGTTGGTATTTGTGTGGGAGTGTGTGTGTGTCTGCAGGTGTCTCCACATTAAAAGCCATAAAAGATTCATAAAATGCATTTCGCACGCCGAAACCAAATATGCCGCAACATTCACGACGCCACATCCATAAATACGTACCGTACACGGAGCAAAACTCCGTACAGCCTTGTAAACACACATAAATTTTAAAGTTTGTAATGTGCAGGTGTACATAAAAAGTATTTACGAGCACCGGCTTGCGCCAATGTGAATCCCACATACTCATTCGAGCGGTTCTTAAGAGTCTTTCTTATATGATGGCGAGTTGAATTGCAACCCTAATGAAAGCATTAAGACCAAGCATCACATTGCCAACATTATCTACTTAAGACACTATTTATGCTTGTCTTTTGGACGGAAATGTTAGTTACTTCAGCAATGTATTTTTGATTAAATCCCTAGTTTACAAAATTATCAAGAGTATAGGAAAACTGGGTAATTTTTGGAAATGTTTTACTTACGATAATTTAGATGCAGCTTCAATACAGATGACAAGCAATATATAATATTTGGATAAGATTTGACAATGTTATGAGAGTTTGAAGTTTAAAAAAATATGTAAAGGGTTTCAAAAACAACAAAATTTAAATGCAGAATCAATATTTTGATCAAATCAGGATCAAAATTATATTCCGTTAATAAATCGGTTAATTTTTGATGAAGTTATGAGAGATCAAAGTTTTTGAATAAATATATTAAAATATTGAATGATTAGCGGCTGATGGTCGAAAAAAAACAAAGTTTTCAAAATAAACCGATTTTAAGTGCTGAATTAATTTACAGGCCAAATCATGATCAAAATGACATTCCGCAGGAAAATCGGCTAATTTTTGATAAAGTTACACAAAAAAACGATAAATTTTGGAAAAGTTTAAACTAAATTAAGAAAAAATGAATGCAGCACCAAGAGCCACGGATCTCATAAACTAAGTCTATTACATGCCCTTCTCCATATCATTAAAAGTGCATAGTTGATGAAAAAATCTGTAGCTATTTTCCGGATGATGTTTGTTGAATGCAATTTGGATGACGTTAGCGAAAATCGCTTATGAAAATCTCATCACGTACGCGACATTTGCCAATTGCTGGAAATTGTGCACAAATTATATCAATTTTAAAACGTAATCATTGAAACTTATCAATTTTGTTGGCAACCAAACCAGGGACGACTGCCTTTAACAGACAGACCGACATACGGCCAGACGGAGACGGAGACGTTGTAAAATGTGAAAATCAAATATTTATGATACTTTTGAGCACAATTTTTGGCCTTCGGCAAAAAGCAAACTACAAGTTTTCATCTGACGCCATCTTTCGTATATTTCACAGCGCTTTCTTTCTGATTTTTCTCCGTTTGCCTCTCATTTTTTTTCTTCTGTTGCTCGCTCCACGGTTTTGCCATCGGATTTATGTGCGTGCCTTTTGGAAATTCAATTTAATTTTCATTTTTCTTGCACGGCCTGTGTGATTTCCTATGAATTTTTGAGAATGCGCACCGGGTGAGTATGCCCGCATATTTTGCCAGTTATAATCCAAATTGGAAGGCCAGCATATTGAATATTTTGGCCAACAGATGCAGTAAGCATTTAAGATTTTACTGGTCACATTTCATATTTTGACAAGTTAAGTTTTCAAGTAATTGTTTAGTTAAAGTTGTGTAAATTGAATCTGTATTTGTAATATTAAGCCATCTTTTTACTCTCTATCTCTTTTTGTAATATACTTACGAATCAAAGTCAGTACTTAAGTACATTTGCATGTTCAAGCCATCTGTTTGGTAGTATTGATTACAAACACTACCCATCCAGCTAAAGCCCATTTGACACTTTAAGCCAATTGAAATGGGGTAAAGAAATAGTCAAGCAACTCGTCTGACCGCTGTATGTAAAGTATTTGTACATATTATTACAATCGGGGTCATTTTACGGGGCATGTACTCAAAGGATTTGGATACACATAGATAAGACCCAATTGAAGTTGCATTTGCCACTTGAACACGATGCACAATACATCTATGGATCTATCCCTTTATTCCCTTGTATCCTTCGCATCAGTTGGTAGTGTCAGGAGTTGGTTGTTGTCCTTGTCGTTCTGTTGGTTTTGGCTTCCAATTGAGGCTGCTGCAATGCATTATGCTAAAATGTCATTGCGAGCTTATTGGCGTTACGCCCGTCCATCCGTCAGACAGTTGGCAATGCATATTGGCCTCCGGATGAAACAGCGACTTATGTTAAACTGACAGGAGCCCGATTCAGACCCAGAGCTAAAGCCGGCATAGTCGTCTCGTGGAAAATTGAATGGAAGCTCGTTTATTTTGTTGCCATTTTGCCATTGTGGCAAAGGAATTGACGCTCCATCGAGCGATGCGATGCGACAGGATTTGTCAGTGTCGTTGTCGTTGTCGATGTCGGGCGAGGACAAGTTGCCAAGTTATAAATGCCTGGCAATCGCAACACAAAGGAATCCCGGCAAGGCATTACCATTACCCACTACCCATTACCCATTACCACTACCATTCTCATGTCCATATACACACACATATTCCACTGTATGAAACTGCCATTATCGGTTGGCTTGCCAGCAATTACACATACCATTGACACAGATACTCGTTGGGGACTAGAACAGATTCTTCCTTGTATGGTATGTACACTGAAGAAAAAGACAACTTCTAAAATCAAGAACATTCATCTTAAATATGATGTTCTTAAAATAAGACCATTTTAAGACCAAATTAATAAAACTAAGAATAATAATCTAAAAATTCGCAGTTCTTAATATAAGAATTAAAAATCTTAAATTGATAAGAAAATATAAATATGTCATATTTAATATGAAGACATTAATGGCACCGTGGCGCTCTGGTTAGAGTCGCCGCTTCAATTTGGTTAACAAGTCGAGGGATCGAAACCCGTTCTAGCCCAAGGAAAAAAAAAATGATTGGAATATTTATAAAAAAAAAATAAATCCAAAAAAAGTATAAATATCAAAAAAAAAAATAATAAGTTTAAAGTTTTAAGGCACCTGCCTTATTTTTTTATTTTTGGTTTGAGAATTTAAGACTGTTTGGTCTTAAATTAAGAACTTATTCGGATTTGAAATGTTCTTAAAATCAAGATGTGTTTTCCAAATTTAAGAATTGTATGTTCTCGACACATTTTTTAGACCAATATTCTTAGTTCCGAGACCAAAATCTTGATTTTAGAATATTTTTTTTATCAGTGTAGTCTCACCGTCGCTTTCACTCATTTTACTCATGTTTTTTTTGCACTTCGTGGACACCCAACGAGTCCAAAAATCAGACACATCCAGCTGCAAACTGTGTCTGGCTGTCCAAAGTATATTGTGTTTTCTTTGTTGGCCGTCTCATGAATTGCCCCAAGCTTCGTTTCATTCATGTTGAAAGGATATAACTACATCCACACACACACGCAGACAATCAAAGTGTGCAGATCGATAAAGGACTCTTAAAGCCAATGGACTTAAACAACCTTTAAACAACTTTTCGAATACACTTAAGGGAATCAATTATTTTATTTCGTGTGCTCTTCTTTAACAGAGCGATTTTATTTTTAGTTATTTTTTATCATTTATAATACAAAACGCATTTTAAATTAAATTTATATTTATCAATTTAATTTCTATGGTTTTTCTTAAGAATTCTTCAGCTCATACTGAATCAGAACAATTGCTGTCGATTTATTCATATCATAAAGTGACTTTATTTTCAGTTATTTTTTATTTTAAATTTATATTTATCAATTTATTTTTATTTTATTTTTTTAAATAAAATGAAATATGGAATATTAAATATAAAAGGGACAATACAGATTTCTGGGAATACTAGAAGCTAATTAGTAAAATTAAAAATATATTTAACAATTTAATTTTTAGGATTTTTCTAAACTATTCTTCAGATCATACTGAATCAGAACAACTGAACTGGTGACAATAGAATTGGTCATAGACATAGCTGTCGATTTATTCAAATAATAAAGTCCAAGAACATCGATTTTCAACGGATTGCGTTCCATTTGAAGTTGAAAGCTCTCAAACTGAAAGAGTGAAAAATAACAGATATATATAAGATAATTTATTGGGATCACTTACGACCGCTTCAAGTCGTTTATCCAATCCTGGTGCAAATGTCGAATACTGTTCCATCAGTCTTAAAAATTCAGCATGATCATCTATGATATAATAAACATTAAATAGTGTGATCAGAACGTCCGCAAAGTAAGCGCCTATTTGGAATGCGAGCGTTAAGAAAAACGTGGGGCTCCAATTCTCTCCAGAGCTTTGTTTCAGAGCGGAGACGGTAAAGTAGATGCATCCGATACTTGACACATAGGTACTGACTGATATACAAAGACCTTGAAGTCCAAAAACCCGAGCAATGCGACCTCCAAGCGACTGTAGCTCTGATTGTCTTCTGGCTATATCCTCCAATCGATCGGCTAAGGAACAACACTTATTCATAAAGGTTGCCCTTCTGTGTTCATTCTCCAAGGATCGGATCTCATTTAGCACTGTGCGTAGTTCCTGCTTCAGGATAACATAATGCAGATGAATGTTGAGAATTGCAAAATAAAAATGCGATATTATGACGTTGACAAGTGCTGCCAACGTATAAGCCGATAAAATGCTGAGAGTCAAGTTGAGGGTAAGGAAATTTCGAAGGGATAGGATAGTGCCCAACATTTGAACTATCTCCGTCACGATAATACTGAAGAATTTCTTCATCACTCCACGTCGCCACAATCGAATAACTTGTGGTTTCCGAAGTGTCAATCGTCGAAAGGCGTTGACTAATCGAATGACTCTTCGACGTTGCCACCAACGACTAAACAATGTTGCAAGTACACAGATGATTCTCATGCCCATGACGACCAGGAAGAGATACTCGTGAAGCAGTCCGGCATATTTCCACAATATGTGGATCAGTTCGCTGCGAGTTAACAATGGTAACATGCAGCATATTAACCCGTTTATAAATGCAGCATAAATCGTAGCTCGACTCGTTATACGAGCTTCACCTGTTTTCGTATCAATCTCAAAGTTAATCACTCCAAGAACCCGCGAGTAGTAGTAGGACATCCGTAATATGAACTGCACCGTGTCGCACATTCTGAGGGACTAAACATAACTTTGAATTTCAGTTATTGAATCAGACAGTCTAATGAAAATGAGTAGCTTTTGATCCGATGAGTAGATTAGTTGATATACTGATGAATATTAGTTGATGGTCAATTACGAAATGGAATGTTACAAATCAACAGCTGACAGTTCAAAGGAAACGTTAATAGAGCACAGAACGTAACAATAATTAACAGAATATTCTTTAAGTAATTACGAGTTTGTTTACGAGGAATATGAAACTACTAAAAAAATTATCTTGATAATTGAAAAAATCTTGGATATACTTTCATTAAATTTCCCATTTTAATCCCAAGAAAAAATGTATCTTATATATTTTTAACAATATAATAAATTATGATGAAATAAGAAAAATATAATATTTTTATCTAGAATTTAGAAACTAGTATTTTCCATTATATAATATAAAATATATGAATGTGATGTCATTATAATTAAAATTATTATGAAAAAAATACTATAATATAACAAAAAGTTCAACAATAATACAAAAATTAATAAATATACTAGATAAAATATTTTTTATTTATCATATTTGGTGAATCGTTATTTGATGTATATGAATTCCATTTTATTTTAAAATTATATTATAACAAGTGCAACAAATTTTAGTAATTAAAAATGCAAATTCGAGTTAAGATTTTTTATTCAGATTAACAAATTAAAAATTTTTTTCATGAAAATAAATTGATTATTTCTATTTTATAATTTCTATTTTATATAGATCGTTAGGGTCTCTGATATTTAAAAATATTGTATATCATACTGAACTAGAACCATAGAACTGTTTATTATGGAGTTGCCCATTGATACGAGTCTCGATTTTTTTACAGTGTAAAGGCCCAGCACGGAGAACTTTAAAGGATTCCAAGCCAGTTGCAGTTTAAAGCGCTCGAACTGTAAGAATATTTGTAGTTTACTTTGAATAACTCTGAGTAATGTGTTCTTACGGCTGCTTCCAGACGTTCATCCAATCTATATGCAATTACTGAATGCTGGGAGAGAAGATCCATCATCACAGTGTGCACATCTAAAACAGCATAAACAATGTTTACTGTAATGTGCATATCTGCAAAGTAAAAAAGAAATGCGATGACCATTAGTGCTAATCCCACGTAGCTCCACATGAATGTAATTGTTGAGGCATGAAATTCGGAGAAGGTAAAGTAGATGAGTCCAACTGATGACATGTAGTAACTAATGGACACGGTCATGAGCTGTAGGCTAAAGATGCTCGAAATTTGCTTGACCAATGCCTGTAGTTGAAATTGTGTTCCAGCTATGACATCCAGCCGATCCGCCAGGGCACAACATTTAATAATAAATACACCCTTTCGTTTATCAGTATTTAGAGTTCGGATCTCATCTAATAATTGGCGAAGCTCCTCATTGAGCAGAAGATAATGCCCATGAATATTTAGCAGAGCGAAATAATATTGAGAGATTACTACATTGACTTGAGCTGTGATTGCTGAAAGAATTCCGATGGCAAAGAACATTTGAAATGTGAATTTATCGCACAAAACCATAAAACTGAGCATTATTTGAAATATCTCCGATAAGGTAACGATCACAATTTTTGAAACGACTCCTCGTCTCCACAATCTCATCACTTGTGGTCTTTCTTTTGCCAGGCGTTGAAGGGAATTCACAAGATGAACATAAAGACGACGTTGCCACCAACGGGTGAACAGTGTCAAGGATACGCAGAGGACGCGACCCGTCAGTACGGCAAGGAACATGTATTCATGAAGATCACCAGCTCGCGACCAGACTCCATGTATCACTTGTCTGTTCATCAACCAAGGCAGTGAACCAATTGTTATAATATTCATCAGCGCGGCATAGATTGTAGTTCGTCTAGTGATTCGTGCCCGACCCGTTCTTATATCGACATTAAAGTTAATCACGCCCATGAAACGAGCATAGTAATAACAGCTCCGCAACAAACACTTGACCACGTCAAACATTCTGAAACACTGAATATACCATGATTACTAATAAATAAAAAAAAACATAGTACGTCTGCTGTGTAATGAAAGTGCGTCGGTTCAATAAAATGATTAGGCCGATTTTACGATTATCAAATGAACTAATTTTAATGATCAACCGAATGCCCTCGATGACATTCCTATATGAATAACAAAATTAAAGTCAGGCACGTCATGGTTAACTGTTTAACTCCCTTTTTTCATTATTAAGTATAAATTTGAGTAAAAAGGAAACTTAATTAAAATTTATCTCTTTATTGAACATAGGCCGCAACATTTTTGATATTCACTTTAAAGTCAGTGAATGTTTAGTTGGAAACGAGCCTTATATAGACGCTGGTCAGTTGGTCTTATCATAACTTGACTTAATTTTTTGAGACAGTAGACAGACTAATCTCCAATGACAATTGGAAATTCCCCCTATCTGATATAAATAAATGAATGAATGAATAAACGAAATAAATGTTTTATTATTGAAATCGATAAGAATTGTTAAAAAACTGTCAAATTTTTATCAGAATCTCATTCAAGATCGTAACGATTATCGTTTTTTTTGTAAGTTTGGTTTAAAAATACCGGTATGGTTTCGGTTCACAATATAAAAAAAATTAGGGTTTTCGGTTGAATAAAATAAGAAGCTTTATTCATTGTTTTACATAAAAAAAGATTTAATGCTCTTATTAGCCTGGAAAATAATGTTATCTGGTTGCTGGAATGGTCCAGCGTAATGTCGATTTTATTATAGTTTGACATCATATAAATTTGGTTCATTTGGTTTGAAAATTTCGATTTTTGATTATACTGATTTTTAATAACTTCGAACTGCCATAACTTTGTCAAAAATCATTCAATTTTCCTGCGCAATGTAAATTTCAACATGATTTTTTCTCTAAAATCGTTCTGCATTTGAATTTTCTTCATTTTGAAAATTTTTGAAAATTCGAATTTTTTAGAAAATTTACAGTGTTACCCCTTATCATTTTTCAAAAAATTTCGAAAATTTCGAATTTTTAAAATAAACAAAATTTAAATGCAAAACGAATTAAGAAGTAAAATCATGCTCAAATTTACATTGCGCAGGGAAATTGATAGAGTTTTGACAAAGTTATGGCAGTTTGAAGTTATCGATAGCATTAATTATAAAATTCACAATTAAAAGCAGGGATTAAAAGGTTCAGTCAGAACCGAATTTAACCCTTGTCGGTTACTAAACGGCTATTTCGGTTTAAAGAATTTCGGTTTGTAGGTTTCGGTACAGCGGAAAAAATTTTTTCCATTACGGTTTCAGTTACGGTTACAATTTTCAATCGGTTTTCACCGGTTAAAGGTTACGGTTTCGGTTAAGGTTTTAACACCTGTTTATTTATATTTTTTACTTTATAATATTTTAATTGAAGCCTCAAGCAATGGAGCATTCGAATTTTTTGATTTTTATTCGAACCAAACAGTTGTAAGTGGCAATTGTTAAGAGGCGATAAGAATATCATTACAATAACACGTTCATATCTCTGCATAGAGCTCCCAGTAACAAAAAATGCAAATTGTCTAATAAAATCAATATTTTAATTCTTAGAAATCAAACTAATAGATATGTCGAAAATAATCAATTTTTAATTAGTCACAAATTGAAAAGTGTTACATTAAAATTATTATTTTGAATATATAGGCGAAAGAAAATAGTTCACATCAAGTTCTCCAGAGGAAATTAATTAAGTTACGGCCGGAGCTTGAGCGGTTTCATAGTTTCCAGACTTTGATGAAATCCTTGTAATCTAATTCTGCTCGCAGACGAGGGGTGCAGTTGCGGAACAATCTCTGACAGAAAGACGGTAATTGAAAAATCCAAAGAGGTTGTGGTCGTTGGCATAAAGAGTCAAGCAATCGCCATTGGATGGTTGAGGTTGACCCGCTGACCAGGGCAGATATTTAGCCTGCTCGCCTGTACTTTGCCAGTAATAGGAGCCCTTGTGACCCAATGAATTGCCCGAGGTCCAGAACTCATAAATCCAGGGTTCAGTCACATTCAACCATTGGGAAATTTGTTGCAACTGCGAGTCATTCTCCAGACTGAGGAGTCCAGCACCCAGAGAGGAACAGTGACGATCTGCCTCTTTCCAATTGAATAAATTTAAGGAAGTAAACAGACACTTTCCCGCCACCTGCGAAAAGTCGGATTTACATCCGTTAGCATCGCTATTAACTTGATGCAATTGCAACAGCAGAAGACTGAGAAAAGCAGAGATAATCAGTTGATGCCGCAACATGTTGAAACAATAAGTAGAACTAACTAATTGAATGTTCAGTTGGGGAAGCCTTTTATATAGTCTCAGTTTTGACAATGCTTATCTGCTGCTTATCACATTTATAATATGTTTGACAAGTTAGAACGCTTCAATCAAAGTGCTCGACTGATAGATGAATGAAATAAATGAAATAAAAATATAAAAATAAAGAAATTAATTTGTAAATAAAATTAAACCCTTAACTCTTCTAGTCTTAGAGTATTAGGTGTTCATACAAACAAGAACTATCAATAGACAAACCCCTTTGGGTACTTAGCGGTGATAAGAATATTAATAAAAATAGAATAAACCTCAGCTAACAATAATTTTTAATATCATCGAGTAGTGCTCGTTTACAGAAATAATTAAGAATATTCCACATGGCGGCTACGCAATATCCGCACTGTTATCAATAAAAACCTCAATTGCTTACACTTGAGAGCTCTTGTTACAAAAGTACATATTATAAAACAGCTGTTAGCTAAAGATTACTGACTTGGCCAGAAGCGTGCCAAGTTCCAGCAATTGACACTTATCAATCGGAACGAAGTGTGAAAAAAACTAAACTAAAAATTGATAAGAATAACAAGAGTTTTATCTAAATTTTAAAATCTAAACAATATTTTAATCATATCTCTGGAAATAATTTCCAGTTAATGTACTCAAATAATCAATCAAAAGTTCTTAGAAAATAAATCAATAAATGAATTGATATTGAAAAATTGATAAAAAAAACATGTTTAATTCATCGAAAATAAATTCGAATTAATTAAAAGTATTATAGATAGCACGAATGCAAAATAAAGTCAAGTTTATATTCTTAAATGTTTTAAAATCTAAACAATATTTTAATCATATCTCTGGAAATAATTTTCAGTTAATGTACTCAAATAATCAATCAAAAGTTCTTGGAATATAAATCAATGAATGAATTGATAGTAAAAAATTGATAGAAAACATGTTTAATTCATCAAAAATAAATTGAAATGGATTTAAATATTAAAATATTATACAAATGCAAAATAAAGTCAAATTTATATTCTTAAATTGATGTTGCTCGTCAAAATTTCAGTCTATTATGTATATGTATATTCGTATATACATCGAGAACAATTTACTAGTCATTAATTACAGTGTGCGACTTTCATTTTCCGTGTCATATGCGACAATGACTTTTCCAGAAGGCAATTCAAAGGCTTTCATCACACATACACACACACACTTCTTTGATTTGAGGCTTTCGTCGGCCATTTTCCGCCATCCTTATACGTGTATTTTTCATTTCCGCTTCGGCGTTGCGGCATTTCCGTTCATTTTTCACATATTTTACGGCGTGGATACTTCGTTCATATGTGCAAAAGTCTCGCCAAGTGCCTCGCAAATGAAAACTCGCTTTGCTTTCCTTTAGCTTCTTCTGCTTTTCATTTCATTTCATTTCTTTGCAATTCATTTTTCATGTCCTGGTCGTTGTGAATGTCTTTGTCCTTGTCGTTGCCGTTGTCGTTGTCGTTGTCGCTGGCTTTGCTTTAAAGCTTTTCGTAATCCTTTTAGAAATTACGTTTCTCTTTTCAATATTATGTTTTAGCTCCGTGCACTGCGCTACATTGTCAATATTTTGAACAATGAGCTGCCGAAGTTGCTGCTCCGGATGTGGTTGTCGCCATGGCCAGGCATTAATCTTAAGCGCAATGCCACTCACCTCAGCTGACTGCCCAAGGCGATAGAAGCTGCCAAATACCCAGGGGCAGTGCCTTTTAGTGTTTGGATTTACCTGGCATCACCAGCAACAACAACAACAACAACAACAATCATACAAACTACAAGCTGCAGGTGCCATAAGGAGTCATAAACCACTCAGTGGCCAAGTGAAAATACCGCAAATATTTGCCGCTAACCAACTCGGCAGCAAATCTCACTCCATCTTCTAGATTTCAACTCATACATACATACATACACTGAGAAATTAAAACTATTCTAAAATTCAAGTTTAAAATTCACCATTTTAGCTTGAATTTATTTAAGTAGGTATTTAGAAAATTATTGAAAAATACAGACAATGTGCGGTTATAATGGCAACGATTCAAAATTAAAAACAGGGACTGAAAATAATCGTTATTGATAAAAAATGCACATAAAAAATCAACTTTTTGTATTTACAATATCTCTGAAACATATTTTTACCGGTCGATTTAAGACATTAGTTTTATAAATCAAATTTAATAATTATTTGATTTAAAAAATATATTAAAAATAATTATTATTATTGATTATTATTTTTTCAGTCTTTTATAATATTTTTTGATGCTTTTTACAAATAAAAGTCTTTAAAGACTTTTTTTCTTATTAATAAATTTAAGAGTCCGATCGATATATAAAAAGCGGAGTAAGTTTTTAGAGTGTCTTGGTTGTTACTGGTGTTGTAATATTATCTTATATATTAGCGGAGATATTTACAATGACTTTTTGCAAAAGTAATCAAATAATAAGAATCATTAAAGACTTTTATTATATTCCTCAGAAATAATAGCCTTAAAAGACATTTATTCAAAAAAAAAATCACCGAAAACTCTTATAAAAGACTACAAAAATAAAAATCAATAATAATAATTGTCTTTTTTATACCGGAGTCCCAAATTATTTTCTTTCTGTGTACACATACTTTTTCTCTTTCGCTCTTATTTGCTCTATGTCTCAGTTTCAGTCTCAGTTTGGTGAGTTTATGTACTTTACTCTTTCGCCTTTTGATATATGACCAAAGCCATCGCTTCCACCTTTCCAAATTGCCTTCTTTTTTCCTTTTTTCTTTATTTTTGGTAGTGTGAAGCGATGTACATACAAACATATATATATGTGTACATCCTTAACATCCTTGGCAGTTGGTCTGTTGGCCTGGCTTGGTTTGTGCGGGTAAAACTGAAAGTGCTGCCATTTATTTTATTGCCACCTTGGCGAGAGTTGTTGCGGCTGTGACTGCGGCTGCAGCTGCTCCAGCTCCAGTTCCGTCCAGGTGGACAGCTCGACGAACCGACATTACGACACTACGACAGTCGGACATCAGGACAGACAAGGCAATGAGTAAAAACTTTGAAAGCTGCCATAAAATAAACGAAAAACGGAGTGACCCAAAATGCTGCAGTGTTCGTAATTTTACAGCATTTGGATTTCAGCTTCGCCATTTTTATGATGGGATTTTTAACGAAATTTGCTTGTCTAAATTGGAATTGGAATGGATGGAACCGCAGTGTCAGCAAGGTTAAGCTACTCATCAGCTGTGGGTAATCCACACACATTTACCTTTCCAGCAATTTCCAATCCCCAATCTTCAATCTCCAGTTTCCCAATCTACTCCATCTCAATGCGAATTTTAAAGCACTTGCCAGCTCATTATGGCCAAGTTCCAAGCGAGTTACACATTTTACTCATCCCGCTCATTGAGTCGATGGCATTTCGAGTGGCAATTTCAAAAACGTTGGCACTTAATCCGGCAAATTCTTGGATGAACAGCTGTGCGGCATTTGGCTTAATTGAAAAGCAATGTTCCTACATAGTTTATGCTTAAAATGCGATTACATTAATTTCACACACCACAAAACAGATGACAAAGTCAGCAATACAAAAGGGTTATCGGGTCCAGAACAAGCTCCCAAGTAGTCCCAAAACTTGTTGAGAAAACTCAATGAACAAACACAGAGAGAGAGAGAAAGGGAGTGAATAAGAGAGAGAGAGAGAGAGAGGAGTTGAGCTCACGTGGACCACTTGAAAAGCCACTCAGTCAGGTGTTAAAACTAATTTACGACAATTTGACCAACAAACAACAATGGGTGCTCCTTTGGTAGCCTGTGGGCGTTGGGCGTGGCACATCAAGTGCTACACATATTTCACACATATGCCTGAAAAGGGTGCACACATTGACAGCAGAAGGCCATTCAGTTCAACCGCAAAAGCATCTAAATCGAATAGAACCAAATGTCCAGTCGAACACTCAGATACAGATTCAGATTCAGTTTGAGTTTCAGTTTGAGTTTCAGTTTCAGCTTTCGAGTAAGATTCAGAATCAAATCTCGGAATGAGACAGGCAACCAACCGCAACTTATCCTATTTGCAGTTGCTTCATTTTGATACTCGTACACAGAGAGAAATTCAGTTTTAATAAAATCCAATTAATTTTTTTCAAAACTTAAAATTTATGCTTGATGCTCGACTATTCGAAATGTGCATAAAAATTATTTAAACAATACTAATAATCTTGATATAAAAAAAAATTAATTTTGAATAAAGTAAACCTCTAAAATTACTAGAAATGAATACGAAAATTGTTTATTTCAGTCCGGGACACGTTTGTAAAATTTTTTTTTCTTATTTTTTTTTGAGAACTTAATTCTATATTTAACAGAATAATTTATGTAGTCAGTATTCAATTAATTTCACACTAACTGAAAGCTTTTTTAAACCCACGCTTATGATTTGGATAATTTTATTTAGTAGCGTAAAGTGTTTTTATGATTCTCATAATATTTACTTCAAGAAGATTTCATCAAGTTCATAAATTAAATTAAAGTGTGAAAAGACTAAAATAATAAAATCAAAAATACTCGACTTTATTAACTTAAATTTTAATGATATGTGACGTTTCAAGTACGAAATACTTGATTTTTTCTCGCTGTGTAGTTGTTGTATCCAGTTATAGACTCAATAAGTTTCAGCTTTCAATTCAGGGCTGCCCAAAAGAATTAATCGGCCCAAAAGTTCAAGCCACAAAATGCGAAAGGTGAACTGTGAGTAACGAAAATTAAACCCAACTAAATGCAATTCATTTTGAGCAGTCGAAACTTGCAAAATCATTGCCAAATAATTTGTGCGTAATTAAAGCAGTTACGCCCTATTGACTGTTCGATAAGAGGATTGGAAAAGGGGATCAGGAGGAGCAGGAGAAAGATTGCAGATTTGCGTTAATGATTGTTGCTGAATTTTCAAGGCGGCACAATTAGTATGCATTAATGTTGATTAATGAAGCGACTAGTTTTACCTTTTCGCGATAAATACTAATTGGCAGTGGAGTAAAGCTAAATTAGCCTGGATATAAAACAGTTGTAGACTAGTAGATGCCACAGATATACTCGTATATATATCTGGAATAAGCACATAACAAAAACATCTTTACAACACTGGCTATTTTAAAGTGTACGTCTGTCCCGTTGACCGCCCCATCCACTGCAGATATGACGATCACAGACATCGTCCTGTACAAAGGACTTGCCCAATGTGCTCCTTAGTTCCGCATCATAATTTGCCTTCTCCTGGATGAGCAAGCTGCTCATCTGATTGCGTCTAGCGGATTTGGCCAGCTTTTGAAGATTCTGCAGCTCCGATGTCATGGGACGCAGTAGATCAGCCCGTGGTGCATTAAATGGAGGAGTCTCAGTGCCATGGCACTTCATCCAGTTGACAATACTTAAATAATTATCACATAATTTATATCATAACAAATGCGTATTTTAAACTACTTACACGTTGTTCATTTTAATGTTTTTTGGAACAATTGAAAATGTAAAATTGTGAATTGGAGCTCCGTTTTTATATATGAGGGAAAACAAACTGATGTAATAAGTAGTTTATTTGAATTTGGAGTTGGGAATTCGCCTACTACGAAAGTATTCTTAAAGTCTCCCAAGATTGTGCTGAAAATAGAAACTAAAGAAATTGAAGACACAGTTACACTACACTACAAACCCACAACTTCTCTTTGAAAGTTCTTCTTCATTCATTCACCTGGTCGAGTGCCTAATGAATTGCAAAACCATCTCAAATATGGCAAAAAAGCACCCGCAAGACTGAAGGCAAAGTCATTATATTATACATTTGGACTAATGAGATTTTTTATGGTGATGATGGCCAGTAAAGCGAGTGCAAGAGAGAGAGAGAGAGAGATAGACAAGGAAAGAGATAGAGAGCGTAGTAAAGACACGCGAGCCTTTGTCTTAATTATTCACAATGAACGAATATGGCATTAAATGAGGAGGCAGACAATTTGACACCTTTATAGCTCAATAAATTCGAGTGCATAAGAAAAACTAAAGAAACTGGTTCATTAGAAACGCGATAGGGATTTGATTACACTTGGTATGTCGAATTAGAGGTTTCACTACTCGGACTTTAAGTTCATAATCATCAGACTTTTGAGACTCATTTTTGAAGTGGAAAGTTATAAAATGTCAGGCAGGATTGGGGCTGCCCTTTGCCATTAGGGCGATACTTGGCTAGCCTCGGTGCTGCTTGTGAGTAATGTTTTAATTTCAGGCTTGTGAACTCAACATCGTCCTGGTTGTCGACATCGTCCTTTGCCTGGGGTTCGTTTGCCCCTTTGGCACGCAATTGCATGTTAAATGCATATGATTCCTCCGATTCCCATGCCAAGCAGCAGCTCAACTAATATGCGAAAATTATGGGTTGTAATTTAAGAGGTACTTTTGCTTATTTTTTTAATGACATCCCATGTTTGTACGGGCACATTAGAGTTTAGTTTCAAGCCACTGTCTGAATAGAAGTACCTATGTGTATATGCGTGTTTCTATATATGTATTTGTGTGTGAGTGTGTGTGTGTGTGTGTAAATGGCTAAGTGATTAGGCGCAAGGTTATGTCGTTTAGAGGCATTCACATTAATTAATGGCGTCTGCACTTGAGTAAGGTAACATTAAAAGTATTTAAAAATAGTCTGAGAAAATATAACTAAAACTTTTAAGGTAACTAAAATACCTATTAAAGATGGTTATTTAAATTAACTACTTCAAATTTCAAATTTGCTGCCGTTAGAATCATCGAATTTGTCATTAAATCAAATGAAATTATATTTTATGGCGTCTGCACTTAAGAGAGGTAACATTAAAAGTGTGTAAAAGTAGTCTGAGAAAATAAAACTTTTAAGGTAACTAAAATATCTATTATAGATGGTTATTTAAATTAACAACTTCAAATTTCAAATTTGCTGCCGTTAGAATCATCGAATTTGTCATTAAATCAAATGAAATTATATTTTATGGCGTCTGCACTTAAGAGAGGTAACATTAAAAGTGTGTAAAAGTAGTCTGAGAAAATAAAACTTTTAAGGTAACTAAAATATCTATTATAGATGGTTATTTAAATTAACAACTTCAAATTTCAAATTTGCTGCCGTTAGAATCATCGAATTTGTCATTAAATCAAATGAAATTATATTTTATGGCGTCTGCACTTAAGAGAGGTAACATTAAAAGTGTGTAAAAGTAGTTTGAGAAAATAAAACTTTTAAGGTGACTAAAATATCTATTATAGATGGTTATTCAAATTTTAAATTTGCTGCCGATAGAAGTCATAAATACATAGATCAAATAATATTGGAATATGAGTGAAAATTTAATAGATTTTTATAACAATAACAATAAATTGTAGTTAATTAATAATTAATTCTTATTTGTTAAGCATTAAAATAGATTTTGTTAAATTTCATTCACCTACAGTTTAAAATTCAAGCGATTTAAATTGCGCGCCTAAATGTATGCAACAGTTTTTATTTGCAGCTCGAATTAAATTTCAAACGGCGACCATTTTGCTTTTTTTGAGGCCGCTTCCGTTTCCGCAGCTGAGCTAACAATTTTTGGTTAGGCTGCGTATTATGAATGGAATCCTTGTTTTTCGTTTCGTTTCATTCCGTTTAGTTTTGTTTGGTATTTTGTTAGAATTTCTGTTGAATCGGCAGTTGGTTATTTTCACATTTTGATTTGTCGCATAAATTCAAAGCATTTTTTCGATTATTTTCACGCGAATAAGAGATATCACAGCATTGTTGCTGTTTGTTGTTGTGGTTTTTGCAATTTTTATGTCATTTGACGAAATGACAAATGCATAAAACTGCAAAATGCAAAATGAGACATGTTGACTTTTGCTGGCATTTGAAAATAATTGAAATAAGAAACGGCTGACAGCCAACAAATATGCATGAAATTATGTGTGCGTTTAGTGAGGTGAGTCGGGGTTGGGTTGGATAAGGAGGGAGGGTGTGGGGGAGTGTCGTGCAGCAGCCTTCGGCTTTTGTCTACCTCAATGTTTGCCCAAGATGCATCGACACTCGGGACGGGCCCGGGGCTCTGTTTAATCTGCACTCGAATGGCAAGTTTTGCACCGTCTTCCATATTATGATACTTGTACCTATATTACTAGGCTCTTGCCACTGCTGCTGCTTCTTCTGCTGTTAAGGGGCTTTTCACTGAAAATAAGTGTTGTGCAAACATTTGATGGTTATAGAAATTTTGCAGCAACATCATCTTTGTTTCCTCCCCCAGGGAAATAGGGCCATATTTGTCAAACTATGAACTAGGTTTTGCGGCAGCAAAGATGTTTAACACTTGTAATCATTCAGCCAGTGGGGAGGTTAACCATATTGACATTAGCTTATTGAGGGCCAGTCGAGAGACAACTCTGAATATCACTAATTAGCGTGCTCTTAATAATGATGACGAAGTAAAAATTGCAACCTCAAATATTAAATGAAAAAAAATACCAGACACATTTTTTTTTTATTTTTTTTATTATTAATATTATCGTTTATATTTAATTTTTAATAAAAAGTTTAAATATAATAATATAATTTCATTTTTTAATACAAAACAATACTATTATGGATTTTAATAACGAATACACAAAGAAAAAATTTATTTTTATATATATTATTTTTTTGTAATTCTTAAAATCAAAAACATGAATCCCATTTCATTTTCATAATTATTGACTTTATATTTTAGACAAAAAATAATCTTATTTTTAAATTTCTATATGTATTTTATTATATGTAATTATTATTATCAAAAAGATTAATCCTGTTTGATTTTTATGATTTTTGAATTTATACTTTAGGCAGAAAATAACATTATTTTACAATTTTTTTTATAAAAATTTGATATGATTTATATTTTTGATTTTTATTATAATTATAATAATCAAAAAGATTAATCCCATATGATTTTTATGATTATGGAATATATATTTAAGACATAATTTTTAATTGATTTACACAGTTTAATATATATTTTTTTTTGAATTGCATTTTATGTCTAGACTATTTCGGAATGAATTTTTTCAAAAAAGAAACAATTATAAAATTTTCTATATATTTCAGTTAGTGAGAATTTCGAATACAATACGCACACACACACAGGAAGACATTCGTCCTAAATATCAAAATTTTCGGTAGACTGTCACAAGGACCTCGTGACTATGGATGTCCTATCAATAAATCAACAGGTGTATATCCGACGATCCGATGGTCGTGTTCACCTGGCGCGGATCGTTAAATTGGATGGCAGTGGGAAACCAGTTGTGACCGTGGAGTGGCGGGAGGGAGAGTTGACACGTGGCAAGGAGATGGCTTTGGATACAGTAATAAGGCTCAATCCGCAGATCTATGGAACGGCCTGTAGTAATCGAGCTGAAGCAGCTTCAATCAATGCTACGGTTTCCATAGCTCCGCGGCCAGCCAACAACAAAAATCCACAGCACTTTCCTGGATTTGTGGTGCCGCGACTTACGGCGGGTAACATCGCTTTGTCGGCGGTGGTAACTGCCACACCGAGACAGTCAATTCTAATTCCCCAGGATGATATTGTTCTGGAGATTGAGCGACTTCGAGTGCAGCGCGAACGACGTCGTCTGCTTAATGCTCAGGCCCGAACGCAGCGTCAGTGGTGCAAGAATTCCTATTCGGGCAATCCCAATTGGGAGGTGGCACGCATGCTCCGTCTGCATCGCCTCCAAATGGACATCCAGCCGTCTGAGAGTTGTGCACGCAGATCACCGAAGCAACACCAGATATTGGTGTGTGTGCGGAAACGTCCGCTGAATCAGCGGGAGCTGAATCAGCATGAACTCGACGTGGTCAGTGTGCCCCACAAGGAGCTATTGGTGGTGCATGAGCCGCGCAAGCAAGTGAATCTAACAAAGTTCCTCGAGCACCACAACTTTCGATTCGATCACACCTTTGACGAGCACTGCACCAATGCCCAGGTGTATGAGCACACGGCACGTCCTTTGGTCCAACACATCTTCGAGGGAGGGATGGCCACCTGCTTTGCCTATGGTCAGACGGGCAGCGGGAAAACCCACACCATGGGAGGTGAGTTTACGGGAAGGCAACAGAATTGCCGAGATGGCATCTATGCTCTGGCCTCCAGCGATGTGTTTGCGAGTCTTCTACTCCCCAATTATGCTCATCTGAATCTCACTGTCAGCTGCAGTTTCTTTGAGTTGTATGGCAGTCGGGTGTATGATCTCCTGGTGTCTGGTAAGCCACAGTTGCGTGTGCTGGAGGATGGTCAGCAGCATGTGCAGGTGGTGGGACTCACCGAGGAACCTGTGACGAACACCGATGAAGTACTTTCCCTCCTCGAGTTGGGGAATAGTGTACGCACCTCGGGCCAAACGTCTGCCAACTCCAAATCCTCACGCTCTCATGCGGTATTCCAGATTGTCCTGCGCACTCCGGCCAAGAATCAACTGCATGGCAAATTCTCGCTTATTGATCTGGCGGGAAACGAGCGGGGAGCGGACAATTGTTCCGCCAATCGTTTGACGCGTCTGGAGGGAGCCGAAATCAACAAGTCCTTGCTGGCTCTCAAGGAGTGCATTCGGGCTCTGGGTCGGCAATCGGCTCATCTGCCATTTCGTGGCTCCAAGTTGACTCAAGTGTTGCGTGATTCATTTATCGGTGGCAAAAAGGTGAAAACCTGTATGATAGCCACCATTTCACCAGGTCTACGATCTGTCGAGCACACTCTAAACACTCTACGCTATGCGGATCGAGTCAAGGAGTTAACACCTCATTTACCAACCAAGGGCAAAATTAAGCCAGTGCTTGATATTGACAGCTCGGCAATTTCACAGACCAGCTCCCTGCCTGGTATTCCCAACCAAGTGAACCAGTTGAACCGCGTCTCATCCACCGCCTCGCTCCCCGAATCCGAGAGCCATCCCAACGATGTGTGCAGCATCTGGAATGACTACAGTACAGGTCGCACTCTTCAGGACGACAATCTGGCATACTTCAACCAGGCAACCGACAACTACGACCAGTCGAAGGAAATGAGTACAGATAATTAGAAAAGCTGCCATCAATCTACTAAATTGCATTGTCACTGCAATTTTAAACTCTTTATATTTAACAAATCACACAGAAATGCTAAATTTTGTCTAAAAGATTCTTTATGAAAAACATCATTGTTTCGAAAACACTTATCAAAGTTATGTAAAGTAATTTATTTTCATATAATACAAATTTATTATTATTTTTAAATTGAGGTATTTTGCTTATTGAATATAGACAAGATTTTATAGTAAGAACCCGGGATTAGAAACTTAGCCGAAACCATAACCTTTAACCGGTGAAACCCGATTGAAATTTGTAACCGTTACTGAAACCGTAACCGAAAATTTGTTTTCCGCTGTACTTAAACCCACAAACCGAAACTCTTTAAACCGAAATAACCGTTTAGTAAGAGATTTATTTATAAGGGTTAATTTCGGTTCCGGCCGTCGCAGCTACTGAGCAACTTCGAACTGCCATAACTTTGTCAAAAGTCAATCAATTTTCATGCGCCATGTAAATTTGATCATGATTTTAGCTCTGAATTCGTTCTGCATTTAAATTTTGTTCATTTTGAAACTTCGAATTTTTTCGAAAAAAACAAAAAAGACAAAGGGGTAAAATTTCGAAAAAATTCGATTTTCAAAAATTTGTGAAAATGAAAAAAATTTAAATGCAGAACAAATTAAGAGGTAAAATCATGCTCAAATTCACATTGCGCATGCAAATTGATTGAATTTTGACAAAGTTATGACAGCTCGAAGTTATTAAAAATCACTAAAATCAAAATACTTGAAATTTTCAAACCGATATTTTTAAGCCGAGACTTATATAAATCCGATAACCGGTACGAAACCGATACTCTAAGATTATAAATAACCGATAACCAAAAACTTTAATTCGAGCAAAACCGAAACCGTAACTAAAACCGATATTTTTGTCTATGAAAATGTAGAACTAATAGTAATAACTGAAAATTAGAGCAATCAGTAAGTCTATCAAACTCATGAACATTTTATGTCCAAAATTGATTTGGCAGATGTTTCAACGATTAAAAACAAAATTGATTTTCGACTACACATTCAATTATATGACTATAAGATACTTCTTGTACTCAAGTAGTTGAGATTTTTATTGTACTCATAATTGTTTTAATGAAATTTTGAAAATTTGGCCAATGCGTAAACTAATTTTAAACTAGTACCAATTATCTACATATTACCTTTGTCGTCCTGTCAAAAACACTATGTGAATTCTATATCTACTATTTATTCGCTGTTCGTTTTGTGGTAAATGCTAATCAGTCAGACAATACCAAAAGTATAATATAGGTAAGTTTTATAAAAAGCTTCGATATGCTTTCCATTGAAATAGTTATAATTATTTAAAATTGATTGCTCCCAAAGGACTGGCCAACTGGGCATTGAAATGGTTCTATTATAATGAGAATGAGCATGTTATTATTTAGCTTTTGTTTTAAATAGACCAGTTTAGTATTTCGCAATGTTTGGTCTAGTCAAGTTGTTATTACGGATCGCTTACTACCAAGCACGGCTTTTAGGCGGACTTAACTATGAAATCAATTTTAAGACAGGCCGAGCAAAAGCAACGAGACGAGCTTCGATTTATACGGCAATTGTTAACCTGATTTGTTTGAGCATCCCGGTATTTCTGTGTCGACGTGAGGAAATGTATATCCTGTGGTCAGGAGCTGTCCATTTGCATGAATATTTATTTATGATCTTCTTGGGCACACGTTTAATTTACGTCTATATAACGATGATCGTACGTTGGTGGCAAGCCCGTCAACTTGTCCTTCTGACAAACGCATTTCGACTATTGGCCTTGGAAAAACCTCAAGTTCTAAGACTTTTAAGTCGTGGTGTCATCAGCAAGTTTTTAAGCTTCACATCGAAGGAGATTATGGAAACTACAGTCTTTCTCTTTTCACTTTGGGATCATATCCAATATACCCAGATTTTTATTCTCTGTACATTTATGATCCTCTCAACTCACACCGATTGCATTATCTATCAATATTATTTAAAACTTTTGAATATTCATGCCCATTATATACTGTTAAATCAGGAAATACGAACAATTTTGACCGAGATCCGTTCTATGGAGTTGACACATCGACGTGCTAGAATTATGATTAATTCTTGCCCTCTGGCCGATCGTCTGGAGACTATAGCGAAGTCCCAATCACATCTTCAAGCTCTCGTCCAACGAATGTCCAGTTTGTTTGGACTGCAGAATCTTTGCGTTGCCATTAATTACTATTTATATACAATCTGCATAATATTTTTTGTGTACTCAACCTGCAAACATGATGTGATGAACTTGAGCTTAAGTTACAACGGAATGATTTTAGTCCTGATAAAAGTCATCTTCTACTTTTTGGACATGTATATCTCAGTCAATCTGTCATATGTTGTTCTTGATGTGCACTCGGAAATGGTGAATCTACTGGCAGAACAGTCGGACTGGGGTTTCAACCTGGACAAGCGACTGGAAGCTGTGGTGAGTACCAATAAATAAAATCGTTTTAGTATTAAAATAAAACTAAATTAAACTTTTTTTTAGTACCAAAACTTTGTGTTGCAATTGGCGAAAAGTCCGCTTAAGCTGCCCATTTTTAATCTCTTCAATATGGATCGAAAGAGTGCGATTTCCATGGCCAGTTCTCTTTTAATCAATACTGCTGTCGTAATTCAGTATGACATGCAACTAGATTGAAAAAAACATCGACTTGAGGACTTTCATTAAATATACTCGTATTACTTCTAACATTAATACTAATACTTCTACCAATACTAATAAAATACAAATACTTATTGATCTGATTGGGTTTTTCTAGGTATTTCCCAATCCTTGCCACAAATTTTGTATCAATACCCCCAGATTAAACTCAAACCAAATTTGGTTCAAATCCATCATATAGAAATTATTTGTCGAAAATCATGTTTTAGTACGAAAAACTTTTTTGCTTCTTGAGACAAATTGACAGACATATGTACATATGTATGTATCTGGGTTGGTTTTATATATCCTGACCGACGTGTGGTCAAATCGGATAACTATATCATATAGCCGTCATTGGAACAATTAGTTAAATATTTTATACAGAACTCTGCAAGCAAACTTAAACTTAAACTTCATTTGTTTCTTTTTTAATTCTTTCAGTTAGGGATTAAAAATTATTATAATATTATTTAATTTTTAATTTTACATTTTTATTTTATAATTATATTTACAATTTAATTAATTAACATTTTTTCTCTCTGTCGACTGCTTTTTGTCGACGTTGAATAAATAAATAAATCAAATCTTCGGCGTGCCATAGCATTTAACCTGAAGCAGTTGCTATCCCAAAAGCATTAAACCTGAAGCAGTTGCTATCCCAAATTTTGATCCTGAAGAAGTTGCTATCCCAAAAAGTTGGGCTTGTCAAATTTTGATCCTGAAGAAGTTGCTACTTTGAAAGTACAGAATATGCCGACGATGTTTCAACTCAGTAACAACAACAAAAGCATTCTAGCCTTTTTTTCATTCTTGCGCCTTATAATTCTCAACTGATTCTAGCTACGCGAAGGTGACATTAAGGTTGAATTGCTGGTCAAGTCAGAACAAACTGGTGATGGAGACTGGAAGCTCTTGAACCTTGCTCAACACAAAATGTTTTTGTGTTGATCAGAATGTTTTCGGTGGTATCAATGTAATATTTTGCAGCTGTGCAGGATTTTTTTCTGAAGCAGTTGCTTATTTAAACCTGAAGCAGTTGTTATCCCGTGAAGTTGGACCAAAATAAGGGCTTGCCAAATATTGAGCAGCAACAACAAGTGCATTCAAGTGTTTTCTCATTCTTGCGCCTTATAATTCACAACTGGTTCTAGCTTTGCGAAGGTGACATTAAGGTTGATTGCTGGTCAAGTCAGAACAAACTGGTGACTGGCGTCTCTTGATACCTTCCTCCATACCACAAAACAACAAACAATTTTGTTTCTGGTAACAATTTAGTGTTTTGTTCTAATTTTAATCTATGCAGAATTATTTCTTCTATTTAAGCTGAACCAGTTGCTAATATAATATGAACCTGAAGCAGTTGCTAGTATGATCTGAACCTGAATCAGTTGCTATTAGCAACTTGCTACTGTATATAAAATAATGATTTAACTGTTAATTTTGTTTTTGCAGTAATCATTATATCTCACAGATTTTATACTTTTAGAAATTAAAGCTTGCAAAAATACTTAATAAATATTAAGTATAGTCGGGAGCTCGACTATAGCCTTTCCGTCTAGTTTCAGTTATAAATTATAAATAATTTCAGTATAAAATTTAATTATTTATTTTTTCTACCTGTCGACTGCTTTTAGTCGTCGTAAAATAAATAAATAATTATAATATGCCCAGATCTTAAAGAAATTTTATATAATGCAGTAAATTAAGCACTTGCTGAGATTGTCGCCTTTTTAATAAATATTAATATATTGTATAATAATAATATTTAATAATAAACAGACATTTATGGCCATATATAATATATATATATATCAAATACTCTGTAAATGACTGTTACGTTATGAAGAAAATATTTAATTGATTCGAGTGAAATTGCAATTGTGTATCAACTAATTGGATTTTTTTATTTCATTCATTTCCGAAACACTTACCTGTCAACCTGTTCAATATATGTAACTGTTCACCTACTTAAACACATGTATTTCTAAGTATATAAGTGTGCTTATACATATTTTCCACTCGAATTCGACCTCGAACTGAAGGCAAATATTTTCCGCATAGTTGCGCATTAAGCCAAAAACTTAGTTTTCCCTTCAGTTCTTCTTCGATGATGAGGAGAACATTGTGAATGGGTGGCAAAGGGGGAAAAGGGGGCCATCAGTGACAGCTGTCAATATACAATATTGAGGATTATGATGGTAAAGACACGTCTTACGAAAAAAGCTTTGTGTCAATATATTAAATTATGGCTTAAAGGCTTTTCTTCGACCGACTTAGTGACGACGTTCAACTTTTTGGCTTTTCGCCGAACGCGCCAATCCCTAAATAAATGTCAATTGGAGGGCAGGTCAGGTTGTGACTTGGTTGGGAGGATTGTTCCATGTAACCTGGCACAAATTTGACATTAATTAGAGGTTTAAAATTTAATTTACGTAAATAGTAGCATTCACAAATTGTTTTTTGAAACTATGTATTTAATTTGCAACAGAGTTGTTGTTGTTTTAAGATAGATGGAAGCATTTGCATAATGCATTCAACTGTAAACATTTCAATTTCATTATGCAACCAGACAAATATTTCCATCTCGGCATTTCTATATATACATATACATATACAAAACAAAATATTTGTTTATAAAAGTTATGCAGCAGTTGAAACTTTTGCCATTAACATTAAAAACCAATTAAAATTACTTTAATCAACTAGAAGGCAGACCACAACATCTCTATCTTATTCGCGCTCTCTCTCTCTGTCTATCTATACATCTCTCTATGTTATTTTTTTTATGGCTTCCGCTTCATGTTGCTCATACGCACCGTGAGCCATTCTCCATTCACCATCCACGACGTTCCGTACTGCGTAACTCAAGTTTAATAAACGTAGAGAACTTACACTTAACTTAGCTGATGAAGGGAAATCTTTTTTAATTAAAAAGCAACTGTTTGCCACCATATTATGGACACGCCCATAGTCGCCTACATTCTACCGCTTTTAATTACATTTTTTGTTCCTCACTTCTTACTCGAGTTAATTTTGCTTTACGAGTATTTGCACTGAAGTCATAATTTTCATCTTGTCTAGAAATTTATTTGCATTTTTCCTTGCCTTGCACATTAGCTCCATCTACAGTCGCATTTGTGTATTAGTTTAATGGCAAGTGATGGAAATGAAGAAATAATTCTTATAATTACATTACGAAGTATAGATGACAAACAGTTTCGGAATATTATATTAAATTAATTTAGAAAGTTTTGCTTAGATTGCAATTGCAAATAAATCAATATCAAGTGCAGAAATAATAAAATTCAATTCTGGGAAATCAGCTTGGCGTATTTTATTTGATTTAGAGTCGCTTTTTTATGTTTTTTGTGTGATTCTATTGGAAAAGAAATATTTGCCGCAGGCAGTGTGCATCGATGACAGTCAATGCCACGCCCACTTGGTTGGAGCCTTCAAGTGTGACAAGTGACAGGGCAAAGCGATGCGAAATGAGTCGTACAATTTGTCATAACTGCGAGGGAAGATTGAACAAAGCTCATAAGTATCTGGAAGCGAACATCATTCGATTTAGGATGAACCCGAGGCGTGTGTAGGCGACCCGGACTAGGTCGAGGTCTCTACGATGTTGCCACAAGGCAATCAGCTGCACAATTGCCATAAAAACATTCCTCTCTCTCTCTGTCACTCTCTCTCTCTCTCACGCTCACTCTCTCTCTCTCTCTGTTATCTTTCTCATTAATGAGCTGTCAACAATCGTTGGAAAAATGCCTTTGGGCCAAACAATTTGTCGTGAAAGTTTCATTAGCCGTTGACTGTGTGACGTTAGCCAACACTAGACTGTCACGAGCTTTGCACTTAATGAAGTAACGAATTGTCACAATTATTTGAAATAAGCCTCGGATTTTACAACTCATTAATTTTGTGGCATTAATTTGGACAAACAGCTGTCAGTTTTATGTCATTGCATCATCATCCTTTCAGTTCGTTTTAAGAAAAGGCATCTTGAGGACCCTTTAGATCTTTTGTGCTGATTCAAAAGTTCCACCAATTAAATACACTTATTATTATTGAGGCCGGAGGAAAAGTTTTGCTCTCACTTCGTGATAAGCCAAATTTATGTTGAGCAATACTTTCAACGCCAAATTCGAAAGGGGAAAATATAAAACAATAAACAAATGATAGAGAGCTGTAGGGTAAGGGGAAACAAAAGGAGAAGAAAGGGGGAGAATGGAGAGTCTGGGGGCTGATGCGAATAAAAACTTGAAGCATTTTTATGTGTTCACTTTATTACATTTTGACAAACAAAAACTTTGCTACTAGAATTTCCCCAAGTCTCAGTTACAGTTTCCGCTACGGTTTCCGCTTGTCTGGCATATGTATAGATGTACATATATATATGTGGGAGACTGTACGAATGTATGTTGTTTTGTTTGTTTTGTATGAATATCTGTAGTGGTCCCCCTAGAAAACATCTCGAGTCGTACAACAGTTTATTGTTGTTTGGCTAAATTATGTTGTACTTGGTTTACTGTAGAAATGGTTCTGGTAAATGATGGTAAGAAACAACAATAACAACAACAACAACAACAACAACTGACTGCAAGTGCGAGTATCGTAAAGCATCAAAAACTTTGGAGTCACCGGGTGCTATCAAGTGAATTTGTAGCAGTAAAAAGAGTCAATAAAGTTTCACAGCTCATTGTTCATTGTTCATGGTACACTTGGGCCTTCCGTACTCCTCTTCCTCCTCCTCTTCCTTCCCCCGTCCTCGTTCATTAGTTCCATGTCGCATCTGGTTGAAAAGTTGTTTCGAGAAATCAATATGAAATTTATGAGGCCACAAAACTTGGCTACCACCTCCAAGGCAAACTCGGAGCAAGGTCAAGTGTGCAGCGACAAATTAAAATTAAAAATATTATACACTTGTCCTAAATATAATGAAAAAAGTTCTCTCACTTTTCTGCCTTACTTGAGAATCGAGAGTCAAAGTCACGCGATTCACTCAAGTATTTTTCATTTAATTACTGTTTGGTTGGCTTCTAGTAATTATATTCGTAATACTCATAACTTAAGGGCACTGGAAGCTAACATTTGATATTGATTGCACCACGATGAATGGCAAATAATAAGTACTCGTACTCATACCTTAATTGCATTAAATACGTATGGCATTGAACCACGAAAAGTTTGTGAATAATAACAATTCATGAATGTCAACGCTAATTAATACGTGTTGCGTGATATTATTATTATGTGGTCCCTGACCAAATTACATAATCTTTTAAAATTATAACAGTTCGAGGTAAGAGTAAATATTAATGGTTCCTTTGTTCTTTGATGGGATTTGCGTACTAACCAAAATAAGTGGACACTCTTAGCTAAGCTGATACTCATAATCCTTTTGCTTCGCTGCACTTGCATAACTCATGTGAGTGCACTCATACACTCAGATATATTTCACAAAGTCGCTAGCTGGTTGGTTGTGAATGCGCCCCTCTGATTTTCGTGGCAGCGAATTTAGTTATTATAAGAGCATAATACACAAATATATCCTTCCTGCTGACTGCCTCCCATTGCTGCTCCCAACTCGGTCTCCTGGAGAGCATTTGCATGTTGTTCGCTGTGAATGTCACAAGAAAAACACTCCACGAATAGCCATTTATTCACTGGGTATTACGGGTATATACATTTTCCATTATTCTGACAAATAAAATTAAAAGCACTTCAATTCAAAAGGAATTTAATTTATTGTGAATTATGTGAACTAGTTTAATTTTATACACATATGAATGAATTTTATTAGTTTCTTATAAAGTTTAAATTGTTTTTTATTTTTTTTAAATTCAAATATATTTGTTAGCTAAATTGTTGTATTAACTGCCCATAAACTTTAATTGTAATATTTACATTGTTTATTATTGTAAAAAATAAGTATACAAGTACTTCAATTCTAAAGAAATTTAATTTGTTGTGCATTAAGTAAACTAGTTTTATTTAATACAAATAATTAATGAAATTTATTAGTTTTTCTAAAAAGTTTATAATTTCTTAAATATTTTTAAAATTTTATTGTATGTGTAATTAATTTATTATATTAGGTTTTTCCCTAAAGCTTATAAATTTTTAAATATTTTTGTTAGCTAAATTGCTGTATTGAATATGCATAAACTTTAATTGTAAAGAAGTTAAGGTTTTTATGAAAATGTCAGTTAAATTTTTTTTTTTAATTTAAATATACTTTATATTTTGTTCCATCTTAAATAGAAAAATTCAATATGAATATTGTATAATTAAATATTAACTTGATTTATTTGCATTTGTGTATTTCTCTCCCTTTTTATTTGTTAATATTTCTTTGAGCTATTTATCTCATTTATATAAATTTGCATCTTAAGTAAAAACATAAATAATGAATATTGTATAATTAAATATTAATTTGATTGCGTGGTATGTTAATGTCAATCAATCGAGACTTTTGTGACAGCAAGTTTCATATTCTTTTTGTCAGTCGCTTTATTTGCGTATGTGTATTTCTCTTGGCCCTTTGTTGTTGTTGCCGCTAACAGTGGTTTTTGGCCAGAATTGCAGACAGGGAATGTGAGAGAGAGGAAAGAGAGAGAGAGAGAGAGGAGAAAGAGAGGAAAGAAGACAGACAGTGACACAGAGAGTGTGTGAGTTTGGCAGACATGCATAATTCAAAACGTGGCGGGAATATTTTTGTTTGGCTCGTGTGGTGGCCACTTTTTATGTTGGTAATTCGACGACGGGGACGTGTGACCATATGTGTGTGTGTGTGTGTGTGTGCATGTTTGTGTGTATCTGTGCCTGTGCGTGTTAACGCAATTTTCGTTCAGCAGAAAGAAGAAAAAAATGCGATTCTCGCCAACTACTTTGCCGCCTTCGCCCGCTCGTTTGACATATTTTTCACACAGCGTCTGCTTGTTAAATTGTTGTCGGCAATTTTGAGGTTAGCGTGACACCAAGCCACACACACACACACACACACGCACACCCCCACACACACATGTTAATTCAACAAAGTTTATGTTTGTATAGTTTTCAGGCGTTGTTGTTGTTGTTGTCGGAGTCAGAATCATCCTCGTCGTTTTCTGCATTGAGTTCGTTTCACACATTGCGACTATTTTTGTTTTCAGTTTTCCTCTTGGTTGTTGTCTTTGACATTTCTCAGGAGTGCAGTGAACATAGAACGATTACATAAGAGGGTTCTGAATGTCTGTATTAAAACAGAAATTAAATTTAGCTGCTAAAGGAAATGTTAAAAACCTCTCACTGCATAACCGAACATTTCAGGGGAATAATAATATCGTTTTATAATATGAAATATTGTAAATTGCATTTCCTTCCTAAGAAACTTAGAAACACAGGTGTTTTTCATCGAAACCAGTTACTTTTTAAACTGAAAAATATTCTTAAATACGTATTTATTTGTATTACATTTATACAATTTCCTTAGTTTGCTCTGTTCTAATTACTGACTTCGAAATTTATATACGCCACTGTCAGTGTTGTTAAATATGTAAATTTTTGTTTATCTAACGTCACTTTCAAATATTTTCCCTATTCTCTCACGCGAACTGTGAACTGTTTGCATGTTTACTACTTGACTGCCTAATGCACGATTTGGGTTAAGACTTGATTTGGGTTAAGAGAAAAAACACCCCTGAAAGTGGGCAGTAAAAAGCAGTTGCCATTTTAAATGGACAATAGATTAGAAGTAATGCCGAACGTCGGATAATTAACACATTGCTTCACTCGAATCCGAATTTTGATAAAATATAAAATACTTAGATAAAGGTAAATAAAATAAATCCTCTTTTCCGTTCTATGTATATTTTGTTTTTTTTGTGAATTGAAGTCAAACTCTCATAGTTTGTTTAATTGTTTTATTCTATGAAGTATTTAATATGCATGCTTTAATCCTTTACTTATATCATGTTCAATAAGTAAAACGTTTAAATGAAGAAACTTTAGCTTGACACAGAATGTTATTTATTCGATTGCTTGATTGAGTCTGTGCTTTGTCAGGATTTTATTCAGATGTAACTGCAATTCTCAAAAGTAAATAATTCAGTCCGACAGGCAGCAGACAAAACTGCAAGGCAACTGCCAAAAATTTATTGGTTTCAAAATGGAAACTACCAAAAACAGAAAACGAGTAGGAGCAGAACAACTAGACAATTATTAGTGTAAACATTTCAAAGGGAAGAATTAATGGCAGAATGAAGCTACAGACAGTAAGCAAATACATAAAAACACCCACAAATTGTTTGCTTGTACTTTTTCGACAACATGACGTATGCGTAATATGCACAATGAAATTGGAAACGTACAAAAGTTATGTGATTTTGTGAGAAAATAATTGAGTATTCTTGCAAATCGAATTTAATTGAGAATAATATTTAAGTCAGGGATTAAAACCTTAACCGAAACCGTAACCTTAAACCGATAAAAACCGATTGAAATTTGTAAGTGTAGCTGAAACCGTAACCGAAAAAATGTTTCTCCGCTGTACCGAAACCCATAAACCGAAACTCTTTAAACCGAAAAAACCGTTTAGTGACCGATTCTTTTATAAGGGTTAATTTCGATTCTGGCCGTCGCAGCTACTGAGCAACTTTTATAATTTTGAACTGCCATAACTTTGTCAAAACTCAATCAATTTCCATGCGGAATGTAAAATTGTCCATGATTTTTCCTCTAAATTCGTTCTGCATTTAAATTTTGTTCATTTTGAAAAATCTAATTTTTCGAATTTTTTCGAAAAATGATAAGGGGTAACACTGTAAAATTTCTAAAAAATTAAAAAAATTTAAAATTTTTAAAATGAAAAAAATTTAAATGCAGATTAAATTTAGAGGTAAAATCATGATGAAATTTATATTGCGCATGGAAATTGATTGACTTTTGACAAAGTTATGGCAGTTCGAAGTTATTAAAAATCAATAAAATCAAAATAATCGAAATGTTCAAACCAAATTAACCAAATTTATATGAAGTCAAATTTTAATAAAATCGACATTTCGCTGGACTATTCCAGTAACCAGATAACAATATTTTCCAGGCTAAAAAGAGCACTAACCCTTTTTTCATGTAAAGCTATGAATAACGCTTCTTATTTTTGTCAACCGTAAACCATAATTTTTATTTTTTTTGTGAACCGCAACCATACCGATACTTTTAAACCGAACATAACCGAAGCATAACCGATAACCGAAAACCTTAATTCGAGTACAACCGAAACCGTAACTAAAACCGATATTCGTTTCGGGTTTAATCCCTGATTTATATAATTTAAAAAATACGACATTTCGGTTGTCAGCAAACCAGGAGAAGAGTTTTTGAACTCAGTTGTAAATCAGAGCTGGTGGGTCGTTAATCTTACAAGTGTAGTGGCCATTTGTAGCCGCTTTCAATCTCTAACTGTGTCATTCCCTCAATCAGTTCAAGTACAAGCCGTCTATCATCCAACTATCCATTTGGCAAACTCCATTCGCCATTCGCCTTGCGGCAAGTTGTTGAGTTCAGTTGAGTTCTGCAGGCGGCACTTGGCAGCAGTTTCAGTTTCAGTTACAGTTGCCGATTCGGTTGCTTCAGTTTGAGTTGCAAAGTGCATTAGACAAAGTAATCGATACATACATTCCAATGGAATCTGCAACGAATAAGTTCTTAAAAGGATTTTCGTGGTTCCCAAGAGCTTTAAGTAAGTTTCACTTGGCTGGCTTTAAAATTAAGCGAATCTTTAGCTAATACTAATGTAATGTATATATTTACTTACTTATATTTTAGATACATTTGCACATTAATGGGACTTATCAGTTTCAAATTGAAATATTTGCACTTGGATGAATCCGCACGCGCTTCCTTCCGGTTTTGTTTGTCGCTTTTGGGGGCTTGTTTACCTCCCTCTATGTCTATATATCTATATGTCTGTCTATCTGTTTGTTTATGTTGCTGTTTATTTTGAGTGGGTGTAATGTGTGTGTGTGTGTGTATATATCGTGCTTATCGAATTTGCGTAGGTAGCAAAGGAATCTAGGAGAGAGAGAGAGAGAGGGAGCGAGAGATTTCTAGCCGTTTTAATGCCTGGCAAGGTAAACACTTACGAAATGAATTAACTTTAAGCCGCAAAATTTGTGCCCGTGTGTGACTCTCACACTCTCTCAATTCGTGAGTGTGTGTGTGTATCTATGTGTGTTTGTTCTTTGTGTGCGTGCGCACATAAATGCTCGTAATTGTTTATTTACATAACCTGACGTGAGATTAAAGACGCTTTGATTAACGATGCACAGCCTCGCCGAATTAAACTGTAGACATTAAATTTTGACAGCCAACAATTTTAGATGACACTCGCAGACAGGTAAACAAAGCCACTTAAATATACACATATTAAATATATACATTTGATGAGTTGATCAAAAGCTATTATTATCATAATAACCTATGTCAATAGACGTATACTTAACTTATTTACCGACTGCGATTTATTAGTGTAGATATCAAGTATACGCCCTATGAACACACAAATATTTTCAACTCCAAACTTAATGCGTCTGTTGAAAAACTTTTTAATTTTTCAGGTTTTCCTATTTTTTTTTTATCATTATTTTTTCTTTTTGCTTTAATATGATTTAATAATAAACTATGTCTATAGACGTATACTTAATTTATTTACAGAATGCGATTTATTAGTGTAGATATCAAGTATACGGCCTTAAGTTCGTTGCTCTAGACACACAAATATTTTCAACTCCAAACTTTATGCGTCTGTTAAAAAACTTTGTAATTTCTCTGATTTTCTATTTTTTCATTATTTTTTCTTTTTGATTTAATATGCGGTCGGCACTTTTCTGCACAATTGCGAAAACAAAAATTGGACTTTACTTACTGCTCCAACTGTGGCCGAGCTGGGCAACTTATGCAAATGACTTATACAGCACATTTCTCTTGTGATTCCCAATTCCTGCTCCGTTTCTCCATTTCTCCATCTTTCTCTATGCGAAGTCAAATAAATGCGAACTTTTGTTAGTTTGGCTTAAGTGCCGTGGCAAAGGTTGCTCAGTAAATGAAAGTGGAAGGGAGGATTTAGCAGAGGTCAGTTCTTTGAATGCTTGATGGGCGGCTTTGTTTTACTATTGAGGGGAGAGGGGTGGTAAAGAAGTTGCCATAAAAATACAAGCGCCATTGAGTTTTGGTAGCATGCACAAATAACTCAAACGCCTTGGCTGAAAAATATTTTGCTGCATTTCATTTGCATTTCTCATTTTGCCCAAAAGGGCCAGTCAAACATTTTAACAACTATGTGAACAAAGAAAAGTGAAAGAGAAAGAGGGGAAGAGGGAGGAGAGACAGAGTTGAAAACTTAACCACACATTGCAAATATCTCAAGACCCTGCAAGCCAATTTGTGGCCACTAATTCGGTCGTCTTGAAGTACTTGAGAGTACTGTAAAGTACGAAGTACGACAAAGTACTCGGTAGACTTTTAACGATGTCATCGCAATAAACTTATGCCCCTATTCAGCTACAGTTCTCTATCTCACTCTCTGTCGCTCTTTCTCGCTCTCTCTCTCTCTCTCTGTCTCTTCCCTCATCGTGATATGCCTTTATCAATTACGTTGGCTTTTTAATGATTTCGGCTTTGCTAAGAGCGCAGTTGAGTCTCGTTTTCTTCTTCATCTTTTGCTTTTCTTTCGCTGACAAGTGCACATTTTTCTTCGCTACCATCGCACACCTCCGCTCCGCCCCGCCCCGCCCCTCAACCTCTTCTTCACCCTCTTCCCTCTTCCTCTCCCCCTCCAATCCAAGCAGCACTCATACGACGTTCGCTGTTTTATTGCTCAAGAAAAGCAAACTTTGTGCAGCTTCTTTCGCTTTAAAAAAAAACTTTTTTACATTTTCAGTGCGGAGTTGGGGGAAAATGTTTTCTGTTTTTTTTCCTATATTTTTGTTTTTTTTTATTTTTGAGTATCGAGCAAGTTTGAAGAATGGTGCATTTCATTTTTTTCTGTTAGCTTTTCAAATTATTCAGCCGTGAACACTTTTCAAAGTGCCTCTTTGGCTTTTCTTTTCTTTGGATTCTCTCTCTGTTCCCGTTTCGTGCTGCAAAGTTGAATTTTTAATTAATTAGTTATCGTAATTATTGCTCGTATCAATAGATATGAATCGAATGAATATGGAATTGAAAAATTCGATTCCAGGTACATTCAATAGAATGTTGAGTTAAGCTTCAATTTGTTTCAAGAATTTACAAGTTCAAATTCATTTGAATTTATGTGGTGCCTTTCAATATTTTGTATGCTTCAATTTCATGAATTCTAAAATAAAATATGCGCTTTCCTTTGATGTGAAAACTACTTCTGCAATTACAAACATCATTTCTCTTTGCTTTATGTGTGCTACTTTTTCAATGTCTATACAAAGCTTATCGCACTGCGATAATCAGATACATGTGCCGTCAAATATGAAAGTATTTATCACTTAATCTAGGCAGGACTGACTGACTGACTGACTGATGAGGGGGAAATTGAAGGCTCAGCTGTGCACATAAATGTTTTGTGCTTGGAACACGTTTTGTAAATAAACACAAGGATCAAATGGATGGCAACTTGTTGCAAATGCTTATCAATTAATAAAAATCATTGCCTACTTTTTTGCGTTGTCCTTCCCCCAGGGAATTTATTCGCTTCTGTATACATACCATACATACATATATGTATTTGTTGATGTGCTGAGGTTTAATTTATTGCCAGCGTTACACTTTATCCCCATCATTTATACCAATTTGAGCCAAATAGTTGCCATATGTAAGCAGCAACCAAGACTCTCAGTTAGTTTATGTCCGCATTGGGATTGAGGCTGAAGTTACTAATACAAATTTAAGTGATTCATTTGGTTGCCAGATCTCCAAGAAAGTGGTTAGATACCACATAAATCTGCTATAAAATATAAAAATAAAATATACATATATTTGATATAAACTCGTATATCAAAATATCAATTCACTGGCATTTACGATGTGTGTTCACAACGCAAACAATCATAAATAATTATAGAAAAGTGAAAAATATCGCTCATAAATAATTTTTTATTTGCATATTCAATAGTTTTTTGTGTAATCGAAAATTGTTAATTAAACAATAAATTACATATTACATTGTGTGGTTCATAAATTATGTTTGATATATTTCAGGAAAACTCTATTGTTTGAATCAAACAAAGTTACTCCTGCAGTTAATTGAAATTAGTTCGATGTTATTTAAATTTTCAGTCAATTTGTTAGTATTATATTTCTATGAACTGAATGCCATATTTCTGGGAACTGAAATGAAGATACTTTTGAGTATTCCCAGTGTTGTCAACCCATAGCAATTAGCCAACTTCTGGGGCCTTGTTTAATTGTTCTTGTCGCATACATAATAAACTAAACAGTAAGGAAGTTCCAACTGGAAGCAGTCTGAAGTAAAAGTGCTTAAGCTTTTTCTGCCTCTAATTCACTTGGGGCCGTAAAAGGAAATAGAATAAATTAATATTGGGCCCCAAACGGGGAGTCGCCAGCTGTTGCCCGGGATTTGGGTTCTGACTTGTGCCGGACTCCAGGCGTCCATGTCCAGTGCGTAATTAATAAAGTTATTACCTCCGACGGGTTCTACGGCTGGAAGCAGCTTACATGTGAAGACCATTAAGTTGTAATTATGGCTAGTTAGCGATGCTGCAGCATTATAGCCAGGTTTATTGGCGGTCCCTTGGGAAAGCGGGAAAGCGGGAAAATCGAAGCGAATTGCAGCTGTGACAAATGTACACTGACTGCAATGTGTTATCAGCCAACCAGGCAGGCAACATGGCAATCACTAAATTGTATTTTATTGTCTTACAGTTTTATTTCAATGTCGAACTTTTAAGCATTTTAATTTTTAAAATTGATAAATAAACAATTGATTTAAAAACAGTAAAAACTTTATTTTGTGAAGTGTTTAAATAACAGAATTTACAACTTTTAATCATTTCAATTTTCAAAATTTATTTAATTTGAATTCATTAATAACTTCTCGATATTTGTCAAGTGATTAAATCAGGGATCGTAACCTTTAACCGGTGAAACCCGATTGAAATTTGTAACCGTTACTGAAACCGTAACCGAAAAAATGTTTTCCACTGTACCGAAACCCATAAGCCGAAACTCTTTGAACCGAAATAACCGTTTAGTAACCGGTTCATTTATAAGGGTTAATTTCGATTCTGGCCGTCGCTGCTACTGAGCAACTTTGATAACTTTAAACTGCCGTAACTTTGTCAAAACTCAATCAATTTCCATGCGGAACGTAAAATTGTCCATGATTTTTCCTCTAAATTCGTTCTGCCTTTAAATTTTTTTCATTTTACAAATTTGAAATTTTTCGAATTTTTTAGAAATTTTACAGTGTTACCCCTTATCATTTTTCGAAAAATTTCGAAAATTTCGATTTGTCAAAATGAACAAAATTTAAATGCAGAACGAATTTAGAGTTAAAATCAATTTCAAATTTACATTGCGCATGGAAATTGATTGCGTTTTGACAAAGTTATGGCAGTTCGAAGTTATTAATATCAGTAAAATCAAAATAATCGAAATTTTCAAACCAAATGTATATGAGGTCAAATTGTAATAAAATCGACGTTACACTAGATCATTCCAGTAACCAGATAACATTATTTTCAGGGCTTAAAAGATCATTAAGTTGTAAAACAATCATTAAAGATTTATTTTGGTCAACCGAAAACCTTAATTTTTATTTTTTTTGTGAACCGAAACCTTACCGGTATTTTTAAACCGAGACTTATAAAATGCCGATAACCGTTACGAAACCGATACTCCAAGATTTTGCATAACCGATCACCGAAAATCTTAATTCGAGCATAACCGAAACCGTAACTGACACCGATATTCGTTTCGGTTTTAATCCCTGGTCTTAATAACAGAATTTACAACTTTTAAACATTATAATTTTCAAAATTGATAAAAATTTAATCCATTTATAACTTATTGATCTAAATGCAGTAAAATCACAATTTTGTCAAGTGTTTCAATGACAGATAACGTATTCAAATGTTTGCGGTTGATTTTGAAGTAATGATAAATCAAAGCCGACGCACAACATGGCGTATGTGTAATACTTACATCTGGCAGCTGACAAGCTAATACAGCTTATTGAAAAATGATTGCATATTTTTCGGGATGCGGCAGTAAAGGAAGCACTAGGCTCAAAGAGAGATAAAAAGAGAGAGAGAGAGAGAGGGAAAGAGAGAGAGAGAGAGAGTAGCAGAGATATCTATCTACTCAAATGATTTATGTCGCTACATTTCATTTATTGCACATAATTCGTGGTAAGCCAGCACCCCTCGGTTTTTGGTAGTACTGCCTTCATTTATCTAAGCATTTGCAGCTTTTGGTTGGCCGAAAACATTTGCTGAATAATCGAATGCCATTTTTTAGTGTCGCTTAAATAATATTTATTTACCGGCAACGTCAAAAGTAAAACTTGCACGTACTTCACCTTCGCTAGGTTAACGGGGGGTTGGTGTGGGGAGGATTTGGTAGGGGGGAGGTTGCTTGTCGTTAACATATTGTGGCATATTTATTTCTTTCATGCCGTCGCTGTCGCCATTCTCTTCGCACGTCAATTTCGCAAGCCAAACAGCAAGAAAGAAACAAAAAAAACAAAATGAGAGGCAGCCAAAAACGAACGAATTCCTTTTGTACGTGCCTGACATTTCATTGTTCGGATGCGGATGCGGGTGTTGGTGTTAAGGGATGGTAAGGGATGGTAAGGGGTGGTAAGGGGTGGTAAGGGATGGTAAGGGATGGGTGAAGGGGAGCCATCAATGGCAGCAACCTTCAAATGTCGCCTCTAAACTGAGTCGATGCCGATGTCGATACATTTTCGCTTTGCCCTGCCTTCCCTAAGTATTTATCCAATACGTGGGGTATTCTTACATTGTCAGTTCATTTGGCAAGTCGAAAATAAGTCGTAGAGATTATTAGGTCTATTCTCTCCTATATATTAAGGTTCTTATTTATTATTAATGTGACATCAATTGTTTTCGAGTCTCATTTATGAGAAAGTACTAACGTTCTTATGTTTTTAAGTTGAGCTTTACGTTAAAAATAATTACATAAACATGCCTGTTGTGGTTTTCACTTTCGTTTATATTTTGCGGAAGTGAATATCTTCAACCTATCATTTTGGGCCAATATTTTGAGTTGGTGAATTTAATTCCGATAAAGTGAAAAACGATGGATTTTAAATACTTTGCCTAAATTCAAAGTGGAAATTTACATTTAATTAATTCCTATAAAATATAAAGTAAAAACAGGAAGAATCCTGATATGTCTTTTAAACATTTTAAAATCACATCTCTTTCAAGGGGAATTATACATAATCCTGTCATAAATATATTAATATCATCAATAGCTAATAGGTAAGGGTATTCTTGGCATCAGCTACATCTGAGCTATGTTCTATCCAGTTTCGTTTAGTCTTCGTTGTTTTTGTGTGTATTTCTCGCTATCGCAATGTGGCATGTCAATTTATTTGTCAAAGAGAAAAATAAGGCAGGTAAAAATGTAAGCAGATGGAAAGGTAGCAAAAGAAATAGCAGTAACTGTAGTAATAGCAATAGGAATAGGAATAGGAATAGGAATAGGTGAAACATAAAAGCGTCACACAGATACAAGGCGAAAACAATGACAGCCTTAAGTTGCTTCCCATTGAGGTAAAAACATGTGTGTGTGAGTGTGTGTGTGTATGCTATGTGTGAGTGTGTGAATGTGTGTGTGTGTGTGTGCGGGGGCGTGACTCGTATGTCTAGCTCTAGTTATGTGTGTGCGATGGCAGCTTTAAGCACTCGTTGCCGATGCCTAGCAAAGTAATCGATATTTATAGTTATGGTAATCACAAAAAGGAGACAAGCCCCTGTACATGGATGTGTATCACGTTTGCCCAAAGATAAGAAATAATATCGTACGTTGGCATGAAAATATTTCCAGGCATATAAAAATGTTAGCCCCAACCCCCTCCAGGGAACAGGAACCTATTTTCTTGTTGCTTCGTTTTTTTAATCTAAATATATTTAAAGAGAAGTCAATCCCATTTCATTTGAAAGTATCTCTAGAATTTTTTCAATTTTGGTTTAGCAAACCTTTTGGCAAATTTAATGTGTTAGATGAGAAAACTGAAAGCTAATATTCAAATCTGTTTGACATGTTTTCTAAATAGCAGATTAACTCAATTTAATTTGCGTTAATTAAGATTATGCTTGGGACTTAAGCTCTGACAAGTTTAACCGAAACTAAGAGCTCTATTGAAATATTATTTTAATTTTTGAAAATATAAAATGAAATAAAAAAAAATATACATAAAAAGGACTTAAAAATAACAGACTTATTGCCTGTTGCAATGGAACAATAATAACATAAGTCTGTCTTAAAAGTTCCTAGATTCATGTTTTGGGATTTTACCCTTCTTGGAACGTTCATAACTTGGTCAAAACCAAACCGATTTTCACGCGCAAAGTCTTTTTGTTCATATTTTAGTTTGATATAAAATTAAAATTTAGTTTTTTCGAAACAAAAAAAAATATTATGATTTTGAAAATTTTGCAAAGGGGTTAGCCTTTACATTTTTCCAAATTTTCGAAAAATTTAAAATTTTAAAATTACATTTTAAATCGGTTTAGGGTGATAAAATAAGTATAAAAAAGTACTTCTGTATTGATTTCTAGTTTTTATCTTCAAAATTAGAGCCAATAATAACGTAAGTCTGTCTTAAAAGTTCCTAGATCCATGTTTTAGTATTTTACCCTTCTTAGAACGTTCATAACTTTGTCTAAGCCAAACCGATTTTCATCCAAAAAGTCTTTTTGTTCATATTATTAACCCTAATTTAATAGAAAATTGATTTCTAGTTTTTATCTTCAAAATTATAGCCAATAAGAACATAAGTCTATCTAGAAATTTTCCAGATTCATGTTTCAGGAATTTACTCTTCTATCTTAAGCTTCATTGTGCAACTCATGGGTTAATGTACTTATTTATTGCGCTTCATTTCTCTCATTGTTGTGTGAGCTTTCGTTAGATCATAGTATATAAATTACTCTGGCTTACCAAACATTTTGTAATGCCTAAGACGTGAAGTCTTAGCTGCAAATATCTTTAAAATGTGCTTCACTTGTCACCTACGCCTTGTTACACTGAGAGAAATACAGGCAAAATATTGAATTTTTTATAAGAAAATAAATTTGTAACTATAACTAAATGTATTTAAAAAATAGTTAATTATATTTATTACTATTAGATTATTTTGGGTGTATGTAGATTGTTTTTATTTTCAGTGCATTGAGTGCGAGTCATTTGCAGTTCTCATTCAATTGACTTTGACTACGCATTGACGTGCTCAAGTTGCTTCAGCTCATTTTGTCGATAATGTGCAGCATTATTGACAGTTTATTAAATTGATTTCGTTTAGAATTTAACAAACATGTCATGCTGCATCGTCATCGGTTTCATCATCCTTAACTTCATCATTCGAGACGCACGCACAACTTGCCATGACAAAAGCAGCTTCCTTCTTTTCTCAGTTGCTGTCCTTTTCGACTTTCCCTCTAGTTGCACAGTATGTGACTTTTTATATCTATATGTAAAGGTGTGTGAGTGTGCTGGGTGTGTGTGTGTGTGTGTACGTGTGTGGGCCAAGTTAAGTGCTCATAAAATATTTGCAAATGTTTGTGCTGCGCTGCAGACACACGACATTTTAAAGCATACTCACGGGCGTTGAAGCCTGTCGATTTTTGGATTCTAATGCTGTCAATTAGGTCTTGTAAATAGTTAAACGCTTTGACAAACAATGTCCCATCATCAGACACAAGTTTCACAAAATGTTCTCATCTCCTGATGCAACCAACATGGCCACAAAACTCAAAAACTTCTAGTTTTTGTTGCTCTTGCTTTTAGGTTTTCCACTTTTTTGCCATAAAAGTGGTCAAAAAGTTCGCCTCTGTGCGTGTCCATAAGTAATTGTGTATCTGTGTGTGCGAACATTTATCTACAATAAACTCGGTATCCTCTCGTAGTATAACTTTTGCTTTTTCCCCAGTTGTTTTTGCTCACGGAAACTTTTTACAAATTCATTAGCCAAAGGAGCGCTTCATTTTACATTTGATATGCGAGAAATGAGAAATGAGAAATGCCACATCAAAAGTTTTCGGTGAAAACAATTAGAAAACAGAGCAAACAGCTGGGGACCAAGACGTGAGAAAGGTTGCAGCTAGAAATATTTATATGTCAGTTGGCAAAATGTTTTCAAATAAAATCTTAGATACCTAATGGGAATACTACAACCAATTGGTTTGCATTTTTAAATGTGAAATACATTTATAATTTAAATAAAGTGCTAAAATATGGTTTATCTTGATATAAACTGGCATCAGTTTAAATAGAAAGTAAAGTAAAATGAGTCTCTTTTGTATTTAACTTAGCTGCATTTAAATCTAGAGAAAATCACTGTAAGGAGAAAGTTAAAATAATTAAAAGATACCAAAAGTTAACTTTGCAATAATTAATTAATTACACGTAGAAAATATTTGTAGTTGTAGTATATCAAACCAATTGGTTTGTATTTTTAAATGTGAAATACATTTACAATTTAAATAAAGCGCTAAAATATGGTTTATCTTGATATAAACTGGCCTCTCTTAAAACTCAACTCAGCTGCTTTTCAAGCTGGAGAAAATCACTGTAAGGAGAAAGTTAAAATAATTAAAAGACTCCAAAGTTAGCATTGCAATAATTAATTAATTACACGTCGAAAATATTTGTATTTGTAGTATATCATTAATTGCTTTTACGATATATCTATTCCAATTTGTTGAATTTGATGGGGTAGAAACTCAAATACAACTAAAAGTACGTATAAATAACAGCAAACAGAACTAAAGGCCATTTGTATGCTTTTCTACTTGTATATTAAGTATACGCCACGTTGCCGGCTGCAGTGTAAAACAGGAAATGAAGTATTCTTTTAGGCGCACTCTACGCACGAAAAGCAACACTCAGACCAACACCAACACCAACACCAACGCACAACACACACACACACACTCACACACACACACACACACTTTTTCAAAGATATGTTTGCATAAGCAGAACGACGTGTGTATCGTACGAAATTGTTATTTATTTTTTAAAGTGGGTGTATCTACTCGTAGTACTCGTATACTTGAGAGTAGCAGGTGTATTCTGTATCTGTATCTGTAGTTGTACTCTACATACCCGCAGATACACACGTGCAACTCGTTGTGCATCTAGTTTGCGATTCGTCGTCGCATTTGCCAAATTTACCGTGTAATTATCAGGAAAAACGAGAGACGCGCTTAATGCTGCCCAAAATGCAACAAGAAATGTGCAAATAAAGCCCCTTTTGCCAATGCCCCACATGCTGGCTGTCTGCTGATATGCAAATTTTGTAGCTTCTCATAGATGTGCATGTTCATGTTCATGTTCATGTGCGTATGTCCTTGTATATTGGCCTCGTTTGTTTACCTAACTGCAAATATTTGTTCAGCCGGACCGACCGAGCAGTTCAACGATGCGACTAAACGAACGAATTTCATTTGCAATTCTCATTTTCATTTTCATTTTCATTTCCATATGATTTTTGCTCATTCGCCTATCATCATTTCATCCTATCACGTAAGCAGCAATTTGGTTGACTGCATCAACTACGTACGACGAGTAAATGCAACATGAGGTAATAAACCAATTGACATAAAGGCACATTCTTCCAATGCATGCGCTTTATAATCTTCATAAATTTGCAATGATTTCCAATCGACTTACTTTATGAGTAACGCAATTTCAATGTGCACAATCATAACTATTGCATCACATATTCATTCTATACTAGTTTTGTTTATGTATATTTTCTTTTTATTTCAATTCAATTATCTGCAAAATTGCGCATTCGCCACGTGTGCGCGGTAAGTGGAATAATATTTATAATCAAACTAAATAATTGCTGTCATCGCCTGTGGCTTCGTTTGGCGCTAATGTAATCAAATTGAGTAATTTCTCAAATTCAACTAATCCATTTCCTAAATCCCCAAACAAACAGCAAAATCAGCGTTAAGCTTCTTTGTCATTTCATTTAATTATGCTGAAAAATATATACATAATATGAAATAAAATATATATAATATTATAAATGCAATTGTTTGCATAACATCATAAAATTAAGGCGAAAAACTAAATGAATTGCATAAATAATTTAATAAACAATGATGCCAAAGGGAAACTCTAATCTGGAATTCATAATGCTAGAAGGCAATACAAAATAATTCGTTTAATTAGCTAAATATTTATACATTGAATATGCAATTTAAATAGAAGTTAAGTTCTTTTCAATATTTTCATAAAATAGGTAAGAAGAGTTTAAGGAACCTTAGCGTTATGTTAACTGCGGATGTGGGTCATTCAGTCTGCCATGGTCTATTGTTATCCGATGACAAGTACTCACCATTTGCCTTTTCAAATATAACAGCCCTTAGCTGTAGGGCAGCTGCTCCCATTTCACATTTCCCTCCAATTTCAGTTGAAGAACCCAAACGAAAACAATTCCAAAAACTATTCGATACATAGTTGAGAAACAATAGCCATGTGGTTTCTTTTCCTTCTTTCTTTTTATATTTATTTTGTATTTTCTCTTTTGCCTTTTACCCATTTATGAGTGAAGTGATTTCCGCTGTTGTTCTGTTCTGTAGTCGTAGTCAGAGTTCCCGGCAAGTGCTTCGAGCGTCAGTGCATTCAATGGAGTGCACTTTCCGCAAGGAATACTTGAACTCCAAAGAAAAGACGCACAACAATAAAATGTGCAGAGCTTTTGTTTGAGTATTCGTATCGAGTCCTGTATCCTGCATTCGGATTCGAAATACCTATTTGTCAGTCCGTTGCCATTGTCTCTCATTTGCATGCGAAATCTCTTAACAATTGCTCTAAAATATGGCCATAAATTTGTACATTGTGTGTAGAGCATCTACCAAATATGAAGTGTCACTTTATTGACTTCATCCAGATCATTAACAAACTACAATACACGATTAATTTCTATAATAATTCGAATTTTTACAGCTGGAATATATGATTCGGATGATATCTGTTTGGGGGTTGAATAGATTTATACATATTTCTAATTATTATTTGTTTATTTCACTTACATATCCTCACGAGCAAAGCGTAGAGTTTCCACAAGACGAGAGAGCGGATAAATTCCCACACAGATGCGATAAACCGTGGTAAATAGTGGAAATCTGTGAGGGATTCAATTAAACAGCTATTAATTAAATAGTGTTACTTACTTTTCCTCTAGGCCCTTCTTCCTCAGCATTATGTTAATCAACTCGGAGGTAACCGGACCCAAGGGCTCATGACCTGGTATAAGAATATGCTCCAGTTCACTCAACGGTTGACCCGTCTTGACAAATGCCTCAGCGAGTCTGCGGTTGCGATTAGCTAGAATGAACAGTATATTAATCATAATAATAATATGAACCAAAACCGTAACCTTTAACCGGTAAAAACCTTTAACGGTAAAATTTGTAACCGTAACTGAAGCCGTAACCGAAAATTATTTTTTCGCTGTACCGAAACCCATAAACCGAAACTCTTTAAACCGAAATAACCGTTTAGTAACCGATTCCGGCCGAACCGGCCGAACCGGCCGTCGCAGGTACTGAGCAACTTTGATAACTTTGAACTGCCATAACTTTGTCAAAAGTCAAGCAATTTCCATGCGGAATGTAAATTTGAGCATGATTTTACTTTTAAAATCGATCTGCATTTAAATTTTGTTCATTTTAAAAATTCGAAATTTTCGAAATTTTTAGAAAAATGATAAGGGGTAACACTGTTAAATTTCTAAAAAATTCGAAAATTTCGAAACTTTCAAATTGAAGAAAGTTTAAATGCAGAACAAATTTAAAGGTAAAATCATCATTGAATTTTGACAAAGTTATGGCAGTTCGAAGTTATTAAAAATCAGTAAAATCAAAATAATGGAAATTTTCAAACCGAGACTTATAAAAACCGATAACCGTTACGAAACCGATACGCCAAGATTTTGCATAACTGATAACCAAAAACCTTAGTGTGAAACCGTAACTAAAACCGATATTCGTTTCGGTTTTAATCCCTGATGTTAATAAAGATTCAATAAATGTATAATTAAAATACTACCGTAGCAACTGGTAACCAAATCGGATAAGCCACAGGCCTCAAAGAAGGTGGCCAGTCGACTTCCCGGATAGAAAACATCCACAAATTGTAGAATCTCCAAAAAGCCGCGTCTAATGATGCCCGCCTTGGTGTTCTCATTCAGCTCCAGGCCATCCGCAAGTCCAGCTCCAAATGCAATGATATTCTGTAGTTGAGGAATCTGTGAGGAATTTTCTGAGGATTAATCCATAACTTACCCTTAGAGTGGAACAGATTTCAACACAATCCGCATCATCAGTGACAACCACACGAAATGATTCCGACTTGAATAGATCGTGCAGTATACGCATATATTTCTGATCTCGACACCCAACTGTTCCCTCGGCAAAGTTGTTATTGGAAATCTCATGGGCAAGATTGCAACCCACCAGCACCGAGCAGGGAATCTAAGCAGTTTAAACTGAAGATAAATATAGTTCCAATGAACTTTTAACATACCTTCAACTGTCGCATTATGAGGTGAGATATCAAGAGGATCTGCCCATCATCGCTGCGCTCAAATCCCTTGATTAAGGACACTGCATGGGCCATGGGTTTCACCTTTCCCAACAGAGTCTTGCAGCAGCTGCTCACAAATGTTGGTGGTATGGCAAAGATTAGGATATCCGCATCACGTGCGGTGGTCACCACATCATCATAAGCCACCTTCATGTACTTTCATTAGCCAACTGATGCTAAAGAGTTGCCAACTAGAAATTCACTTACCACATTCGGAGGCAACACAAAATCTGGCATATACTTGATATTGACATGCGTCGTGTTTATGATCTCTGTCAGCTTACGGCCATCGATAATTTCCTCGTACACATACATATTCACCTTGGGCTCCAACAGCTGGGAATGTTGCACATTGATGCCAACATTGCGTGCTATGGTTGTGGCCCAATTACCAGACCCGATGATGCACACATTTAAGCGGTCAGCCATTTATTCCAAGTGCAATTGTCAAAAGTTGTAACTTTTCGAACTAACAACTTGAGTTAAAGTTTTCAATTATTTTAAATTTAAATACGAGTTGAAGTTCTTTACAAATCGTTTAGAATTGTAAAGAATATAAATATTCCTTATAAATCAGTACTTTACGACAATATTTATTGATATTATTAATAATAAAAAAGTTAATCAAATTGAGGTTTTTTTTGATTTTACTGATTTTTAATAACTTTGAACTACCATAACTTTGTCAAAAGTCAATCAATTTCCATGCGCAATGTAAATTTAAGCATGATTTTACCTCTAAATTCGATCTGCTTTTAAATTTTGTTCATTTTGAACAATCGACATTTTTCGAAAAATGATAAGGGGTAACACTGTAAAATTTCTAAAAAATTCGAAATTTTCAAAACTTTCAAATCGAACAAAATTTAAATGCAGATCGAATTTAGACGAAAAATCATGCCCAAATTTACATAGCGCATGGAAATTGATTGACTTTTGACAAAGTTCTGACAGTTCGAAGTTATTAAAAATCACTAAAATCAAAATAATCGAAATTTTCAAACCAAATAAACCAAATTTTTTCCAGGCTAATTAGAGCATTAAGCCTTTTTTCATATAACGCAATGAATAACGCTTCTTTTTTGGTCAACCTTAATTTTTTTGTTATTTGTGAACCGATACTTACAAAAAACCGATAACCGTTACGAAACCGATATTCCTTTCGGTTTTAATCCCTGTGATAATGTAAATTATATATTTATTTATACATTCTTACATATATTCACTTATAAATTATAATATGATTCATTCTGTGTGCCAAGCACACACAAAGACACAATCACATACTCAAACTCTTACTTATTGATTGAGTGCTGGGCAAATAATTCATCAGCGAATGCACACAATACAAACTTACACACTTACAGATACTCTTATGTATACAACCATGTCTGTATTTTCACTCACACACCCACCAACTGAACCCTTAAATTCAGATAAGCGCAGCGCAGCGATGGGTGAAAAATTACGCATACGTCACGTTCGCCAAACTGGCTGGCAAATAATTAACTGTGGCCAATTCGTTGGTCCGTCCAGGCCAAAGTTTTATTCTGGACACATGGACATAGGTAGGTGAAATCATGGGATATCCATTCAATAATATTTACAACGTAAAATATGTTGCTGCATTTCGCATTACGTATACGCATATGATTCCCATTCACATTCGTATTCGTATTTATTTTTTTAATTACGCTCCCGTTTAAAGTTCGGTGCACAAGTGCTTACTCATTTGTGGGCAGACTGCAGCAAAAGATGGCAGCAGAATAAATAAAATATTAAATTGCCAGCGTTAAAATGCAAAAGGCCGAAAGCCAAAGTGAAAGTTATTTTTTTTACCGAAATCAATGTGCAAGAAAGTAAAGTAAACACTTTGAAATTGTGAGCCGACAGCGACAGCGAATGTAACGAATTGCAGACACGCCCAGATCTACGCCCACCACCCACACACACACATACATTGCGCCATCGCCATCCACTCGACTATGAAATCAAAATGGATGATGGGCGAAATGAAAATGGAATTTTTAATGAGTTGGCGCAGGCAAAGGCCAAACGAGCTGAGAAAACAATGGCAACCCTGTCGCCTTTGTAGGCGGTTACTGCAGTCAAATGGGCGTGGCCAGCCCCTGAGCCACTGATTGACTGTGACTTTAATAGTAGCACTGAGTCTCAGAATATCTCAGTTTAAATAACAATTTGATTAACTAAACTGCGAATTGACGTTGATACCCTGTAAAACGATGTGCATTGAGCGTGCACACAGTATTCTAACCAAGGCTGCAAACCATCAAAATTTAGCTAAAGAAACCGCAGAGAAAGACTTGGTTCAATTTAATACAAAAATTATTTTTATTGATAAAATTTTTTCCATTTATTAAACCAATTACAATTTTTTTAAAAATACATAGAATTTTTAAAACAATTTATATTTATTTAAAGATATAAATCAGGAATTAAAACCGAAACGAATATCGGTTTCAGTTACGGTTTCGGTTATGCTCGAATTAATGTTTTGGATTATCGGTTATGCAAAATCTTGGAGTATCGGTTTCGTAACGTTTATCGGATTATTATAAGTTTCGGTTTAAAAATATCTGTACGGTTTCGGTTCACAAAAAAATAAAAATTATGGTTTTCGGTTGACCAAAATAAGAAGCGTTATTCATTACTTTACATGGAAAAAGACATAATGCTTTTATTAGCCTGGAAAATAATGTTATCTGGTTACTGAAATGGTCCTACACAATGTCGATTTTATCATAACTTGACTTCATATAAATTTATTTAATTTTGCTTGAACATTCCGATTATTCTGATTTTTCTGATGTTTAATAATTTCGAACTGCCATAACTTTGCCAAAACTCAATCAATTTACATTCGGAATGTAAATTTGTGCATTTTATTACCTCTAAATTCGTTCTGCATTTAAATTTTGTTCATTTTGAACATTTTTTTAATTTCGATTTTTTTAGAAATTTTACAGTGTTACCCCTTATCATTTTTCGAAAAATTTCGAAAATTTCAATTTTTCAAAATGAACAAAATTCAAATGCAGATCGAATTTAGAGGTAAAATTATGTTAAGATTTACATTGCGCATGGAAATTGGTTGACTTTTGACAAAGTTATGGCAGCTCAAAGATACTAAAAATCAGTAAAATCAAAATAATCGAAATTTTTAAACCAAATTTATAAGAGGTCAAATTATAATAAAATCGACATTACGCTGGACCATATCAGTAACCAGATACAATTATTTTCCAGACTAATAAGAGCAATAATAATTAACGCTTATTATTTTGGTCATCCGAAAATCTTAATTTTTATTTTTTTTGTGAGCCTAAACCATACCGGTATTTTTAAACCGAAACCTATAAAAAACCGATTACCATTATGAAACCGATACTCCATAACCGATAACCGAAAACCATAATTTCGGTTTTAATCCCTGTAATTTATTGATCTAACTTTGCTTTATATATCATACTTTTGACACATTTATTTAATCGTTCATTCCGATTTAAACGTTTTTATTTATAATTGAAAATATAAGATTTACTTGAATTGGCTAAGCTATTTTGAATGCCAGATGTATCTGAGAAAATGCAAGTGGTATCCCTGTCACAGGTGAGTGTCTTCACATTGGATATACCCTGATCTTTAGCTGATCTACATTATCGATTAGATTTTGGCCACCGTGGCTGTTTCGATGTGCGCCTTCTGCGTCGGCAATGCGTTAGCTTACACCTCCCCGGCTCTTCCATCGATGACCAATGGGGATGTGACCAAATTTGAGGTGACAAAGCAACAGGCATCCTGGGTGGGAGGCATAATGCCACTGGCTGCTTTGGTGGGTGCCATTTGTGGGGCACCGCTGATCATGAATGTGGGCAGGAAGCTGACCATTCTATTTTCTGCGGCACCCTTCATTGTATCCTGGCTGATTATCTCATCCGCCACGTCGGTGGTAGTGGTACTTATAGGTCGATGCTTAACCGGCTTTGCGGTGGGCGTGGCATCGATAGCTCTGCCCGTTTACATTGGTGAGGCGATTCATCCACTGATCAGAGGCACATTGGGACTGATGCTTACACTAATGTGTAACTTTGCTGTACTTATGTGCTTCATCATTGGATCGTTCACCAACTGGTCACAGCTGGCCTATATATCCGCTGCACTATGCTTACCCTTCCTTATTCTGATGCTCTTTGTACCGGAGAGTCCTCGTTGGTATCTGGCCAATGGCAAATTCGAGAAGGGCGTGAAAGCTTTGATTTGGCTACGACGAAAGAATGCGAATATTGAAGATGAATTAAAGGAAATGTCCCAGACGCTAGATGATGATGATGATGAAACTGAAGAATCGAATGGTTCCAATGGAATTTTTCAAAAGAAGTACCTAAAACCAGTTTGCATACAACTTGCCCTCATGTTTTTCCAGCAAATCAGTGGCATCAATGCGATCATGTTCTACACTGTCATGATCTTCAATATGTCCGGCTCGACGATCGATAGCCATTTGTCAACGATTATTGTGGGAGCAGTGAACTTTTTGGCCACTCTCATAGCCACCATAGTCATAGATTATACAGGTCGCAAGGTGAACAATACGAACCAGATCCAAATTGAACACTATTTAATTTGAATAATTTCCAGATTTTGCTTTACATTTCCACATTGACCGCAATCGTAACTTTGTTTGTGCTCTCCGTCTTTTTTTACTGCAAGTCAATCAATATGAACACGTCGAGTTATGGATGGTTGCCATTGGCCAGCTTTGTCCTCTATGCATTGGGATTCTCTTTGGGCCTAGGGCCCATTCCCTGGCTTATGATTGGCGAGATTTTGCCCTCTCGCATCCGGGGACCAGCCGCATCTTTTGTAGTCGCCTTTAGTTGGATTTGTACCTTTATCGTGACCAAAACCTTTCAGGATATGATTGGTGAGTTTAGAAGACAACAATCGAATTTATATACGATACATACTTTCTTCACCAATTGCAGATCTTATGGGTGTTCATGGGGCATTTGGTTTGTTTTGTGGTGGATCCATCGTTGGACTAATATTTATCATATTTGTTGTGCCCGAGACCAAGAACAAATCACTGGAGGAAATCGAGGAGGAGCTAACTGGGGGAGTTGCCAAATGAAGAAATCTTTTATATATGAGTCCCAAATTTCTGTTGTAAACGTAATTTATCTATTGTAACTTGTACTCAGAATCGGCAGATTATAATAATTTGACTTCATATAAATTTGGTTAATTTGGTTTAAACATTTCGATTATTTTGATTTTACTGATTTTTAATAACTTTGAACCGCCATAACTTTGTCAAAACTCAATAAATTTTCATGCGCAATGTAAATTTTAGCATGATTTTCTCTTTAATTTCGGTCTGCATTTTTATTTTGTTCATTTTGGAAAATTTTTAAAATTCGAATTTTTTAGAAATTTTATCTTTTTTCTTTATCTTTTTTCGATTTTTTCGAAAAAATTAAAATTTTCAAAATGACCAAAATTTAAATGCAGAACGAATTTAGCGTTAATAACATGCACAAATTTACATTCCGCATGGAAATTGATTGACTTTTGACAAAGCTATGGCAGTTCAAAGTTATCAAAGTTGCTTAGTAGCTGGGACGGCCAGAACCGAAATTAACCCTTATAAATGAATCGGTTCCTGAACGGTTATTTCAGTTTAAGGATTTCGGTTTATGGGTTTCGATACAGCGGAAACAATTTTTTCGGTTACGGTTTTAGTTACAGTTACAAATTTCAATCGGTTTTCATCGGTTAAAGGTTATGGTTCGGTTAAGATTTTAATCCCTGTTTAGAGGCTATAATTAAAGTATTTTTAAAGTAAAATGGATATTTTACTGATGTTTCAAATTTTGTTACGCTTTGTATTTTGTTTAAATTTACATCTTGCAAATTTAAGATACCATCGAGTTGAGCAGCTGGTAAACAGATTCAGTTTCTATTCATCCAATTAAAATTCTCAAAGGTTATCCATGCAGAGTTGAGGCAAAAACAGAGAGCTGATAAACACGACCCCCTTACACTTTGAAGCTAGACGCTTTCCCACCACAAAAGCACATTTTGATTGCAGTTGACCTTGTGTTAGGCCCGTACCCAATTTTAGGCTAACTGAGAAACAGTCAGACGACTGGACAGCGGACTGTCCAGACCCCTGGGCATATTTTAATTACCATTTAGAGACATTAAAGTGAACTGTCGACGGGTCTCGTTTGCACTCGGTGATAGCTACAAAATTGGATAAAAATGTAAACGAAAAAGGAATACCAAACAACGAACAACATAATGTAAAAATTGCTGTCTGACTTTCTAATTTTGGCTGGCGAGACATGGCAATAAATGCAGTCCGTAAAATGTATCTACAGATGGCTTAAAGTATTTAAAATGTGTGTGGTCCCGATCTGAGGCATTGCAGGCAATCGATATGGCTAAAACACAAAAGTTTTCACCGAGGAGCTGCTCCTCTGGCATTTGTTTATTCTTTGAACTTCTCCAATTAAAAGTAAATATTGTGAGTAGTTTATCTTGATTTTATTCATTGCCAGCCACGCTATGCAGAGTCAGATTCAGAGTCAGAGTTTGTGGAGATAGGAGATGGCTGCTTCTTTAGTTCCCAACTACTCCAAGTGGATGCCAGAACAGCTAGTGCTATGTATCCCTTGTATCTGTATCTGATTTCCACTCGAATCCGGCGTCGCAGTCTTAAACTTTTGTCAAACTTTCCTTGCCGCGTAATTTAATGCCATTTAAAGAAGACGGGCCAAAAACTTCCAAGATTTCTAAGTGCAACCGACTCCTAAATGGCCAAACAGACAACGACCTTTGTTTACTTCGGCTTAGCTTGGCCTAGTGAGTGGCATAGCAGCAAGCTTTTGCCTGTTACATCATCATTTTTCTGTATCCCTATTAGTAAATGTAATAAATACAGCAAATAATGCCTTTTTTACACACATACAACACATCATTTAATTGTTTTAACAAAGAAAACTAAGTAGCTATTATTATTATATATTATACATTTATTTGTAATCTTAATAACAAATTTGATTCAAGAATAATTAAATTAAAATATTTATGTGATAATCAGAATATAGCAAATATTATTTGAGATATTATAAATTTTTCATTTACTCCTTAAGAATTAAGTAGGTAAAAATGTAAAAATTATTCAGTCATTTCATTTATAGACATCGTATATAGAGATAAAATTTCAACTTTACTCGCCTTACAACCTTCATAACTTTGTCAAAAACAAACTGATTTTCATGCGAAAAGTCTTTTTGTTCATATTATTATAGTTTGATAGTTTGATATAAAATTAAAATTTAATTTTTTCGAAACAAAAAAAAATTTTATGATTTTGAAAATTTTGCAAAGGGGTTAGCCTTTACATTTTTCAAAATTTTCGAAAAATTTAAAATTTTAAAATTACATATTTAATCGGTTTAGGGTGATAAAATAAGTATAAAAAATTACTTCTGTATTAATTTCTAGTTTTTATTTTCAAAATTATAGCCAAAAACAATAAAAGTCTGTCTTAAAAGTTCCTAGATCCATGTTTTAGTATTTTACCCTTCTTGGAACGTTCATAACTTTGTCTAAGCCAAACCGATTTTCATCCAAAAAGTCTTTTTGTTCATATTATTATCCCAAATTTAATAGAAAATTGATATCTAGTTTTTATCTTCAAAATTATAGCCAATAATAACATAAGTCTGTCTTAAAAAGTTCTTAGATTCATGTTTCAGAAATTTACTCTTCTTACATTACATTTGGATTTTTCCAAATACTTATCTAATATTACTTACTTAATATAAAAATTAATCGACGCGAATAATAATAAATAATTTATGCTAATATTAAAATATTGTACATACATTCTTTACATATTAGAAGATAAGCATAGAAATAATATATCAATGTTACTCGTTAAGGATAGGATTTTAAGAATAAAATGAATTTAAAATTTTAAAACTTAAACGTTAATTTTTTTTTACTGAAAGGGCATTATTTTCAGCTTTAAAAAAATTTCAGGAACTTACTGTAGGAAATATCAAAAATACCAGGCGAACAGAAATCAATGCAGAAACTCAAGGTGAGTAGGTAAGTATGTTAAAATAACCCTGAACCGTTAAATATTAAATTTTAAATTTAAAAGATAACCGTTAACTGTCAACCGTTAAATGTTAAATTTTAAATTTAAAAGATAACCGTTGACTGTTAACCGTTAAATGTTAAATTTTAAATTGTAGCCGTTAACTTCTAACTGTTAACCGTTAACTGTTAACCGTTAACTGTTAACCGTTAAATGTTAACCGTTAAATGTTAACCGTTAAATGTTAACCGTTAAATGTTAACCGTTAAATGTTAACCGTTAAATGTTAACCGTTAAATGTTAACCGTTAAATGTTAACCGTTAACTGTTAACCGTTAACTGTTAAATTTTAAATGGTAACCGTTAAATTTTAAATGCCAACCGTTAAATTTTATTGTTCAAATTAGAGCAAGCCTTGGAAACCAAAATACCAGCAGAAATACCAGGCGAACAGAAATGAGCAGAAAGCAAATTAATTTTTTTTGAGTCTAAATAAAATTCAAGGTCATCAATTGCACTCAATGCAAAACCTCAAGGTCATATTTTCACTCAATAAATTTTAATGTGGCTCAAATGAAAATCACTTGCTGCTGATTTATGTTCGCCTGGTATTTCTGCTGGTATTTTTAAAATATGAAGGCTTTAAACTTGCAAAACAAATGGATTCTTTTTCTTATTTTGCCAGGTGGCGTGGGGAAAAAGTTGACTTTCTCTCAAAATTTTAATGCAGAATTTAGTTTATTTGGGAATTTTTTAATTTGTCGAACATTTTCAATATTATCATATTTACCTTTTAATTTTTTGCGAATACTTACCCCATTAATTTGTTACAAATACCTACCTTTTAACATTTTTTTAAGTTTCTGTGCGCCATGTATTTTAGCACGCATTTTGTCTTTTTGTTTATTTGATAAATTATTAATTTGTCGAACATTTTCAATATTATCATATTTACCTTTTAATTTTTGAATACTTACCCCATTAATTTGTTACAAATACCTACCTTTTAACATTTTTTTAAGTTTCTGTGCGCCATGTATTTTAGCACGCATTTTGTCTTTTTGTTTATTTGATAAATTATTAATTTGTCGAACATTTTCAATATTTTCATACTTACCTTTTAATTTTTTGCGAATACTTACCCCTTTAATTAGTTTCAAATACTTACCTTTTAACATTTTTTTAAGTTTCTGTGCGCCTTGTATTTAAGCACGCATTTTGGCTTTTTGTTTATTTGATAAATTATTAATTTGTCGAACATTTTCGATCTTTCCATACTTACCTTTTAATTTTTTTCGAATACTTACCCCTTTAGTTTGTTTCAAATACTTACCTTTTTACAATTTTTTAAGTTTCTTTGCGCCTTGTATTTTAGAACGCAGTTTGGCTTTTTGTTTATCTGATAAATTATTAAATTGTCGAATATTTTCATATTTACCTTTTAATTTTTTGCAAATACTTACCCCTTTAATTAGTTTCAAATACTTACCTTTTTACATTTTTTTAAGTTTCTGTGCGCCTTGTATTTTAGCACGCATTTTGGCTTTTTGTTTATTTGATCAATTTTTAAATTGTCGAACATTTTCGATGTTTCCATACTTACCTTTTAATTTTCTTCGAATACTTACCCCTTTAATTTGTTTCAAATACTTACCATTTTAAGTGTTTTTAAGTTTCTTTGCGCCTTGTATTTTAGCAGACATTTTGGCATTTTTTTATATAACTTCAAAATTATAGCCAGTAATAACATAAGTCTATTTTGAAATGTTCCCAGATTCATGATTTTACTCTTCTTACAATCTTCATAACTCTGTCAATACATAACCGATTTTCATGCAAAAAGTCTTTTTGTTCATAATTCTACGCCTCGTTTGATATAAAATTTAAATTTATTTTTTTCGAAGCAAAAAATATTTTTATGATTTTGAAAATTTTACAAATTTACATTTTTCCAAATTTTCGAAAAATTTAAAAATTTTAAAATTACATTTTTAATCGGTTTAGTGTGAAAAAGTAAGTATAAAAAATTACTTCTGTATTGATTTCTAGTTTTTATCTTCAAAATTAGAGCCAATAATAACATAAGTCTGTCTTAAAAGTTCCTAGATCCATGATTTAGTATTTTACCCTTCTTGGAACGTTCATAACTTTTTCTAAGCCAAACCGATTTTCATGCGAAAAGTCTTTTTGTTCATATTATTATCCCTAATTAAACAGAAAATTGATTTCTAGCTTTTATCTTCAAAATTATAGCCAATAATAACATAGGTCTATCTTGAAAAGTTCCTAGATTCATGTCTTATGATTTTACTCTTCTTGGAACCTTCATAACTTTTTCCAAACAAAAACGATTTTCATCCAAAAAGTCTATTTGTTCATAATTTTATGCCTAGTTTGATATAAAATTTAAATTTAATTTTTTCGAAACAAAAAAAAATTTTATGATTTTGAAAATTTTGCAAAGGGGTTAGCCTTTACATTTTTCAAAATTTTCGAAAATTTTAAAATTTTAAAATTACATTTTTAATCGGTTTAGGGTGATAAAATAAGTATAAAAAAGTACTTCTGTATTGATTTCTAGTTTTTATCTTCCAAATTATAGCCAATAATAACATAAGTCTGTCTTGAAAAGTTCCCAGATTTATGTTACTCTTATATATTATTATTATATTATTATATATTTTACTCTTATTATACCTGTATACCTGTTTAAATTTTTTTAAATACCAGGCGAACAGAATTTAACAACAAGTGAATATTTAATTTGTGAAACAGAGACTGAAGGTCTTATTTTCACTCAAATTTATTTTGACTCAAAACAACAGGATCAACATCAACACTAAGAACAAAAACAACAACGAAATGGGCACGGAGTATAAAAATAATAATTTGCTAGTATTATTATATATAAAAAAGACATAAAAAAACCAAGAAAACATAATTATTCTGAAATTAAAGTATGTTTGTTTATAATTTTTACAACTTAATTTTTTGACTATGTAACATTTCATATTGTCCATGTACTTCTCTACTTTGAAAGGAATCACACGCGTGTCAGCGCTGAAAATGAATCATAAAGTGCCAAGTGGCATCTGGCACAGTGCCACACATTTGTGTGTGTACGCACTCGTACTCGTATTTGCATAGGCACACAGAATGAACCGAATCAGGTCTCATGCACAACGTGCATGGAAACACAATTTCTCAGTTTACTTTTTTTATTTTATTGAACGTCGTTTTCTCGAATTATGATTTTAGTTTGGGCTACTTTTCGCCGTTTTCATTGCCCACAGACAAAATCACGTTCTCGCATACAAAATGCTGGCATAATTTTATTTACGACTCAACTTTGTACTACAAAACATCATACTCTGTGTCGTCAGGTCCCGCCTCCGTCTGCCACGAAAGTCTTTGAAGCAACTTGGCCAGTTTAATGCGTATGTTTAGTTCCGGAGTTGGAACTGGGAATGGAAAAGGCAAAGGCATAGGGAAGGTGGCAAGTTTTATTAGCCCTAAATGTAATAAAATGCAAACAGTGGCGCAGGCGAAGAATTGCAAGGGCAATGGAGACTGTAGCAAATATTGCAATAAGAAATAAAAAAAAAAAACAGAACACTGACGGAAAGAAAAGAAAAAGGAGAAAACTGAAAAGAAAAGCATAAAAATGCGTAGCAAGTTTATGTGTGGATCGTTCAGCTGGTTTCTTAGCTGCGGCCAACAGCGCAAAATGTTAACTGAAACTGCTCATGTTAAGTTTTCTTTATGCGCCAACCGAAAAAATAAAAACTCAAATTAATGCGCGAGTTTTGTGGGGCAAACAGATGTGAGAATTCCATTCCATTCCATTCATATGTTGGGCACTTTTAAGGGGCTTCCCATACACTGTAATGTGCTTGTGAATTGGATTAGCAAAGTGGTGCTATAAATTATACAGCAAAATAATTATAATATGCAGCGTATGATGTAAGATCAATGGATACAACATGTTTACTACAGAAATTTAGGGCCCATGTATAAAAGATTTACAACCAAACTTTAAATGTATTTATTTGGTAACTTCTCCAGTAATACCAAATTTAGTATCTCTAGCTCTTATAGTCTCTGATATTTAGACAGATTGAACTCTTGTTACTGATCGAGAAAATTTATTTACTTTTCTTCTGCCTGTTGAATTTTTAGTTTAATTTGTATTTTAATTATTTTAACAAATAATTTTCTTTTCGAATAAATAAATAAATAAGTAAATACATTTTGCTTTGGATAAACTTAATAAACCTTTTGTACTTTCTAAGTTCCGCAGCGTTTTAACTTTCTTTTAGATTATGCTATTAAACTTTCGCTTTAACAACTTTATTCCAAGGGATGTTTACAGTATTTAAGAAAATTCAGCGTTCGCCATTCCCGTCACCCTTGGGCAGACCCCATTGCAGCACCTTGGGGCTCTTTATGCTAGGTTCTGGAGCAGTAACTGTGTCAACGGAGCTATTTACTTCAACCTCCAACCTCCAACCTCCAACCTCCAACCTGCTGCTGTCAGCTTCAATTTTTTTGCACGACTTTGCTGCTGGCGCTGTTACCGTTGATGGTGGCATAAATAGGAATGTGTAACTCTCCCTGCTGCCTCTTTCAGCTTGGTTCTTCCCCCATCCTACTGGGAAATGACTTCGTTTGTACACAGAGAGAAAAATTCGGGATTCCGGGATAAACCAAGTACAAAATATATGATACAAGTAAGATTTTTCTTAGCAATATTTAGATTTTCAGGATTCGGTAGTTTATTTTAAAGTTAGATCAAATATTTTAGACATCTTTAAATTTTTAATTTTAAGTCATTGGCATTTTATTCGCATTTTGTCTTAACTTTACAATAATATCCTGAATAAATACTTAAGAAATATTTAATAAAATCAGGAATTTCCATCTTGAATTTTAGAATTGTTTTTATTTTCTGTGTAGTTAACAGCAGCGATGCTCATAAATGTAAACTTTTTCGGCTAGTTTCATGTAATTATTCCATTTAGCCTGTGCCCGGCCAGCTGAGTAATGGCTACGAGGTAACCGAGGTTGGTAAGGGGTAAAACTGGTAACAGGGAGTTGGAGTAAAGTGGAGGGCAGGTGGGAAGGTGGGAAGGTTGCCCTTGCTTATGATGAGCATAGAGCCCATTTCCATGGACACGTTGTGCGTTTCAGAATCAACAGACTGTGACATTTTTCACGCAGCTTTTGCGTTTGAGTTGATTGCCAATTTAATCGGCGCACAATTTTCGCGAGTGGGTGGGGGATGGTGGGCGGCAAGTGATGATTAGCGAGAGTGGGCGTGGCAACTACAATTTGAGCATGCAACGCGAGCTTTTTCGACGATGAAGATATTTTCAACGGGTTTTCTGATGAAATACTCTCAGTTTATTGTTGTGAATATATATGAGAGTGTGTGTGCGTGTGTGTGTGTGTGTGTGTGTGCGTCTGTGTTGTCGGATATTTTATTTATTTTGTGCTGTGAGTGAGATGCCTGGTTGTGGCATGTGTGTGCTCGTGTCCTGGTCCTGTTTCAGTCTCTGGTCGCGGCACATAATTCCGAAACGTGCCTTGCATATGTTTGCTGCCCACTTTTTTTGTGTGCTTTGACCTGAAAGGACATATGCTACACACACAACTGTATTCTCCTGTATATGTATGCTGTAAGCATTGAACGCGTTTTAAAATGCTCACAATGTAAATCGACGCTGCCAAAGTCGCGAACTTCTTCTTCTCTCGAATGTCCTCCCAGCGGTGTACTATGTATGTATGTATAAATACATATGTTCTCGAGATTCTTGCCAGTGCAATGCATCCAAGTATGAAAATGAAAATCATCGACTTTTTGTCACCTTGGCAAAATGCTCCAAAATAAAATTACCATGAACAAAAAAAGCCTATCAGAGTACTATATTTAGACCCTTCTTAACATTAATTCCTAATTTGCTGTAGATAAACGAAATGAAGATTACAATACGGACCTTTGACCTTTTGCTTTGCCTTCTTCTTAAGCAGGTAAATATGGATTTAATCTTATCCGAGCATCATCACACGGGTATATTTAGCCATGTCCTTGAAAGTAAAATAAGTATCCCGAAATACTCGTAGTGATGAAATAACAATCAAATAAGATAGTAGGACAGTTAATAGATTTTTTTACTTACAGAGTATCTGTCAAGTTGTGCATACTTCACTATATGATTCTTTCATGTTTTTCTCTCGCTCTTATGAGTTTTTGTGTGCGTTTACTCAACTCACATGAAGCCAGTATTTAAAATGTTGGCAGTATCTCTGAGGTTTGCATTCGTCGCTCATTTTTCCCCTTGTAAATACCCTTACAAATAGTATTATAATTTTTGCACAACATATGTGAATTAGTGAAACAGACTTAATTTGAGAATTACTAAGTTGATACAGTGATTTTTTAAATAGCACATATTCGACTATAAATTATAGATTTAGTTAAGTAAAATAAAACAATAATAATTTCTTTGTATTCAGAGATTAAAACCGAATTAATTTGGTTTGAAAATTTCGATTATTTTGATTTTACAGATTTTTTTAACTTCGAACTGCCATAACTTTGTCAAAACTCAATCAATTTCCATGCGCAATGTAAATTTGAGCATGATTTTACCTCTTTATTCGTTCTGCATTTAAATTTTGTTCATTTTCAAAATTTGAAAATTTCGAAAATTTTCGAAAAATGATAAGGGGTAACACTGTAAAATTTCTAAAAAATTCGAAATTTTCAAATCTTTAAAATCAAACATAATTTAAATGCAGAACGAATTTAGAGGTAAAATTATGATCAAATTTACATTGCGCATGGAAACTGATTGACTTTTGACAAAGTTATGGCAGTTCGAAGTTATTAAAAAACAGTAAAATCAAAATAATTGAAATTTTCAAATCAAATGAACCGCATTTCGGTTAAGGTTTTAATCCCTTGTTATAACAATAATAACCTAGAATTTTGGCATTGAAAAATCGAGAATGAAAAAATGTAAATTTAAAGGGTATTAAAGTTTTCGCATAACAAAAATTGCTATTATTTCTTGCCTTTGTTGTTTTACTTATTTTTATGAATTTTGCTGCGCTCAGGTGGCTGTTCGCACTGCCATTTTATGCCACAGAAACTCACACACACTCACGCACATCCTCCTACGCACATATACACATGCAAGCAATCATCTCATATGTGTGTATTTAGTTTTGGTGAGCGGTTTTTTGGATCTATTCTTTATGCTTGTTTATTCTTTTCATTTTCAGTTTCATTCTCCTTTTTTATTCTTTTCGTTTTAACTTTTTTACTTTTGTTCAGCACACGAGTATTTCTTTGTTTTGCTTTATCACAACCACCTACACACACACACACGCACTCACACACACAGACTCCTACACACAACAAATAGACTTTTAAATATTTTTGCAGTAAATTTAGCTGACGGTTTGAGGCATTCACACATTCGCATGGCCATAGATAAGATTTATGACAAAGCACCTGCAGGCCGCACTGTTGCATGCTGACAAAAGCTGTTTGCTTTTCTATATGTACAAAGATAGTACAAATATTTTCATATCTTGTGTAATTTTAAATAAGACACAAGTGACTATTCCTGAAAGTTTCAACTAATAACAGATTGTTTATTCATTTGAAATACCCAACGATACTCTCTCTAATTCTACTCAAACTTTCTCAAGTGTTTTGTTATTTTTGACTTTAGTCTTTATTCTTGCTTAGCCTCAGGCTTATATTTTTAGCACTTTGAAGCTGTTTTTATGTAGAGCTTAAATATCAAAGAGCTTCCATTTACATTTGGCGAATTTTTGAGTTTTCGTGGTAATCTTAAATTAAGTTTTGTTGTAGGCCGTTGTATATTTCAATAAGTTAGTCACAATTGCTATTCATTTATCAAATTTGTTTTCTTTCTTTATGTTTATATTGCAGTTTACAAAACTAAAAACAATGCATTACGATACAATAACAGAATCGGAGAATATATGGGAATTTATTTGCATTGCGATTCGCAAATTTATGCAACTTTTCACATATTTCACTACAATAAACTTGAGCAATTTTAAGTTCTTTGGCATTTGCAGTGCTGAATTTATAACCAAAACTTTTACATTTTGCAAATCATTTTTAACACCTGCGGCAGGTTAAAGTTCAGCCAGCGAAAAACTTTGCGAATTAGGAGCCAAGGCAACATTTTATATTTATTTCTTATGCTTGAATTTCATATTTATATTTCGCTCAGCGGACGTTATATTTAAAATGAGTTAAGCCGTTAATGGCGTAATAATGGCATAAGAAATGCCCAAGCGAAGGCAAGAAGCGTAAAGCGTTAAATCCGATGTCAGGCCAAGATACCTCGTGGGTTAACAACAAAACAACAACACGACAAACAACCAAATGCGACCATGAGAACATAATGCGAATCCACACCCCGATTACAGTTTAACCGAGCATCCGAGTGACCAACATATGTCCCAGTTGTGTTACAGCTACAGCTGCTGACCACAACCAAATGACAAGATTTATGGCCAAGTAATCGACATGGCCGAGCCATAAATCTAAGCATAGGTTCGTCTGTCAAAGACTCCCCTTGCCAAGAGCGCAAAGTAAAAGTCAACAATGAGAAACTAAATGCAAATTAAAGATGCTTTTCTATCTAACTATGAATCACTAGTTGAACTCTTAAATTTTGCGTATACTTAATTATTCAGCGAAATAAATATATAGAGAGAGAAAGAGATAGTTTTCTATCTAACGATGAATCACTAGTTGAACTCTTAAATTTTGCGTATACTTAATTATTCAGCGAAATATATATAGAGAGAAAAAGAGCTTTGAAATTTACGTATACTTAATTATTCAAAGAAATATATATAAAGAAAAAGAGAGCTTAAATTTTACGTATACTTAATTATTTAGAAAAAAATATATATAAAGAGAAAGAGAGTCTCATTCAAATCAGTTAATGTTATTCATTACATCTATTAGAATATGAATAACCAAGCGCTTTACGTATACTTAATTATTTGAAAAAATGTATGTAGAGATAAAGTTTTAGTAGGTGAGGGAAATCCCTATTTATCTTTCACTTTGGCACACATATGTGGCATATTTCGAGTGTCCTTGTCAAAGTTGTAATACCCCTATTGATGAGAGAAACAAAAAAATTAACTTAAGCTTATTAAAAACTTTTCACCAAACTATTCAAATAAAAACACGAAAATTCCTGAACATTTGGCAGCAAAACAGCAAAAAAAAAACAAGCAGAAAGTTTGGAAAAAGCTTTGCCGGCTCTGGAAAATCTCAAGCAGATTTGCAAACAATTTAAAAAAAAAAAAAAAAATAAGAGAAAAAGGCAATGGGAAAAAATTCCGCAACGTTACAAAACTGAGATGAAAAGTTGCATCAAACTCATTTGGTCAGTTTTAATGGATTGTTCAACTAGCATTTTTTACGCTTTTTAATTAAATGTGCTAAGAGTAAAGTTAGCACTTAGTTGGTCCAAAATCCGCCTACAGCCACGCCCCCTCCCTCCCTATTCACAAACTGTTGGCCAAAGACAATTTTTGGACAGTTTTAAGAGTTTAACGCCAGCTTTGCATAATTTATAAACATCTCCAGGACAAAGCAGAGATATAAGGTAAGGAATTGAATGCTTTTGGGCTTTTGCAAGGTCCATTTACTGGCTGTCCCTAATAAGTTTTCAAAGGACATTTGTTTGTAAATGTATGCATGCATATGTCAGATGACTCAGAGGGAAACCATAAAGCCGAATGAGGTGAAACCATAACCACATCAGAGGGCGCCTTGCGATGTTTGCTTTCAAATTAATTACAACTTGACTATGGGGCGACCCAAAGTCATTCGTGGACATCATCATCGACATCTGAAATGCCCGAAATCCGAGATGTAATTACCTCTTGGCACCCGCAAACATATAATTAACTTAATGATAACGAGCCAACGGGAAGAGAAGGAACTCACTGTTGTGGAAAGAAGAAGAGTTTCTCGGATCAAACTGTCTGCCTGTGTGTTTTAATGTCTTCCAAAAATGGCAGCCATTGTTAACTGTTGTCCTGGCTTTTTAACGGCATGTGTAATTGCCTTAAATGTGCCCGCCACTTGTGAAATTTAAAACTTTTCAATTAATTTGCTTGACTGCAAAACAGTCGCTCAACACTTGACAATAAACAGCAAATGGCAAAATGTTTTATGGCCAAAACAATCGAGTCTCCCTCTACCTGTTTTAACAAATAAAAGTTTATAATTTATTGGCCACATGGTCACAATTTTTAACATGGCCATCATTCGCACCTGTGCTATAAAAAAAGATGTAGAGAATAATAGAAAATATGTTAAAGAATTTAAATTTCCACAGAACTAGTTAAATTGATGGATATAACTTGTTGGATATCAAAATGCCGTCTGATTTTGTGTTTATGGTCATAACCACACATACATAATTAAGTGCGAGTCAAGGGAAATATGTCACAAACACGAAATGAAAGCTCGTTACAAATTAATTGGCCAAAACTTACATTCCTCGTTATGACTGAGTTGAGTTAAGTTGAATTGAAGTTGGACGCCAATGGCTTTGATTGTAAGCCAACCAAACGGACAATGTATGTACATAAGCAATTAACCTAATGATGAAAGAGGTTGCCCAGGGTGATGGCCAAAAGCGACAAGGCGACAAGGCGACAAGGCGACAAGGCAACGTCTATATAGTATTCTCATCATTAGCCGCAAAATTGTTGCATTTTTGTTTATGCTTTCGTCTGCTTTTTCTCCCAAGGCCCAAACCCAAACCCAAAAGCAAATGACAAATTTGTGTAATTTCTGGGCAGACTCAATGTAAATGTAAATATATAAATATATATAATATAAGTCCCTGGACGATGCTGGCCAAAACTCATTATTCGTCACTTGGTAATTGCATATTTAAGACAGTATGAGACTGATGATGATGTCTTGACATCGCTGATGTTGGTTGAGACACAGACTATGGGGTATATAACAATTAGTTGAATATCCAGCTGAGCGTCTTTTTCATCTTGTGCATGTCAAGCTTTGCTATCTAATTAAAACCATGTCCTGCACAGTCTGAATCCTGCTGACATTTGCCTAATCTCGCACTGAATTTAATACGAAAATATATGAAAAATACAGTAGCCAAAGCTTCGACAATCATTGGTAGCTATGAAAATAAAAATTTCAGTTGTTGTTTGACTAGAAGATACGAATAGAACATAAGAACTATTTTTATTTTAATAATTTCCGTTTGTAAAAATTTTTGTGAAGTAAATAAAAGAAAAAAAATGGATTCTGAAATGGAAAATCCGAACCTTGCCTCAACAGATATTATGGGAGGATCCAATACAATAAACCTGAGCAATGAGCGATTGGACTGCGAACATCTTGGTGAGTTTAAGATGATATAAGATAATAATATAATATTTATATAATGTTCTGTAGACGACATAACGGAGAGGTGGATTGATCCCAATAGGCCCTCTTTTGTCACCGTCCTACTGCGATTCTTTGGCAACATATTTGGTAAACAAAATAACACATAATTAGTAAAATTCTATTGTTTAAATATTATCCTTCACAGTGGATTGCTTTCGAGCTATTTTCTCGTAGAGCAAGTCATCTGGAATATGGAATGTGCATCGAATCTACTTTCAAATTGTATATATTTTTTGGCAAATAAATTGAGATTGTACTAGTATAGAAGGATATTTTATTTAGGCCAATTTGCATCCCAATATACCAATATAATTTAAGTTCTCATCAAATACTACTGACCCATCGATCGATTGCCAAAGTCAGTGACATTGGACTACATCGAATAGGGTAATTTTGCAGTGGCATCGCCCCTGAATTTCCTCCACAATATCGTGGGCTTCGTTGAGGAATTGCTCCAAATTCCCAGGGTTACGAAAGATATCCTTTGAAATAGTTAATTTTTCAGTGTCCCAGATATTCCAGCGTCGCATGCTGGCAATGACATCGGCACAGAAATTACACTTGTGCCTCTCTCTCTGCTCAAGGATCATTCTGATGCGTCTGCGTCGCCTTCCTGCAAATAAAAAATAAGGATCATCAGTTTGGAATACTAATTAAACCGTTTTCAAACTTACTTTCAGCCATATTATATTGAGTTAGCCGTGATTTCGCATCTCGCAGTGATTCATCGTAGGCATCAATAATCTTATACATTCGACTGTCCAAATCGGTTGTCTTGTTCAGGAATTCTTCACAATGAGGCTTACAAGCTCTCTTATCATTGGGCCCCTTATATGGAACGTTTGTGTAGTACGCATTATCACGGAATTTTTGTCTATGTGTCTTAATCACCGCTTCACGGTTAATCATTGCATTGTGAACACGTCCATTGTGGAAACGAAACCGAATGCTGGACAAAAGTTTCTCCACACGCGACAGGCAACTGGAGGATTGAAATTCATAATTAGTAGTTAATACCGAGTGTACACTGTACTTACTTTGAATCACGTATTGAGTAAACGCCTGGAATGGAGTAAGTACGGAGCAGATGATGCAGCTTAAAGGCCACACAATTAAGCAGATCCTGTGCAGCACATGTCTGCATCCTCTTCAAGGCATTCATATCGTGCACTGTTCGTCGAGTCCACCAGCCGCGGAACAGGGCCTGGATCTTAGTGGCCGCCTTATTGTAATAGTTAATCAACGTATTCTGCAGCTTACGCTCCACAATCAACATGAACTGACTCCGCACATGATAACCACGCCACCAACGTTGAATGGTTACGGCTGCCTTCTCAAAATTAACGTCTTTCTTACGGCTGGAAAAGCAACGCCAGTTCCGTTGTATTGTCCGGGCAGCCAGGAACTGCACATAATCCATAATCAGCAATGGGGTCCTGTGGGGTGATTAGAATGCTCCCATTTTAATATTGTTTAAGTTCTTATATCATAATTTGTATAAAAATAAATTTTTAAATTTGATTCTGATTTATTTTATCTTGTTTTAGATGTCATCAATTTAGATACCACCAGAAAATTTACATTTAAATATTTAATTTAAAAATTGTATTTAATCAACTCATTGCATCATAATTTATATAAAAAGTAATTTTTTAATTTAATTCTGATTCGTTTTATGTTTTTTTAAATATCATCATTTATAGATATTCCCAGAAAATTTACATTTACATTTAAATATAATTTAAAGATTTTATTTACGTTGTTATTTAAAATTTTTAATTTTAATTTTTAATTTAAATATATATTGTTGTGTCGGCTGCTTATAGTCTGACAATAAACAAACAAATAAATAAATTAATTAATGCCAAAATGTGTTCGTAACTATTTTGACTTGCTAAGTTGTCAGATTCATAGTCGAAATTCTTACCAAACTTTGAGCCGACTTAACTTTTGCAAAACTGAACAGATTTTCAAACCGAGCAGAGAGAATAGTTTTCTCAACATTGTTATAAAAAAGAAACAAGTTATAATAAGTTTTAATAAACTTGGAGCCCAAAAAAATTATTTAAATATTTTCACAGATTTTCGGCATTAGAGGGTTTTATTTCTCAAAAAAGATTGGACGAAAAATAAAAGAGCTGTAAGCAGTAAAATATAACTTTATATATGTTAAATATTCAAGCAAGAACACAAAATAAGAATCAATTTCAAAAAATTTACTATCTACATATATTCAACTAATATTATTTTTTAAAAACTTACCGAGGCAGCGTTATCTTCAAAGACGGATTAATACCTGAGGTATCTTCTGAAATGCCTTCCAAGGTCAGTTTTGTGGTGCTGTAAATATAATAAATGGATTATATAAATATTGATTATAGATTTATCTGACAACTTACGTGGATGAAGCATCCGTAATGCGGCGACTCACACGAGTCATTGTTTTATTATCGCGAAAAACCCGGGCTGACATTTTAATTAAACTCTCGCGATATTTATTTTATGGTTTATGGTTTTTTGTGTGTTGTTGTGTCTTGTCAACGGTGTGTATTGTATTAAGTATACTTAACACTTTGTTAAACTATTTAGTTAAACTATTGAGTTTTATATCACAGCTTACTTTTTTTATACTCCGATTTATTTTAAGAAAATTCAACTATTGGTAATTTATTAACAGTCCCTGATAGTTGCATAAATCTTAAGAGTAGGAAAACCATCTACAACGTTTACTTATATATGTTGAAGATATTTTTTATCTGGCTGAATGTTGCATCAACATGTTTCGCGCTTATCGCATCTGTTCAAAATTTACGAGCAAATCTTTCTTGGAATTTGTTGATCCTGCGGGTCTCATGTAATAAATTTAACTTCCCCAGCAGCTAGAGCTGTATTTAATTGAATTATATTTGGATATATCAAATGATGCTGCAGGTAATCAATATCTATATATAGAGAGTGCCATAAGAATAGGCTCACATAGCTGAGATTCCCATTTGTGGATGTCCTTGACACAATTGAGGCTCTAATTGTGCTAATGCTGACAAATGGCAAATGGCAACTGCAGTTGGGTTAAAGGTCAAGTTGTGGTTGCTCTGACGAGCATTGCAGTTCCCACACACACATAAACACACAGATACACACACACATTGTGGCCAATGGCCATAAATTTTGTAATATTTGTCAGGGCAAATGCCATTAGGAGAATCACGGCAAAGTTTGCCGCTTTAAATGAAAATCAATACGTGTGTACTCGCATAACCTACATTGTCAGCCCGTTTTTCTTTCTCTTTTTTTATTTTTGGTCTTCCCGTGTCGTCCCTATTTACCCTTACAAGCCCCTCATCAGACCCTTTCCATGGTCATTATGTGCCACAAATGAACCACACACAAACAGCGGAAATGAGTCGGAAATTCTCATTTATGGCGCCCTTGACGCCATTCGCTATTTCCACTATCCTATATCCTATATATTGCCTCTCCTCTCCCCTTTACCCCTTGCCTGCCAGACAGCTGACAAGTTGGCACTGTTTTCTGTCACTGATTCAGATTCTGATTCAGATTCCGTTTCTGGTTCTGATTGCTGCAGCCATGAGATTTATGTGCTCTCGTGTTATTGACGATGATGATGCGGCTGCCCATTGTCAACATGATGATGAACCAATAACTGAAATTACAAATATGCCCACACAGGGAAACAGCTTAACCGATAAACAGAACGAGCATAGAGTTGACTGATCAGCCAATTGAGTAATTAGCATTTATGATCAGGGTGAAAACCGATTGAAATTTGTAACCCTAACTGATTTATTATAACTTCGAACTGTCATTACTTTGTCAAAACTCAATCAATTTCCATACTCAATGAAAATTTGAGCATGATTTTACATCTGAATTTAATCTGCATTTAAATTTTGTTCATTTTGAAAATTTTAATTTTTTCGAAAAAATCAAAAAAGTTTAAGGGGTAACACTGTAAAATTTCGAAAAATTTCAACTTTCAAAAATTTTTGAAATTTAAAAAAATTTAAATGCAGAACGAATTTGAAGGTAAAATCATGCTCAAATTTACATTGCATATGGAAATTGATTGACTTTTGACAAAGTTATGGCAGTTCGAAGTTATTAAAAATCAGTAAAATCAAAATATTCGAAATTTTCAAACCAAATTAACCAAATTTATATGAGGTCAAATTATATTAAAATCTTCATTGAGCTGGACCATTCCAGTAACCAGATAACATTATTTTTCAGGCTAATTAGAGCATTAAATGCTTTTCCATGTAAAGCAATGAAAAATGCTTCTTATTTTGCTCAACCGAAAACTTTAATTTTTTTTATTTTTGTGAACCAAAACCATTCTGGTATTTTTAAACCGAAACTTACAAAAAACCGATGGCCGTTACGAAACCGATACTCCAAGATTATGCATAACCGAAAACCTTAATTCGAGTATAACCGAAACCGTAACTGAAACCGATATTCGTTTCGGCTTAAATCCCTCTCTTCTCAGGGATAAATTCCACTCTAAGAAGAACAAAATATATGATTAGCTAGGCAACTTTTCAGTTTAAAATGAAACGAATTAAATTCCACTAAATTTTAATATAAGGCCAATCCTATTATTTATTATTTATTATTTTTTATTATTTTTATTTTGAACGTAAAAAAAATGTATGTTTTTCTTAGGCTTTTCAAAAGTATACCTCTGAAAATCGATGCTAACAAACTTCACCCCTAAGTGGAAAATGTCTATAAAAATGCGTACAACGTCGTCTTCTTGTTTATGAATATATAAATATATATATGTATTTTTGTATATATAATAAAATAGGCGCACAGTGTTGTCCTTCTCATTCGATTTTCCATTTAGCCTTTCAACCGCGACGTGGCATCCTTTAGAGTTTAAAGAGCACGAGTTATAGGAAGAAGAAGAAGGAGAAGAGGCCATTCACCCACCTAGAAAACTTTTGGGCCATTCATCTGCATTTATGGCCACGTCCTTAAATGGCCTGTAGTCCTTGGGCCCAAAGTGTTTTGCGGTTTTGCTTGCATAGTTCAACGTTCTCATTGTGCGCTTACAGAATGTCTGTAAATTAGTTTTTACACCTGACTGACTTTCTGTGTGTGTGTGTGTCTCTGTGTGTGTGTGTTAGCCATGGCCAGAAGCATAGTTTAAATTTGAGACACATGTTGTTTGATCCCACAATGCGTGAACTTTATTTAATCGATGCATGATTTTTGCCGTAATTAAATGGAAATTGTAATTCAATCGAAGATGCTGCATCAGGTCTAGACTGAATTCCGAGTCAGCAAATTATTTCGATTATATTCCTCACGTAACCCGACAGCTTTAAATTGTGTTGTGTAAATATTACAACATTTTTGGGTTCACCTCACATTTTATGGCAGTTGCCGCTCACATTTGTGTTGGCCAAGTTAAGGAAAGGAAAATGCGATGGCTGCACGAGCTGCGACCGTTCCTAAATCTAATTTGAAAAGTACTAACCCGTAACGTATCAATGGCCATATATCAAAAGCGAGTCCCACACACAAGACACAAGAGAGAGTTTACCTATAGCTTCTGTGTGGAGATTTCTACGAATTTACGAGCGCGTCCAAGCGATGCCCCGAAAATGTTGGCTATAAAATTTGTCTGGGGCAGATGGGTGGCCTTTTGGTATTGCGGATATGGTTAGAAACAGGAAGCTGATTTCAAAGCTTGTTGTATTTTCTGTTGTTCACATAAATGTCCAAAGTCAGCAGGTGAGGCTGGGGAAATAAAAACGACAGATACGTAGAGCACCTTTCTTAACAATTTGTCAGCGACTGCGCTTTTTGATTAATGCACTTGGAATGAAATTCACTTGGTAAAAGTTGCTTAAGTTCTGCAAGAGTTAAGTTGACTCAATCATGTTTTCATTGCCTTAAGTTCATTGATTCAAATCATCACACATCCTAAAGAACACAACAAATATCTGGAATATTTATTTATTGTAAGATTTGTTATTATAATGGATTATCTATTGCTGGGCGAGAAGATCACCATTAACCGATCCGATGGACGAGTTCATACCGCACACGTCATCTCCAAACATAATGAACTGAATTCGGTTTTGGTTTCCTGGAAAGAGGGTTTTAAGATGATGGGCAAACAATTAACCTGGGACTGTGTTATGGCTCTCAATCCACAACTGGAGGATCGCAGTAAGACAGATCAAGATGATGAGAAAGAAAACGTCCAATCATCGGAAGAGGAGTTCTTTGAATTGGAACCTCGCTTTGATGAAATTGGCCTATAAGCTTCTAATAACTTAAAACTGATTGAAGATGCCTTATTAAAATTTAGTAAGCATCATGACAGTCAATTATTAGATTGAACTAAATTTCGATATACCATATTCACTATTTGCATAGATAATTAATGATTTATATTTTAAAATCAACTTTAAATAAAATGTAAAGTTGATAATACAGAATTGATAAAAAAGGCGAAAGTTTTCCAACCCCAATAAGTTTCTCTAGTTATAATTTTAAACATTGCAACGCTCAAGTTTCACTTCGAATCGCTCAGGTGAAATAAAAAGAACTTTTCGCCCTTTATATTGGCCATTTGTGAGAAGAAAAAGAAGGCAACTTTCTGGGGCATTTTTTGCTCTCTGATACAAATTTATGAGCAACCAAAGTGTAATCAAGACTGTGAAACAAGGCAAAAAAGAAGATGGTGTGGATTTGTTAACTTGGTTAACTGGCGAAAGTCCCGTATTATGTGTAAGCAAAAGTTGCGAGAGAAAACTTTGACGCCAATAAAGCGTAAAGAAAACTGGAAAACTGAACAACAAAAGAATTGTTAAAGGTTAAATATACGGTAAAGGTATTGAAAATGTGACTAAGGTTATATTTAGGATCTTAATTTATTTACTCTACAATAAAATCTATTGTTAGATTACTCATAACTTGATTTAACAAGAGACTTACCAAAGAAAGAACTGTAGAGATTAGAAAAATAAATTCGATTTCCGAAAATTTAGCAAATAATTAAGTTCACTTTTTAATCGCAGATTTGAAGACAATTAAAGTAAAAATTACTGTTGTTTTTATTTTTAATTATTAGTTGATATTATTAAATATAACGTAGAATATCATCAAGATTATCAATAGCTCCACAACTTCGACAATCTGGTAGATCAGATCATTTCCACTAATGTGCTCCTCGTTTTTCTGGTCCAATCCGTAACCCAAATAAATGCACGTCTCATTCCCACAGATTTTGATAGTTCCATTGTTCCGTTGTATTTTCATTATGTTTGAGTCGCCGTTTATCTCCAGGATTCCAGGATTACGATTGGCTGCCAATTGTGAATTGTCCTCAATATTTAACACAACCATTTTGCTGAATTAACAAATTTTTGTAATAATTATTAAATTCTTGCTTCGGACTTTTTCGATATTAATTAGAATCGATACTTTAATCGATTGTAATTATTCTTAGTTTTCCAACACTCTTCTGCAGGGTTGCACTGAACAGAAATAAACAACACTAACGGAACGATGAAATAAAACAATATTGAAATAATAATAAATTGATTTTGAAACTTTGAAAACGAATTTAGTGCACATTTTAATGGAAAATGCATAAATTTCAAGTGCTTACAAAATATTTAGCCAGCACTGCTCTTAAACTTTGAAAGTGTCATCCTAGATGATGATGATGACCATGTTGACGATGATAATGATGATGATGATGATGATTTCTCCAGACCGCAAGCTGCTGTAGACAATTTCCTGCTTTTCCACTCAGTGCTGCATCCAAATGGTGAAATTTTCCCCAGATGCCGAAAATTGCAACTAATTTCATGCGATGCGAAGCCAAATCAGTTGTGCTCGAAACTTTCTGTAACTTGACGTCACACACACACACACAACACACACACGCACACACACTTCTAACTCGAAAACTTTAAAATTAGTTAAGTTATGCTCAACAGATACCAATAAAGCTGCCTCAAATGTGAACAAACAAATTTATCTACTTATGGTTTGAGAGATTAGAGAGAAATGAGGAGAGAGAGAGAGAGAGAGAAGAGAAGTCATTGTTCTACATTTGGATATATGTATATATGTATTTGGTTGGATGTAATTGGATCAACTTCAGTTGCTTTTCACGCTTTGATGTGGCCTCAGCATTGCGGCATTTGCCAACTTTTAGCTAAACTTGATCAAACTTTCAATCAAATTAGCAGACACGTTGTCCTAAATGCCAAACAAACGAATGTTTTAAAACTAACTAAAAAGAAAGAGCCACAAATAGAAGAAGTAAGGGAAGCATATCTCGAAAAGATGTTAATTATTCTTAAAAAGAAAGCTTCTTAACTGATTTTCTCTTTAAAAATCTTTTCATTTTGTGGGTTACGACAAGTAACAAGTGAAAGTACATTTTTACCAATTTTACGGTGCACAAAAGGCCAAAGGACAATTTGTGTCTTTTCTTTCGCTTTCGAGAATGTGAATGAAAGGGAAAAATACAAAAAAAAAAAATAGGAAAAATAAAAATCAACTAAATACAGCAGCAAGTTTCAGCTTTCACAACACAATTTGTTGTTATTTTTTGCCTCATCCTTTCCACCTTTCCCCTGGTCGCGTTTTCCTAACTGTTTAGGATGGTTTTAGCCAGGCCAAAGCACTGCAGTGGCAAAGAATTTAAGGACCAGACGACGATGAAGCGACGATGACGAAGGGGGCAATGCAGAAACTCGAAGCAAAACACTTAAGTTTTAACCCAAATTGTTGCCAACAAAGCGGTTTGTCTAACATTCTTTTGAGAAAATTTTACGAAAAAGTGTTTGCTACCAACTAAACACACACACACACACACACACACTTACACATACACACACACAAACCCACTCACACAGATACACATGCACAAAGGCTTCGAAGGAGCCCAAAGAGCAAACACGGCAACCAGGAGAAACCCAAAGAGAAGACTAGATAAGGCTAGATGGGTACAGTTACATCAGTTATAGGAAGAGCAACTCTTTGGGGGTATCAAAATAATGGAAAGGCTTTAAAGTAGAGCCATGGTAATGGAACAGTCTGTATCCAGTAAAACAAACCATTCTAAAATTCAAGTTAAAAGTTCTAGCATGCATTTTTCAAGTGTGTACTTAGGATATTATTGTTGAATTAAGATAATTGTTAAATTAAAATAATATGTCAAAGAAACCTATAATATTCAATATAACTAAAAATATTTATTTAGGATATTGTTGTAAAATTAATATAATTGTTAAATTAAAATAATATGTGAAAGAAACCTAAAATATTGAATATCACTACAAAAAATGTCGGAACCCCGAAAATCAAAACCGAACCAAAACCGAATCACTTTCTTAAATAAAAGATTCGGTTCGAAAAAAAAATAATTTCAAAAACTTTATGCTTTTCTAATATTGCGAAATGAGACTTTGAATAAAAATAAGTAATATTTAAATCTTTAAATAAATGTAGAATATTTTAAAAATTTGCATTTTAATAGGTTTACAAAATTTTATAATTTTTATTTTTAACTTAACCTAAACCTTCTGTTCAGAGGGTATATAAACTGGTTCGCGAGCCGAACCTACATTTTGGTAGTTTACAGTCTTGGTTAAGATAACGTTAAGATAAATTGTCTCAAATTAAAAAGAAAAGAAATAATAAACTTATAAATCCGAGCTACGCCCATGCTCAACTCGGACTTATTGCGGCAGGGAAAAACTATTGAAGAGCACTTGGAAACCGCACGTTGAACTTTTCCTTTTCCAGCGGCCGAAAATGCAATTGTAATGAATTACTCAGGGCAAATGAGTACTCGAAGTGCAACTCGAAGTGGAACTTTGAACAGCTTTAAGTTGAGAAGCAGCTGGATTGGCAACTGGAGGCACCGAACTCGGCCACTGATAAACGATATTAATCCAGCAATCTGGCAAAATTGAGAAATTGGGAAAGTGGAAAAGCGTAAAACTGGGGAGAACTGCAAACGGTCCAACTAATATTTTAGTCTGGGCTTAGTCTAGGGCTAGACTCGGCTGCCAGCGACATGTTGACCTTAAAAAACTTGACGTGTTCAAATGTTGCAAAACAACTCAAGGGCTTTCGACTTGAGCACTTTTTTTTTTTTGCAGTTCTGTTCGCTTTTTGATGGCGCCCTCTCTTTCATATCCTTATGCCTCTCTATTTAACTCTATCATGTGTACATATGTGTGTACATACATCTCGTACTTGTATTGTGCACTCGTCTCTCTGTTTGACGCACATGAAGTGCCGCACTTGAAATATGCTTTTTTTTGCCCCCCCCCAGCAATATGAGAACGAGGACGAGGAGGGAGGGGGGGGACAACGACAACGACAACGACAGGAAGGTGTAGAAAATGTGTTTTGACAAGTGTCACTTATGCGTAGCTACTATGAAATATGCAAACCTGTCAGTCAACTCAAACTCAAATCCCCACCCAACTCAAAAGTGTGCTATACAAGTAGACAGCTTGTTGTTGTAATTGCTATTGAGTCGGGAACTGGATGAATTGCATTGGGATGTCTATGAATCAATAGGGATATCGAGTGTACATTGAAAATGAAAGAGGATGTAATTAATTTGCAATAAGCACTGGAAAAAATACGTGTGTGTGACAATTTCAGCAGAAAGAAGAGCATGAAAAGTAGTTATATCAAAGAGAATGTCAAAAAGAATTATGGAATCAGGCGAGAAACGAGTAGAGATATTAAGAGACGAGAGAATATCAATTGAACACCCTCTGTAAAATATAGTTGGAAAATATGAGAAGATAGAAGGACAAACAAATTAGTGTATCAAACTCGGAAATACTTAAAAGGCTATTAAATCAATTAATGGCCAATTGGTATCTCTTGTGAAATGCCTTTGCCTTTGCTTTTGCCTTTGCCATTCTGAGCATAGCTCAAATTACAATGCATAATACTTCAAAGCCGATCCCAAAGCGTCCTTCTAACAGGCGTGAAGATAACGTCAGGTTGCCATTTAATATGCGAACCTTTTGCGTGCTGAAATTTTCAAATAGACACAAAAGCCATTGACCCCAGGGATTTTGTTATAAATATTAAACCAACGCTTCAAATGGGCCCCAAATGCAGCAGCATATTAAAAGTAGTATTTTATATAAATTTAAGACCTACAAATTCCCAACTGCAAGCGCTAAACGCGGCGTATACGTAATATGCTATTAATATTTAAGCCACGTTAAAGAGTTATCAGCTGCGTCTTAAAGTTTTGTCCTAGGGTCCCTGGCAATCATTTGTCAGCAGGATAACTCCAATGGCAACGCGGATGTCACAAAAGAAAACCATCCCCTATTAATTAGCATTTACCACAATTTAACTCCCTCGCTTTCTTTCTCGCTTAAATATTTATTCTTCGAACGTTGCGTTCTTTGAAATTAAATATGGCCCAATCCAAAAATGGTTTCGCTAAGTAAATTCCCAAGGTTTCAATTACAAAGTAAACAAGTTTTGTGAAATTAAAATACCATTAAACTGGTTCACAGCACTCTATAGGATTGAATTTAGCCAATTCAAAATATGAGCAGCTAAACTTAGTTTTGTTTTTAAGACTTGCATGTCTTTAAAGTATGTCCAAACATTTCCTTAACATTTTCTTCTATCGCATTTGCATAATAAAAGGCTGTAGTCCTTGTTGTCCTCCATGTTGCAAGTCGTGTGCAATTTGCCGCATAGTTTTCGACACTTTTCACACCTGTCCTTTGGCAATAATTGGGTCAAATGCGTAAGAATTACGACAACTTTTGTACGGCCAGTTACATTGAACACCTTAGGCAACTTCTGACCATAAGCTAGCCACTTGGTTTTAGTGTTATTTTCCCAACATTTTTTCTTTTCTCTTTTCCTTTTCCTTTTCCATTTTCACATTTTTTTTTTTGTTGTCAGCAAATTACAAATCAAAGGGTCCAAATTGAGAGCAGGCCTCAAACGCTTAAAAGCAATTACGAATTCCGGCTGTCATTTTGCTGGCGAACCGGAAGTCATTATCATGGCAAACAAAGCGCAACAGAGACGGTACCCACAGCTAACCACAGTTACAACTACAGTTAAAACAACAACAACAATAACAACAACAACGAAGGGAAACAACAAGAACAACTAACACACCATTACATACATTTTGCGCCTTTGCGACAACTTGGCCCGGGTCCGGCTTCGACTACGAGTTTGCCCTCATTATCAAGTTAATTATGTGTGTGTGTGAGTCGATGTGTGTGTGTGTGTGTGTGACCAAAGGTAATTACAGCAACGTTTCCATTGTTGAGCTGCAGCTTCGGTCGATTGTCAATGATGTTCTCCTTGTTCTCCATCGAGTTTTACACCTTTGCCTCATTGTAATTAATTCGCAAGGCGGCTGCCCTAATGATGTGGTTTGGTCTATTTACGGTGATGAATATCTCTGGCAGTACGTACATAAACTCCGCCCCCGATCCGCCCATCAGATAAAGCACAAGCTATTTGCAAATTCATCACTCTATGTTGTTTGTCTTCTCCTAGTTTCTTAAAGTTGGTCCATTCAAAAGCGATATTATTTACTTGATTTATTTAAATAAACCTTGCTTAAATAGAAGCTATATTAAATAATGATTAATGCTTTATAACCACAACTAATCAAATGAAAATTAAATATTTTTCATGTAAATTAAATTTAATTGATTGTATTGATACAATTAAGTATATTAATTTAAATCGTCCTCCCAGAAGAAATTCAGGCCTGTTTCGGTTTTCACTTTCGACAATATATTTCGGAAGTGAATTATTTAATTTCGGTAAAGAATTTAATCTAAATTTTTAATTACTAATTTTTAAATACTTTAAATGCAACGTAAAAAATACATTTTATTAAATTTATAAATACAATTTATAAAATAAAAAGTGTAAACCGAAACAGGCCTGATATTAACTCTTATAAATCTCTAAATATTTCTTTAAATTCTATAAATGAATTTACAAACATTTATTTTTATCGTGTTGTTTGAAAATCCACCAACTGTTTGAAGTATTTAAATTTTAAAATTTCACTTACTGACAATTCTATTTATCTGTCTCTTTCTGTCTGTTTTTCTCTGATTTCACACTCGCCATTGCCGTTCATTATCAAAGACCCAACTCAATGCTTATCCTGAAGGTTAATTACATTTATCCAAACGCAACTGACCCCGCAGGACATTGACTTAATTTCCCCAGCGTTATTTTTTTTTTTCGTTCTATTTTTATTTTTCATTTTATTTGGTTGCTGCCCTTATTTCTGTCTGCTTCAGACTTTATTTTTTGTGCGCTTTTTAATTTTTTAATACCTAAAAAATACAGCTGCAAAATTGAGGCAGAATGGGCCGTAAAGCGCTGCCAGCGATTTGGGCGATTTCAGTATAAATATTTCGTATTTTCTTATTTTCAGCTTTTTCTGTCTTTTTCTGTCTTTGCCGCCTTCTCTGTACAGTGTTCTCTGGTTTTGTTGTGCTCGTTCAAGCGCCTAAATGGTAATTAAAAATTGTTGCATTGCCGCTCGAATGCGTCTGATATTTATGTAGTTTGGCGCTTTTGTAATTTGCGTTTTCGTTTGCTTTCGCTTTTCTTTTTTCTCTCGCTTTTTACCACTTACGGCAACATTTAAAGTCAAAGATGTTTTTCATAATAATTTCGGAATTTAATGGATCAAAAGAATAACACAAGTGGTTTATGAAATACCAAAACAAGTAAATTCTGTTTAGCAAAGTTTTGTCAGCTCTACTGATTTTTGTTCCAGCTTAAAGTTCGCTGGCAATTTGCATGAAATTTTTTACAATGGCAACGGCAAACCGCTCACTTTATTTTCAATTTTTGGGACAGTTTTTCGATCCGGCAGTGCGACCAACTAACCAAACCGTATCACGTAGAGCTCGGCACTTCCGTCTCCGTTTTTTTGACATTTTTTCCACATTTCTTTCCTGTTTCCTTTTTTTTTTGTCTTCCGCTCAAATTGCCAAAATCGAATGCACTGGCAAATAAATTTTGATTTGACAGCAATGTTCGGGAGAATGGCAACTTTTGTTAGGCGTCAGCACGTTTTGCAGGCACTGTATTTGGACATGGGGGGAGCAGAAGCTGAAAACTTCATCAGATGACAAAGTTGGAGGGATTGGAATTGTGTTAAGTGTTGAGGCCAGAAGCATCGCAAAAATCCGCCATAGTTGCAAGCTGTGCTCTGGCCAGGGACAAGACCTAATCCTAATCCTTATATACGCAATGTAACAGCAGTGACAGCGGCAGCACTAGCAGCTGCAGCTGCATCCCTGGTAACAACAACGACAACGACAACCGAATTGGGTTATGAAACATGGCACAAAGTTAAGTTCACTTTTTATACCCTACAACTATAGCGGATGAAAAGTATGACAGACCAAGTCGATTAAATACTGGATATTGGACCTTGGGTATACCTCATAGTCGAGATTAAAGTGTCCTCCACACATGTTGCGTGTTCATGTAAAAAAACCAACTGCAAGCAAATCCTTTGGCAGTTCCATTTGTTAGTCCACATTTTGCGTGGGATGCGGAATGGCTCATTCAGCTTAAATATTTAATTTCATTACGTCAGGTGGTGAACGCGGTGGATTCACATGGATAAATGCTTAGCGAGAGAAAGAGAGGGAGTGGGAGAAGAGAGAGGAAGAGAGAGAGAGAGAGATCAAACACACAAAGCTCAACGTGGGGTGGCAAGTTCCAAAAGGACTTTCAAAGGGATGCGCTTCTATGGCTACCTGTCATTGAAGCTTCTTTGATTTCGAGTGTGTGTGTGTGTGTGTGTGTGTGTATGCTTTGGTAAAAGAACTGCATTTGAGTTTCCAAGTGGCCCTTAAAGTGAGCAACACAAAACTGGAAAAACTAATGCAGCGTAATTACAAAATAGCTGATACTTATGTCTATGTGAATTACATCATTTAGCTAAAATTCATTCATTCACTTGTTGCAGCAAGTATGAGTATACTCATACTCATTCTCCATGTGCACTGAAAAAAAGATCAACTTCTAAAATCAAGAACATTCATCTTAAATATTTTGTTCTTAAAATAAGAACATTTTAAGACCAAATTAATAAAACTAAGAATATTAATCTAAAAATTCGGAGTTCTTAATATAAGAATTAAAAATCTTAAATTGTTAAGAAAATATAAATATGTCATATTTAATATGAAGACAGCCGCTTCAGTTTGGTGGTAACAAGTCGAGGGATCGAAACCCGCTATAGCCAAGGAACAACATATAATCTCGGAATATTTATAAAAAAAAAATCCAAAAAAAGTATAAATATCAAAAAAAAAGTAAGTTTAAAAACCTGCCTTATATTTTTATTTTTGGTTTGAGAATTTAAGACTGTTTGGTCTTAAATAAAGAACTTTTTCGAATTTTAAATGTTCCTAAAATCAAGATGTGTAATTTAAATTTAAGAATTTTATGTTCTCGACCCATTTTTTAGACGAAAATTCTTAGTTCTGAGACCAAAATCTTGATTTTAGAACATTGTTTTTTGTCAGTGTGAATGCTCTCATTTCGGAATCTTTGGAGTAATTTCTTCGTTAGATTTACTTACATTTAAGTCTTAAGATGTTGACATTTGTTGATTATACACACAATTTCTCCTACATCCTAGGCAGCTCTATCGACAATTCGTTGAATCCACTTAGATTGAACCTGAACCGAATATTTGTACCAGTAATAATTGTATTTGTTGTTCCTTTCATTCAACCCTCTCAAATTCAACTCGCACGCAAGCCAAAGGAAACGAAAAAAATTTCAAATTCGTCTCGATTTCATATTGTGAATTTCTTGGGGCGCCGTCAATAATTTCATCAATATTATTGTTTGGTATTTTCTATAAATAAGTTCGCGTTACACGTGGGCCGATATTGATATATGAGCCGAAGTCATGCAATGCGGCAAATGATAAACAGCCACGTTTTTAATAACAGCCACTAAACAATTGAAGCTGAATTACGCAGATTGTGGAATTGGTGAAATTAGTTAGTGTTCCGCAAAGTGTATATAAATAATAATAATAAGGAAACTCGACAGAATTTTAATAATTTACTAAGATAGGCTTGTCAATACTTCTGAATATTAATTGCCATATTTTCTAAGAACCAGTTGAAAGGTGGATTCTTAACTATATTCAGACAACAGCTGTCAGCTTTTAAAATGATAATTATAATGATCTAAGGAACTTTATTGGCTAGTTGGAAATCAGTCTTGCAACAACTTTCAAGAAAGTAGAAAGTGTAAAAGAAATGACAACACAAGCTACAAATTATGGCAACTTTAATTTGCAAAAACAAATCGAAGGTAGTTTTTAAGAGTTATTTCAAAGTAAAATCTATAAATATTATTTATAAATTAAAATTTTTAAAACTTTCAAAACTATTTAAAATAAAAATCTCTAAGGCCACAAATTTATTTTTGTGTATTGGCTGCATTTATACTTCGATTATAAAGCATATTTTTATTAACTTTGTAAATTATTTATTATTTTCAATTTTTCCTTTATTTATGATAACAGTGATAAGCCAGAGAAGCTATGAGATAAAAGCAGCAACTAGATATAATTTCATGTTGACAATTGCCACTTTAACATGGTTGTTGCTCATCTGCATAAGTGAGTTATGTGGAGTCGAAGGAATTCGATTGACAAGCCTCAGAGCATGTGTTGTTGCAGGTGTTTTCATTTATTGCTGCAATTACTGGGAACTGTTCCAGTCCCCAAGGATGAGAAGGAGGAGAAGGAGAGAGATGAGAGCAATGTCAGAGCAGGAGGATGAATCGGAGCAATCGGAATTGGAATTGGAAATGGAGCAGCAAAGTATGTTGCTCACAGAGTTTAGTGATGTGAGCAACAATTGAGCAACTGCAATTGTTGCACCGCTAAATGAGGATTGGGATTAGCTGAAAAGAAGAAGAAGTAGAAGAAGAAGAGACAGGAAGCCGACATGCGACAGATATTTTTATCAGGAGAGCACTGTAAAACAAATAAAAGTAAATAAAAGAAGGAGAGAGAGTTGCAAAGAGAGAGAGAGAGAGAAAGGTAGAAAGGCCAACTGCTGGCAGCGATCATCTGCAGGGCAATATGGCGACGTGCAGCTTCCATTTCCATTTCCGTTTCCGCAAACTTAATTCCACACAGACACACACACACACACAAAGATAAACTCCATGTGCTGCTGTTTCCTTTTGTATTTTGTATTTTGTTTTCTTTTTTTTTTGCCTTTGCTTTCAGCGCCGTTTTGCTGTTAACTTATTCTTTTCACTTTTCGTTTTTCGTTTTCGCCTTTTGCGCTTTGGACCAACAAAAAAAAAACAGAAAAGAAGAAAATATTTTATTACAGCTAGAGCTCAAGTGAAGTATGTTTCGGGTTTTGGTCCTTCATTCCTTTATTCCTTTGCTGGCTGCCACTAAAATAGCGTCTTTTATGCAAATTCACAATGCCAGCTCAGGGCCAAAAGGGGCGTGCTCCAGCTAACATGACTTCCGCTACCTAACTGGCTTAATTTCGAAAGAGAAAGCAAGAGAGAAAGGTAAAAAAGGTAGAAAGTTAGTGGTATCTCTTTTATATGAGAGCTGTAAGACATTATATCTCATACATCTATTCATTATTTATATCTATAGTTAGTATTTCATATGCACAGATTACATATACGTTAGTTATTCTTCATTCTATTAGACATCAAAAATTATTCCTAAAAGTTTGCAAACTTTTTCTGGCAGCTTTTGTTTAAATTAATAAAACAACAGACAATTTAACGTACTTTGTCGTACAAACAAAAACTAAAAATTAACTAAATTTTGCAGAGCAACGGCAGCAAAAAACATTAAGCAAACAGCCGAAAAGTATGCTTTAACTTTTGGGCATTACATAAATTCACACACACAAACACACACACACACACACATATACACAAAGAGAATGAATGGAGTGACTGTGGGGAAAGTGGGGCAGAAAGTAGAGAAAGAGCCATAACATTTATCATGACCACTTAAGGATGCTTAAAATACACAAGGAGCGAGCACGCACCCAAAGCTGGCGGGGGAATGATTGAAAGAGGGGGGAACAGTGGGTGCAGAAAGTTACCAACCAGCAACCGACAACCAGCAATAACAACAACAATACGCTTTGTTAAATCAATTTGATAAACTGTCAATAATGCGCCATAATTTAATGTGCTCCCACCCAAGAACAACAACTACAACAATGATAGGAACAACAACAACAACAAGAGAAAGAAGCCTCAAGTTGTTTTCAGATTTCCTTTGGTCTGTTGTCATACGTAATTATGATGAACTTGGGGCTCATCCACATCCTCTGACAGCTGCCCTATTAGCACTTTGTAAAGCAAAGACAAATTTTTGGTTTGCTGGACAAGCGAAATGTTTGATTTTGAAAAGATATCCCAAAGACGAACTGAAGACGTGGGGAAACTCAGCTACTACAAAAGTGTCATAAAGCAAAGGCACATAAACAGATGGAGCAGGAAGAGAAGAAGTCGGAACAGGATCAGGAGAAGGAGCAGGAGTCGGAACAGGAGTAGGAGCAGGAGCAGGAGCAGCAGATAACAATGGCAAACGGCGTATTTGACACTGGTGCAAATGGTGAGAATGATGACGACGAAATGGAGCTGATATTTGGGAGAGGGAATGCGGGAATGCGGGCTCTATACTTGGGTCTCATTCTGGTTCTGGTCCTGGGTCCCTGCGTGCGTGCCTTGAATCCTTTTGTGCTATTGGGGGCTGTTGCAAACGACCTTCATAAAACAAACACGCCGATAATGAGTGCGAGTCGAAGTGGCGCTCGGTGCCGTCGTAACCGTGACTGGAACTGTAAGGGGAACGGGGAAAGGGGAAACGAGAAATAAAGGGGAGGGAGAAAGTGAAGAGTATCTTTGGCCTGGGGTTGCCTCGGAAGTGGAAGATGGCATCAAAGGCGGAAGCGTACACTCACAAAAAAACTCAAGTATTCTGTATACAAATCAAATACAAACGAAGTTAAGTACAAACTTCTCATATCAAGTACTTCTTTTTAATCCGATAATTCTTAATTTTAGACTTTTTATGTACTTTTAGGATAACTTTAAGAACATTTTCAAGCGCGTTTCATACTGTATTTAAATAATAATTTATAATTATTCATTTAAATGCTTATATTGATACTTACTTATGTACATATAGAATTTATTTATTTATTTATTAAACGTCGACTAAAATCAGTCGACAGAGAAATTAAATAATTAAATAAATTTTAAATAAAATTAAAATGTGAAATTAAAAGTTAAAATATATTATAATATAATACAAATATAAATAATTTAAATACGAAATTGTATTGTATTTATTTATTTATTAAACGTGGACTAAAATCAGTCGTCGGAGAAATTAAATATTTAAATAAAATTAAAATATGAAATTCAAAATTAAAATATATTATAATATAATACAAGCATACATATTTTTAGTACAAAATTGTATTGTACTCAGTATTAGTTCTCATTTCCAGAAAACTTATTTTACTCTTTTACTTGTTTTAAAAAAAAGTACAATTTGTAATTAATTTATGTACGAAACGAACTTAAAATTGTAAGTACGAAAACAAATTTAATTCGCACCCATTCAAAGTAGAACTACATTTTTTTTCACAGTGTACTTTCAGTACCAGGCGCCATTTGCTTGCTGCTAATGTGAAGAGTTTCCAGACAGTAAAGGAGGTCCTTTGAAGGAGGTCCTGTGAGTGCAACTAACTAACCGATAATCGACATTTGATTTTCTGTGCCACAAACTTTCAGCTGTGAGTTTACTCCAAGAATACCAGAACTTATTCGACATATTTTTACAAAACTTATCAAGTACTCGTATTAAGTGAAGGAATGTCACAATTTAATTTTAAATGCACGAGTGCTCAATTCAATTATTGGACATTCATTTAGCTGTTGTTAATAATTTAATTACTTTCTGCATTTGTCACTAAAACTCAATTTAATATTTAATGCGACACTTAGGAAATATTTAACCACAATTTATTTATTTGCCTTATTTGTCGGCATTTATAAATAAATTATATTCACTTGAAATATTGTAGAATATTGAATTACAAATTGAATTTGAGTTTCGAAAAAAAAAGAAAAGATAATTGCTTTTGCTAAGGATATTTTGTATTTCTTGCAGGTTTCTTTTTCAAACTTCAGGTGCGCCATTTCTTTCCTAATATCTTCACGTAACTTCGTTTGACTTTCTGCACAGATGCACTTCAGACTGATTTGTCTGGGACACACGTAGTCCCACTGTCAACTGCAGGCTGTTGGGCTTTTGGGGGCGTGGCAGACTCAGGACGTGGCCCTGACAGAATCGCCATTGTCAAGAGTTCTTGCTACAGACAAACAAGCAACAAATAAAAAACAATGAACGTGTAAAAAGGGTTTTTTATCCTTATTTCAAGGATGTTGAGAATGAACGAGTGGGCGTGGCAACTCTTGAGACATAGCCCAATATTTGATATGCACTTCACTCGCCCTAGGCTTAATTATTAGGCCGGAAAGCAGCTTACCATTTATTTCAAACATGCAGATACCCTGTAAAATTATAAAGTCACTGCTGGAATAAGGGCAGCTTCTAGTCGAGCATTCTCTAGATTAAACGCGGAATTGCAATTGGAAATGGAGCTGATAAATTCTTGGGAGAATGTTGTCAATTTATGCGTGGCAACGACAACGACAACATTAGAGGAATGAGAAATGAATATCGGATTAGTTTTGAGCTGTTGCCTTCTTCCACTCAATTGTCATTGCATCTGTTGTTGTTTTCATTCCATTTGCCACAGACAAATACTGGTACTTGTATGCAACCATTGGGTTTAGGATAATGTTGCATTTCAGTAAATATTCACGAGTATTTCAACTTCCTGAATTTCAATTGAACTGAAAGGATGCAACATAAAGCTCCCCTCGTAATGCCAGCTAATTAATTGGCTCCTATTGAAAGTATGATTAACCCAAGACCCCGAAGTACACAGAAAAAAAACCATTCTGGCATTTAAATTTAAAATTCATGATTTGATCATGCATTTCTTTAAAAAATGCATTTAGAATATTATTGATAAATTTATTAAATAGGCGGATAAAATGGCCACGATTCAACTTGAAAAAACTCAAAGAAGCCTAAAATATTTGATCTAACTAAAAAAATGTACGAAACTCCGAAAGTTAAAATATTGCTGAGGATATTATTGATAAATTAATTATATATGCAGATAAAATGGCAACGATTCAACATGAAAAAGTCAATCAAGCCTAAAATATTTGATGTAACTGAAATAATTTTATAGAACCCAGAAAATCAAAATATTACTAAGAAAAATCGGGCTTGAATCAAGTATTTTGTACTTAGTTAAAAAAAACCCGGGATTATCGTACATCTGATTCCGCAATGCTTTGAATTTATCCCGAAATCGCGGATTTTTTCTCTGTACGTTTCTACTTGAGACCGAGGAGAACTTCAGACCAACAAGAGACAAAAGTGGCGCTGAATTTGAAATTTAATTTTGTGGCACATGTAACTAGAAGTAAGGCAACAACAACAACAACAACAAGAACATCCACAACGACAACAAGTTGTTACTATAAATAACATCATATTTGCTGGCTGATGAAGCGCTCGCAACAGTTGCCAAAGTTTTCCCTCTCAAACTTTGCAGTCGAGTCGAGTCGAGTCTTTTTGCCGTGATTTTTCGACATGCCGACACTTGTTTTTGGCCTAAGTGATTTAGGTAAAAGTTTTCGCCCCCGAAAACGACGGAAATGTTTCACCAAACAAGAGCAAAACTTTTGTTGTGCATAATCGCTGCTCGTCTCGGCGGAAATGGCTCAAAGGAAACTGTTTGGCAACTCAAATTTTTGCGAATGAATTTTTCAAAAAAATTCACTTAACATTAGATGTCTCTAAAATTTTGTATAATCCACTTGACTTTGTCTGCAGTTAACGCAATTGAAAGGAAGTAAAATCAATAAGTACTCATATTAAATACTTGGTTGATTAGTTGCTTCTCTAAACTTAATGTGTATATTTGTCGAGCATTTATGGGTGGATTATTGTTGTGTGTGTGGTGTGTGTGTGTGTGTGTGTGTGTGGCACGCAAACACGTACCTATTACGCTCATAGTCCGGCCATAATTCATTTGCATAACATTAACAATTGCTCGAATGTTTGAGCATGCAACGAAGCCAGTTAGAAGCCCTCTAAAGTGGGCTAACAACTGGGCTTAAATGAAATATGCATTCCACGAATTATCTACAGACACTATGCTTAAGTTGAGCATTTAAATAGATGCAGATGGAGATGCAGAGAGACTTACAAGCTTTGAGATACTTTGTGAATTGTGACGACATACTTATATATACTAAGGGGCTCCGTCTCTAACATCCTGACCAAAGTCGGTAAAAGTCAGATCACCATATCATAAGCAGTCCCAAATCGACAATCTGCGAGTTTAGTTGAGATTTCTTAAGAAACAAAAAAGTTTTTCATACTAAAGGTTAATTTTTATCCGATTGTTCCTATGGCAGCTATATTATATAGTAATCTGAATTTTACCAAATTTGGTCAGAGTGTAATTGACTGTTCCAAATATATAATCTGTAAGTTTGGTTAAGATATCTTAAGAAACAACAAAGTTTTTCATACAAAGCAATTTCATGACCACTGACCTGAATTTGACCCACTTACAGGTGGAATTTCGCAAAGCGCCGTCTTATTGCACGATGAAATTGTCTCATCTATGTTGTGTTTCAGCTTTATAACTTTAGTCGTTTGGAGTTTTATATATATAGATATATTTATTATTTATTATTCTTAGTTTCAGCTCAATTTATTTGGACACATCTAAATTTGCATATCATGTTGTGGACTTGGTTGTGATCGATTTACTTCTTGAGGAGAGTGGAGACGTAAGCGGGAGCAGCGGCATAGGTGGTAATTGGAGCAGCATAGGAGGAGTACACTGAAGGTGCCACATACGAGGAGGAGTACACGGAGGGAGCTGCAGCGTAGGCGGTGTAGGCACGAGGAATGGCCGCCGAGTAGACCGAGGGAGCGGCAGCATAGGTGAGAGCGGGGGCAGCGGCATAGGTGGCAACTGGAGACACCACATGAGCCTGGGCCACGGCAACAAAGAGAGCGACGAAGCAGATGAGGAACTGTAATAAATAAATATAATTATAATTATATATCCTTAGTTAATTTTAGTCAGGATTGAAGTAACTCACTTTCATGTTGATTGAGTTGTTTTGGGTTTGATTGTAGTGCGTTGACTGATACTGTTTGAGATTCAAGTTGCTCCATTTATAGTCGTCGATGGTTTAAAATGGAAACTGAAACTGAAGCATAAGCATAAGAACAAGTTCTCTTGACGCGGATGTAAAACTGGTAGCACTAATCTGGCATATCGAATGGAATATCATTGTTCACCGTCATCCAAGTGCTCATTGCTCACCAAATAAATGTCTATTTTTACCCCCGAAATTCAGCAATTGTTTGATTGTCAAAAGAGGGAGAAGGGGGATCTTAGGTTTATTGATTTCAATTTCATTGCGTCGTTTCTTGCTCACCTCAAAGGTGACAAACAACATTACCAAGCACGAAACTCAACCCAAAAGCGATTCACAAAATATAATAATAATAATAATAGCATGTGTGTATCCGCACAATTGGAAGCCGTCCCATGTACTTTACGTCATAAACTTTTGTTTACAGCAACAACAACAACAACAATTATTGCTTGTTTTGGGCATTGACATTGACCCTCAGATTCGAGTGAAGCCAGATAATGGATGGTGTTGAAAACAACTCAAAGAACTGCTTAAGATATTATTGTTATGTATCAAATATTTCATATGTCAACAAATAAGATATTAAAATGATTTGGTTTCTTTCAAAACATATTTCATGTCATGAATGTCTATTTTTACCCCCGAAATTCGGCAATTGCTTGATTGTACAAGGGGGATGGGAATCTAAGGATTATTGAAACATATTATTAAACTTTTTTTTTAATTAAAGTTATATTTACATATATCAGGCATTAAAACCTTAACCGAAAACGTAACTTTTAACCGATGAAAACCTATTGAGATTTGTAACCGTAGCTAAAACCGTAACCGAAAAAATGTTTTCCCCTGTACCGAAACCCATAAGCCGAAACTCTTTAAGCCGAAATAACCGTTTAGTAACCGATTCATTTATAAGGGTTAATTTCGGTTCTGGCCGTCGCAGTTACTGAGCAACTTTGATAACTTTGAACTGCCATAACTTTGTCAAAAGTCAATCAATTTCCATGCACAATGTAAATGTAAACATGATTTTACTTCTTTATTCGTTCTGCATTTAAATTTTGCTCATTTTAAAAAATCGAAATTTTCGAAATTTTTAGAAAAATGAAATTTATAAAAAATTCGAAATTTTCAAATTTTTGAAATGAAAAAAAATTAAATGTAGATCGAATTTGGAGGTAAAATCATGCTCAAATTCACATTGCGCATGGAAATTGATTCAGTTTTGACAAAGTTATGGCAGTTCAAAATTATTAAAAATCAATAAAAAATTAAAAAAAAAATTTTTAAATGTATTAACACTGATAATAATGTGGTCACGAAATATCTTATTAATTAAAATTTCATCACAATATTCCGTTGTTTCATTGATTATTATATCGTTTCCTGCTTAAACATCATCAATTAATATCGATATAATATCGATATCGCCCTATTGAAGCACATCCATGTTTCCGGCTTTCATCACTTCTCTAATGAAATCCACTTAAAGTGCAAGTCAGAAGCTTTTTTTTTGGGTGGTGAAATATGTCTAGTAAGGAAAATAGGATAGCGTCCTTATCGCTTGGAAACAGATTGAATAATGGACCACAGAATGAGGAAGATCCTTCGGATATCAAGGAACTAATCGACACCTTTAGCAAAAGACGTGTCAAATTGCGTGAATGGATCGAAAAAGCTGTAAGTGAATAAAATAACCCACAGAACGTATGTAATTTGAAATCTTGATTACGAATCTGAAGTCCATTTTGTTCCGGCACGTCAGGAAGTCTTTTTTCTTTAATATTCATATGTTGAATCCTGTTCTGGTTTTCTTTTTCCAGAGTTCCTTCTATAAGCAGGGAAAATACGATTGCTTTGAGGAACTGCTGGAGAATGCGATCATCCGTGGCTCCAAATCGTATGTGGACTATAAGAATGATCTGATGAGAACCCACATAATACTAGCGGCATATTATGTCCGTCTGGCATTCAGCGATCTTGGATATCGACGAGCCGTGTGGCAGGAGAAGGTGTCAAATCTCCTGATGGCCGTGGATAACATGCAGGTGGCATCAGTGGAGACATTGCATTTACTCACCCGAGGATTTGGCCTCATGCTGATTAACCAACGATTGCCGGAAGCCGATAATTGTTTTGTTGCCGTGTTGAAGCAGGTGCCTAATGATGTGACCGCTTTGCTGGGAAGAGCTTGTTTGGCCTACGATCGGCAGGAGTATCGTGTGGCACTTGGATACTTCAAGAACATACTGCTCCATTATCCCCAGGGACCATTGGATGTTCGCGTGGGCATCGCTCACTGTTTCCTAAGGCTGGGCGACTTGGACAGTGCTCGGCGAGGGTTTGAACTCGCCCTGGCCAACAATGGACGCTGCCTGAATGCGCTCCTGGGAATGGCCCAACTGAAGCTCAATGAATGCACTCGTCCTGCCTATTTGGAGGCCCACAATCTACTTTGTGCCGCCTACGAGCTGAACCAACATCATCCCATTGTGCTCAGCTGGCTGACCGGATATCTCTACTATACTCGGAATTACGAGACTCTCCAGATGGTGGCTGGGAATGCATATATCGCCACGGATAATGAACTGTTGAAGGCACAGAACTGCTTCCAAATTGCACGCAGCTTTCATGCCTTGGAGAACTACAAGCAGGCACTTGCCTTCTATGGCAAGGCGGTGGGTCACAGTCCAACGGAGTATCCTCCTCCACATCTGGGACTCGCTCAGATGTATGTACGCCACGGGCAACTCGATAAGGCGGAGAACTCTCTTAGGGTTCTCTTGAAATCGCTCCCAAAGCAGCCGATGGCATTGAGGATGCTTGCCACACTTTATTCCCAGTCGGATTCCGAGAGCAAGTTGGACATGGCCATTCAATTGTTCAAGAAGGCTTTGAGCGAGGATGACTTTGACACCTGGCTGGGATTGGCCAGAATCTATCAGCGAAAGCAACTGTGGCAGGAGGCTTTGGAATCTTATGATAATGCCGTTCGCATCTATCAGAGATTACACAATTTAACACAAGTTGTACCCTTGACCTGGTTGAATAATGTGGCTGCCATCCAGATGCATGCTGGGAGACCCAAAGAAGCACTCAAGACCTTGGACAAGGCTCTGTCCATGACACCCGATGCCACTCAGGAGCATTACGAGAGCAACCTGCTCACGTTGAGGTTCAACCGGGCTCGAGTGCTGGAGGAACTGCATCTGGTTGAACAGGCGGAGAATAGTTATCAACAATTGATTGTGGAGTATCCCAGCTACTATGATAGCTATCTCAGACTGGGTTCCATGGCCTCCAAGCGCAATCAACTTCAAGCTGCCAGGGAGAAGTATCAGGCTGTCCTCCAACTAGACAGCGAACATGAAACAGCCAAGTAATTTTGATGATGATAAACCTATAAGTATTATTTCTAATTTGTTCCTTCAGCATTTATCTGGGCAATTTCCATGTGAGACAAGGAGATTTGGAGAAGGCCATGCACTACTATAATGCGGTAATACGTCGGAATAGTTCAGTCCAGGATCACTACATGCTCGTTGCCGTGGCCAATGTGGGTCTTCATAACTTACAAAGGTCCATTGAAGAGGGAGATCAGGAAATGACAAAGCATCAGGTGCAGAATGCTCTCCAGCTATTTAAAAAGGTAAAGGTCTTTAATATAATCAACATTTTCCTTACCAACTTCACGTTCTTCAGGCTTTTGAGCTAAATCCACGTAATTTGTGGGCAGCTAATGGAATTGGTGTAGTCCTAAGTTACACTGGTTACTTTTCGGATGCCGAGACGATCTTCAAGCAGATCACAGAATCCTCCAAGCATTGTCCAGCAGCCTTATTAAACTCTGCTCACGTCGCCCTGGAGCTGGAACATTATTCGGAGGCCAGTGAAATCTACAAACAATATCTTAAAGAATCTTCACCCACCAATTGCGTGGAAGTGATGAAGTTGCTCGCAAGATCCCTTTTCCAGGCCGGACGTATCAAAGAGGCCAAGGAATGGCTGCAAAAAGCTCGTCATGTGTCGCCCCATGATCTTGATTTGCCTTACAATCTGGCAATTGTCATCAAGCAGGAAGCCAAAGATACGTTTGCCATGAATGGGTTCAATTTAGAAGAACAACAGCGTGCCGAGAGAGATCTGAAACTAGCCCGAGGGTTCGTCTAAAATTCATTTGTATTGTGCACTTTTTATAATCTTTATTCCACAGTTTCTTCAATTTCCTGGGTCAGCAAAAAGAGTCCTTTCATTCTTCTAACACTCAGGCCGATATATGCAGTGAAATCTTGGAAAATGCGCCAGCTGAGCTTAAGAATTTCCGTATATTGGAAGATCAACAGAATAAGGAAAGACTAAAGAAGAGTGAACAGGATGATCTCACAAATCAGGAAACTTCTCACAATATTCCACAAGATATATTTATTAAACCTAAGAAGTCGGAGGAAGAATCATCTACCAAAAATAAGAAGTCCGTTAAAAAATCGAAAAAGTCAAAGAAATCAGATAGAGAACCATCTACGAAACCCAAGAAGTTGAGTGAAGAATCATCTATTGAACCAAAGAAATTGGAAGAAGAATCAGCTACTAAGCCGAAGATATTGGATGAAGAATTATTTACTAAGCCAATGAAATTGGAAGAAGAATCATTCAATAAGCCGATGAAATTGGACAGAGAACCATCTACTAAACCTAAGAAATTGAAGAGAGAACCATCTACTAAACCCAAGAAGTTGACTGAAGAATCATCTACTGAACTAAAGAAATTGGAAGAAGAATCAGCTACCAAGACGAAGAAATTGCAAGAAGAATCAGCTAATGAGCCGAAGAAATTAATTGAAGAATTATTTACTAAGCCGAAGAAATTGGAAGAAGAATTATTTACTAAGCCGAAGAAGTTGGACAGAGAACCATCTGCTAAACCTAAGAAATTGAAGAGAGAAGCATCTACAAAACCTAATAAATTGGAAAGAGAACCATATACTAGACCAAAGACGTTGGATGAAGAATCACCTACTGAACCAATGAAATTGGAAGAAGAATCAGCTGCTAAATCAAAGAAATTGGAAGAAGAATTATTTACTAAGCCGAAGAAATTGGACAGAGAACCATCTACTAAACCTAAGAAATTGAAAAGGGAATCATCTACTAAGCCAAAGACGTTGGATGGAGAATCATCTATTAAACCAAAAGAGTTTGATGGGGAATCAACCACTCGACCAAAAAAGTTGAATGAAGAAGCAACTACTATATCCACTAAAAAAGAAGAAGAGAACGTAACTATGATAACAGAGGAGATAAATACAAAACTAACTTCCAAAAATGATGAAAATGAAGATACGAAGAACATTCCGATCGAGTCGAAGACAAAATCGAAGAAAAGAAAGCACAAGTCCAAAGAGAAGAAAAATATTGAAAGCACTTCGGAATCGAATGACAAGAAGAAGAAAAAGAAGATGTAAAGAAAGTTATCAAATAAAACAGATACAAGAAATAACCAGATGGAAACAAATATAGAGGAAATGTGTTTTAGTTGCAGACAGAACAGTTTATTGTTTTTCTGTGTTCAGTCAATGTCATAAATTTAGGAATGGCAATAGTTGTTCAGTGAATGTTGTCATTTGCACTCAACCTCAACATATTCTTTGAATTTCCCCCGAGGTGAAACAAGTGCACAAACAGAAATTTTCCCATACAATTTATTTGCGAAAGCTCCCATAGCGACCGCCCATCCCTTAGAGAACCGAGTGGATGTCGTCTCCATCCTGTGAACACAGACACATGTGTGTGTTTGTGTGTGTGTGTTTGTGTTTGTTCATTTGAATGTCGAGTCATGTTAAATAACCACAGGACATTGGTCGCCGACTCAAATTACACATACTTGGGAGGCACTTTGTAACTGTCAGAGTCAAACGAACCGAAGTCAAATTCAAACGCGAAAAAATATGCTCGCTCATTAATATCAATTTATGAGCTGAGACACGAAATTAGTCTGTGACAAGTTTCGCCTCAGGATGTCGACTCTTCAAGCTCACACAGAGAGTGAGATATATATATATATATACATATATATTATATATACATATGTATATTCATACACATATGCGGCTGTTTAATTTAGGGGCTTTGGGTGGTTTGTCTGGGGTTTTGCGTTGCGTTAATTAATTCCAAAAGTGTATTGCGTGTCCTGCCAAAAGGACAAATATGCGCACACGAACTCATGTCATTTGTGTCCTGTTGTTCATTCGGTTGCCCTCCCTCTATATGTCTGTTGTCATTAGCAGCGGCTTTGGGGGCGTGTGTATTCCCAAAATTATGAAAAATTTCAGTCTCCCCAACTGACAGCATTCGGGCATCCATCAAAGTTAAGATTTCTGATTCAACCAACACTTTTTAATTGCATTTGATTTTGTAAATGTATGATTATTTATAAAATAAAATAAAATTTTCAGTTCTCTGTAAATATATAAAATAACCGAAATATATTCTTTGAATTTCAGATAGAATTTAGAAGACTGTACATACCACTAAAATTCACCTTTGATTTCCGATTTTATTCACTTCCGTTTAAACAAAACACACATTATTTATTTTCCGATTTAGTTCTTTATTTATTCTTGCACATATTTCAGTTTATCTTTTCTTTAATAATTTTAATATTAAGATTTATTTCAATTAGACGTAAAAACGTTTTAAATTCTTTGCAAATTATAAATCCAAATAAATATTAAATATTTCGCTTACAACTTAAATAATTGACAGAAATGTTGAAATTGTAAACCTAAGTTTAGTTCTAATTATAGTTCCAATTGAATGGCATTAAAAAAATAAAACAAAGTGTAATTTATAGAGTTAAACTTTACAATATATATTTTACGAATTTTCTTTATTTTTGTTTCGATTTTAATTTACAATTCGAGTCACAATACAATTTGATTTTGTCCATTGAAAAAGCACTTGCAATTTATATTTATTTAGATGGTTCCGTAGAATTTCAAAGACTGGCAAAAACTTGGAGTTCGTGCGTTTTGTCTTTAATCATAGAGAGTTTTACTTTTTAAATTGTTATTTTGTTTTTGAATTTGAAAATTGGGCAGGTGGCAAAAATTTTTACATACACATTGAACATTGATGCTGGCATTTGGATTTAAATTACATATATATATATATTTGGATAGTTTTGACAACAGATGTTCATAAAGTTCTTTCACATTTAACAAAATATTATCGTATTATCGATGATACATACAATACATATATATATATACTCGTAATTACAATTTGCGCCTAATCAGTTTACTTTAATGTTGTGCTATATGTAAGTATTTTTATATCTATCATATATATATTTTGTTATACTCATATTAATGCCATTTAATTCAGTAATATACTCAGGATTTTTGTTCATTCATTTGAAAGGGGGATAGTCTTTTCGTAGATTCAATGTGACTAACTAATTTCAGTTTAGACTACACAAGTTTAATGACTAACAACTAATCAGAATCTTAGTCTATTCATTATGTACAACTCTGGCTACATTCTAAATTCTCAAGGGATATACATATGCATTGTTTTACTTTCAAGTATTTATTTATAAACTAGTTTCTTGATGAATTCAGAAGCATAGCTCATTATTTTCACTGAAGTATTTTGCGCACATCTGTAGTATCTCAATTATATAATATATAAGTAAGTATCTATATAAGTAGTATATATGTATGTGGTTTTCAGTATATTACTGAGTTCTTGGTACAGACATTTAAGCTATAACTATCAGCATTGCCCCGGCTTCAATCTTTTCTCATTAATCTCATGATCGGATTACACTTTCCAGCTGATTTCTTGGTACAAGTAAACTAAGTATAAGTGCTTAATCCTTTATATTTTAGTCGGGTCAACATCTATGTATATCTTACATCTTATAAATCTAACTTTCTATGATCTCTCTGCCATCTGTGGAAGTCTTATAAATGTTTGTTCGTTTCTCGCTTCATGCAAATCTGGTTGGAAGTAATTCCGGAAAGCTAGACGAAAGCACGGGTAAACGCCATGCCGGGCTTAACTGCTTAACTACTATAATACAATATGGGATTACAGTTCGGTTTGGGTTTCAGTTTTGGGCATCGCGGGGAGTTTCTCTAGACGATTGTGGTGCGCTCAGCGCCGGATGTGGTGCACGTACTGCTCCCCCCAATGCATACGATCTGACATTTGATGTCATCTTTGGCTAACTCTCAGGAGCTCACCGTCTCATAGTTACCTGCACCTCCCACGACTCCAATCAATGAGCTGCCCACACTAAGCAGCGGCGACTGCGTTCCCCCCACGCTGCCCAACGTGCTGTAGGCGGTCTGTGCCCGTGGCGATGTGAGCAGCGACTGGGCAGCTCCAATGGTTATATTCCCGCTGGTCACCGAGCTCGTCATCGATGCCGAAATGCCACCCGAGTGACTGCCGAGGCTGCCCGGATGCGGCAACGTGTTGCAGGTAACGCCTCCACCTCCAATGCTGCTGTTGGTCTGCAAGGATCCATTGGACTGACCGTTCAGCAGCGGCATCGTGCACGTGGTTGTCGATCCGTAGGGGGAGGTGGGAGATGTGCGCGTCTCGTACGCCGGAAGATACGTGGTGGCTCCACCGTTGGGACCTCCACTGCCTCTTCCCGGAATCCTTGTATAGATATTGGGTGGCGTTCGTGTGGACAACAGCGGCGGGGGAGCGGTGTAAACTGGTCGCTGGGCAGCTGGCGCCCTCTGTGGCGTGTTGTACAAACTAAATGCTGGATTGGTCGTCAGCGACAGTTCTCCATACTGCAAAGAGAGACAGAAACAGAGAGAGAGAAAAGTGGAAAGAAAGAGAGGGAGGATGGTTCGTTAAAAACTGCTCATAAATAATTAAAATTCAAAGTGCAACTTTCATTTATTTATTTTTTTGCTTTGTTGTTGCATATTTAAAAGCTGATACAAATTTTTTACACATGTGGTTAAAAGTTGCCAACGAGCAAAAACAACTTAAACTTCTAATGAGCTTGTTACCAACCGCAACATAAACTAAAAGCCAAACAAAAGTGAATTTAACTTTACTTGGCCAACCAAAGTCAAAAACACTTTCAGCTCATCAAAATTTAATGTAGACTCACAAACGAACAATAGAAACAAATAAGAGAACCCTTCATAAAGTATAAAATTAGACAACAGCATTAAATATAGGATATAATATAATAAGGTATATAATTTCTACTTTCTATTTTAATCCGTAAATCAATTCAATGGATTGTCAATAATCTGTCATAAACAATTTTGTAATGAAGAGTGATATGAGGGAAAAGTTGAATAATTCTATAAAATTTAAAATACATTTTTGAGAGTATTATATGCCAATAAAATTGTCATTAGAGTTTGAGTAAGAGACTTGTGAGATTTATTTAGACAAGTTGAAGAGACCTGTCATTATCTAAAATTAGACTTTGTCTTTCAGTTACAATAAATTGCAAATTTTAAACCAATTCCTTTTTAAAAAAATATCCCTAAAAGCTGGGATAAATAAAAGTCTTTAAAGACTTTTAAATGTATTATTCAAAAATAAAAGTCATTAAAGACTTTTAGTTTATTCCTCAAAAATAATATTCGTTAAAGACTTTTAAGTGTATTAAGCAAAAATAAAAGTCTTTAAAGACTTTTAGTTTATTCCCCTAATATAATAATCTTTAAAGATTTTTATTAATAAAAACTCTTATAAAGACTGAAAAAATAAAAATCAATTATAATGATTATTTTTAATTTTTATTTATAAAATATAAGTCTTAAAATAACCACTAAAAAAGATTTTTTTTTGGCTTATTCCCCATAACAGTTATGGTCCCTGCCTAAAAGCATGCAACATGTTTGTTTATCGTAAATGATTTACGCAAAGTATGCACCAGTTTTGTATGCACAGATAAATTAAAAAAAAACTCAGATGAGCTTTGATTTAGAGCTATTTGCCGCTAATTTGTGGCAACAACTTGAATGCAGTATTTATTGCCGTATTTTGTGGCTCACCTGTTTGCCAAATGTGGGCGATAGCGAGGGAGGAGGTGGAGAGGCGGTATTAATGCGTGTGGGAGGCGTGTAGAGAATACGTTGTGATTCCATATTGAGGCGGTCGAATGCCTTCTCCTCCAGATGGAACTCATCCTCGCTGTTGGCCTCCTGCGGCACAACATCCGGGTTTTTGTCCTCCAAACTGGAATGGCTGCCCATGTTGCGTGAAAGCGGCTCAGCGCTTCCCTTGTCTGCCTCCGTCGTTGTGGCATCGCCATTGACATGCCGACGACTCCGCTTGCTGCGGAATTTAATAAAGATCACCACGCAGATGGCAACCAAAAAGAGTGTGGCAATCACACCAACTAGCGCGCCCAGCAGCGGCGTCAATTGCACCAGCACCGCCGTCGAGGAAGCTGCAACAACAGAAGGACAGATACACAATGGGCAAGTTAGTAAATGCAACCCGGTGAGTAACCGATATCATGTGTCCAGATTGTGGCTTATCCCATTCTCTCTCTCTCTCTCTCTCTCTCTCTCTCCATTTGTCTCTTACCTGTGCGTAGCAGGGGAGCGGAGAGTGTCCGTCCACGCACTCGATAGGCCATCTTGCTGGCTCCCTGGGCATTGACTGCTGTCACACGTATGTTGAATGCCGAGTCACTCGGCAGACGCTTCACTGTAAATTCCGCATACTTGTACGAGGCATTATAGAGTATCTGACGGGTGAGTTCATCGTAGACCTGGGCATGAAAATGCTGTGGAATGCCGCCATCATATCCGGGAATGCATTGAATCTGCAGCGAATTTGCAGTTGCATTAAATGCTGTACAGTTTTTCACCGGCTCGGGAAGATCTGCAATTCGAATAAAAATTTGGAATATATATAACTGATGGCTTCAAATGGAATAATTCACTTAATTGGTCACGAGCTCCTCAGCTTTATTATTTAACCAAAGTTAATAATATCTTTGCAACTTTCATATAATTTAGTCACGAAATGTGTAACGTATTAAAAGAGGCGTCACATTAACTAACCCAACTGCCTGTTAACCAACATATTTCCATTCATCCCCATCAATTACAAATGTTGTAAGAAATTCAATTCATTCATTATGTTTGTCTAATTTTCTACACAAACTCAGTAATTGAAAATATCATCAAAATTTTTAAATTAAGACTAATTAACATTTCAGCCTCAGCATTAATCACAAATTAAGTCCAAAATCCAAATATGAGAAATCAAAGTTTTTAAAAAAATAAAATTAAAATTATTATTAAAATTCTGAATGATTTTCGAAAATAATTAAGTTTTCTAAACGAACAAAATTTAAATACAGAATCAATTTGGGAGCCAAGTCATGAATAAAAAGACATTCCGCATGAAAATCGGTTAATTTTTGATGAAGTTATCAGAGATCAAAGTATTTGAAAAAATATAAAGAGGTTAGTATTAAAATTCTGGATGGTTTTCGAAAATTGAAAAAAAAATTTTATGAACAAAATTTAAATGCATTCAATTAGGGGGCCAAATCATGAAAAAAGTTACATTCCGCATGAAAATTTTATAATTTTTGATGAAATTATTAGAGATCAAAATTTTTGAAAAAATGCATTGGGTGTTTAATTTGAGAGTTCTCTGTAATTCCATGAGGCAAGCGGCATGGTAGACTATAGTTGTCGCAGGACACATGTTATGTTTACTGTTTTTGTAGCTTAAATTGCATTATCCTTGTGGCATTTCAGGCCATGGCCAATGTGTGTTTTAATTTAACGCCAACACCCAATGGCGATAGGTAAATAAATGATGCAACTTACAATTTATTGCATTTGATTATCAGATTATTGGCGACACAGATTGAAGTTGCATCAACAAAGTCAGAACAACCAACAACAATGGCAACATGACCGTCGGTAAATGTGGCTTTTATTGCCGCTGCCAGGGACAATGCAATGGAAGGACACTTGGACAAGGACGGTTAAACAATCGGACGGACGGACGGACGGACGGACGGACAGTGCGTCAAACGGAAAACGGCAAACAATTGCGACGCGTAAAATTGCCACATGGCCAATGCAATATCGCCATGGCCAAATGTAAATAACGTTCACCAACAACAGAGATGCACGCACACAAATGCCTGTCACTTGGACGCGTTACGTGCAACAATTATCTACTGGCCAATGGCCACTGGACACTGGACAGTGGACAGGTGGGATGACCCCTTGCAACCAAAGTGAGTAAACATGTTGCACGTCGTAGAGTGTTGAAATACTCACTCCACGCCTTGATGCGAATTTAATTAAAATAAATTTGTTGTTCTTGCAACTTTAGGCTAAGCAAACTTGCCACTTCAGGTAGAATTAGTGATGAAAATCCCAGCTGATCAGCGAGATTAATATTGGAATTTAAACATCGCTTAAATTAGACAGATTTATTGATTTTCCAAATAATAATTTCAATAATTTGTTGAATAATTTATAATATAGTATTAAATTACGAAGAGGCATATTGTCAATTTTCATAGATTTATTTCACTTGCAAAAAAAATATATCGAATTAAAATTGACTATTTATAGCATTTAATAAAAAAAGCATTTAATAAAAGTATTTAAAATTGATCGTTATTCACTTTATTAGACTTAAATTCACCAACTCAAATTAAATTCAATCCGCAATAGTTATCCAAAATAATATTAGAAAAGATTAAAGATATTTACTTCTTGCTTAATCACTCATTTATTCATCGATGATCACTGCAGTCCGCGGCAGTCCGCGCTAGTGACAAAAGCAGCACGAAGTGCTTACTACAACTTTTTTTTTGTATAATAATTTATATATTAAATTTTAAATCATTCGTCACAAAATGGGATATCAGAAATTTTGGGGCAGGGAAAGACTTTCGTCCCTAGACTTTTACTTTGTAAAGAATTTTTTTTTATGCATTTTTACATCACTAGGTAGAATAAATTGCACTCACCTGCGGGCTGGATGTGGTACCAACAAGGCTGACTGTGTCCCATTGGACTGTTGGCGACGCAGGAGATGGCACCAAAGCTCTCGTAGCTCTCCACGTGGTAGCTGTAAACGTTGTTCAGCGGAGGCGTTGATGTCGTCGAGGGCGTGGCCATGACCTGGCGATGATGTTGCTGCTTGTGCAATGCCGCGAGACGTTTACGCTCAGCCAACTGTCCGCTGATGGTGGCACCGTTGTGATGGACACTCGGTTCTCCGGGTTGAAGGTGCTGTGGTTGCTGTTTTCGTTGGGGTTGCTTGTTCTCCACGTGATTCTTGTGCACCATGTTGGAGTATACCATTTGTGGTTCCATATAATCCTGATAGTTGTCGAACTCCTGCTCCTCGTGCTCCTGGTCATAGTCATCCTCGAAACGCACCGTTTCAGTCATGTCCACAATGCTGGCCACGCGTCCATGGCGACCATGCAACAAATGCTGGCTGCCATGTGTGTGCTTCCGTTTGCTGCGTTGATAATATCCGCCGTTGCCATTGCCGGAAGGCATCTGTAGGGGCAACGTGGCTGGAACTAGATGTGCCAGCACCGGTAACTCGATGAGACTCTCCAGTGAGTTGTTGAAGTGCCACTTGTAATTTAGATTATCAAGTGGATTGGCGTCCACCTCACAGGTAATGTTGATTGTCTGCTTGAGTGCCGCGCGTATAATCGTCGAGTCCGACTTGCACACGGGCGGATCTGTGGAGAAGGAGGGACGGGAAGAGCAAAGCAAAGGACATGAGTGCAGGATAAAGTCAAGTGCTTGGTCGAGTATTGGTCACTTGCCGGTCACTTACATTTGACATCGAGGTAAACCTCATTGCTGGACACGCTGCCTTGCAGGTTGGTCGCTCGACAAAAGTATTGGCCATGTGACGACTTGGAGATACCCTGGAGTACTAGTGTCTGATTGGAGATAATAATGCCGCGTGACGAGTGTAATTGCTTGTCCTGTAGGTTGGTAGGAAGAAAAAGATTTACGATATTAAATTTACGATATTCAATATACGATATTCAATATACGATATTCAATTTACGATATTCAGATATCTTACAGACACACTTACATTGTGGTACCATTCGACACGGGTAATGGCGGGATTGGCACGCACATCACACTCAAGATAGACATCGGAGCCTTTTAGCAGATTGTTGGGATCAAGTGGAGCCCCCAAATTCAAGTTAACAATGGGTGCATCTATAAATAATAGAGAGATTCTACAGTTTGTTCGTATTAATGTGATTCTCAACTTACGCGTCACGTTAAGCACACGGGAATCTTTAAGGTACAGTCCCGTATTGCCATTGCCGAGCGTAGTCATCACCGTGGTATCGCCTTCGTGCAGCTGTTGCGATGTAATACCCGAGTTGAGGGCAATGGAGCACACCACTTGCCGTTCATTGTCCTCCGGCACGGGAATGAGCATTAGCTCGGATATGGTAGTATTACCGTCCGAGGCAGTCTGCGGTCAAAGTGAAAAATAATGTTCATGGTGGATCGTGAGATTAGAGTTGATTGCGAACTTACCGACTGAGTGGCACCCTTCAATACCTGACCTGCTTTGGACCAGATAATGTGCGGTGGCGGACGAGCTCCGATTGCAGTACAGGTTACATGGGTGCGAGTACCGGCAACCACGGCGTGATTTAGGCCTTGAAGCAGCAAACTCAGGGGTGGTACTGTTAGAGAAAAATAAAATTTACGATATTCAGTTTACGATATTGAGTTAACGATATTCAGTATACGATATAAAAATATTTAATCTCAAATCATATCTAGTTTTGAAAGTCACAATAGCGAAAACAATAATAAATTCAGTTTACGATCTAAAATTTACGATATTCAGTTTACGATATAATAATATTAAAACTCCAATCATATCTACTTTTTTAAAATCACACTAGTTATTTTACGATATTCAATTTTCGTTATCTTTATAGCATATATTTGCATGGCATGCGAAATGTAAATTATCGACTCCCATTTTCCCTAATCCTCTGTAGTGTATTCTCGAACCAGCTTTACATTCTCATATATTATTGCACTGGCCTCGCTCATGGGAGCCACAACGCGATTAGCATATTCGCAAAGTGGAACAGAACAGAATAGTCCCCACTTTGCCATAGTTGTTTTGATGTCATAAATGCATAAACATCAGACTGTATGGGTATTAGGGAGCTCCACAATGACAAAAACTTTAATTACATTAATTTCCATGTAAAAGCCAGCACTTTTGCAGGGACCACGCCCACTCTCACTCCCACTTCCGTGCCGACCTTGAACTGTTGACATTTGGCAAGCGGCCAAACGTGGAATGATAAACATAATTACAAACACAAAACTGACTGCGGGGTTTTTCGTATAATTTTTGAGTGGGACATGCATACGATATTAAAAAGATGATTGCCTTCACTTACGGTTCATGTCCAGGATAACTTTTTTGGTCAGCGCAGGAACAACATGGCCATTGGTGGCCTGGCAGGTGTACATCTGTAAAATAGGAGAAGAAAGAAAGCACTTATTTGATTTATACACATTACGATAATTGGCCTTCTATTAATAAGAACAATATGCGATAAAATATTGGCGATAATGAGGGGATGTCTGGAAGATGATAAATCAACCTGACCAAGAGGTGAACATTTAATTTTAATTGCCTAAAATGTTCGTCGAACACGCACCACAAACCCATTGAACCACCGAACCACCCAAAATGCTAATCAATTATGTTTCGTTCACAGGCTCGCTCTGTATTAATATCATAAATTCTGTAGCTACATTTTTGTTGTTGCTGTTGTTGGTAATGCGATACTTTCTGGCCATATACGTTTCCAATTGGGACATTTTATTGAGGCACGAATATTGTAACGATGTCTAATAAAAATATTTGCATAACTTGGGGAAAATTAAAACAGGCCGCTTGTTTTGTCCCTTCCCCTGCCGCCTTCTCCTCAGCTGTCGTCTGTCGCGCAGTCTGTCAAAGTGTCGTTTTTGGCTAGGAAATTGGGTCATAAATTTCCATCGGTTATACAAGTCGCCAGGTGGGGTCGCAGTAGGTCATCGTTGTCCCTGATGTGTTTATTGCTTATGTACGCTGCATTTCTTGTTGCTGTTTTTCATCCGTTTATAGGAATTGCTTTGTATATAGAGAACAAGTATGTCGAAAATGGGAACGGTCTCGATTTTAAATACCAATTGAGCAACTTTTGATAAACTGTTAACAGGTTGAACTAACAGAAAATGTATCTAATATATTTATACCAGAGCTGTTAAATAATGATTACTAGTCATAATGATTAGTAATTAGTTTATTTATTTTTTAAAATATGATTATTTAAGATTTATAATGATTACTTTTTGATTATGATAATAAGTAATCAGAAATAATCAAGATTACTAAAATTCTTATAATTCTTATAATCATAATCAAAAAATAATCATTAAATATTCACAAGGTGATTATACAATCATTACAATTATTTTAAATTTATAATCTAATTGATTACAAATTGTAATTCAAATTTAACAGGTATGATTTATACCTTTGTAGAATACAATTTGAATTTATTACAGAATAGAAATAATCTGCAGATACATTATGAGTTAATTTACAATATTGTAGATCAGCAATTAATTAATTTAATTTCAGTAATGATAGATTAAATAAAAATTCCAGTTAATAAAAAATTGTTGAGGCTAGCAATGGAAGGACTACATTATATGATGGATATTCACAATCTGTGAAAAATACAGCCAAGTAATTTGTGGTCTTGGAACATAATGAAACCATCTAGTGACGTAGTATATTTGTCAGATACATCTAGAAGCTTCTTGTGTTGGGGACCAATAATTTTGAGTATTACGCCGCACAAGTTTCGAGTGATTTTAAGACGAGCATTAATTTAGTTTTGGTTCACAATGGTTAGCGAGCACAAAGCCCGATATTCACAATGGCCAACAATTTGTACAAGTGGCCCGGTCCGAAGGGAAATACCGCTCTGAATCGCTGGATTAGCGTTCTAACAATATTGTTCATTACAGCAAAAGCAAAATCGGCTTAGAATCAACAGAGAGCAACCAACAAATGGAATCCCACAACTGGCAACTGGCAGCTCCACATTGAATGCGAGTAATTCCCCAATGCAGTCGGCGGTTGCATTCATTTCCCAGTCACTTTGATTTCTATTAGCCATTGTGCTATGGATGGTGAATGGTGGATTTGGATGTTGGATGTTGGTTGAGGGGAGATAGAGATGGGGATTCGACCACACCAAGCGCTGTGTCATTAATGGGAGGCGCTGCTTTTGTGGCTAACCGAAATAAATGGCCAGCGGTGGGTATTGTGTTTGGCTTATACATTGAAGTGGCCAACACGGTTAAAGCGTCTTTGTTGACTGCTCGTAAATAAGGCTTAAGAATTTTGGACATCATCTGGGCACTTACCGTTAGCAGATCCTTGCGTTGAATGTTCTTCAGCTGGAGAGCATTGCGAACGGAGCCATCGGGCAGCACCTGATAGGAGTCATCCACCAGGGCGTGTTCTCGCCACCAGGAAACCCGAGGAGGTGGTACCCCACCACTTGACAGGCAGGTCAAATTGATGCTATCCCCTTCCAAATAGGGCCCAGCGGTCTGATCTCTCACTGCCGCACCATGGTGGTCCAATATGGTCAATTGGGTGGGTGGCACTGCAAATCGAAAGGAGACAAATTGAGTTCAAGTACTTCTTGTGATTGTGAATCATTCTCCACTTACCCAAGACTGTCACATTAATGCGCCAATTGCGCGTTGGTGATTTATGGAAATCAACGCGACATTTGTAGAGCCCAGCATCTGAGGTCTGAATGTTCTTGATGCGTAAAGCCGGCGGATTTGTGTCATAGTAAAAATGGGCCTTCTTGTTGAAGACGTTCTCATCAGCCCAGGGTATCGCCTGGTGCAGAGGTCGACCTCTGGCATCAAACCTGAATTAGAAATACATAAATAAAATATTCAATTTAAATATTCTCATGAGATATTTGCATATTTCAAATGCTGAAATTGAATTGAATTAAGTAACTCAATTCAATTTATTAGCTTAACAAATTATTTACATATTGATAAATATTATAAAGCAATAAATAACAAGAAGGATGTCAAATAAGTGAATTTTCCTTCCTTAAAGATTTTGTATCTTAATCAAATCCCAAGCACGTCTTGTTCCACTTATCATATAGAAATATCTATTAAAATGATTATGTCTCTGTTCGATGACACTCCCTGGGGATTAGAGAGGTCGTTTTATTGTCGCCAATCGATTTTATTTGGCAGCAATTAAGAGTCGCAATCAAATTGAAAATATACGAGTATATCACTGAAATTGGAAATGTGTGTCAAATCCGAAATTAAATGGGAATTAAAATCGCTGAAAATGCACAAAAATCCACTCGCAATCAGCCCGTAAAAATAGAATGTCTAATTAACTTTCCCCAACAAAAAAAACAGAATCAAATGCAAACAATGGAAACGATCAAACAGTTTTCTTTATTTCATTGTTATTACCAAAGGTTTTTTTCTGCTTTTTTGTTTATGGCTCTCTCTATGCATTTTGACAAAATACCGCATTAAATGTCAACGCCCCAAAGTTATAGCCAACGGCAGCAACAGCAACAAAAAACATCAACAAATCGTATATCGTAAATCGTAAATAGCCCAAAGTGCATTTCAGAACTTTCGATTTTTGTAAAATTTCAGTTCTTTTTTTTAAACATTTTAAATGGTTACATTTAAATTGTTTGCCATCTGTATATCTCTCTCTCTCTCGCATTTTCACTCTAAATTTTTTCTGGTTTTCCCCCTGGCACATTAGTTTGGCTCTTTATGTGTGTGGCACTTAATTTGATGACACTTGTAAATTTTTAATTTGTTTTTTTGTTTTGTTCCCAAATTCGCGTTGCCCTTTTTGTGTTATCTTTCAAAGACCCGCCCCATGTATTTAGTTGTTGCTTTCCTGGTCCTCCTCCTCTTCCTCTCAAGCGAAATGTTGGCAACCAAAATAAATTTAGCTGTTTATGTTAATTCGTTGGCTCGGACTAAGTTTTTCATTTTATAGTTTGCTTCAATTAATTAATTGATCAATTTAGCGATGGTTGTTTTTATATTTTTTTGTGTACTTTTTAAGCCGATTCCATTTACATTCTGTTTTTTATGTACATATATATTTTTTATTTGTTAGTTGCATTACAGGTCTGTTGTGTTTGCCAACAGTTAAGCTGCTTTAAATAGCCCAAAACCAGAGGCATTTTATTTTTATTTTACATTTTACACCCACAACTATAAAAAGAGATGGAATCATTTACATAATTTTCCTTTCTAGGATGCATCACAATAAATAGATCGTATTCCTCAATTGACCTTTGTTCCATATAGTATTGTTTAAGGTCAATATCTGGCCTGTCCAGTGTCAGTTTAACCCCTGTTTTTGTTGTGTTATTTATGATCGCCTGATAACAAAGCATTCCCCTAGATTATCGCACATCTTGAATATATCAAAAGCTTATGCATATCAGCTTGAGTCTAAGATACCCTCATGATGCTGGTGATTTATCACTGGGGAACATTTAAATGCACCCACGAGTCAACCACGAGACTCCAAAATCCCGAAAGCGACTGCAATATGTAACAGGAATAATAAGAGAGACAGAGACAAAGAGAGAGAGAAGTACGAGTAAGTGCCACATGATGGATGGTTATTTGTTAATGGATTTAAAGATAATTAAATTAGGTTCAGCAGTCTCTTGCCTCCCCCTGATCCACTTTCCTTCAATGCCATACGAACTTTCATAAGTGCAGGCAGCCCCAGGCAGTCAAAGGTCATTGATTGGGCGGATGGAGGGGGGAGAACTTGTACCTGGTTTCTGTCCGTGCAATTGGGCAACAAACTTCTCATGTAATTAATCTTCCGACCTCTTTGGCATATGGAAATTTCACTCGTGTTGTAAAAGCGTTCTAGAACAACACCATGAACAACAAGAACAACAACGAAAATTTATGAAGTGTAGAAAAAGCAAATTAAAATTGATGGAAAACAATAAAAAATGCGGGCATGGGCATGAGAGAAAAGCGCTTTATGTGGTAGCTCGACAGATCTGTTCTGCAAGGTTGGGAAAGCGGAGAGCGAGGTGTGATGAGTATTCGGTGGGCAGAGCCATAAACTTTATGCGGCCATAAAAGCGGCACTCGCAACTGTAATTGCAGTCACCGCAGCGAGTTCATACTGTAGTAGAATCAATTGAACCACATGAATGCACATTCAACTTTGACACTTTGACTTGGAGTATAATCGATTTCATTTCGTTTGGAGTCTGTTATATGGTTATACGTATATATGTGTTGTAAATTGTGCTCCAAGGTTGCCAGCAGAGTATGTAAAATCAATTTATGGTCTAGTGCTCGTCACTCCATCAGCTTTTAAACGCCTCAAGTTCCTTTGAGCTTCTCAAGCGTCTTTCAGATTCGCTGGAAATATGCACAGCATGTAGGTGCATATGTATATGCCACCCAGCTGGTCTCCCACCTGCTAACAGTTCGCGTACCGGGTTACATATTTCTGAATGCCATTCGAGGAAGGCCCTTCCCCTTTTCCCTTCTATTTTCCCTTTGCTCTATAGGAAATATCAGGCCAAGAGATGCACGTACTTGGCTGGCGCTCTTTATATACTCGTATGTGTGTAAGTAATGTTTATATCGTCAAATTCAACATAAATGCCTTACGTTAATAGAATTTATAATGAGCACACCTAGTCGCGTGTGTCGCCATCTTCAGCTTTTCATAATTGGCCCCACAGTGCTCTGGGAATCGAACCGAAAACGTTGACATAGGTATACCTATGTATCTGCAGTAATACCTAACTCCCCTAGTGAGATTGTGTGCTTAAATATTTTCTCGTTTTTTTGCCATTGAAAATATAAGAAAAACGTATCTGCAAAATTGTTTATTTAATTTTTTAGGGTGTCACATTAATATCATCTTATTTGCGAGATTAGAATGCGTGTGTTGCCAATAAAATGATTTTAGGGGACAGCAATCAATGTGCTTTCAAGTACTTTTGAGCTTAGGGTGTTCTTAATCAAGAGCTTAATGAAAGAAGTTCATGTTTTCTTTAATACATTTTCTTTAATTAAGTATCTAAAAAAGAGGGTGATAACTGCTTATGCTTATGGCTTTATAAAAATATATTAAATAGAAGAAAATATAGCAAATCGATATTCGGAAACAGAGAGAGATGAACAGACATTATCAGGGGTGCGAAGACTTCAAAACCAGTCGGAAATCTTCCCAAAAATGTATGGGGTTTTGGGAGATTTTCGGTTGGCTTCCATTTCTGTGGGATCCCTGTATAAACCTCTTTAACTATATGTACATATAGTTATATACAGGCAGAGATGATTAACTGTGCCAAATAAAACTAAATTTAGGTAATTAATGTATAAAGAAAATAATTTAATTATTATAATTAATTTTAATTGTTATTATACATAAATTCCTTGTTATATAATAAATATTCAAAATCTAAGAGCTAACTAATGTCTCAAATGAAGAAAATATATTTGATTTAGCTTTAAAAAAATAATTTCAAATTTAAAAAACACAAAAAAACATATATTATATTATTTTCCTCACCTCTCGTTCACAATGTGTATTACTATAATTATATAACTAAATACTCACGTATAGATGGGCTTCACATTGCCCTGACGATACCAGATGACCAGTTGAACCTTATCGGCGATCATTGTGCCCGGCATTAAATCACACGGCAATGCGACCTCCGATCCAACAGCCGTCAGGACTTCCGAGAGAGGACCTGAAAGATGGAATCATTAGTTGTGGTTGAGTTAATATATCAATTACATTACAAATGACATTAAGGAAATATTATTATGTTGGGGCTGATTTGTCTGTCGATTTCGATTGGGGTCGCATTTAATTGAAATATGTGAACTTTGACATTGTGCGTAGGGCTTCCACAGTTAAGCGGGTGTGTGTGTGTGTGTGCGTGTGTATCTGTGTGTATGTTATAACTATAAATTGACTGACAGTTTGATTTCCTTTTATGATAAGCTGGCGCTGAAAGGGTAAGCATATGAAATGGACTGAACCTATTGGGATACAGATATGAATATGGAGTCGTCATCATCATCTATGCATCTACACTGAAAAAAAAAACATTCTAAAATTCAAGTTTAAAATTCTTGATTTTAGCATGCATTTCTTAAAGTTTGTTTTTAGGATATTATTGTTAAATTAAGTCAATAAATGATAAATTGACACCGACTAAATTAAAAAAAGAACATTAAAATATATGATCTAACTAGAAAAAATTTTACAGAACCTGGAAAATCTACAGCATTAAAAAAGAGTCAAAAAAAGCCTAAAATATATGATCTATTCAAAAACATTTTACAGAACCCTAAAAATCAAGAACCCCTGAATCAAGTATATTGTACTTGGTTTGAGAAAATTCGGAATACTTCTGACACCACATTGATTTTAATCTGGAATGGTGGATATTTTTTTCTGTGTACTACTTGAATATATATTTCTAGTAGTGACATCGAGCGTCGTGTGGCGCCTCAACTCGCAACTCGCGACGTGGTGTCGACATCGATGGCTTCTTCTTCATCTTCCTCCTCTTCTTCTCCCTCTTCTCCGTCTTCTACGGCGTCGCGCTGTGCGTGTGCCGCCCGCTGAGGAGCTGAATGAGCGGCGAGCTGCTCGACTGGGCGGACAATTAGTCGCTGTTGCCCTCAAAGCGGGATCTGGGAATGGGAATGGGACTGTGACTGTAACTGTGACTGGGTGTAGCAACATATATATTCATATGACAATTGAAATGTTGTTGTTGCTGCCTTTGTTGTTGTTGATTGGTATTTGGTATTATCAAAGCATTGTAATTATACAAATTATATTTTTCATATTTCTATTGCTACACCAACTGGCAATGGGCGTGTCGTACGTGCCTATATGCCGCACTCTATCATTCCCCTCCCCCGTCTAATACTCCTTCTCTACCCCACCCAGAAATGCTTATCAAAATTTTGGTGCCTCGACTGTGTAAACAGTTATTGTTTGCATTGCTTTTAAGCTTTTAAAAATATTAGTAAACATTTATCTATTAAGTAGATTATCAAAATGAAAATTCATCGTTGCAGCAATTTCATTAATTTAATGCAATTTTCAATTCAAGTATCTCTCAATTTTCCTGGTCGAATATTATTAGCTGGGTTTATTTCCCTGCTCGATTAATTGTTGTAATAAGCGTCAAAAGTCGCATGCTTTGCATATGAAATGAATTGTTGAAGTGGGCAGAATTATTATTAGCTAATGAAACTTGTGTATGGAATGACAAGTTTAATCTGATGGATTTAAGCTCAACTAGTTAATTGAAAGTAATTCCGAATTTTCGTATGCTCTGAGGAGATAACATAAACTAAGACGATTAACTTGCAAGCTGAAACTTAATTAATAATATTTGCAGCTATTGTTCTCATAGTTAAATAGGAAACATGTTGAATTAATCCTATGATGAAATGAACTTTGCACTCATCAATCGATCCATTTCCACATCTGTTTCACATTCATTCATTGCTACGCTAATAAATTTGGAGGAAGAAAACCCCATTTGAGAATGATGACCATTTGTTATAGCCAACGAGAAAGATGTGTCAAATCAGTATAACAAATCGTAGGAAAATATACAAAACGCACTTAGTCAAATGTTTAACCGGGAAGGAGGCACCAAATCGAAATGGGAATGGGAATGGAAATGGAAATCGAACGAATGATTTAATTCATTGAGGGCAAATGCAATTTGTTTGCCATCACAAATAGGCAAAATGGGGTCAACAGATCAAAGCGATATAAATTGTGCCGCAGCAAATGAGTTACGGATGAAGATGGGAACATTCAACTGAATGAGTTGAGTTTAGGGGGCAATTGCTAATTGCAATCGGACAACAAATGTTCACACACTCTGCATACAAATGAAAACGAATCGAATCGATTCAAATGGAATGGGTATTCAATGAATAGAACTCAAAAAATGCGAGCTTTTGCAACTGTCATCTGTCGGGGAGGTCGTTCGATCAATTTGACTGACTCTACATTTATCCCCCCAGAACTAGAAGATTTATTGTCACACGATCCGAATTGGACGCATTGATTGAATGAATGAGACTTTGACGCCAAAGTGCATTTCAATGTTCTGTAAAATCGTAATGGGTTCGTCTCTGATCTGCTTTGATCTGTTTCTCATCCAGCCGACGCGATGTGTCGGCCTAGTTTTATTAGCCAACAATATTTTGACAAATTTGTTGGTGTCTTCTCGGACATTTTGCTGCTAATGGTGCATGCAACAAATTTCTTGCATGATGTATTCTATAATTAAGCAGCAACATGATTCCCAATCCTCCATCCCAAGCATCCCATGATGTTCAAGATGTTGTGCCCCGATGTTCTCGCCTCATAATTGTGCCACTTAATGTGGGCGTCAACATGATGCGACCAAGTTGTTCTCGATTCCTCTTTCGCCCCATCTCGACATGAAAACATGAAAATATTGTACTATGAGGGAGTTCATAACACTTTTATACTGCTCTTTTATTCCAGAGAGTCAATTTATGAACTCGGAACAACAAAATGCATGTCAATTGCAACGCATTCTTGGAATATTGAAAGAGTTTATTAAAGGCGGGAATGTCTAGATATTGGTTTATATACTGTTTTTATTTATATATCTTGAAAGCATCGCAGTTTTACTTTTTCTTTGCCTCATTTGATCTTGCCCCAGCTCATTTACACCGCTTGCCAAAACAATAAGAGCTAAGTGCAGAGCAATTATCCAGTCAATCAGTCATTCAGTCAATTTTCCCCCCTTTAGCTACTTGTAAACGAACATTTATTTATTTATTTTGCCTGTAGCTCGAAATTGAAATGAAAATATTTTGACAATCGGCTGCATGTGGCGAGTTATGCTTTAGTTCCACTGTGCAACATGAGGTAATTATTTAGATCATTTGTTTGCTCTTTGGGGTATCCCTTGGGGGGCCTTTGGCAATGGGAAATGGGAAATTAGAAACTGGACCGCCCTCGAGAGCTTTTCGTCGCATTCATAAATAAACAGCAACAACTTGGCGCCTCTTTTTAAAACAAACAACACCAAAAGCAACGATCCAAACAGATCGGCAAATAAATCAAACAAAATGTTTATGTTTTTTACATAAAGGAAATGAATGAGTCGGAATGGAAATGTTTTTTAGAAAGCATCAATGTGAATTGAAAGTAGAAATAAATAAAATTTAGTTTTAGTTTAAAATTGTGAAGGAACTTTTGATTTTTAAAACTATAATTTTAGTTTAATTCAGCTTATGAATAAGAAGCTATGTAAATATTTAAATAACATTCTTAAAGGATTTATGTTGGATATAAATAAAATTCAGTTAAACTTTTAAATTCTGAAAGAAGTTGAATCTATTTAACTTTTGATTTTTCAAACTATAATTTTAGATTAATTCAGCTTCTGAATAAATAGTAAATATTTAAATAACATTGTTTAACGATTTATGTTGGATAAAAAATAAATTGAGTAAGCTTTAAAATTAGGAAAGAAACTGAGTCTGTTTAACTTTTGATTTTTGAACTATAATTTTAATCTTTTCAGCTTAACCAAGTTTATAATACCTTAATATTTAAATAACATTGTTAAAGGATTTTTGTTGGATATAAATAAATTTTAGTTTGGCTTTAAAATTCGGAAATAAAGTAAATCTATTCAATTTTTGAATATTTGAACTATATTTTTGTCTTGTTAGTAAGAAACAAACATTTAAATATTTAAAAAGCATTGTTAAATTATTTTTGTTGGAATATTAAAGATTCCTGAGAAAACTCTTACATTGTCAGTTACTATTATGATGATTTACTATGTTCTATGATTAGGTATGTCTAATCAATGTCTATCGTTAAACAATTTTCTTATTTGCTATCAATAGGTTATTTGAAATTCAAGCTAAGCCTAGGCTTCAATTGTCTTTAAGCCACATGTCACCAGCAATAACAACAACAACAACAACAACGACAATTGCTGGTGACAAATTGGCAATGACTCAAGAAAACGCCTTCGTTTCCTTCCCCTCCCCCTCTCTCAATTCAATAGGCGCCACTTGACAGCAAAAGCAACAAAAGCAACAAAGTAACGTAAATGTGTCTTTGATTTTTCCTTTATTTCTATATTTTGCAACAGCAACAACATTGGCAACAGCAATGCTCAGAGTCAGAGTCTCTGCACGTGACCAATGACAATTTGCGACTCAAGTTGTTGGCCATTTATGACCCGACTTGATGACGTCCTTGTCCCCTTGTTGCCTCCCTGTTGAGTGGATTTTTTATTTCATTTTGCTGTCGTTTATTTGACTCCTCCGTTGATTCAAGAAGTCTAGAAGTTTACTCGTTTGAGCTTTAATATTTCCTGCAGGCGCATTTGTCGGATTTTAGGGTCTGAACCAACATCAAAGCGTTGGCGGAAGTTCAAATTGCTCTGGCAGCCCATTCAATTGTTGGCCCCCGAGACCCCAATGGAGTCATAACATAATACGATTCCAATTGCCGTTCCATTGACAATCTCACCTAAATTAACTCCAAAATTAGCCAAGTCGAGACATGAGTTTTGTGGATTTCCTGCAAATATCGCAAGTAACTTTACTTCCTTTTATTATCGGAAGTTGTAAAATATGAGCATTTTTATTGGATTTTCATTTGAAAAATTATTATGCATAAAAGTTGGCTTTTGATTTTGATTGAGGCATTAAATTTAGACAAATAATAGAGAGATCATAAGTCAACTTGGGTCACTTTGTGACTTTATTAGATCAACTGTTATGTGCAACAATTGCGTGGCATGTCTGGGCCACATCAGTCATCCACTGAGTGCACTCGACTGAATGAATATTTATGTTACCGTATATAATAATTTTATGTTTATATTTTATTTATAACAAGCTGACTGCATCGTAATCTATGTTCAAAAATCTTGCGTTGCAGTGAAACTAATTTTATGATGGATTACCTGCCCTCAGTAATACTTCCCCCCCAGTCCAACCCCATCTAAAACCGTATAGCAATACCAATCCGAACTTTGTTGTAGGTTTCACTGTGCTGCACTTATCGCGTCCATCAAGTGCAATGCAGCGTGAGCCTCGCCACGCTTATCACACAAATACACACACATTACACACATCACACACTCCTTCTCCGTGTTAATACACTGAAAAAAATACCAACTTCTAAAATCAAGAACATTCAAATTAAATATTTGGTTCTTAAACTAAGACCATTTTAATACCAAATTAATAAAACTAAGAATATAAATCTAAAAATTCGCAGTTCTTAATATAAGAATTAAAAATCTTAAATTGATAAGAAAATATAAATATGTCATATTTAATATGAAGACAATAATGATACCGTGGCGCTCTGGTTAGAGTCGTCGCTTCACTTTAACAACAAGTCGAAGGATCGAAACCCGCTCTAGCCAAGAATATTTATAAAAAAAAATATATCCAAAAAAAGGATAAATATCAAAAAAAAAAAATAGTTTAAAGTTTAAAACAACACCTGCCTTATTTTTGTATTTATGGTTTGAGAATTTAAGACTGTTTGGTCTTAAATTATGAACTTATTCTTATTTGAAATGATCTTTAAATCAAGATGTGCTTTCTAAATATAAGAATTTTATGTTCTCCACGCATTTTTAAGACCAAAATTCTTAGTTCTCAGACCAAAATTTTGATTTTAGAACATTTTTTTTTATCAGTGTAGAAACCTCAATGCGCGTTTTACTTCTGTTGACATTTGTAAAATGCAAACAGAACACGCAGAGTCGATAGATAACCTGCTCCTTGGACACACAAGGTGCTCGGACTTTCTCAATGGTTAGAGACATCACTCAAAGTGATTAGATCATGGCAACGGGCACGTCTAGTCAAATGGATAGATAGTTAGATAGACAGTTAGATAGATAAGTAAAGCCGCTTCTCGGCGCGGAATCTATAGAAGTATGGCAGAAAGAATTATAGAAGAATATGTGGGAGCTTCAATTAGTTCGATTTTATTGCCCAAATGGTTACGGCAATGACTTGTTTCCCTATTTTCATTTTCCTATTTTTCCCATTTTTACGATATTGACACTAGAAATCGTGACTTTTTCATTATGAACGGGATTTACACGTGTTTATGGCAGCTCATAAAAGGGGTTTGCCCCGCCTCAAAGGAAGTTCAATGGGTCGCACTCGAGTCTAGTATTCCCTGAGTTCAAGATGTTAGTTGAGTTCCCCATTTAACTACCAAGTAAGTCGCATATTTATGGAATTGTTGCTGCTGCCAGACAGGACACATTATGATGCCAACTTTGCCAGGGTTAGCCTGGTTCTGTCTGTATTATTGCATTGTTGTTGGCGCTAAAAAGCAAATGGAAGTTCGCTTTGAAGTGCCATGACACCTTTGACAAATAGTTGCAATAAAATGTGAAGAGTCTACCTTAAAGGTTAAAGATGGAGCAGGCATCTTACTTGGCTTGGAATTCCGCCCCTGAACTAATCGTTGGGTAACATGATATTCATGCCGCATCAAATTAGCTGTTCTAGCCACGTCGTTGGCAGGCACGGAGGCAGGCACAATTTTAGCCTACCCGAAAAAGAAGATATTATGCAAAATAATATATAATTTTGATAGCACCCAATTTGAGCCTGTCATAACAAATGTGCTGAAACAAGTCCTGAATATGTATGCCCTATCCTCTCTTCCTTTCTCTCTCTCTCTCTTTTCCCACTTTGCACGCAAGGAAATTTCTGAAAAAAAGCAAGGAAAATATCAAACTGGCCCACAACAGCGGAAAAAGTGAAGCAACACAAAAATCGATATATGTAAAAAATGTTTGCATGACTTTAGGAAATTTAGCAAAGTTGTTGTTGTTGTTGTTGCTGTTGCTTGGATCTTGCCTGTTCGTCCTGCCTGCTCTTTGGGTCTGGCCAAATAAAGCTTCATTGATATGAAAAATATCTTTTAAATGCTATAAAGCAGCTGGGAGCGAGGGGAGTCGATGGCAATGAGGGGACGTCGGCGTCGGCCTCTGTGAAGAGCGGCCAAAACAACACTCATAAAATTAATATGATATAATAAAGAAAAATTTGCAAGCTGCCAAAACCATAACGATTGATTCTGAATTATAGCCGACAGCGGGGGCTATCGAGGGGGGAAGTGGTAGCCCTGGTTCCGCCCTCAAAGGCCACTTTGCCGCAATATGTTTGTGGGGCTCTAAGCGAAACCGATTCGAATAAATAACACAGTGCCACATAAAACCAAATATGTTGCACCAAAAATGAAGAAAAAATACGAAGAACGAAAAAAGATGGTTTGGTTTTCGATGGGACGTGGCCACAAGGAATTTCGAAAAGGGATTAGTGCGCCACTTGCTCAACCCAAGCGATTTCAGAGGGGGATACGTCAAATTAATCACGGCATTGTTCAGCGCTTTTCAAAATAATAAATACTTCAGCGCAACTATAATATAAATTACTCAAAATCATTTCACATTTCACTATCGCAACGAATGCAACCACACAGAATTGAATAGAATAGAATATAGGAGAGAATAGAATAGAATTGGGAACTCTGGGAGATCGGAGAACACAGCGGAACTGCGTGTTTGGACAGTTTTAACATTTGGTTTCAGTTTTCCTCCCCTGCCATGCCCTTTCCCATTCCCTTTGTCGTACGTTGTCATGCGTTTTGTGTGTCAACTTCAAATGAAATGAAACGTCTGGGGAATTTGTAGATCATTAATAACGTCGCACACAAAACAGCAAAAAGTATAAACGCATTGGGCCACTTAGGAGCCATGAATGGGCGTACGACTAGGGAAAACAACAACTACAACAACAACTATTCAGTTGTCAACGGCCCTCGGAGCAACAAAAATATATATAATAAAAATAAAAATGCCAGGGAGTACCCAGAGCGACTGTAGCATTAAATTGGAATGGCAAAAATTAATCACAGCAACAGAGGAATGAATGAAAAATGCAATCGCTGCCGGCTACAAGATACCTTTGAGTATATAAATACGCAAATAGACTATGCTTAAATATGAGGCAACATGAGATCAGCTGTTCTAAGTTCCCTTGAGATATTTCCATTCACTGTGCAAGAGAATGATTTAATTTTAGACTTATGTATCCTATCATTCATCAAGTCACTTTGAGCACAATCTAAACTTCATCTTCTTTCTTATGTCAATCCTGGATCAACGCACTTCATAATTTATGAAGTATCTAAGCTATTTTTTCTTTAATTTAAATAAATTCAGCTCTCATCATTTTTTACGCATATTATTTAATATCATTTAAGCAAAACTTAAGAGCTTATAAATTCGCTTTAATTTTATTATATGAGTTTCACACGTTTCACTATAAATCATAGAATATAACAGCTCAATTCAATACTCAATCATTTCTATCCTAACTCACAACACTCTTTCAATCCTAAAAAATTCTATATCTAATCATATTAGCCCTCGGGTATATGTATTTCTCATTGAAATCGTGAGGTATTTTTAGGATTTTTAAGCCTCTGCGATTTATGTGGAATTGAAACAAAATTCATGTGCATATTTTTGTTGAGTTTTTAATTTCACTTTTCATGCTCCTCTTTCAGTATCAAACTGGCACAGCAATTTTCCATTTTCGTATTCGCTTGTTTCCACTATTATTTTGTTTTCGTGGCAGCTCGTTTTGTTTTGCTTTTCTGTGTTTTGTTAGTTTCATTTTAGACGTTTTTTTTATTTTTTTGGCCACTTCCGGCCGAAGTTTTGGCTTTGCTTTTGTCTGGTGCCACGCTTTTTTAACGCTGCACTTGGGAATAGGGGCTAGAATATAAAATATAAATGGGGAATGGGCCCCCAGTCAAAAAAGAGACTACAGAAATAAAGGTGCATCCATAAAATATGGCGTGTGCATCTTTTGCTTTGTTTGCGTTTAATTTGAAGCGAAAAATGTCAAAAAGCTACAACAGAATTAAGTAAACAAACTATAAAAACAGATTATGAGACTTATAAACATAAACGGCAGAGCATTTATTAAAAAATTGACTAAAACGAGCCGAAAACTGAACACAGATTCAAAGAGTTAATTTAGAGAGGAAAGGAAAACTAAGTTAAGAAAAGGTCGCGTTTTAATCGCTGTTAACTTAATTAACAACTGGAGTTTTAAAGCTTTGGACAGTTTAATAGTTTAACAGTTTTTAGTCGCTTTTTGAAAATTTTTGAAATATGCATCAAGTGTTTTTTTTTTGTTTTTGGTGCTCACTCATGAATATTCATCGGACCCAAACACTTGATGAACTCGTAAATTTTCCGACACTGCCTTTTAAATATGCATGAAAATCAAATTTGCCTTTTGCAGAACACAAGTTGATATTTAAATTTATATATATACACGTTATATATATTTGTATATTTTATTGCCTCGCCGTCACTTTTATATACATATATTCAACTTGGAGGCCCACTTGATATGTGTTTTTTATTTATTTTGTCTTTTGTTTTATATCAACTTAATTGTGGGGGCTTCTGTTTTTAGAGGAGATTGAATGGGCTGTTTCTATCATCAATCGTGTCAAAATTTTGTAATTTGTAAATATCAAACTCATCGCAGCGACGCATTTGTCTAAGACTAGATATAGATAGATGCCTTTGACAAGATTGATGGATAGATAATACGACTGATAAATCTCCATTACTGCACACATCCTTTTTCCAGTGACATCCGCTGAGAGTTAATTTGAAGACAGTGAGACAATGATTTGATTTTGGCCGTGTCATTGTCGTTGTCAGCCCTTACGAGGTGATTTGAGGATACGCCCAACCATCACTTAACTTGGTTAGCAGCTGCCAAAGGAACTGCTAACCAACTGCTTCTTCATTTGTCATGACCCAATGACAACAAGGTAATCAGGGTTCAATATAATCACAATTTAGCTACTTTTCAGCCGAATTTGAACTGGAAAGGTGAAATTTGTAATGTAAAATATAGATGGATCATTTGTGAATAATAAATATCATCTTAAAACTAAACAAAAATATAAGTTTGATCAGCTGTGATTTATAAAATCAGTCAGGAATCAATATAATCACAAGTTAGCTCTTTTCTAGTCAAATTTGGACTGGAAAGTTGATATTTATAATGTAAAAGATAGATAGATCTTTTCTGAATAATAAATATCATTTTAAAATTAAACAAAAGTATAATTATGATCAGCTGTGATTTATAAAACCAGTCAGGTATCCCTATATAATTACAATTTAATTATTTTTCAGTCGAATTTGGCCTTAAATTTTTAAATTTAAAATGTAAAATATAGATGAATTATTTCTAAATATTGTCTACTATTTGATAAATATGATAAAAATCATCTTAAATTAAACAAAAGTGGAATTATCTAAATATTATTAAAATCTAGCTATTATCAAATAAGCTTTTTTTTGCTTGTATCTAGACAACACTGTCGCATAAAAAAAAACACAAGAAAGACACTGATTGCGAGTGTCTAGAAAAAAAACTGAAGGAACCATAAAATAGTCGATTGATTGGCATCAATGATGGCATTTTAACCAAATCACAGACCCATTTACAGCAGATACCTAATGCAGATGGGCTGACAACTCTAAGTCAGGGCTGAAGTCAAATAATATTGTCGAATACCCGAAACTAAAACCGAGAAGCCGACGTGTCATCGTTAAACGGACCACCAAAGTCATAAAGTTCCATCTCCTAACTGATTGAAGGTGTCTGTTGCCAATTGTTTTCATATAAAACTTGGACCATAAATTGATTTATAGGCTGTACATTAAACACACTCATCTAAGGCTTAGGTAAAATCAATCTATTATTTATTTATTTATATTTTCATTCGATATTCGAATTTCCGATTGTCAAAGTTGTTCTATGTTTTGCCTGATTAAACCACAAAATAGGAGAAAACATAATTAAAATTATGTTTTTGTTTTTGTTTATGGAAACTAAGGCAATTATCAAGTAATTATAGAAGCTAATTAGATATACAATTGAAAATGTTATTATTGAAATCAATAGAATTATTTTTAAATCAACTGAACATGCAAAGTGCCTTAGGGTGCAAAAGGATGTAAGTATGTGTATGTACATATATAGATACTACCCCAAATCGTTGAATATCGATTTCTTTAAGTAAGCAAAGCAGACAATTTGTTTTTCATTCACTGTGTGCATAGCATGAACATGAGCATCAGAATAGTAAAAGCATTTCAAGTGAAAATAAATAGTAGAAACAAGAACAACGGCAACGAACAACCAACATCAAAGGACACACAGATATACACACATGTCTAAGTATAAGCAGGGAAAATCGCTTATGCAGGAAGCACTTTTCTTTGGGGCTCCTGCTGAGATTTTCCACGCAGCATCAGCGACTACTGCAAGGATAAGAGCTCGCTTTCTTATCCTCAAACTCTGCAGGCTTCTTTCCTCAATGTGGCTCTGTGTGGGAACGTGATTTCAGCATAATTCCGTATATCAGCGCATAAATGGAGCATGCCAGTGACACACTCTACAATATACACTCTCTATGTAGTCAGAGTCACGGCCAAATGCCGCCAGGAGCTGCACTTTTCCACTTCCCAATTTTGAGAACTCGCTAGCGGGTCAAGTACATTAAATGCGAATGCCAAATTTGTTGAGAATCCTCTGCACATATGTGAGAAGAACATGTAAAAAATGCTTAAACCATCCCAAAGTCCCAAAGCTGGATAAAAATTTAAAGGGAAGGCCAAGAAGTTGCGGCAACTATAATAGAAACCAATTTATATTTATATTTATATTTATTAACATATTTCATGTTTCGCTTACTTTAGAAACTGCCCTCGTATTATGCTGAATCGGCCATCGTTCATTGCTGAAAATGGAAAATCATCGAGTGCCAATTTACAATTTGCAAATCGAAAAGGCATCCGACGCCAATGCGCAATCCTCAATTGAGATTCGAGAGTCGAGAGTCCGCAGGCGGCACATGGTGAACAGGCGCGACGTCAAAGCCAGGATTCTGCCTTGACCGCATCAACACACACACACACACACATGGAATACACTCATACACACTCATGGGATACACTCACACACACTCATATACATCGATAGGTGGTTGCCAAACATGAAACATGAAATTCGAGCGGTTTAAAATTGAGCCCATTGATTTTTGAGTTGAGCACGTCTACCTCCGCTGTCCTCTCCCCCGCAGTGTAAGGAGTCTGGATATTTCTGTATTTGTATGCACTGAAAAAAATTAGCAACTTCTAAAATCAAGAACATTCCTCTTAAATATTTTGTTCTTAAGATAAGACCATTTTAAACCAAATTACTAATGCTGAGAATATTAAGCTAAAATTTCACAGTTCTTAAATCAAGAATTAAAAATTTTAAATTCTTAAGAAAATATAAATATGTCCTATTTAATAATGATACCATGGCGCTCTGGCGAGGGATCAACATATAATCTGAATATTTCTAAAAAAAAAATAGATCCAAAAAAAGTATAATCATAAAAAAAAAATAAAAAAATAAGTTTAAAGTTTAAAACACCTGAGAATTTAAGACTGTTTGGTATAAAACAAAAAACGTATTCTTATTTGAACTGTTAATAAAATCAAGATGTGTTTTCAAAATTTATGAATTTTATGTTCTCGACGCATTTTTAAGACCAAAAATCTTAGTACTGAGACCAAAATTTTGCTTTTAGAACATTTTTTTATCAGTGTGTGCATTTGTTTTAAAATATTTTCTGACTTTTCTGCATTTTCATTCATGCCGCACAGCGTCAAAGGCCGCAGCAATCCATTCACATTCACATTCCATATCCCTATCCATTCACAGGATGTTGTTGCGGGTGGATAATTTTTCAAGTACTTGCTGCCATGTTCTGTTCCAATGCTGTTTGCTTAGCTTCTGTTCTTCGAGAGTCACAACTGAAAAGGGTCGGGATATTCTATGTGTGTTTTATGGTTTTTCTTCCTTTTTTTTTCCAATATATGTATTGGGAACTGAAATCACAAGGATTAAAATGAGCAGCATCCGCCAGGACTCTGTTTATTTGCCTTCGCGCTTAGCGCCGTCAAGGGTTTTGATTCCATCAGACAAGGATGCTCCTCAGCTGCGGCAACGCCAACATTTTAACAAATTGTTGTACAAATATTTGGAATTCAAAGTTGCCTGCAAAAGGACAAGAAGACTCCCTTGACCAACCAAAAATACAAAAAAATACACAAAATTCCCGTACGCATTTATTGAATTAATGGATTATTTTTGTGTGAAAACATCTGCGTTCTCCACACATTTTTTGTTGTTTATTGGTTTTTGTTTTCTCTTTCGCTTTTATTATTATTTATTCAAAACACTTTGGCTCCTGGCATATTTATTTACTTGTTTTACACTCTTGGCAGCAGATAAAGCTGCCCTTATATATATACAGCACTTTTTTTTTCGGATACATTTGGAAATCGGTTTCATTTGCCGCATTGAAATTGAACTCTGTGCAAATCATTAAATGGATATTTAAATTTAAGGGAAATTTGCAATAAAGTTCAAATGTTTACAATTTCAAGAGGGTGTTGCTAGGAAACTAATCGTTAATTTTTAAGGTCAATATTTAAATACTATTTAAAAAAAGTTAATTCGGTTGCTTTACAATTATCCTGCTTTCGCTTTCTTACAAATAATTATTACCACATTGAACTCGTTTCGGCAGCAATTGTGGAAACTAAAAATCCCGCCAAATAGTTTGTTGCATGTTCAAATTACATTAAAGAGTAAGATTAGCCAAAAAAAAAGGAAACAATCACAACTGGAACTGTGGGCAAACACAACGAGGGCCAAAGCACAAAAAACCATGTCAATTTTCTATTCCAATTGGCCAAAATGTACAGCTTACAGTTGGAGGCCCGTTTTTATTTTTATTGGCCACATTCATTCCAATTGCGGCTACTCACACATACACACACAGTGGAGTGGGCGTCTAAACACATGCCACAAATTGGCCAAAAGGAAAACGTCGAGGCGCCAGTAAAGTTGTTTTTTTTTGTTTCGCATTAAAATGCACTTGTTAACAAGTAATTTGTCGGGGAATGGCAGATATTTGCTTATCGCAGTCATGAAATCAGTTCAGCGAAATAAAAAAGGTTGAATATTTGATTAGATAGCAACGCCATCGGGCTATTTAAACGTTTTTGGGTAGACTGTTTGGAGCCCCATATCGACCTCGAATCTGCAAAAAGGACAACGTATTTTACATTTTATGTGGTCCAAACTGAATGCCCTCATAGCTTGTTAGACTTTCGGATTGCTAATTGAAGTTGATACTCTTGGAGAGGAAACAATTTCTTATATGGAATGAGAAGTTGAGTGCTCTGAAGATGCACTTATAATTAAGATAATGACAACTTCATTTAACGTCACACACACATAAAGAAAGCACTTCATAAGCCTCAAATGCAAACATATAGAACTTAATCTTTATTAGAGCATATTGAAGAGCTAAAAATTAAGAGGGGAATGAAACTCGAGCTGCGACTGCTTATAATTTTAACACTTAAGCCGCATTGAAGTCAACTAAAGTACTTGAAAATAATACTACAATATGGTTATGGTTCTTAAAAAACAAAACAACAACGAGAAAAGTCAAGTCAAAAATCCCCAGAGAGACCAAATCAATTTCAATCAAACAAATGCAACCGTCCGAGGAGAGGCTCAGGCATCAAAATTTACTCAAGTGAACCAATAAAAGAAAGCATGGAACAAAAAACGAATTGAACCCAAACAGGAAAAGTCAAAAGAAACTAAAAGCCGAGGGACTTGAGGGGTTGAGAATAAGAATGAACATTCCGGGAATGAAAATGAAATTGAAATGAAATGCATGTTACAATATAATTGAGAATAATCAAATTTAAATCACATTTGTCTGACGCTGATCATGATAATCACAATGATGAAGATGATGATGATGATGATGATCTGGAGATGGCATCGATAACAGAACGACAAATGTTGTCAATGAAGAAGGCTCTAGTGAGTGTCACAGTTTGTCACCAGCAGCATAAATCCAATTACACATGGCACGATTCGGTCTCAAATTCGAGGGGGAAATTCGACAGGCGATTTGTATGAAAATTTACAAAATCCGCCCCGCATCCGCATCCGCGTCCGGAATCGTATTCGGATTCGGAACCACATCTACATCCCTCGGTCACAGTTGCAGTTGCCATCATCGAATTGCTTTGCTATCCAAGCGCAACATTACGAGTACAAACTCGGAAAGTGCACTTCTATTTTCCAGTCCCTAGTAATTAACGTTGATGTAACTGTGTGTGTGTGTGTGTGTGAATTCGGATGCCAGATGTTTGGCCTGAAAGGTTACGCCTCTGTTTCAAAATACACAAACGAAAAAGTCAACAAACAGCCTGGAAGGCAACAAACACATAATCACAGTTAGCGGTAATGAACCTAAAAGAGTAACTGCTATCCAAACCCAAGTTCACAGCCGGAAAATCCCGAAAAACCCATTGACATTTGATTCCATTTTGGTGAAGTACATTTAAATTAAAGGGACAGGATTTTAGCATTTAAAAGAGTCATGACTGTGTGGATTTAAATAACAAATTCGTATACGTAATTTTCTAATTATATCTTTTGTAGTCAAGTTAATATTGCGAGAATTTTCCAAATAAATATCACATGAAACAAGTCACCTATCGCAATAATTTTTAAAATTTATTTTAAGGCTTATAGAATTAAGTTTTAAAATATACATTTCATCTACCTATTTTCTCCGACAGGTTAGAATTTTTTTGACTATCCTGAGTTAATCAGCATTATTGCCAATTACAGATTTCTTTTAATGAAGTATTACTTTAAATTAATGTTTTAATAATAACTATTTTATCTAAAGATATAATTTATAGCTTCACAGTGGTAACAGGTTTTGTCCCATAATTTCATTAAGTTACCAACGTCAACAACTTGGTTTACAAAAACATTTTTGGAAATATATATATATTTTTTGTTTATTTATTATTATAATTATTTTATTTTTAAACAATGAAACCTGTCAAATGTTTTTCCCCATTTCCCTTTTAATTTAAAGATCATTGCACCTATTGGAAGTTAAAACTGAAATTATAACAAAATGTAGCAACCCCTGCGTTGCCCTCAACCACCAAAGTGTTAATGGCTAAATTACTTTTCATTCTTTTTATTTTCATTTTTCGGTTTTCTTTTCGTTTTCGGTATTTGTAACCCTGCGCACTTTTTCAACATTTCCATTTTCATTTCAAAACATTTCGACTTGTGTTCATGCGGTTACGCTGTTTATTTTTCAATTGAGGTTTTGACGCAATTCCGTCAATGACTCCGAATGTTTTATTTATGCCGCACGAGACGCAATCACTGTGTGTGTGTTTGTGTGTAATGTGTGTGGATCGATACACTCAGTGTGTAACCCTATCAGTTCTGGGTACATGCAATATATGATATAAAGAAGGGAAAAGGGATCACAACACTCACCTTCATCAGCCGTCGCCGGGTGCTGCTCTCCCAGGCTGCCAGGGACGCTCAGTGTCAGGATAAAGGCAGCCAAGGAGAGCCACAGTAGTGGGTAGAAGTTATGCTCCTTGCTCATGAGCTTGCTGTTATTGTTCTTGTTGTTTCTTTTGCACATTGTGGCAATTGCGCACTGCGACTTTCGGAAGGAGGAGAGAGCTCTTGTTTCCAGTCAGTTCAATCTATGATTCCGACTCGTATTTGGCTGCCTTGTTTATTGACAGGTAGGACGGGCCCTCACCTGGCCCCCCTATAAGTAAGTATTATGTATGTGTATTTGTATGTGAGTTCAAACTTTTCGCTTTGCTTTTGTTAATTTAGCGTTTTTCATAAGTTTTTCATTGCGGCAGACAGCTTTTCCGAGTTACTCGCTAAACTTTTTCGAGTTGATGTTTGTATTGTTCTCATCGTATTGCATCACTCTCTGTCTCTCTCTCTGTTTTTTGGCTATCCCTTTCTATTGCTGTGTTTATGTGGTTTTTCGTCAATTCAATTCGATTTGATTTGCATTCGGTTTTTGCCATCGACGTGCGCCACTGTAAATAGAAAATAGAATACGAAACATTTTCACGAATTAGTTTTCATTTATGCATAGCGACAACAACAACAACAACAAAAACGACCACAACTCCTACAAAATATTGAATTGCAAATGAAATGAATCAAAGAATGTGTGTACAATTTGTATTTGAATTTGAATTTGAATTCCGTTGCTGTTTCGCAGCATGCAACACATTTTTGATCTTTTCATTTGCAAAATTACTAAACATTTCGATTGCGATTTGATGTGTCTGTCAGAATTTGAAATGCCTTTTGTTTTGCTCAATTTTAGATGGCTGTGAGGTATTGTATGTCAAGCAGATAAACATCGTTTTCAACTTGTATACGTACGACCTGTCGGATAGTTACAATCATAAAGTTGGCATAAATTAAGCTAAATTTAAAAAAAAAAAAAACTTACAACTTGAAGCTTTAATTAAAAAAATGTTAGGTAATAAATCATAATATATCATATTGTTAAGTTAAATGCTATAAAAAGTTAGTTAACTGAGTCTTTAATTAGACATTGCTAAAATGGGAATATTGTAGACTTAATTTAGAAGTCTTTCATTGATATTGAATATTATATTTAACTTTTTGTGTAAGGCTTAAACCTCGTTAAAGTTGAATCAACAAGCCCAGCTAAAAGAGTTGAAACAACAATTTGACACGCACATAGTTTGAGAAAATACCAAAAATGCCTTTAGCAAAGCAACAACAACAACAAGAACAACAACAGCAAACATGAAAATGGAAAAGCTTCTGTTAAAATGACTCATTTGGAATGCATGGGCCCCTGCCGAACTAATGTAATCATTTTGATGGCAACTATTTAAATATTAAAAATGCCCGAAAGCGCTCACAGTGCTCGACAGCCACAGCATGGGAGCAATATTTTTGATAGATTACAGTCCCAGAGACCCCCCCCTCACCACCTGGAGCTGCCAAATGACCAGGTTGCTGGTCATTGCCGAAGGCCGAGTAAATAATAAATAAATAAATATTTATTTTAATATTAAACAAGAAGAATGCTGAACATGCATTTGGGGAATATGGAATATGAAGGGGAACATTTTCATTTTTGTCAACCTTTCAACATGACAAAACAAATTGACCCCAATTTTTTATAACAAATACTCAGTCGTAGAGTCGACTGAAAGGGGAATAAATGTAACCAAAAATGAATGCACAAAGTAAGAACAACAAAAACACACACAAGGCCAGGTAAAATATTGCTTAATATGAAGTAAATACAAAGATTTAAGTAGCAATCAGGCTCCAAAGAGCAACTCCTGCCCTCTCCCTAGGGAAACTTTCCCTCGACATGCTCTAGTTTATTTCTTCTATTCTGCTTGAAGCAATTTCGCAAGATTTCCTCTAGCTACGGGACTTACCAGTAATACTTCTAACACAAATACAAATACAAATACGCTGACACTCTCACACACATTTACATTGACACTTTCACAGGCGAACAGAACAAATGTGAGGGTCTCAATGAGAACAGGTCCGATTAAAGGTAAAATCGGGCCCATTAAAAATTACAACATTTTAACTTTCTGATTTATTACAATTAACACAACTTAATTAACAATTATTCAACAATATTAATAGAACAAGAAACAAAAATTCAATTAAACAATTTAACATTTTTTAAGTAAATCAATCCGATGATTCAGATGTCTCACTATCAGTATCTACTATAACAATGAAGGGTTTTCCATGCTTTTTCATATAATACGTAAAGTGCATGCGACAAACAGGACAACGGTGATTATGGTACACGTAATCGCAAAACTCCTCCATGCATTCCAAGCAAAAGGAATGATTGCAGGACAGGAACACCTCGTTTTTCTTTGGCCCCAAGCAAAAGACACAACAGTCCAGTTCGTCATTAATTTGCTCCATCACTAAGCTAAAGAATTTCAACAAATTTATCAAACTTTCGTAAATATTCTTTCGACAGATTTAGAAAAGTAAATGATTTACATTTTTATAAATTTATAAAAAAAATTATAAATATATTTTCTATTTGTAAATACTATCCTTAGTTATTAAGTTTTAAATTATTTTTTAAATATTTATATTATTATCCTTTCTTTTCTATTTTTTTTTTTTTTGTTGCTTCGATTAGGTTCTATTTATAAAAACTATCCTTAGGTATTAAGTTAAAAATTCCTTTTTAAATATTTATAAGTTCTTTGCTTCTCTATTTCTCTTCTTGTCTATATTTAATTAGGTTCTAATAACGCCACTGTGATTAGGGACATAGCTAGCAGGACTGACAAATAAAGATTAAATTGTAATTTCGTGTAGGCTTTCATTTAACTTTTATTAAAAGTTGTAATTGTTAACTTAAGTTAATTTGTAAATCAATTCGGAGAAGCACTGATAAATAAATAAATAAATACAATTTAAAAGCGGCCTTTTTGGCAAAGCACCCCTCGAGTCGCTCCTGTGTCGCTCCTTTGGCTCATACTGTGTCTACAATTTTCGTAGCAGCAGGAATTAAAGCAGGAGTTAGGGGGAAAGTGGCAACTGGCAACTGGCTACAATGCATGAGTTGCCATTCATAATATTAGCGCGTCGAGGCGATGACGACGATGGCAACGAGGACGAGAACTGAGTGTAACACACACACACACACACATACAAACAAAGACTCAAGCCATGTGCAAGGACGTTGTTGTGGGCTCGACAACGGATTGGTAAATAGAGGCAGTGAATGTAGAAGTGGAAGTGGCAGTGACAGGGAAAGAGTGCCACAAACTACACGTGTACGCAAAGCAATCAACAAGCAGGATACGAGTCGAATGAGTAACATAAATAATAAAAACGAGAGTCGCTGGCACCTTCACCTGTCCCCCGCCCCCCCTTCACCCATGAGTTTACCCCTCAATCTACCACTCGCAATATTCACATGAATGATGTCTGAATGGTGAATGTGAGTGGCAGACAGACGCAAGGATAACTTGGTAGAGGGAAGACACACAACCGACAGGACGCTGCATATTTATGCTGTGCCTATTGGCGCCACTTGAGACCTCAGGACCTCAGACCTAAGAGAGACGACGGACCTGCTTCCCCATTTGTATCTAGCGCAAATAGAAAATATTTATATATTATGCAAAGTGAAATGCGTAGTATCCATGGAATTGGAGTTGGAGATGAAGACATTGCCGAATAATAGAAACCTGTTGGCTGAAAATCTAATTTTCATGCAGGAACCAACGTATCCCAATGATTCCCAACGAGCCCAGGACGTGTAAATATACTCAAATTTACCAGTACAGGGGGTTTCAAGACACCTACGCACACTACGCACAGTTCCAGAGACATAACTCAGTGGGATGGTTGGAGGGAACATGGGTATTTAATTTGGGTTTATGCCTCTGACAGGATTATGTGAGACTGGTAAGTGTAGAGATGTTAACGTTGCTCCTTTTCTTATGTAACATACAAACATAAGTAAACGGATAGATGGCCAATTGTTTATGGCCCTATTGTCGAATTGTGATGCGAGTAACTGTGTCTGGAGTAACTGTGTAAACCGTAAAACAAGATTTGTATTGGCCAAAGTGATTGGAAGTAGGAAACCCCAAAGGACTACAGTAAATAAGGAGGTCTACACAATCGTCCATTGAAATAAGTTTGCTTTAACTCACGATTGGGAAAAGTAATGTAGAAAAGAGAAAAAAGAACTTAAAGACTGTTGCCCTTAAAGTCAGAGATTTTTCCCTTGCCAAGACAATTTGCATAAGTGATTTGATGCTGCTTGTGAGTTGAGTGATGTTGCTAGGCGGGTTTCAGTTCGTTTCACATGATCTCTACATTTCCCAGAGATTGAGGTAAACTGCGTCAAAACAGGACAACGTGACGCCAACAAATTTATGAGAAGTAAGTAAATTACAAGAGAAGACAAGAAGAGGAGAGGAGAAGGCTGGACCACGTCACATTGACAGCATCTAGTTGTTATTGGAGTGGGAGGAGCTGCTGTTGCAGTAAGTGAAATTAATTAAAAAGGACGCATGGCGTTTGTCAAGGATTGTTGGCTGTAAGTCTGTGGCAGACGGCAGGAAACGAGGACAGACTGACTGCCAAGCACACAATGAATGGGCAAAAAGATGTCAACACTTTGTTGAAGATGATGACGTCGTCCTCCTGTTCGTCCTCCAGTTCGTCCTCGTCCTGTCCATTGTTGGCTGTCATTGTTTCATATTGCTCTTCTCATCGTCCTTCTGTTGCTGTTTATGAAGTGCCAGGATATTTGCACGTCGCCTCAGAGCGGGGCGCATTCTTAATAATAGAATCTTACTTCTATTTTTGCTCGCTTCGCGTTTCAAACTCACAACAACAGCAACAACAACAATGAGCACTTATTCTTTATTTTGTTTCCACTTGAGTCTGCTGGGAATTTCCTTTGAAAGAGGTTACTTTGCTTTTTCAGCTACAGTTTCAGTTTCAGCGTCTTTTTATTTTACTTCACGTAACTTCTGTTTTGCCACTTGAAGTATTTTCTTTGCAGCCTTTTATAAATTAATATTCCTTGTTTCTTTCTTTTGAGTAATGGGTTCAAGTGTTTAGCCAACTCGTCTTGGCATTTTAATAATTGAATTTAATATTTAATGCCACGAGTTGAATTTGTCAAGTTCCCTTTTCTTTTTAAATAAATACTCATCTACATATATGTTATTCTGAAACAAAATTGAAATTTCATAGAACTTGGATGCTCCCACCGCAATTTACACCACATCAAATCATGTTTAAATTCTGCGGTTGAGATATTTAATTAAATTTGTTTATGGCTCTTTGCTCTGGAATTTTCTTTGGCTAAGTAAACATTTTGCTTAATGAATTTCTAACTAAAAGCGAACAATTTAAAACTTTTCCTGCAAGTTTTCAACCACTTGAATTAGACACAAAAATGCCTCGGCTAAAAGCCACACAAATCAAAAGAAGAATTCCAAAATGATATTAAAACGTTTTAACAGATATTCGAACTCGTATCCTGGCGATGTCATAAAGTCCTGTGTCCTCTTTCTACCGTGGTCAACCGCATAAATTGTTGCACAGAAATGCACAAAAACTTTAATAGTGCATAAACAACAACAAAAATATGTTTCACATGTTGCATTTGTATATCTTGCAAAATGAAAAGCAAATAAATTGAAATTGCATAAAATTTCCAGTGTGAAAATATTTGCGATGAAAAATGCAACGGCAAACAAAACAATTCGCAACATTTGTCCAGTTCCCCCTATGAAAACATTTACCTATATATTTATATATTATTATTTCAGCATATATATTTTTTTAATTAAAAGTGAAAAGCCAATGCGGCGTGTCCTGCTTGTGCCCTGTGGGGTTATTCCGACAGGAAGCGGAAGGAAAGCAGGAAAATCATACCCTGGAATAAGAACTACACGCAAATTGAAGAGTTTGACAGGGGAAATGTGTAACAGAAATGACTTGGAATCAAAAGTGTGACTCACAAATTATACTAATTTAATATCCTCAACAGCAGACCCTTTTCAGCACTTCTTATACAGGGTATATTGTATGACAACAGCTGGAAATCATAAAAAATGCATACATATACATATAAAAATAGGTATTACGCATATTGTTTATATAAATGGAGTCGAACCCATGCCGACTGTGTTCCAAAATGTTATTGCATTGGATCCCTCTCTCTTCCTCTCTTCCCTCTCTTGCTCTACCTTTTGGCTGTCACTTTGTTTACAAAAAGAAATATGTGATTTTTGTTTTTGTCGGTGAAGAAAAAGAGCGCAGTTGCTGCGAGAGACTCAGGGGGATTTTCATAGAAAAATGCCGTGTAACGAGCCAAAAGGTGCGCCAGACACACACAGCACACACACACACACCACACACCTACATCCAGAGCCAGCCACAAATACACACACATGAACTCTGGGGATCCTTTGCGTATTTCAAAATGGATTACAAAATGCTTGGAAAATTATTTTCAAATGTGCCGCCAGAGAATTTCTGTGGCTGGTTTGAGCCACTTGCAGTCCGTTAGCTCAGCAGTTAACAGAGCCGCCGGGCTGACAAGCTGAGGGGGGAGGAGAGGAGAGGCTTCAGACATTGGTTAAAACATGTTTTATTGGCCTGTTCGCGTGTTTTTCAGAAATTTTATTTTGTAGGGTTGCGAAAGCAAAGGAAAGAAAGTGACTGACTAGAAGAAATGTGTAAAGAGGGGGAAGAGTGGAAGCTTTTGGCCAAAGGACTTTGTCTGGCTGCATTTCATTTGGAGGTTTTCATTGCCTACGCACGTGCCACAAGCAACTTGGGATAATTGTGAGTGTGTGTGAGTGTGTGTATATCTGGGGGTGTGTGTGTTAATTGACGTTTTATAAATAGGTATACTATTACATATATGTACTTAAGGGGAAACAGGATCTCAGCTACTCATAGTTAATTGGCAGACGCGTGAAATTAATTGGATTTTTACGCACTTTATCTGTGTTTTAATTACCGCGTGTGTGGGTAAACAGTGTGAGGCACTGTACACAGTGGTACACAGTGTACAGCTATGACAATTTACAGTCACATCAAATGGTTTTCTTTTCACAAATATTATCTTTTGTTAGTGTTAAACGAGCATTTAGTTAAGTTATCGATTTTATTTAAGTGAATGGACATCGACAGCAACACGTGAACTCTATCTAGAGACCATTAACTGTTATGCTGCACTCCCTGAAGTAATGTACTTTGAATTATGATGCGTATGCCATGTTACAACCACCACAAGAACAACAACCACCATAATACCTGAAAATAACACACACATAAACAACCACAGACCACTTTGGGCGCAGCGTCGTCGTCGTCGGCACTTTGGACATTACGGAAAAGTTCCCTAACTTACCGTCCAGACACACACTCACACACACACATTACACACATACGCACAACCCTAAAGCTGACGCCACAGCGAAGCCCCGGCTCCTCACTAATGGAGATTAACTTTAACCCACATCGGCGACAACAAGTAGCAATGTCTCGTAACTCGTTAACAGTCGACGACTGACCATGCTAGCAGATACCCTATACTTAATTGTGATTAACACATTGAAGAATTTACTTTAATTTCTATTTACTTAATTTATTTATTTAAAACTGATTCCTAACACCCTAGACAAAGCCTATAAATTAAGGTGCTAATTGCAAAATATTGGTATTTAATTTTTATTATTTATATTATTAAATCATATATAGAAAAATATTTAATGCATAATGAAAATATGCTGGAATCTTAACAATAGATATTATTTATTAATTGTGAAATTTTGATGAACACGTAGAATATTTAACTTAAATTTCTCTTTGCTAAACTTATTTATTTAGAACTGATTCCTAGCTCTCAAGGCAAGGTTTATAAATTAAGATGCTAAATACAAAATATTGGTAGTTAATTTTTATTATTTGAATTTCTCTTGTGAGATCCCGTGGCTCATTAGTTAGAGTCGCCCAACTGTCACTTAATTAGAATTTCAGTTTGAAAAATAACTGGGTTCGTTTCACACACTACCACATTAAAAACTGTAATATACCTGTCTTGTACAAATCCTGAAAATGATTTAGCAAAAAAAGAATTTATATTTTAAATCACGTACAAAAAAGTATTTAATTAATTGAGCATTGGTATAATGAAAATATTTAGGACTCTTAACAATAGCTTTTATTTTATTGTTTATAAAGCGTATTTTTTAATTATTGCACATTTTTTATTTATTTGAAAACGTCAACAAAATGTTTCCATTTAGCAATTAGGCGCAACATACCCAGTCATGTCATTATTAAAGGGTATTTAGTCGTGTGTACAGTTTATATTGCGTTTTTGTGTCTCCGGCTACAAGGCTTATTTTGACATATGCACAGAAAAACACGTAACAACCACACGCAGGTCGAGACTGAGAGAATCTTGTGGAGCTGCAGGAGACAGAGATGAGGGGGGAGTGGAAAATAGGGGGAGACTGTGGGTCACGCACAGCGCGCAAATTTTTCATCGTTAACAGCCATAAAGAAGGCAAAAACCGACGAAGCTGGCAACTGGTTAGGAACAGGAGTTGAAGTGGTCAAAATGGGAAGAAAAGGGGAGAAGAGGAGAAGGATAGAAGGGCAGAAGGGGGAGGGACAGACCACAGCTAATGCAAAAACAAACACAACGACCAAACAAATTTGCACAATGCACACAGAAGGCGAAGAGGATAAACGATATGGCAAAGGATGGACAAAGAAGAAGAGAAGTGTTGCAAGAAGAGAGAGGGGAAGAGGAGGAGAGGTAGCAACTGCTAATAACAAAACAAGCGACACTGACAACAACAATAGTTGCAACAACAACAACAACAACAGTTGCAACAACACATGTTTGCTGTTTTTATTTCCATTATTTACCACCCGCACTACCACCCACTGCTAAACCACTTCTTCCCTTTGTCGGCATCTGCTTTAGGGACTTTTTGGCTTTGGGGCAGTTGTCGCTTTTACACTTTGCCATCGAGTGTGTAGATCGCCAATTATTAAAGGAGGTTCGACAACCACCAACAAAAACGTTGCTTCACAATTAATTTGTTAGAACTGAGCTAATGTCCATGGCTGTAGCACAGTGGGGCAAAGGCTTAAAATAAAATTACATAGTTTAATTTATTATTAAAAATAAATTCAATTGTTATTGAGAATAAAGTTGAAAAGATGATTTTTTTTATAATATCATTTAAATATTCAAAAATAATCTTAATTTAAATTCTTCAATTTATTGTGCATATATCAGATATCCAAGAGATGTCTTAATCATATGCTTCCAGTAACTTTTAAACAAGTAAATACAATACATTTATTTAAGACGTTGTTTGAAAAAAAGGTATTCAATTCTCTTTAAAAAAATTTATATTTAACTAAATTAATTTATTGAAATATTTAATAGTAATACAAAATATTAAAGCATAAACAACTATTTAAATTAAAATAATATTATTATCTAATGTCTGAAATGCAAAGAGTTTTTTAAAAGTGGGTTAAATTGTATTTCAGCATATTATTTGATGTATTAAAATATGAATTCGAAATAATTATTTTATACTTTTTTTGTCTTTAATATAATCCACTTTTATTGTGGATTAAAGTATTCCCTAAGATTGTTAGTTTAATTCCATTTAATTTATTAAAATATTTTTCAACATTGTCAGTGTGTCACAGTTTCTGTGCCGATGCGTCACATTATTCAACAGTGGCTTGTACTTGTTCTGCATTTAAAATATTGGTTGTGCATACACTAATACACACACTAATGCACACACCTACACCTACACGACACCACAAACATGTGTTGAGTGTGGCGCCAACGTCATGTGGATGCCACCTAGCTAGAATCCCTCGTCGCCATCCGCTCCTGCTCCCTTTACCACATTCTCGGGGCCATTTGCAATCCCTTTAGGTGGCGTCTACTACAGTCAAGGGAGGGAGGGGGTGGTGCAGAGCGAGGGATCTAGGCGTGAATTATGACCTATTGAAACCTCAAACAAGTCGCACCACAACAAACAAAGCACAACACACACACACACACATAGACGTCCATTACAACACCTACGCTCCCTAACTCATTCCATTCCATTGTGCCTTCGGTTGTGCAACATACGAATACGAGTATAGTACCATATACACTCCTTTCTTTCTTTCGTTTTATATTTATTCATTTCCTTTCTCTCTCTCTCCCTCCATCTGTTCTTTCAGCAATTTTTACTTTATGACTTTATTTTGTCCTCGTTTTATGCATTTTTTATGCTCCGTGTCGCGGTTTTCTCACTTTGTTGGCCGACAAATCCACTGCCAGTTCCCAGTTGTGTTCCCGATCCCAATCCCTATATGCACAGCTCCCCTGCACCCTTTTCCTATCCTTTTTTCAACTAAAAGTATTACCACCCGCCCTGTGTCTGCTATTGCACTTAGTTTTCAGTATGTTTTTGTTCTTGTTGTTGTTTGTTGTCGACAGAGTTTTATTATTTATGCATTATTTAGTCGAAACGACAATTATAGGTTGTTAGGAAGTTTTATGAGCCCAGGATAATGTGAGACATGTGTGAGACATCAGTTGAGTCAAGGCCCCAGAAGGATTCACAAAGGCGTGGCCCTTTAACCCTTTTATTCTTAAACCTGCACCCTCATATTTATTCACAAGTATATCACTAAAGTGACAATGGAGGAGTTCAAATAACCCCTAACTTCTAGAGTGGAATTTTAAAATTTAAAAAGATGAATAAGACTAGAATAGATGAATAAGAAATTCTGAAATAATAAATAGGTATATATTTTTTTTGTGGAGATTGTCTTACATACATTAAAATCTTACAATTTTAACTCTTCATTGAAAACAACAATAATTATAACTAAGTTTTGTTATTCAAAACAAAAATTTAAAAAAATTAAGTTGTAAATTAAATTCAAATATTTCAAATAAAAATTATGCTTATATTGTTATTATTAAAATATTTATAATTGCTGAAACTTCTTTTCGTCCCTCAGAAATCATCTCATAAAGGAAATGTGGGTCCTCATAAAGTGACTAAAGTGCAAGGGTAAATTCCTATCTGAAATTATTTTATATAGATTTTAATCTAAGCAATTATAACTGAAATTCACTTGATAGCAGCTATGAAGTTATGACTCATTTTACACAGCACGTCCATAAACCCAAAACAGTTTCAGTTTTCATATTAAAATAAAACTAGCTCGAAATGTGATAAAAATCAAAACAAACTATAGAAAAAACTATAAAGTACATATCAAATTATAATAATAATAATAATGCAACAAAATAATTATGAAATAAACATAAAGTTGGTTCAATTTAATGCAATTTAGCTTGCGAAAATGAAATTAATTTCCCAGCCCAGGGCAACTAAGGACATGAAGAGATTGAGGGAGACGGCAAAATTTATTGGAAAAAGGAGCGAAAAGAGAATATGTAATGAAACAAAATGAGGGAAAACATGCGCCACACTGTGCATTAAAGGAGAACTGAATTATGTACAATAATAAAAAGTTATGACTGTAAAATTTTTTAATTGCACATTTGGGACGATTCTTTTTGTTGTTGTTTTTTGTTGCTGTTTCATTTTGTTTATTTAATTTTAAGTTCGTGTGCACGTTGTGAGCGCTATTTTGTTTTCCATTTTCCACTGGTTTTGCTTTTTATTAGCTACATTTTCCGGGCAGGCGACACTGAAACAACTTCATCGACATTTTCCATTCAAAATTTGTCGTAAGACAATGACAAAGTTTATTTTTGGTTTTGCGGTGCTCGAAAGTGAAACAAAAGTTAAACACTTGAGAAACAAAAGCAACAACAAACAGATGTTTTTAACAACATTGTTGTTGTTGTTGTTATTGTTATTTGTGTGTTGCTGCTTTTGTTTTGAGTGAGCAAACATCGTCAGGCCGTTTTTTGTTTATGCGAAAAATGAGCGATTAATGGCCGTTAGGCAAATGCAAATTTCCACTGGCTTTTCCTCAATTTGTTTATCTGTGTGTGTGTGTGTGTGAGTGTGTGTGTTTACTCTTTGCCTGAATAAGGAAATTGAATTTATTAGAAGATATTTCGAGAGCTTTTTTCTTGGTTGAACTTGGCTTAATTTCAGCAATAAATCATATTAAATATTTAAATTACAAGCCAGAACAAGAGTCTAGAACTACAATAGATCAGCTGTATATCAGCTTATAAGAAAACATTTAGTAATCATTATTGCATAAAATTCAGTTTTATTACTGACTGATTGACTGACCAATTGACAGTTAAATCTCTTACATTTAAAATCAGCTACGAACAATTGAATTATTTTACAATAGTTTTCATTGATGTTGAGATAATTATTAAAAAGCTTTCATATGTAATTTTGGATGCATAATACAAGCAGTTTTAAGTTAATTTTCAGATTTAATCCATATCAGAAAATTTACACTCCAAATGGAAATAATGAAAGTATATTTATATTTTCTTCTCATTTCATATATCTGTATATAAAAAGGGAAGCAAAGAAATAACCTACATTCCCCCAATTAAATCTAAAAGAATTATAAATAAAAGTGTTTATTTTAGCGAGTTTCTACTGCAGAATTGTAACAACTTTAATCCTCTGGCTAATTAGCAATAACATTTACTGCCAGCTGCAACAAATGGTAAACAAAAGTTCTTAAACTGAAGTTATGCATATGATGTGGCCATTTAGACTTTTTGGCTAATTTGCTTCCGACTTCACTCTGAAATTTGTTTTTATTTTTTTGGGTTTATTTTAATCTGGCCAAGTAAATTTACAAATTAATTAAAATAACAAACAAAACGGCGACAAAAAGGACAAGCAACAGTCGCAGCGGGGTCAGAAGTCAGAAATCTGGGCATACAAAAATTGCGACAAAAAGAAAAACAACCGCAAAGCAACAGAGCAACACAACAAGTACACACATACAAAATGAAAACAAAATTAAGGCACTAATACAACAACAACAACGAAATGTCACTGAGTAGTTGAAAAGGCAATTTTCACAAGCGCCTGTCGCAGGCACAACACGAAATAGAAGCCGCTAGCCAGGACCAAGACCAGCACCAGGACCAGTAAATGAAGGGACACCGCAACAATAACAACAACAACCAACAGCAACAACAACAGAAACAACAAGGACAAAGCGTCAGACCGCCAACCGCCGACGGCAAATGTAAAAAGTCAAAACTCTGAGGGAATGAGAGAATTGTGTTGGGCGGGAGATTGTAGGGAAAATGGCATGGAAAAGCGCGCCATGGAAAAGCGCGTAGAACGCACTGAAATAATAATAATAAAAGTAGGCAGTGGGTGGCAGGTGGTGCTCCTGGGGGTGGTTGGGTGGTTTGGATGGTTGGGTGCTCGTTTCGACGGTTTCAGTGAGCACAGTAAATTATAAATTAACGCTGCAGGCGACGCGAGGTCAACGTGGACTTCCCCCTTGTTCCCATTCCCATTTCCACCCAAGTCCCTAACCCAACGTTGTGGTTTTTTTGGCTTTTGTGTTTGGTTCTTGACACACACACACACACGCAATTGTATATATACATATATATATGTGTGTGATGTCCTTTTCACGTGCGAACCAAAAACGCGGCACGCGTCAAACTGACCGCAACACAAAAAGCGAAAAGAGAGGAAAACGGCAAACGCCAAGTGGTTCAACAATTGGTGGCAAGGAGCCAAAGTGTGGCATATACCAAACTGGAGTGGTGTGTGTGGTGTGAGGGGAATGGGAATGATTCCAGAATTAATTTGAGACGCAGGACGAGGTGAAGTGGAAAACTCAAATTGAAAATAAGATGTAAGCTAAGCACAGCTTAGAGCGATTGAAATGAACTTGTTTAGTGAAGATTTATAAGCAATTTTTATTGTAATTGCATCCCTTGAATGTTGTTAGCTAAATACGAGCAAAATAAGAGAGGTAGAAAATAGTTTGGTAAGGAATTTATATTAACAAATGATGAGGAGAAGTTATCGAAACATTTTCATCATTTTATAATCAATATTAAGAATCCATAATTATAGATTATAATTAATATTAAAAATATGTGGGAGTGGTAGAAAATATTTTGGCAAGAAACTTGATTCAACTTAAAATGAGGCAAAGTTATCGTGGAATTTTTAAATATTTTAATAATATAAAACAAAGTTATAATCAATATTAATATTAATAAAATCCTTAAAAGGTTGTCCCCTAAAAACGGAGGAGGAGAAGAGTCATATGAAATACTGCGGCATCTTTAATTTTAAATAAAAATGAGGTTAAGTTGTCGTGAAATTTTTTTAATATACTAATAATATATTAAATAATTTAATAGTCCACAACCTTTTTATGGCTATTAGAAGGCAATTATAAGCAATAGTTACAATAGTTCCTTGCAAATTAAAATCATTCTTGCAGTTCTGATAATTAGAATTACCTAAAATTGAAAGTTATCCAAATGATTCTGTTTTCTTGACAACAAATTGATGTTTGATGCAAAGTAGACAGTTAATTTTAATTAAATTATATAATTATCTAAAGGTTTTAATTTATTGCAAAGAACAAATGTTTTCAGAAACTAAAATCAATTAGATTTGTTATTATAAGAAGAATTTAAAAGATTTAAAATTTTCAAACTTTGATTCTTAAATTTGTTAGACTTTAAATTTCTAAAATAAAAATAATAAGTAATACTATTAATAATAGTATGAAAATAATGTAATTACCTAGATTATTTTCTGCAGTGAGAGTTCACTGTACCTCACTATTTTTAGCTACATTTCAAAATGGACAACATATTTCCCTTTGAAGGGTTCAATTCTCCAATTGCTTGCTGAGTGGAAATTATAAAGAAGTTAGGGCGTTGCAAAATGGGGATAGGGGGGCATGGTTGCACTTGTCGGGAACAATTTGGGGCATGGGCAACATAAAGAGTCGGGAACGGTTGCAAGTTGACTTATACAATACGCATGATATATATGCGGAAAACATGCACTCTGGATGGAGGCGGATCCGGCTCGACATAAAGGACACTCCCCCGCCCACACACACACACACACATACACTCCCACTTTGGGGTTCAGTTTCGACACGCGTGCACAATTAAAAATTTCATTGACTCGAAACATGGACACGGACGGACATCCGTCTGCGGGTTGTGTATTTAATGGTGGCGAGGGGGCGACTGGGGGTTAAGGAAGGGAGATGGGGTCGGGCATAAATTAATGCTTAATTCGTATTGTACAACTTGATGGGCATTCATAATATTAATTTATTTTCAACATATGCAAATTACTTTGTTATTTAATCCTTGTTGTAATCCGCTGTCCATGGAACCGTATCCTGTGCTCCTTTCCTCTCCGTATCTATTGTTGTGTTTTGTCCCACTCACTGCGAGCTAATTAAATATTTTTATTAAATTTTTTACACTTTTGCACAGCTTGCACACAGATACACACACCGACACACACTAATAAACACTCTTGTGTGTGTGTGGAACATAATCTGCATTCAATTTAAGGACACTCAATGTGCTTTTATTGTTCTCTTCCAGATTTTGGCTTTAAATTCCTTAAATTTATTCTCTTTCTAACAGTGTTGTTTAAGGGGCCTGAGGTGTTGTTTTTGTATTTTTATTAAAAATTCAAATTCGAAAGGAGACCGAGAACGAAACGCGCAGGAGGCGATCGAACGTTAAATATTGGACAGGGGAAGCACGCGTAACTCCCGACTGGTCAACTGGTTGCCGCTTTGGATCTTTTAATAGCTTTCTGGGCAGACGAATATTATTATAACGACAACGACGACGACGACGAACGTACGAGCGAACGAACGCGAATCGTTTATTGAAAGTTGCGCCAGCCGCTACAACTACCACAACGCTTGAAACTCTCGGCAACACTGACTGCAAAATGACTGCACGAAGTCAAACGAATGTTAACTAACAGTCTATGTTAACAGCATGTTATTGTGGATCGCATGCGCTGCTGAGACTTAACATTGTGAGAGCGCGCTTCTTTAAATGCAGTCTGTTAACGGCCAAGGAAGTTTTGAATGCAGCTCAAGAACACAAGTTAAGAGTACAATAAATATTTGTTACAGCAGTAAAGTAACTTATCATATTAATGTATATCGATCACTAAAACTGTCATCATCATAATCATTGTACATTATTCATAGTCCTTTAACTCCATTTCTCGCTAATTGACTGCTATTAATAAGTAAGGTAAACTAACAACTCGTATGTACATTATTTGCATAAACGTTGATTGATATGATGTCTATTTACATGGAAGTACTTTGTGGGACATGACAATACAAACATAGGTATCTATCCATCTGTAAGCATGTGTGTGCATATTGGAGTTAATGTTAACCGAATGACATACTTTCTGACATGCGTTCCACAGGCTGAACAGCTTGACATTCTGTTATTGCCTCTCTTGTTAACACACTCTCTCTCTCTCAGTCACTGTTATGTTTTCGTTGCTCTCACTGTTTTACTCAACGATTGTGTATGTTAAAAATGCGTCTGTTAATGTTAACTGCGGCTGCGGGGGATATTTTTAAAATCTATGCTAAAAATCTATGAGCTTAAAGCAAATATTACCACTAAACTATGATAAAAAATATTATTTTTTTCAAAGTTATCAAATATAAACTTATACACTTTCTGTGAACTTTAAAAGACCTTATAACTTAAGGTAATCACTGTTCAATTGTTAGTAATATTTAGGAGTTCTATGATCCACACTGAGTATTTGACCCCATTGCTGTTAGAATTTCTCAGAATTTTAAGTCCCACAATTCGGACTAATGTTATGTAAATAAAGTTAACATAAAATAGCGTATGTTTTACTGACCTATACAACAGAAACTTTGTTTTTAATTATAATTTACATAATTGTGAAGAATAATGACATAATGTTATGTTACATATTTAATTATATCTTTAAAAATTCTTAATAATGTTTTGGTATAACTTTTTCAAATGTATAATTAAGAATTCAGAAGCTTAAATTTTTATGTAAACTTATTTTCAGTTTAAATATTTATTTTAAAGAAGTCAAAATATGTCAATTAGTGGTTATTTATAATCCCACTGAGAATTTCTTTTTTACTTTCTGCCTATTAACAAATATTCTGAATAAAGAGCAGGTACATTTAAAAGAAAAACGTTATCAAACATTTAAATCACCGAGGGGCAAACAGGAGTCCGATTATTTTGATTTTTATCAGGAATACGAGAATCAGCGATTAAATCAGAAAATGCGCAACAGAACTCGAGAATTTTGCTTTGTTTTTGGGCGATGAATGCAATTTGAATAGCGTCAAGGATAAAAGCAGAAAATGCATTTGGATCTGCCTTTTAAAGTATCAGAATACGTCAACAACAACAACAACAACAAGAAGAGAAACCAACAATAAAGGCAGAAGAAAAAAATAACAGCGATTTTAATACCAATTAGGATACTTTTTCAGACTTAACTCGTGGTACGGCAAATGAAATGCGAATGGAAAGGTAAGTGGAGGACAAACAGATGAAGGACGGAAAGAGGGAACAGCTACAAAAACAACAATAACAACAACAGGGCTGTGGCCAACTAAAGAAATGGAACCTGTTCACTTGGGCACGCTCCAGGTATGAGAGCAGAACAACAACAACAAATGTACTGGACAGAAGTGGAAAAAAATTGTAAAACTACATAAAGCAAGACAGAAGCTGATGAGAGTGAGAGGGAGTGAGAGAGAGAGAGAAAACAGGGCTGTAAAGATTAAAATCAGAATGACAGTAAACAGCAGCAGCGAAATGAAGAGCGAAAGAAAATAATGCAAATTCAGATGGGTATCAAAAGTTGAAGTTGTGATAGGTACAAGAGAGAGAGGGGAAGAAACGGACAGAAGGACAGACAGTCAGACAGATAGACAGAGAAACGGCAGGACAAATGAATGGGCCAAATGGATGGGAGATTGAGGATGACTATGAAGCATTCATCAGGCAGGCAGGCAACAATACGCGTTACACGGCACAAAAAACTCTAGGAACTCTGAACCACGCCCCATTACAAGTACGAGTATGGCCAAGAACAGTTCTCACAGGTCGTTGACCCATTTGGTGTGCAGTCGACAGGCAGGCAGGCAACATAAATAGATGATAGCCAGCAAGTAGCAAGTGGCATGTTGGCCCCATGGCCTGACATGGCCATAATGAAAAGATGCAACTGCCAGAAAGGATAAACTTGTCAGTCATCATGGCAGTGACAAGCTTCAAGTACAAGTACAAGTTGAAGGAGCCTTACGATTCTAGATAAGATTCTATTCAATCACACAAGGAGTCCAAATAATTGTTATATTATTAAAAAAGAAAAAGAATTGTCTTTAAAAATTTCAATTATAAAAATAAATAAAAGTCTTTTTGAATATCTTAACTAATATTTAAGATAGACATTTCACAATTACAACATTTATGAATTAGTTTTACACAGGGACTCAAAATAAATGTTATATTAAATTTCAGAACATGAATGAAATAGTTTTTAATAAATTAAATTTTTCAAAAAATTAAATGTCATCAATTTATGAACAAAAAACCACAAAGTGATTAAAGTCTTTTTGAATATCTTAACTAATATTTAAGATTGACATTTCAAAAATAAAATAAATAAGCGTGAATTAATTGAATTAACAAATTCAGTGTAGAATCTTATGATTTAAGATGGAAATCAATTTTTGAAAAGTCTTTTTAAATATCTTATCTAATATTCAATATAAAAAAGCTTCTCCTTTTTCTGCGCTGATTCAATTAACTACAATTTCTTTCAGTGTAGAATCTTTTGATTTAAGATGGAAATTTAGTTAGGATTACGATTGCCAGTTTGGCCAAAAGTCGAGCATTTGCAAGAAGCTTAAATTGTTTTTGCATTGCAGTTAGCACTTTTATTGTTGCTCTCTCCTAGTTGTTGTTGTTATTGTTATTGTTCCATTGCTTCATAGATTATACATTCCCAGTCACTTAGTACCTCCCCTCAACTCCCTTCCAACTGCCTCTCATTTGCATAGTCTTCATTTTAAACCTCAACTCTGTCTCTATTTTTGTTTCTGTTTTTGTTTCGGTTTCCTTCAGACTGATTTTTAATTTCTGAAGAAAACTACTTAAAGGCGTATTCGGCGCGTCGGTTAAATATCAAAGAAAACACAATAAATTGGAAAAGGTTTCGTTCCTTAAGTTATTGCAGCTTTAAAATGCTTTCAACATGTTACCTAATGTCCTGTTCCAGCTACCTAAACAGAGTCCAGAGTCTCTCGAGTTTTACACATCATCTGCATTATATTTTCATTGTTTTTCCACTCTGTCCAACATTTTTGTTGTTATCGCACCTGTTACACATTCTTTTTCCGAGCACCTTTTGTCTTTGAAGGCCCTGGAAACTCGACTGGCGCTTCGATTTTATAGCCCTCATTAAATGCGCTTTGCTCTCAGGTATTTTCGCGTCCAAAAATTCATTCAGTTTAGCATTTTAATTTTATTGCTTTATCCCGTAGGGTGCATCGAATGGGTTTTTACAGACATCGAACGGTAAGTAAACAATTCTGCTTAAATTATTATTTTTTCAATGAAATTCCGCCATTTTATCTAAAGTTCAATATATTTTTACACTGAAAAACAATTTAAAAATGTTCAAAAAATAGTCAAAAGTTATTTGAGACTTTTAGAATGACAAGTAATAATTGCAATAGTTAAAAAATAGGAACATTTTGGAGTATTTAAGAGTATTGGATTTAAGATATATAGGTATTCAGAAAATAAATAAAGAAAGTAATTGTTGGAAAAACTTCTTACAGATTGCAATTGTGAATTTATTAAATAAATCACTTTAAAGTTGAAACTCTTAAGACTTTTTATAACAAAGTATGTATAAGATTAATCTCTCATTTGGCCGGAAGTTTGTCTATTTTAAAGCGTTTGCTTTAACAAATTCTATTCATGCACAAATTGAGCATCAATTTGGTTGGCACTTAAACAAATTTTACAATTGAGCGCCTATTTCGCATTTATTATATTCGTGGCAAACAGTTGAAAGTAAACGTAAAAGCCAAACAAAAGTGCCGTCGAGCCGTTTAATGAATTTTTATTTGGGAATCCGCCGACGTAGAGAACGGTTCTATAGATGCCCTCTCGTAGCCCCGTCCCTTTTTGGAGGTCATAAAAAGGGTTCACAGACGATTTGCTCGAATTAATTGCGCTGCCATTAACGAAGCGAGTCAGAGACAGGAACGTCACTTGACAAAGCCCGTCCCTTCCCCGTACACCCCCTAGAGCCATTCCAAACTTCCCCTTGACGAACATTTTCGCCGAAATTACGAGAATTTGCGTGTAATTTGTTTTCTCCTTTGTTCGTTCTGCCCGCACAATAAAAAAAAGAGTGGAAAGAATTATACAAAAATTTTGTTTATTTATTTATTTGTAAATGTATGTGCAGTATTTGTTTTATTTGATTTGAATTTTTTTATTTTATTTTCATTTAGGGAGCTAGCTTAAAATGCAAATTGAATCGAGGTTAGCAATCGTGAATCTAAAGCAACAAGTTTCGGTTAATTGAATATGTTTTTTTCTCTGTTTTCACAGTTTTTTTTTGTAATTTCATTTCCGCTTTGTGCAAACTTTTGAGAGTGGTCCCAATCAATTGATGAGTTTATTTGTTATTAAACAAATATTTACCCTTTTGGGGTATAAACATCACAAAAGCATTTTTAATAGGCTTAATGAAGAAAGTTGATTGGAAAAAGGTCCCAAAGAGTTTCGCTATATAACCAGAAATCACAGAGAATGCCAAAGTTCATTGGCAGATTGTATCAATTTCCATAAAATCTTTAATTTTAACTAAAACTCGCCTCTCTATTTTTATGGATACTGTTGGATAATATTTCTTCATTAAAACTATACAAATTGATCAGATATTGTGTATCTTTATCAGATAAATTTGTTGATCATTAGAACAACAAATTTTTGATGATTTCTTAATTTGTTTATTCAGGCAACTAAAAGATACATTTAGTTAAACGTAGATACATATCTCGTGCCGTTAAAACGAATAACTTGTTGTGGGTGCTTCCAAAGTATCATTAATAGACAGTTTTAAGATAGAAACACGAATCGCAAATGATATTTGGATCAAAGGCAACAAAAGCTACTTCAAATGATCACATAAAGTGGTTGTATCCCTAGCTCTAGGTAGCTGCTTTTAATGGCCATCATCAAGATAACGCCCTCGAAATCAAGTTCATCCTGTAACCCATAATTATCTACTACATCATATTCAAATTCTCGCCCCGGGAATGAGAATGCAATTAAAGATGCGTAGAATCGTCTCGTTCGACGAGTTCACTCAACTACTATTTATTCGAGAGTCATGGATTTGATTTCTTAATTTCTTATCGCGTCGATTACCTAACATCCGACCTGGGCTTAAGTCATAAAAGCGGTGCGGGCGACAATCCACAATCCAAGAGCCCTAACCTCAGACACCAAATGGTCAGCAATCAAAAAGATACACAGAAAAGAGAGAAATAAGAGAGAAAAGGGGGAAGGGAAGTGATCTCCAACAGAATCCAATCCAGTTAATCCCTGGCGTGGCAGCTGCATCTCGTAAAAAACCATCGATGAAAGAGAACCCTTTTCTCAGTTTTCGAAACAAAGACAAACGATTTTTCCAGTTCCACCGCTTGGAATTTTTATTGTATCCGCATCTTTATGGGCGTTTATTAATTACCCATCGAGGCATTGATTTTTCAGTGGAGTCGGCAATGCTTTTATCAAGACTTGAACACATCTACCTGAAAGCCTCCAAATGACAAAATCCAAGGCGTTGAATTCATTTGTGTCCAGTGGAATCGCTGAGTAACTTCACCACAGTTACCTGTAAAAGTATCTCTCTCTCGATAAAGCGTTTAGCTTAAGTCGTCTTCACTGATAAATCGCAGAGCGGCGGTTGCATTTCATTATTGATGACGGCTTGTCCGGCAAATGACCAAAATAAAGATAAGACTCGGCTCAAAACAAGACCCTCGAACCTGAGAAAATGCAACCGTTCGTCGCGATAAGCTCAGTTGCCACAATCTTCGCCTCTGTCTTCCATTCTGCCTTCCATTCAGTCTTCTCATATATTGGTATCAAGTTCGGAAATTGAAAAAGCATTAACATTGTGCTGTTTGGTCGTAATGAGCCGCTTTTAGCCTTGAAGTTATTTCACAGCCCAAGTTGCCATAGGTGTGAATATGGTGAGAAATGCCAGCGATAAGGCGCAACTCTAAAATTTTAATTTTAATTAAGCATCTGTGCGAGGTAGCAGCTTTTTTGAGGCTTTAAGGATTCCACGATAAGTCACCCGTCTAATTGAATCAGCCTTTAAAAAGAGGAAAGGCGTGTCCTGGCATGCCCACAAAGGCAAAGTAAAAGCCCTTCAATCGGCCTTTAAGCAGATGATATGACAACAACGCGATGAAGCGCAGTCAACAACTGTGATAGACAAGCAAATACCCTGTACGAATAGAAGAAATTATTTAAATTCAGTTAAAAAGGCAAAACTTAAGCTAAATGTGTTTACAGCATGTCATGTAATTGTTGGGACGAAGACAGAAATATTGATATTATTTTATTTATTTAAATATTTCCATTTTTAATTTTCTTACTTTTCTAAGAACCATAAAAAACTAAGAATATTATAAAAATAAATATAATATATAAAAATAATAAAATTTCTGAACACACAATGTGTGTAAGCTTTACTCTAATTTAAAGGATTTTAATAGTTCCATCGTCTCACTTATCGTTATTTTTCGATAAGAAATTTAAAAATATATATTTATGGTGTTTAGCTGAAAATCACTGGTATTTAGAGGGTATTTATAGGTCGCATAGCAGTTGTTTAGTCAACTTGCGTTGACAAAGCAGAGATTAAATTCATTATCACAGAATTAAAAGCAAGTCCTTAACTCAATTGAGTGTGGCATCAAGCGAATTTTAAACTCTTTGGGAATGAGTTGACCGAGGAGAATCAAAATATACACATAGATGGAATATGAAATTCCCCTTTTAAGAATATTACTTTTTGGCAGATAAATCCTTTTATCTCTGACAAAAAGAAAACAAAAGTATCTTATCTTAGTTTGCATTATTATTGAAAATCTCTGCGTTTGTATTTGTCAGGATCATAAAAGGACGTCATCACGATGCGTCCACTAAACTTGCGGCCACTTAGAGCATTGAGAGCCTTCTTGCAATCCTCGACGGTCTCAAAGCGAACGTAGACTTTACCACAACCGCCTTGAGGGGATTCCCCGACAGGACGAGGAATCTTGAGACTCTTCACCTTGCCGTATTTGGCGCATTCCTGCTTGATGTCCTTGCGAATGTCCTCGTATTCCTCATCGTCCATCAGCTCCTCGTGCACCACCATATTAAGCAGGCAGAGAATCTCAGTTGCCTGACTTGTGATACTTTCAGGTGAGAATCCCGGCACCTGGACAACTGGCAGCTGAGTGGTAACCAGACTACGAACACCGGCAAGGGCCCGTTGCACGACGAGTTTGCGATCCCCCAGTTGCATCCCATTGAGTCCGGCAATTGCCTGATCCGTGATGCTGTGATCCAGATACTCGCAAAAGGCGAATCCTTTGCTTTGACCCGTTGCGATGTCCTTGATCAGATTGAATCCCCGCAACTGGCCAAAGGTGACGAGCAGCTCCTTGACTTGCTCATCATTTAGGCAGGTGGGTAAACCACCTACATAGACCTTGTGCTGTGAGTCCGGAACCAAAGGAGAGATTGCCAGGTTGCCGTCCTGCGATCCCCTTGCCAGACTTGAAATGTCCAAGGTGGTCACAGAAGCCACCGGATGATAGTCATGGGGTCGTCGTATCTTCAGGATCTGACCGCGATAATTGATGCCATCAAAGTTCATGGCCTGTGTGGCCTCCTCCATCGAACGGAACTCGAGGAAGGCGAAGTTCTTGTCCAAATTCGTCTGACAGGATAACACAGCTTTGCCATCATGCAGGATGCCACCATTTGCCCGCTGGACCTGCTCATTAAAGAAGGCCATCATATCATCGTCGCATGTATTAAACGGAATGTTTCCCACATACAATCGACGCGCCTGTCGCGTCACCGTCGCAATCGCCGCCGATTCCCCCGTCGGAGGTGCATCCGGTATAATTCTGGATGCAATCTGGCCACTCGCCTGCATTGCCTTGTACTGCACTGGCGTGAGATTCTCATAACCCAATGGTGCTATATCCCATGCTGAGGATTTGCGAATCCAGTGACGAATAACCTTAGAGGATTCCTTGTTCAACGAACTGGATATTGATGGACGCTGCTTGACACGGGAACGGGAACAGGTTGGGGATCGGGAACGAGATCTTTTCTTGCGATTGTGAGAGCTCGATTGATGATACTTCTCCCTGCGCTCACGACCCATAGTGAAAATAAAAAGCTTTTACAACGTGACGAAAACGAGATAAAAGTTAATAAAAGTTGAATTTTTCATCTGTTGTCTGACAGCTGATGAAATCAAGACAAAGGCAACTATGATGGAGAATTATCAAGATTCAAACTGTCAATGTCTCTTCAAAGTTTCTTCTAAACATCATCAACATTCCTTTCATATTGTCCATCATATTTGTTAATATGTTAATTGGAACGCCTCAACATTTTTGTTGAAAACCTCAATTATCTCGTCCATCATTAATCGAAAATTTAATATTCGATGCGAATTAATTTAATAAGTTTGTATCTATGACCTGCAGATACAAAATAAATAAAAACTTAGCTGCGGGTGCAAACTCAATGATTTCATGCGAATAATCATTGTAATAATTTCGGTTAATATCGCTAATCAATTATAATTGATAGGGAAAAAAGGGATCCCTCAGGGGGCACTAATAGGAAATGTTTCCAAATGCGGCACAAAACTGGAGTCCCATTGTGCCTCCGCCATGTGTGGTCCAAGTTAGAAACTGGGGGAAGAGGAAAAAGGCTGGAGGCGTTCAGCATTCCAGAGAAACGACTTCATTTTGGTGGCGGACACAGAAAGATTCTCAATTAATTCACAAAAGGCGACACAATCAAAATGTCAACTGACACGAAGATGTGGAGAAGAGAAGTAGGAAGAGATGGAGATGAAGCTGAGAAGGAGTAGGAGTAAGATTCTCCTACACACACACACATACACAACATTGTCGTGAATCTAAAAAGGCATTCAATCGAAAAACTCAAACTGTGTGATAATTAATGTCCAGAGAATTGGGATCCCAAGGCGGTTTTAGGGTTCGTGATCACGTTGCAACTCAACGTTCGGTCTGGGGGTTCCAAATTCAGGTTTCAGGTGCCTCAATCCTAAGGGATAATGATTGAGCCAGCAACTGTTTAATAGCCATTTGATGGCCAGACGCCGATCGCACAGATAGCGAAGATTTATAACCATTTCAAAGATTCCAATAATTCAATTCCAATTGGCACTTGTAAAGTGCTACAATCTCTGACGTGTATTTTCATTAATGCTAAATTAAATGCATTTCATCGCTGTCCAAAAACCAATTAATTCTTTTTACCAAGTGTTTGTTTTTTTAGGTTTCAACCAACAACCAGTCCCGATTCCAGACCCCATGACAAACGCAATTAATTTGAACATTTAAATTCAGGCAACGCATCTGCGGACATTGACGATATGACGAAACACCCCGAAAAATCGAAAATCGTTCTTTCTCAGCATTCTTTGATCGTTCGCTTCGATTTCGATGTTTTTGGTTCGTTATTATTGGAAGGCGATAAATTAATTTTGTACAACAAAATATATATTATATATTTTTTGGGCATATTTGATAAAAATGCATAACAATGTGCTGAATGGAAATGAGAAAATAAACTCATTATAATGTATATAACATATTAGATTGAATTGATTTCGGTAAGATACTCAAAAATAAAGTTGACAATGTATAATAAAGAAAGAAAGCAAATATGTAACTATTTATTCACTTAACTGAAACTATTATTTCTTGATAATTCCGTAGAATTAAGTTGAAATAAAAATAGTATAAAAGTCAAAGAAAATAAACCCTCAAATTACGTTTTAATTGAGGAATTTCATGCTATTTAGTTTACAATTTCATAATCACATTATAAATGTTCACATAGTTAAGGTTCGTATGATTATGATTATGAATATGGTATTCTTGGAAACTATTTATACCCCATTTGATGTGTTGGGTTCCCACACACAGTTTTGCATTAGTCATTGGCAATCAGATCCAGACTCACTCTGGTCACATTTCTGACTCTAATGATATCTGTTTTATTGGTGTTGACGTTTCCCCACCGACGTTTTTTCCATTAAACCCGCAAAATTGATTATTTGCAGCAAATGTTGTTGATATTTATATTGAAATGTTCATAAATAAATGGTTGTTTTTATATTTTTATTCAATTTCGCAACGAGAAACTATCAAATGATATGTAAAGTTCTGACCGCACACAGAGAGTTGAGTTTTTGTTGGGGGTTATGGGAAGAACGGATTGGTTTCTATTTAACCCAGGGGCAAATCAATATAGAAAGGGTCAAAACCCGAAACGTCACAGTGAATTGAAGCTCCGGATTGCGGTTGCTGCGTTCCACGAAAATGGGATCTATATATTTTTTTATTTTGTTTTTGTCAAACATATCGAGTATGAATAAAATAAAAAGTTTTAATGAACTGTTTGGTCGGTTAGTTTGTTGGTTGGTAAGTTGGTCGGTTGTTTGGTTGAATATTTGGTGGATTATTGGGTTGTTCGGTTCGGTTGATGCGTGTTTCAATTGATTTGTGGCCGCAGGCGTGTGAACGTGATTTTATTATCAAATATTTTATGCTGTTAGTTTTAGTAAATTAAATAAATCAACAGAGCAAATAGAGCAAATAGAGCAAACGATGACATGCAACAACTTCCATCGCCTCTCTCTCTCTTATTTATTGTTGTTCATATTATTTTTTTTTGTGTTGCTGAAATGTCAACAAGAATATTTCAATTTATTTTCTGATGAATCAACAGAAAAACAATTCGCAATGACATTTTTTTGTACTTCTGTTTCTCTTTTGTTTTCTCATTTGCTTTTTTGGGCTTCTCTTCAGCTCTCTCGTAAATATCTTTCGAGTGCATCCGCAACTACTTCAGATTACAGATTTCAGCATAACAATTTATTTTGATATGTATTTTTATGCAATTCCTCGACAATTTGTCGTCACTGCAACCGAAAGCACCCACCAAAAACAGTCTGAGCATCCTTCATATCTTTTTTCTTTCTGTCTTTTTTTTGCGAGGAATTTGCATCATAAATTGTCAGCAATGTCATAAAATATTTTCTTTTTCTTCATTTTTTTTTTACAGCTTTTTTTGAATTTTTTTTTTTGTCATGTAGTCAACGTCATAATCGATGTTGTTGTTGCTTTTATAATAGTTCGTCTCTTTATATTATTTATGTTTTGTATCTATATCTATTTTTATTCTTTTTTTTTGCAATTTGTGCAGCATAAAATTAAAACTAAAGCGCTTCCATTTCTACAACTTCACAAACGAAGGAAGAGAGAATTTCTAATGACGTTCCGGACTCGGAAAGGCGCTGAAATTATCTGCTTAAAGCTTTTGAACTTCAGACAGCGAAATGCGACAAAATGATGTTAGAGCACTCGGTAATCCAATAACATCCAGAGACAGCGTCTTCAACTTGTGTGTGTGTGTGTGTGTCTCGTAGTTGCACACTGGTAATTGCATTTGCAAAGCTCTCAAGCTGCTTGCAGCTTTAACATAAGTGAGGTTATGTCGCGTTGTTTTCCCTGTTGTTGCTTAAGCTTATTCAATGTGTAACTCTATATAATAAACCCATACGATAATAAGCTAGCAGATTCACATATTAATATTTTACATTGCTTACAAGTTGCTTGCAGCTTTAACATAAGTGAGGTTATGTCACGTTGTTTTCCCTGTTGTTGCTTATGCTTATTCAGTGTGTAACTCTCTATAATAAACCCAAGCGATAATAAGCTAGAAGATTCGCATATTAATATTTTACAATGCTTACAAGTTGCTTGCAGCTTTAACATAAGTGAGGTTATGTAGAGCTGCTCTCTCTCTGTTGTTGTTCATAACCCCAGCAACTCGTAATTTTCCTGAAGAATTTCTATTCCCAAGTTCGCTGCTTTAACATAAGTGAGATATGTATAAAGGGAAATCCCTAAAGTTCACTAGCTAATATACCCATTCAGTGAATTTAATGGTGTCTGCAACACATCTGTACGCACTTTCATCCCCCTCTTTCCCCCTTTAGATGCCTTCAAGTGCAAATGAAAGCCCGTCATTCCCTTTGTCGCCTTTGTTGGGGTTTCATTTCTCTAGCTGCATTTACAATATTTATTTGCTCCCCTCCCCTGCAAAATTTAACCCTTGAACGCACTTCAGAAATTGTTTTCTATGCAACCAGCTCCCCTTACTTTTCTCTCTACCCACCGCAACGAAAGACTTTGCAGTTAAATTTATGTTTTTCCTTTGGCCATTATGGTCGAAATTGTTATAATTCAATAACAAAATTCCTTGGCTGGTCCCTTAACCGCACTCTCACCCGTCACCCTCCCCCGTCACACTCATCAGCGTCATAGTCATCGTCATTGCTTTGTTCTGATTTCCTTTTCATGACTCTCCATCGTCCTCCGTCCTCCGTGTTCAGTTGTGAGGCGAACGCAGAATGCGTTAAAATCAATTCAGAATTTATGCGCTTTGGCTTGTAATTTATTTTATGAATGTTTAATAATCTGTGCACTGGGTAAATTTATGACAATTGCATGTTAATTGCCTGCTTGGCGCCGATATGTCAGTCAAACAGTCAAATGGGGGGAGTGACTGGCACCCCAAGGGCGGGGGACTAACTACGCCCATGACAATGCGTTTCATTTTGTTTACATTCAATTTCATAAGTGGCAATGGAGGGGAAACTGTTGTCCATTGTTGACTGAGCTGAGCTGAGCTTTAATGCCCCTTCTCTCTATGCTACTCCCTCTGTGGGAATCCGAGGGCGACAACAGTTGACATGCTGAGCACATTATTAGACGCCCTTTCAAGTTTACGATATCGATTCAAGCTTGTTCAGGCATTTCAAAATAAATTGTTACCCAGAGCTTATAGCTTTGAGTGGCGTCTGGGAATTGTGTTCTTAAGTGAAAGCCGATTGATAATGAGCACATAACATATTGAGAGGCAATCCTAACAATCTATACTTTAAGAACTGCAAACTAGTCTTGACTGACTGCAAAATGAACATTAATATAACTTAAAGACTTTTAGTTTATTCCTCAAAAAAAAATATTCGTTAAAGACTTTTAAATGTATTATTAAAAAATAAAAGTCTTTTAAAACTTTTGGCTTGTTCCTCAAATATAATAGTCTTTAAAGATTATTAAAAAAAAATCATCAAAAACTCTTATAACAGACTGAAAAAATAAAAAAATAACATATTAATATAATAATTATATAATTAAATTTGATTTATAAAATAAAAGTTTTTAAATAACCATTAAAAAACATTTTTTGGACTATACCTCATAACACTTATGGTCCCTGATAACTTTCACTGCGACTATCCATCACAATCTATATTCTAAATTAACCTTGACCTTTACTGCATCATATTTCAGCTTTCTCTCTTAGATGCAGCAACCCTAAATCATCCATCACAATCTATACTTCAGGAACTGCATATCAGCCTTGACTTTAGCTGGATTATGCCAGAGTTTATAACCAAAACAGTTGGTTAGACTTGGTCCGAGCTTGGAAATCGCAGCATAAATCGCAATGACAACTCTGCTCTGTTCAGTTTCTCTATTCTCTATTCTCGTGTCTCATGTCTTGTGCTTCTTTGCCTGGCAGCTCTTCATCATCTTCAGTGACACTTGTTTGTCTAAACGCTGTCGCGTGGCGACCTTAGGGGACCTGAGGGGATTGACAGGGACCCCAAGAGAGAGAGACCCCTCTGTATGGTAGTCTGCGAAGCGACCTCGTGATCTCCTCTTCAACTTTGCTGCAACCACACAACCACAAAAAGAACCACCACAACAACAACAACATGAACAACATTCACGTTAGCTTGAAACTTTAAGATGATTTATGAAACTCTACACATCATAAGCGAATGCGTTTATCATTTTTTACTCTCTTGCCGAAGCTGGAAAAATCTTGGAACTGGCGACGTTGACAAATGACAAAAAACTGCGTCGCGTCCATTTATGCTGCTCTCAGCTCTCAGTTCTCAGTCGGGAGCCAAGCTGCTCTTAATTTTATCCAGCACGCGCATCCGGCCACGAGGGTAAGCCTGGCCAGAGTCCAAGTCCAAGTCGGGAGTCGGAGTCGGAATCGGAGTCTTAGTCATTAAATATGCAATAGATTCGCTTTTTGCACGCTGCTCGCAAACTTTTAAAGCGTCGCAAATCGCATAAATTATGCTGTTAACAACTTGTGTCAACATGATCATTAGGAACACATCCTCAGTTTTGTGATATTATACCAACAAATGGAACTTTTCTATTGGGCATTGCTAAAACAAACATGTGTATGACAATGTCTCAACATTTGCAATGTTAATCGAATACTTAACAAGTACAACTTGCAGATTGAATCCACTGAGGATATTATGAAATACTTTTGTATTTAGACCTCTATTCAACTGCAATTTATTGTTAAAATCAGTTCAATGAACTCTGGTCATTTACCTAAAGCTATTCTCATATTTGCAGAACATGAATCGGTCGATGAGTTATTCGAATATTCATAGACCTACCACTAACAATTACAATTATGACTACGCTGAGGAGTTTGAGTTGGAGTTCCAGTCGCCGTCAGCCACTGCGGAAGTCCTAACACATAAACATCAACCACAACAAAGTATCTTTTCCAGTTATTTGCAGTCGTTGAAATCGTTGAAGTGGTTGAAGTACTCATCGTCTAAGCGCCTTTGCAAACATTTATATACCCTTGCTACAGGTATTAAAACTTAATCATGAACTTTGCATGGCAGCAGGAATAAACTTAGTAAGGGTTCTTCAAATCCACCTTGATTAAATTTATTTAATATATATTTATTAAATGAATTTTTGTAACAGATATTGTGTTTCAGTAAATATCTGTATGAATCTGAACAAACGACTATATCTTTTTGATATATGTATATTTAAAATAAAATTACAAAATAACACGTATTATTAATTTTTATAATACTAATCAAAACTTAATCATGACCTGTGTAGAGCATGAAAGTAGGAAAACAAATTTATATTTTTAACAAAAATTTAAAAAAAGTTCTAAATTTTGATTTTTAAATAATAATTTAAATTTAATTAATATTTTGACATTTTTGAATAAAAAATAAAAATAAGTATTATGTTCTGAATAACTTTTTTATAATATTTTAAATATATTTTTTAACCCCAAAGGATATTATATTTTTGCTTGTACTACTGCAATCGGAAAAGAGTATTCGCGTTTCGATAGCACCTTAAATTAGCTTTTTCAGCGAAGCTTGTTTATGATTAGAATGCAACTGTGGAATAAATCAACTTACAGTGGGCATGATTCATACAATTTTTATCGGGTTTGGTTAATCGCGCATAATATGGCTACGCACTTCCTTGAAGACTGTGCCTGAGTGAAAGGAAACCAATTGGGGGTATCCACAATGCCAGTACAATACAATGCTGAATACTGAATACTGAAAAATACAATACAATAAAAAAAGTGAGAAAAAAGCGATGATTTTTCAAGCGCCAAACAGCGCACATGCGACGCCTAATTGGATTTTTTTTTTATTCCCATTTTTCTGTTTTTGCCGAGTGTCGAGAGTCGAGTGTGGATTGCGGAGTGGTCAGCATATGGGAAGTATGGGGAGTTGTGGCAGCAACCAGCAGGAGGCGATACTAAACAATAAATGTGGCACGAATGTGCAGACACACAGCACAGAAGAACCCATTCAATGGCTCTCCAGGTACTCCTCACAGTGCTCACTGTATGTTATGCTTTGTTCCGTTTGCTGTCGTCATCGCAGTCGCCGCATAAAGTGAAATTGTGCGTAAAATTCGTTGGTCACGTTTCCACGTCTGTTGACAATTGTTTTTGGCCCTGAATGAAGCATGCAACGTTTGCGCTGTTTGCAGCCATTAAACGCGTGTGCTGGTCTAGGGTCCAGTCTCTGTTTCAGTTTCAGGTCCAGTTTCAGTTTCAGGGTCCATATTGCACATCCTCATCCTCACTGCAGTTTGACTGCAGTTCGTGTCGTTTTCATCGCTCGAAAAAGTGCTGCTAATCTTTTGTTTAGGCCTGACATGTGGCAGAGACACAGGCACACACAGAGGAACCGACGGACAGACAGACAGACACAGGAACACAGTCACACACTCGGTGAGGTCCACTGTGAGCGTCCCTCAATTAGGCACAACATTTTTGCTGTCCGAGTGTCAGTTTCCGATCATATCGCTGAGCCAAATTGCACTGGCGACAGTTCCCGGACAGTAAGTCCATTGGACACACCTTTGTCTGTGTTATTATTGACAGGGATTTGGACTCATTAGGCGCATCGAATGACGCATTCATGTTCGATTTTCTTCCCAGTTCGCATTTCCTCAATGCTGGGAATTTAACGAGCTGCCCATGTTGCGGTTTCTATTTCGACTTTTGAATTGAGCACAATGGCAAATCAATGAGTTGGAAGCGCTAGTTGACCGACTGATGAATGAGAATGAATCTGTTTTATGGCCATAGGGAGAATGACTTAACTAATCACTAGCTTCCAAATTAAAGACCCCTTATTGTCACTTTTCTCACATTTCATTATAATACTTTTTGTATAAATTTAAAGAATTACATCTGGTTAAATGTTGAGATTATTTTTTTATTTTAAAATACATGACTCGACTTTCGTTGATATATTGAAGCAATTGAGCTTTATGTAATTGAGCGTAATGTAGATTTTATTATAATTTGACCTCATATATATTTGGATCATTTGGTTTGAAAATTTCGATTGTTTTGATTTTACTGATTTTTAATAACTTCAAACTGTCATAACTTTGTCATAACTCAATCAATTTCCATGCGCAATGTAAATTTGTGTATGATTTTACCTCTAAATTCGTTCTGCATTTAAATTTTTGTTCATTTTGAAAATTTGAAATTTTTTGATTTTTATAGAAATTTTACAGTGGGACCCCTTATAATTTTTCAAAATTTTCGAAAAATTTCGAATTTTCAAATCGAACAAAATTTAAACGCAGAACGAATTAAGAGGTAAAATCATGCTCAAATTTACATTGCGCATGGAAATGGATTGAGTTATGACAAAGTTATGACAGTTAATGAAAATAATAGAAATTTGCCAACCAATTTATATTTCCCCAAATGAACCAAATTTGTATGAGGTGAAATTATAATAAAATCGACTTTACGTTCAGAAACTGCTATAGTTTTATTAATGCTATGACATATTGAAAATTTTGCTTGTTTATTATATAAGTAGCACTTTTCCTGTACGTCTGATCATCATATTTTGAGCAGAAGAGACTTATGGTCTTATTTTTACTCAATTTTAAACTTTTTCACTCAATTTGAATATGACTCTAAGTTTATAACTTGAAAAGATCTATGCCAAAAATGAATCGCTGAATGTTTCACAAATTTCGGAAAATGTGGGTAAAATGTGTGACAGATCGCCTTAAATTCCATTCAACGATGAGGAATTTTAGCATGCCGACCTACGGAAACTACAGCATACTATTTCAGCATAAAATCAGTAAGCGGCACTCAAGTTCTGGAGAGAGGAGAACTGAAGTGGGCCCAGTACTTAGCCAACAGCAAAGAAAAAAAGGACTTAGTGAAGGTAAGTACATTGGTTGCTTGGTTGGTTTGTTCGCTTGGATGGATTGGTGGGCAACCAGGGCTGGAGAGGGAGTTGGTGAGTGAGAGAGGGGTGCAAAGGGTTTAACAAAACAGGAAAATATTGTAATACAAGTGAAATGCTTAACGGGTACAAAGACAAAGGGCCAACACTGTAGTAAACGAGAGTTATGAAATTGTTATTGAAGCTGCTGCCAGCTTCTTGGACAGGGAACAGGGGAAAGGGGACAGCTAAAAGCGGGGGGGTTGCTTGGAAGGGGCCTGAGGTCTTAAACTGAGGTAATGGCAACTGAAGTACGTTTCAAGTTCCCAGCAGGAAGAAACATTTGCGAAACATAAGAAGAGTGCTTGATTAAAGAGTGCACAACTTTAAAATGCCCTGTAATGTTTCAGTTCATACTGATTATAAAGATAACCTTTTCTATCTGTTTAATATATTTCCCCATAACAATCACACCCGTCATCTCATGGAGTACAGGGTATGACTGGCCAAAAGAGGTCGATTGGCTGGCGCCTGTTAGATGTTCGAAGCTTATAAAGGATTACGTTGCCTGGATACGCTACAAAAACAACAACAACAATGACAACATCAAATTGAAGAGAAACAAATGCAAATTCCAAATTTTCCAACTTGTATTTGAGTTCACAATTCTGAGTACTCGTATAACGTAACTGCATGTACTTTACGGCCGTGATATTGTGTGTATTATTAACCGACTGCTCCTTACTTTATTTTTTCATTTTCATTCTCAACTTATCCTGTTGCTGGTCCTGAAATGCAAAAATTATTGCACAATGTTTTTATGACATGCAAAATATTTGTTCAGCGTTATTTCGTTTGCTTTCTGACTCGAATATGGCTTTTATTCCATATCTCTTTGTCTCTTTTTGCACTTTCTCCACTTTCTGCTTTTCGCATATTTGCGAGACTGTTCGCAATAAATGTGTTGAATCAGTTGTTGCACTCGATTCTGTTTACTTGTCGATGACATGATGATTTTTAAGCCTTTGGTCATTTTTGCTTTGAATAAAACTGGCAAGTCCGTGGGATTAATACCCTTTTATAGGATAAAACTATAAATGATCTAACAAAAATACAGCTGACAAGAGAATGAATAAATTAAATGTAATTAATATATTTAGTTAATAAAATAGTCAATTAAACATTTCAATACAGATCAGAGACCTGTACAAACATGTTATTGTATCTGTAAGATGTTCTCTACACGTTACTTGGCATGCGTTAAGTCCATCTAGAGTGTCCTTGATTTAAGCCTTCGCTCGGTTGTTGGTAAGACCACCCAGACAGCCAGCAGGCCAAACAATCTCAAAGTGTCCACCCGTTAACCCTCCCACAAGATGAAAAATATTTGTATTTAATAAAGCCAGGGTAAGTGGAAACATTGGGTCGCTTGACTTTGCATACGACTTGTGGAATTTAATGTATCCTACGGCCAACAACGGAAAAGTCCTTAACAAAAAAACAGAAAAGAAAAAAAGCATAAACAACAACGACAACGTGAATGAGAAAATAAAAAACTGAGCAAATGCAAAACATAAAAAAATACAATAAAATTCGAACATGAAAAGCCTATTTAAAATGCTGACATACGAAATGCGAACGAACGAATGAACTGAGCCGCTCGACACTTGAGGGCGCCACAGTGCAACAGCGTGCACGGTGAAAAAAGAGAGAGGAAGAGAGCAGGAGAGATGGAGAAAGCAGGAGAAAGCGACGAGGCGAGCAACTGAGCGAATTACCATAAAATAAAAAACAAAAGGCGCGACTCGAGTCAGGACAACCAACAGCAACAACAACCAAATATATGCCGCTGCAACAACCATTCTCCAGCCCTTCCCCTTTACGGACTTCCTCCCCCCCACGCCAGGCAATGCGATTGCGAAAATATGAAAATTGAGTGAAAATATGTAAATGTAATGAAATATTGTTTTCGCTGGCAGAGCGCAAAGGACACAACAACAACAACAATAAGAGGAGACGACTTCGCACATGACGTCAAGGATTTACTTAGTTACTCAGTCCCCAAATGCCCACTTGGCACTTGCCAGGACCTCCTAAATTTATGCGTAACAAGTCGCTGCTCCATTTATCATCTTTCTCTATTTCTCTCTCTCTTTCTCTCTCTTACTCTGTCTCTTCTTGACTGTGATTTACACTCTCGTTTTTGGAGTATGTCTGACTGTCTAACTGACGAACTGACAAACGGAGGCAAAGTATTGAAGACGTTTTTGCTGTTATTTAAATTATGAAAATTATTCAAACCACAAATGGAATCATCATCATCAGTTATAGCTCCCCTCCCAACAGACGTAATACACGCACTTAACTACACTGAACTGAAGCTGAAGGGATTTCGAATGAGCCGCAGTTTCCTTCAGACAGACAGACAGACAAAACTGACTGATAGACAGACAGACATACGAGTATAAGCATTTTCATTGGGTGTCGGATTGTGGAGGGTGGAAGGAAACATTCGCAGCCAACTGGCAATAAAAGAAAAGCTCATTTATGTGAATAATGTGAACAGATTTTATGACAGACATTGAAATTCAATAGAATGCTCATCTACATGCATACATTTATATTATTACTATACTTCATTATGATCACACCTAAGAGAAATACAGATTATTTCGTTTATTACTTAAGCATGTCTGCTGAAATTCCATTTATGTGTGCTAAACTATCTTAAAGTTAAGTTACTCTGGGTTATTCAAGTTGCAATAAGTATATACTTATAATATCAACTGTAACGTAAATTTAATTTAAATAGAAAACAATAATAATAATAAAAACAAGTAATTGTTCAAGTTGGATACTTATCCAGGAAATTCCGGCAAAAATAAATAAATCTCAAGCGTAAAAGTTAAGATAATTTTACTATGTCAGCTAAACTTGATGCTCAATTTCATTTCAATTGATTTGACAGCCACATTTGTGTAGAATTTTGCTTGGTCTTTCTAATTAAATAAACGCACTGGCAATTTGCACACAACCAAAGATATTCAATCTAAACTGTCAGTTAACATGAAATGCACAAATTATAACCACTTAAAATTGGAAAGCACTCAAAATATGTTCAACAGAGAGTAGAGAGCAGAGATTAGAGATTGCAGAAGAGTCCTTGGTAAATAAATGAAATGAGCCTCGATTCCAAATGTCATTAATAAATCCCAGACGAGCAGACAAATGACATAAAACAACAACATTTGCCCAAAATGTTACCACACACCACATGAAAAATTCTCCAAATATTTGTATGACAGCAACTGGCAGCTGCATATGTAGATACAAAGATACATAGATACAATGATACTCTTAGGTAGATAGATGCACAGATATTTACTGCTAATGAGTTAATTCAATTAAGAGAACCACACATCAAGTCTGAGGGGGAAAGTCTAACGTGATCCCAACAGTATTTGAATTGCGATTTGACAGTTTTCAATTAGTCAAAGTGTCATTAGGTCACGATGAAATGCTGTCCACCAGGTAGACACTACAATACTCTATCCATAGGATAAAAGTTGACCACCACCCTCTGTGCAGATCTACGTGAGTTGTTTGCTAATGCAACGAATTGTGAGTGCGAGATAATTGATGAATTCCTTACAGTTGTTTACATTTATGATGAAAGTGAGGATAGAAATTGAGTGAAAAACTGTCACGAAACTTGCTTCAAATTTTGAGCATCACAAATTCAATTACCCATTAACAGAATTGTGAAATAAATAAAATAACAATCGAATAAATTCCCAGCAATTGTAGTTTTCCCAAAGTCGAGTATCTACACTGATAAAAAAATTTTCTTAAATCAAGATTTTGGTCTTAGAACTAAGAATTTTGTTCTAAAAAATGCGTCGAGAACATAAAAATCTTAAATTTAGAAAACAGATCTTGATTTTAAGAACATTTCAAATAAGAATAAGTTCTTAATTTAAGACCAAACAGTCTTAAATTCTCAAACTATAAAATAAAAAAATAAGGCAGGTCTTTTAACCTTTTTTTTTTTGATATTTATACTTTTTTTGGATTTATTTTTTTTATAAATATTCCGGTTATATGTTTTTTCCTTGGTTAGAGCGGGCTTCGATCCCTCGACTTTTAATATGACATATTTATATTTTCTTATTAATTTAAGATGTTTTATTCTTATATTAAGAACTGCGAATTTTTAGATTAATATTCTTAGTTTTATTAATTTGGTCATAAAATGGTCTTATTTTAAGAACAAAATATTTAAGATATATGTTCTTGATTTTAGAAGTTGGCATTTTTTTCAGTGTACTGTCAAGCAACACATCCGTAAATAATTCATTAGCTTCGGATCAACCCCTCGATAGTCCTTTGACCCCGAATCGGTTGAGAAGGACATTAAAATCGACATTGCTAATTTAATGAGTTTTCTACTCGCTTTGGCCCCGAGCTAAAATAAACACTCGAGCGTTAATGTACGAGATATTTAATTTATACATACTTACATCAACATCATGGCCAACATCCGACTCTGAGCCGTATTCGGAGACTGAGCGGGTGCTTTTATGGTTCAGGGAATGAGCCTGATGAGCCAGTGAGGTGGCAAGGAACAAGGAACAAGGAGCAAATGCCAAAGGCGCCAATTTCTGACGCGTTGTGATGTCCACGTTGTCGAGACGGCGGCTAATAAAAATCAAATATGGGGCGACGGCAGGTGAAATGGTCGAGAATGTGGTCCATCTGCTGTTCAGTTGAGTGGCAACGCTTTTGAATTAGAACCTGTCAGTTGTGTGTCTATCTGACGAGTGGCTCCCATCAGACCAGGTAACGACAAGGACTTGGAAATGGGCAGCAAAATGTCTAGAGGCTGCCATCTTCCTTTTACCTTATTCCATTTCTATTTTCCAGCCAGCTTTCTACTCTCTGGCTCTTGGCACGTGGCGATAAAGAAGACATTCATGGCACTTTGTTCGAACATTAAGTGGATTTAATGTAAAGTTTATGTTTTCCTTAGGTTACGTGGTCGATTTCCGTTTTATGACCTTAATTAAAAGATTGGCTCTTGGTACTCTTGGTTACATTGGCAACGTTAGTATAATCAACGATATTTACGGCTATTTGAAATATTTATTTGGCTTCTTACCATTTTACGGTCGACCTCTCAAGAGGAACACACACTCTTTTATGACCACCTTTTGAAAATGTGCACAAAAATTAAAATCGCATAAATTGAACTGTTTTTATGGCACTTTACTTGCCAGACATACTACATACATATATATATATGATCAGCTCTATAAGAGAGATCAGAGGGTTTTAAAGTTGTAAAGAGTAAAGTTAGATATTTATTTGATAGTGTTATCAGCCATAGTTATTACCTAACCATATTCATATTAGTATCTGATAATATTACCAAATCGAAACAAATTTTGACACCTTAATCTAACAGCTGGAGGTTGGGTGGGTGTTTATTGCCTGTCGCCACGCATTGTTGTGCATTTTGGGATTGGTATAAAGTTCCGTCTTATGGAGAGATCAGCCATAAATACGGCCATAAATCGACCACGCAATTTGCACACCTTATACTCTCAAATACATCATCAACTGTTGATGCTGCAGCAGCTTATCAAGCAGATAAAAAACAGAGACAGCGATAACCATATCAACGGTCCACGCAGACACTTTCAGTTTTCACGGCAATGTCTGTTTGGGCCACGTTAATCGGTTGCATTAGCCGACAAAGCGTAGAGCATAAAACGACTTAACTCTGATTTTCAGAATTCCAATTCTTGCTGGGAACTGCAGGCCACAAAGATGATATCATAAAGTTGAATAAATAAAGGCAGATAATATAACACCAACAACAAAAAAAGGCCACAAAGAATGGGCCATCATTTACTGGCCAAGATAGTTAAACTAAGCTCAGCGAAATGATTCCGATCATAAGATCATGTGAAGCTAAGCATAAATTCCACATCAAATTCAGAGGATTATCAATGGTCAACACAATAGATGGCTTACCTAGAGGATTATCAATTTAAACTACTACGTATAATAAAAGTTAACATATTTTATTTAAACTCTCAACTCTAACTTTCAAGTTGAGATACATATGTGTCTGTACTTGAATTGCTTTCATTGGACAGAACATTTATTTATATTGTTCATATGACGAAATTACTCAAAGCTTCTGCACTTTTCACTCAGCGTACGTTTGTAAATTTAAATAAATAATCAAATAAAAGGTAAACAAAATATTTTCTTTGTGAGCAACCGTTTTTTATTTTTCTTCTCCTTCTTGATTTCTTCACAAATCCACTTGCAGCTACCAAATGTATTGTCGTTGTAGCTCTCATTGTTGTTGTTGCTGTTGTTTTGGTTATTGTTGTCATTGCGGGTATGAAACGCATTTTACAACTTCTCTTGAGATCCGGCCGAGCGCTTGACAACCCACTTATGGAGCAGCTACCAAGGTAAATGCAAACATGAGGTAGCTAACAAGAAAGAGAGCAAAACTACATGTACATATGTATGTATTTGCAAAGCCGAAGCTTAGATACTCTAAAGAACCAACGTAATCTGGTAAATTTGTTTTAATTTAATAGCCGATGGCAATTTCTTTTATTTTTCATATTAAATTTCTTTACAATCAAATCCTTAAAATCAAATAATGCAGTTCTACACTATACGTTTTTCCGTAGAAATATTAAGCTACCTAAATTAACTATTTTTTAAAGATGAGGGACTTAAAGCAGGGACCAACATAAAAATTAAAGAATAAAAATTATTTTTCAATTTTTAAAATAAAAACAAAAATAATAATTAAAAAATTTGTATTATTAGAGTTGAAAATAAAAATTAAAAATTTAATGTGATTAATGTGATATGATATTTAAATAAAAATTGAAATTTAATTATTATTTTTGATTTTTATTTAAAAATCATATCTTTTCAAGCTAAAATATATCAAAAATAATAATTAAATTTCAATTTTTATTTAAAAAATTTAAAAATAAAATTAATTTTTATAATAAAAATAGTTCTTATTTGCGAGCCATGACTTAATATCTTAGATGCATTTCCATCAGTAAAAAATGCATAGCTCATAATTCAAAAAATTTTAAAAAGTTTACAAATATTATAATTATAAAGTCAAGTCAAATCGTGTTTACTGGATTCCCAGATATTATAGGGCATATAAAAAGAAACGCTGGCGGAAACAACGTTACCAAAAGGCTTCTGGAAGCTGAAGCAGCCGTTCAAGTGCTGTAGGGAGTGAGGGGGCAGGGCAGCTGGTGAGAGACGGGACGGGAAGGGAAGGCGACTTTAATGCAAACAAAGAAGGTTAACTGTGAAGCTATGGAGAGAGTGAAGCGCAGAGAGAGGCATAGAAAAAAGGGGGAGGTAGCGGTACAACCTGCTATAAAGTAGAGTGAGACCTTTCACTTGTGGCAGCGGTAGGTTCTCATTCCCCTACATCATCATCTTCGTCATCGTCATCATCGTTACTTAATTGCGTAGGTTGGTAGCCGTGGAGATGCAGTGCTTCAGCAGCTACTTCACTCTGGGCACTCAACGATCCCCTCCCCCAACCCCCGTAACCTTCACTACTCCATTCCTCCCTTACCATCTTCACTGTTCATCTTTGCATCGCACACCTTTTTGTGGCCGTGTGTTTACATTTTTACTAATTTACAACAATTTTCGTTGTACTTGAATACAAAATGCAACACTGCCAACCTACTCCCCCGTCACACACCCACTCCCCCCTCCCTTGACAGCCCTTGGCCGTAAGTTTTCATACGCCCCGTGTGCTACTTTATGTGAGTGCGCGAGGCATTAAGAAAAAGTAAAATGTGTGTTGTTGCACCTGCAGCGGGAGAGGCAGAAGCCCAAAAAATAACAAGATGATGCTCAGCAGCAGTAAGACCAACAATAACAACTATGTACGACAACAACAGCAACAACAACAACAATAGGTAGTAACAACAACAGAGTAACAACAACAATAACAGACGCAGCATTAACAGCAAAATATTTAAATGAGGTTAAGTTAGTGTAACAACTATTTAGACCTCAAACTTACTGCTCTCTCCCTCTCTCTCTCTCTCTACCTCTCTGCCTCTCTCTTTCTTTCTTTTATTCCGTTTACATTCGTTAGTTTTCTTGTTCTTTTACTTTTTGCCTTGCAGTTTTTCTGAGATTGCACAAAACTTCCAAAATTTATGCAGCTGCTGAATTAGTGTGTGTATGTGTGTGTGAGTGTATTAGTATATGTGTGGGTGTGTATATGTTTGAGGGTTAAGTTCTTCAGGCGTACGCTAATTGGGTCAAGCACTCCAACAGTTGACAAAGAAACCTGTTACACCTGCAAAAGTTCCCCTTAGTTAGACAAGAAATTATTTGTGTGTTTAACTGTGTGTAGATGTGTGTGTGTGGGAGGAAAAATAGTTTTTAAAGACACAATAGAGAACTGCTAAAGCAATATATATACATTAAAGTGGAACGTGAATACATATAACAACTTCCGTTGGCAAAAGTTCAAGGGCATATCTTTAAAATATTATCCTTTTAACCAGGGATTAAAACCGAAACGAATATCGGTTTCAGTTACGGTTTCGGTTATGCTCGAATTAAGGTTTTCAAAATCGGTTATCGGTTATGCAAAATCTTGGAGTATCGGTTTCGTAATGGTTATCGGCTTTTTATAAGATTCGGTTTAAAAATACTGGTATGGTTTCGGTTCACAAAAAATATAAAAATTAAGGTTTTCGGTTGCTCTTTTAAGCCTGGAAAATAATTTCAACTGGTTACTGGAATGATCCAGTGTATTCTAATGATTTCGAATAACTTTGAACTGTCATATCTTTGTCAAAAGTCAATCAATTTAAATACGCAATGTAAATTTGAGCATGATTTTACCTCTAAATTCGAGCTGCATTTAAATTTTGTTCAATTTGAAAATTTTAAATTTTTCGAAAATTTTGAAAAATGATAAGGGGTAACACTGTAAAATTTCTATAAAATTCGAAATTTTCGAATTTCCAAAATGAACAAAAATTTAAATGCAGAACGAATTCAGAAGTAATGTCATGCTCAAATTTATATTGCGCATGGAAATTGATTGAGTTTTGACAAAGTTATGGCAGTTCAAAGTTATAAAAGTTGCTCAGTAGCTGCGACGGCCAGAACCGAAATTAACCTTTATAAATGAATCGGTTACTAAACGGTTATTTCGGCTTAAAGAGTTTCGGTTTATGGATTTCGGTACAGCGTAAAAAATTGTTTTCGGTTACGGTTTCAGTTACGGTTACAAATTTTAATTGGTTTTCACCATCCTTGCTTTTAACACTAAAGGTAGTGAACTAAGAAAGGTATAAATATATGTATAAAAATAGGTGAAATTCTTTAACTTCTATTTATTTTAATCGGCTTAAAACAAATCAATTTTTTTATTAATATAATCAAGTGGAAATAACATCACGCATACGCATATCTTCAGAAATTATAATCGTTGCGAGCTCTTAAATTGAATTGCAGAAAACTGTGTAATAAATTGTGAAATGGGCAATTGAAATGAGTTAAAGTTGTTCATGGGCCAAAAGGAATGCAGAATGAAACTTAATCAAGTTAAAATTGTATTTAATTTAAGTGATTGTAGTGTAATGACAGGAGCATCGCATCGTAAAGCATCGTCGGAAAATTCCATGTGTGTCAGAGGAATTATATTTAATAATATTTAATATACTACATTTACTTACTTACGAATTTTTATGAAATTATCACCATAACCGACGGTCTGTCCAACCTATAAGTATGTGAGTGTGTGTGTGTGTGTGATGTGACAGTGCAAATAAAATACAAAATAAATAAACAAGCAAACACACACACACACATAATAAATGCGTGGTTTCATTATTAATAACAAGTATCTGTATCTGTATCTGCATTTGTATCTTTATATGTAGATGTATCTGTATCTGTTTCTGTTTCTGTAGCAATATCATTTCTGAGTATTCGTATGTTTGTTTATTTAGTCGTGTTTCACACTACCCCCCCTAACCGCTCCCCATGAACCCCGCAGCTTGTGCAGAGATAAAATGTCAAAGTCTCAAGCGAAATCAACAAGCACATATCCTGCGGATATTTTGCTCAACATTTTGTCAGTTCTCAGTGGCAACGTTGTCACTCACTAACACACACAAACACACTCACACACACACAAATCCATACATACTCTGTGCTCATAATGCTGCTGAAAAACAAGTGAGACTCTGAATAATGAATTGCAATTAGCGCAATTACAACAGATTGTCACAAATATATACAACTACCTGAATTTTCCCCCCTCTTCCAACACTCTTCCCCCTCTCTCCTCTGCAGTTGGAAGTTTTGATGCACGTGCATGCAGTCAATTTATTTGAGCTAACGTTATAATTTGAATAATTCAACAACTGGACGGAGAATAACACCCTCCAATTCTACAGCAGCTGACGACTAACTTAGCATATAACAATTTGGTTCTAGGCCACATCTGCTCAACACTCACACAATTTTCCAGCAACCCCAAAGCTAAACTTCAGTCCCATTCCCAATCCCAATCCCAATTCTCTCAATTCCAATCCCTTTACACAACTTCCCTTTTTCCCCATATGTGACACGAGACAATTCTGTAATGCACAGTGGGCAGTTGGGAGTCAGTTATCCATGGTTTGGTCTGGGATCTGGTCTGGGATATGGTCTGGTCGTCTGGTCTCCCTTTTCATTGTTTATGAGCGTATCGAATTTTTGGGGTTACTTGTGGTTCCGCTGGGAACATAAATATTTATCCAGCGATAAAAGAATTTGGGTTATTTTCGTGGTATATAAATAGCACAATTTAACTTGGTTAACCTAAGCCAGTTCAAATGACGAAGGCACAGGGGAGGCCATTGAATATTTAAGTATAGAGTGCAAATGTCAAAGGAGCTACAAAATGGGGAGAAATAGATGCATACATATGTATATGCTTGCTAACATAAGCCAAAATTCCTAGATATAAACAAACATCTAGAGTTACTACAAAAGAAAAGGGTTACCGATTCATATTTAAACATACAGCTGTGTAAACTATTTAATAATCATTTTAAGTAGTTTAATAAATATCAGCACTCAGGTATAAATACAAATGCAGTTATAATTAAATTAAATACTTATATTTATTTCTTTCTCAAAATTAAAAAGCGACAACCTGTGTCTATATTATTCTCAGAATTGAATTCATATTGTCATTGTCTAACACTTTAACAGTCTTAAATTTAAACTACTTAAAATAACTTTCTTAGAATTGAATGTAAACTTTTCATCGTATATATTTATATTTAAGAAATGGAAGCTATTTATCTGTCGTAGAATTGAATAGGAAACTCGTTTGTCTAATACAGTGGGGTCCAAAAGCACACTATCTATATATATTTCATTTTAATTTCATCGTGTAATAAGACAGCGTTCTGCAAAATTCCAGTTGCAAGTGCCTTAAACTGAGGTCAAAGGTCTTGGAATTGTTTTGTATGAAAAACTTTTTTGTTTCTTAAGATATCTTAACCAAACTTACAGATTATATGTTTGGAACTGTCTCATACATTCTGTGATAGAAAAACTCATATTATGGACACCACTGGTAAAAAAAATAATAATTTTAAATGAATTTAACTTAATTATGAATATTTAATTGAATTGAATATTAACTACTTCTATTTGAATGTTTCTTTTATTTATTTACAAACTCTTTCTAATACTTTTGTAATAGATAAATTGGAATTTTGTTAAATATTTCTTAAGCTTTTCTTAATTTTGAATTATTTTGCATTCCACAGTGCGGAAATTGCCACTGACTCGCTGAGAAATAAAGTGTGGAGTGTTGGAGCTTGGCCTGCGGCATTTACCACTGAACAATGAAAATTACAGAGATGATGACGACGATGACGATGACAACAACAAGAGTGCCCACCTATTAGCCACACAGGTGAATCCGTGACATTCTCCTCCCCTTCCCCCTCTTTATTTGTACCCCTCAGGTTAGTTGCATGACTCTTTGCCCGTCGTTTCTGCTCTTGTGTCAATATTGACACAGACCATATCTTTTATGACATATTTTTTTGGCTACTGTCAGCTCGGGTTTGTTTGCGAGTAGAATTTTATTTGGACTCTTTGGCAACAGTTTGTTAGCGAGGGGAAGTATATATGTTTTTTTATGCTTATTTCATATGTACAGATGAGTATGTATATATGTATATACGAGAGTGCAAGTGCACACGTGGCTGAAAAACAAATCCAAATCCCGCACTTGGCTGAACTTTGCTTTGATGTCTCACTTATTGTATCTGGGTTACTGGGTAATGCAGTATGAATTTTGTGCCGAAAGAGCTCAGCTTAGTTCAGTCTAACTTTATGGTAGATGAGGGGAACAGGCACCAACGTCAGTTTGTGCCCAGTTCGATCACATTTGCATTATGGCCCCGTAAACAAGCAACTTGACAGGTTGTCTACATTTTTGGGTGGCACTTCTCGTTGACAACTGATGGAGGCACAAACGACGCTACACAATCTGCATTGGAAGTGGTCAAGAAAACAAAATCCGATTCGAGAAGCAACGAAGTGCGAATGCCCTAACATTATTTAATATTTATTTATTATTGTTTGTCAAACTACAATATATATTTAATAAAAAAAAGCATTATTACATCAAAATAAGGACTTAAATTTACAGATTTACGTATTCTGGAGAATTCGAAAAAGTAAAAGAATAAACATAAATAGTAAAGAATAGTAAATATTTAATATTCTTTTTTTATGAATGAATAGAATTAATTTAAACTATTTTTTATGTGAAATATTTGTGCATTCATTTTTATTTATTTTTTATACATATCATTGAGAGTTAAGTATTATATTTATAAATAAATATTTATTTATTTTAATCATTTATTTGATAACTATCGCTGATTTACTTTTATATGACTTCTTTTAAATATTTTTACAAACGTCATTTGCTGCTCATGGTACCCAATTAAAGAGTGTAGCAGTAAAATTTGAAAATCTAATACCATAAATTAGACGATTCGCCCAGTTTCGAATGCACGGGTGCAAGTGAGGGGGGAAAGGCGGGGAATTTATACTCATAGCACTCCCAGGTGAACAGTGAACAGGCAAGCAGTCGAAGCAGGCGATTTTCTTGGAAGTACGAGAAGAGGTTTCACACATCAGCTCAGTGGACGAGTGTCAACTGTCAGTGGCTGGACTTAAGTGGCCATAAAGTAGGCACATCACGTGGTGGTGTGCCACTGACAGTTGCAGGTGTTGGCCGCTAGGTGTCGCACTGACAGTTTGGCAGCCAATGCGCGCCCTGGAATTTTAAATGACTCAACGCGAATGGCAATCAAATGAAAAGGATCAATGCGTGAGAGTATTCAATTACTGAGACGAATGGAAATCGAAGTCGGAATTGAAGATGGAATTGAAATTGTGCATTGAACCGAGCGGATTTGAGGCAACTTAGCTGAACTTGCTGCTTCCGCTAGGGAATCTTCGCAAGTGGCGATCAATTTGCATGAACAAATTGAACAACAGTCAAGAAATTTACCGCAGAAAGCTGACAACTGACAACAAATGAAACCCTAGAAGTTGGCAACCATGAGCAATTCCTCAATTTGCGATCACCTGACGATCTCTCACTCTCTCTCTCTCTTTCTCAGTATATCTGTCTCTTTTTTATGTGCTGCCCCTCGACTTGCGTATCGCATTTCAATGACACGACCACATTCCGCGCTTTGCAGGGTTTCCAAAGATACATCTAGATTTCCACTTGGCATTGTCATTGCCATGGCTGCAGACTTGTGGCACGCACTGTGCCCCAAATGATTTCTGTGGTCAACTTATTTAAGTGGGCGTCCCTTTTCTTGTAATCTGATATGAGTTTAGCTTAAAACTCAATTAATTTGAGTCTGACTAACATTTGACATTATAAGCGTTTCCCTTTAACGTTTCCGGCCACATTTGCCGACAAAGCAACAACAAAAACTCAAACAACAACTATTTGAATGCAGCACGTCGCACTCGCTTCTATCTTGTCAATAAATCTCAATATCAAAATATGCAATATGACCACCCGTATGAACCAGACAATAGTTCACCAGATGGAAATAACTAAAAATGCAAATAACTGCACGAATGGCAAATGCGACGACGAGTTGAGTTCTTTGTACGAGTATCTGTGTATCTGTGAGATACGCGCATAAATCTACAATACTGCCACGCCCCCCATCTACATACATATTCCCGCATTGAAAGCCTAGTTGGATTCGTTTGTTTTGTTGTGTTGTGTTTTCTTGTATGTTTCGGGGCGGTTCTTTCATTAAACGCGGCGCATGCAAACAAACAATGAACCGTGTTGACAGGTCTCGTTTTTCCAACTCTCGTTTGATTGATTTAACCTGAATCGACTGACAGGTACCAGAGCATTTTGGCATGCCCATGTCACGAGATACGAGATACTTTTATCCAGCATACTTAAGATATGGAAATATTCGAACTCGTATTCGTATTCGTACTTATGCTAAACGCAGTCCAACAATCTGGGCGGTACAAGCGATGCCAACTTCCATTTTAGAAACTCAAAACTGTCGATCACTAAAAGTGCGACAACTGTGAAGTTATTTAGAACCAACACCACATACATATTCATATCGTATATCTATGATTTCAAAGGAATATTTGTATATTCATGTCTGCTTAGTGTATCTGGGAATTTGCACAGGTGAATGGGGGGATAAAATTATAGAAGATACTCATTATAAATACGTTTTGTAAGATTTGCAAAAATATATGGCAAAATAAGAACGAAAACTCCCCAAAATAAATCGTAAACAAGTTTAATAAAAATCGGAGCATTTTATCCTATGGTTGTCAAAGGAATGATCTATGATATCTATCTTTCTATTATTATACTTAATTATAGAACAAACTGCTGTCAAAGTTACCGCTATATTCTTTGTTTAATCAAAGAAAAATCATGATATGCGTGCAGTTTTGAACAGTAGATGTGAATAATTGTGTTGGACAGCGACCGCTACATGATGACGAGAGTTGGCCCAAAGAGTTGGCAACAAAGGCTAAATGAAAGACATGTATTTCCTTTGGCCAAATGCCGAAGACAATTGACGACTGTCTATAGCTCGAAGCCAGACCCGACGCGAATCCCACTGCACTCCAAATGCACTTAAAATGAAACTCGACTTGAATCATAGATGCAGCTCATGAGGAGCACAACGAATGCGAGACGAATGACGGGAATGTAATGGGAATGAGATGAGTGTGGGGAGCGGAGGGTAAGAGTAAATTGATTGACAGTTGAATGATTTAATGAGCAACAAGATAAACGATGCCCGTTGCCTGATGCTGCCAACCGCAGCGAAATGAATTACTTATTTTCATTCGAATTTCAATTTGAATCTCTCAAGGCACTCGCAAGTGTGCACAGCACTGTTCAAATAAGTATCTGTTAGTTGCTGTTGAATAGTTGTAACACGGCGGTCCATAAAAAGATGCTTATCTTTGCAGCTCTGAAACTGTGGCGGCCTTTATTTTCTTTTTTTTTTCTTGCCCCGTCATTTGATGACGTCGCCGACCACGCATTTTGTGTCAACCAGTCAACGGTCTGGGAATTGATAAACTAATGTTAGCTCAAGTTGTTGTTGGAAAAAAAAATGTGTATACAATCAAATTTTCATAGTTGATCATTTCTTTGATGCACATTTCCATAATGTACGCAATCTCAAACAGACCAGTAATGAAATGTTAGTAGTGCTTGTAGTCTTTTTACAATTCATATTGCAAGTGTTTAAAAAGTTTACTTATAGGAAAATAATTCAAATGTCAAAGGAAGTAAGATAAATTCTATAATTTTTAGTGATAGATTATTAATAAGAAAGCTACAAAATTATTTAATGCTGATAGATTTTGGAAATAAACTCTTTATTTGAAGACTAACACATTTATACGTATAAAGTATAGGTAACAATTATACTTATAAGAATTTAATTCAAATGTCACAGGAAGAAAAAATGGTATAAATTGTATTATAGTAAATAATTCAACTGTCACAGGGAGAATAATAAAATAAATTACTTCATCTTTAGTCATAGACTATTTATAAGAAAGCTACAAAACTATTTAATGCTGATCAATTTTTGATAATCATTCTTGATTTGAAGAGAATAAAACTCTTAAAGGCTGTAACACATTTTTCTATCTTTACATGAACATTTCTCTTTAAGTGTAGCGCAGACTGAAAAGCTTCTCTTTAATTTTCCATTAAATATCTTACACATAATTAAATTCGCCTCGCCATTTAAATATACATCTCCACAAGAAGGCAACAATTGCATTTAAAGCTCTTTCAATTCATTTCATTTCATTAATTTCTTTCTTTCTTTCCGTTGTTCATTTTTATGTCATTTGCGTGTGATCAGAGACCCGGAAAAGGGGCGACCACTTGTCGTTATTCGGGACGAACCCACGCAGCTCTCAGATACTTTCAGATACTTTGAGATACTCGTACTCACGCAGTCGCAAGTCGAATATAATTTATGTATCGGCCAAATAATGTTTAACGATCTTCAATTTAAATTTATCTAATTTTATCTCTTCCTCAGTCAGTTAACTCAAATTCTATTGAATTGTTTGTCAAAATTCTTTGTGTTTTAATTTATAAATTATATTTTTTAGTTTTAGGAATATTGGGATAGTAAACGAACACAAGACAAGAGTTTTGGTTAAACAAAATTTGCGGAAAAAATGCAAAGCACTTTCCATCTAGAGTCGAGATGCTAATAAGAGTCCTTAACAATGGCGCACTGCGTTCGTTAGCCATGAACAGCTGCATCGCCTGCCTGGCCCAAAGAAGTCCTCGTCCAGCAGATTCATCCCTGAATCGGATCAATAACAGGCAACTACATGACCGCAAATGGCAGCGACAAAATGCCCTGAATGAACAGAGGCGTAAGGTAATTCCGAAGCTGGTTTATCTACACAATCCGTGGAAGTATCTCATAACCAAGTTCAATATGTGGCGGCTCAAATGGCTGTGGGATTATAGCTTCAGTGAGTCCGAGTTCGTTGAGGGATCCAAGCAGGCGGCCATTGTGATGACGGACATCATTCGGCAGCAGAGTTCGGATAAGATTGGTGAATACACGACACCGGTGGGCTTCCAGCAGATCACACGGGATATGTTGCTCTCCCGGAACGATTCACGGTTGCAGCTGGTGCGCTTCGAGAAGGAGCATCTGCGACGGGCGATACCCATGAAGGTGGCCACCCGACAGAATTTTGGTCGCAAATACGCATTCATCGACATGTTGTTTGTCGGACTGCGGAATACGAAGGACTTTGATTCGCCCAGCGAACTGGTTGAGATTAACGAGGTCCTGCGACGCATGGATACCGAACTGAAGACCCCCAATGAGATCATCTCGGTGCCTCATCGCATCGTTTTCGCCGAGATCTTTATACGCTTTCGTCGGGATTACACAGCCGAATGGCGGCGAAAGGCGGAAGCTGCGAAAAACCCGCCGGATGACTCCAAGCGTCATTATCTTCACTCGGAGGATCCGCATTCAGACCAATCGTCGAATCTTTCACTGGAGAACGTCCTGTCGCGTATTAACGATCCTGGCTGGTCAATATCCTTCTACAAGATCCTAACATTCGATGTGCTCAACTTTGATCCGCAGCCAAATCATAGATCATAAATTTCCAAATTTTCCGTTCAGAAAAACTCATTTTCACATTGAATAAACAATTTTCTATTTCTTACAAGAGTATATAATTTGAATTAATTTAAATTTATTATTTGTCTTGACTGTCCAATGGAAGCTTTAGGCTCTTGTATCTTTCAGATACATGCGGGCATCTTCGAAATTTATTACCTTGAATTGCGCTCACACCTCAAAAATTAACGCTGTTGTTATTATTGTCACTATCTGATGACAGCAACAACAAATCTGAAGTAAGGTCTACACATATTTGTACAAAATGATGTTGTAATGAGCCACATTACACGATTCACTCTTGTTAGCCGTTACCATTGTCATTTGGCTCTAATTAGTTTCCAAACATGGGCTTGTCCCAATCAATTTCAATCCGTACGCCTAAAGAAAGGGGAAAAAATAACTATACATTGTATGTCATTATGTATTTCACTTTGTCTCCATGTTTTACACATTTTTGCATAATAATTTGAACATGCTAAACAAATTTTCCATATTATAAAGGCTGCTGTGGGTCCCTGAATATTTTGACATGTTACGAACCATTCGTTTCAATTGAAATTGATGAATAAATGGATTTGGTTTGCAACCAAAAATGAGTTCAGTTAAATTATGAATATGGTAATCGCATCAAAAAAGGGGGTAAAGGAAATCTAGTATATTCTTTCTTTAGAGTTATTTGTTTAGGATAGGTGATGATTGCTTTTCATATGTCTTGAAAGTATTTTAAATACAACTCGGCTTAAGATTGCATGTGTATCTCATTCCGACAACTCGCATTAAAATTACTTTTGCAGTTTTTTATCTTCATTTCAAAGTTGTGACTGTGATTGACTTTGGATATAAAAGCTATTTGCGTTAGCTAAATAAAGGCAAATCGAAATCCGGGCGGCTAATGGCAAAACAGCGTAAGTCGAGACTGACTGAAGAAAGAAATAACAACACGTCAAAAGGGAGAAATAATTTAAATAAGAAAACACAAACAGCTGTTGCAGTTCTAAGGATGGAAATGTGCCAGATTCACGCACACACACTCAAATCACACACAGCTACAAGCAAAAGGGATAATCTCATTATAATGAAACGCAAGTTATGCACGCGCAGCCAGCAGCCGCTAGATGGCGCCAGCAAGGCGTCAGTCAAGTGTCGCCCGCACAGCTTAGAAGCAAATGAAGGAGCTGGCGAGCAGGCAAACTTACAGCTGCTGCTGCTGTTTCTGCTGGGAAAGATTCCGACCGGGATGCTCGGGATTTGAATGGCATGACAGCCGGATCTAGTCCTCTGCCATGGCATGAGCTGACATGCGAAACACGTTGGTGCAAAAAAGAATCAGAATTATTATAATTTATGTTTATTTCTTGCCTTGGCCGGACCATTCAATCTGTGAACTGTCTATCCACTTTCTACTCAGATAATGCACAGTGGTTCATAGTAAGCTTATATTTGTGTTTTAATTAAATTTGTTTAATTAATATAAAAAATTGATCAACAGATCAATTTAAAGGCTAATAAGTTTTTGAAATCTAAGATCTGTAGTATAAGGAAGAAGTTCGAATGATTTAAATTTTTATTAATTTCAGATTAAAAATAAATTCAATTCTTAATTTGATATTTTTTGTGTACGATATCCCTTTATTTTAATTATGAAAGAATCACCATCCATATTTAAACTTCACTTCCATTATTATTAACTTCATATTAAAAAAACATTCAATTATACAATTATTAATATAATGTATTCAATGTACTATTTTCCCTCTTTATCCTGACTCAATGATTACAATTTATTACTCATCACAATTGCTCTGAGAAATCTGCAAGTTTCTCATCTGTTTCGTACCACTGTGCAACCCAGTATCCCGTGTCCACGTCTTACGTAGTAGACGTTTAACTGGCAACACTGAACCCCAACCATAAATAATACAAGCGGCTTAATTTCAAACTCATTTGCAAATATTTACACACAAATCGAGACCGTGGAACCCTTTGGCAGCGGATGAGGATCCCAAATCCAACGTGTAACAGGTGCACCGACCCCCAACACAAAGTCGGGCTCAAAACTTTTTTCATAAATTCTTTTACTTTTCGAGATTAATTACAAGCCTTGCGTAATGAGCGGATTTCCGGAACGTTCTTTTCATTTTGCTTACCTTCCAGACACTCCTCTTCCATTTCCTTTTTCCACTTTCTCTTCTCGCTGCTCGTACATCTTGCGTTTAATAAAAATTGAATGAAATTTATGAATTATTTGCGCGCAACGCATAGAAATGCGGCCACCCACATTGGACATTGGAAAGGTGAAGTCCGCCTGCAATTGTTGCTGTTGTTGCTGGAATCTCGGCAATGTCGGCATCCGCCAATCGTTGATCTTCATTACGTCGACGCCGACGTCTCTATAGACATGGTTGGAGTTGCCTCTACACTGATAAAAAAAAGGTTCTAAAATCAAGATTTTGGTCTCAGATCTAAGAATTTTGGTCTAAAAACTGCGTCGAAAACATAAAATTCTTAGATTTATAAAACACATCTTGATTTTAAGAACATTTCAAAAAAGAATAAGTTCTTAATATAGGACCAAACAGTCTTAAATTCTCAAAACAACAATAAAAAAATAAGGCTGGTGTTTTAAACTTTTTTTTGTTGATGTTTATACTTTTTTTGGATTTATTTTTTTAAAAATATTCCTATTATATGTTTTTTCCTTGGCTAGAGCGGGTTTCGATCCCTCAACTTGTTATCAAAACTGAAGCGGCGACTCTAACCAGAGCGCCACGGTGCCATTATTTTCTTCAAATTAAATATGACATATAATATTTATATTTTGTTATCAATTTAAGATTTTTAATTCTTATATTAAGAACTGCGAATTTTTAGATTAATATTCTTAGTTTTATTAATTTGGTTTTAAAATGGTCTTATTTTAAGAACAAAATATTTAAGATGAATGTTCTTGATCTTAGAAGTTGATCTTTTTTTTCAGTGTATAGACATGGTTGGAGTTGACTCTAAGTTGCTGCCGCCGCTCTAAAGCTTCAAATTTATGGCAAAGCATTTGCGGCGCGCGCTTACGTTCATAATGCCACGGCCAAAAGCAACAACAGCAACAGCAACAATAACAATAACAAAGTCTGGCTAATAAAGCGTCGGCGTCATCGTTGTCGTTCTTGTTGTTGTGATTGTTGCTGTTGTTGTCATGGCTGTCCTTTATTAGTTCATTGCTTGGCTGCTTTCGGCTCTTGCCGGTTTGTTGGCGCTCGTATCCATTTACACTTGGATATTTATCGTCGCGGTTGCCGGCGTCGACCTCCTGCATCGCCTCCAATGGAGTTGTCCCATAACTTTAGCCGTGAACAAGCTAAATACGCCATTTAACACAACATTTAAAATGCATATCGATCGTATATCAAAAGGTCGTTTCATTTTCATTACATAATCTCAGCCATGCAACGTGTGTGTAAGTATCTATTAGATAGATTGTATCTAGATACTTGTTGCTACACGACAGCTAAATTGAAAGTAATGTGTAAGCTATCTAAACTTATGATATAAAGTGTCTGCCACGCCTTTATTATGCTACCCCTTACCGATATTCGTTTCGGTTTTAATCCCTGGTCTTAATACAATTAAATTTATTATAAAATTTAAATATAAGCTATTATTTCGTTATAATTTAAATAATTTATAGAAATTCGGAAATCAGATTTTGATTAAAATCTGTAACTTTGTTAATACCATGAAACTCTTAGCCACTTGTAATGCCATTTGCAATCTCGTTCCCAATTTCAAACAGCATTTAAGCCGCTTTTTGGCATTCAACTGGCCCTCATTCTGAACGGCGCGTCGTTCATAAAAACGTCAACATTTTCAGAGACAAGCCGAGGCCAATATTTATGATAGGGACTGTAAGAGTATTGAAGAACTGGCCGCCTTGCCAAATTGCCACTTGGCGCCAAAAACTGAGAGGGGTGGGGGGAGTTAAACTCTGGAACTGTTCGGTCCACCACTGTCGCTGTCAGCATTAAAAGTATCTGCATAAATTTTATTTTCAAAAATAAAAAAAAACCAAAATTTTTGCAAAGTAAATTTTTAATTTAAAACACATTTTATATGCAAAAAGAGCAGAAAGGGGAGCAGGGAAAGAAGCGTGAGGGGCAAACGGAAGAGGCCGCAACAAAACTGAAACATAAATAAATCTGAAATTTTATGCACTCAAAAAAAGCTCGAAGCAAAAGGGACAAGGGGAACAGGAGACTCTGTCATTCGACAAACCGAGTGGAACACACATAAAAGCTGTTTGCGACTTATAAAATGAAATACAAAAATGAAAATAAACAAACTTTTGTTTTCCCAAAAAAAAGTTCTGCTCAATGTGACTGTTATGGTTGTTATATTTGTTGCTGTTGTTGTTGCTGTTATAGTTGTTGTTGTTGCTGTGGCAACCCTGCTAAAGCTGCTTGTTGAACATGCAATTTCTTTTGGTTGCACTGCGTTCGATTGCTGCGGTTCGACGGCGGCAGCAGCTGCAACAACAGCGGCAAGGACAAAAGCCAACAATGGATTATTAGTGGCTCTTAAGCAAACACGGCTCGTCGCCGGTTGACGGTTGTCGGTTGTTGGTTGTCGGTTGTTCGTTGTTGGTTGTCGGTTGCGGGGCGTGGCTTTTGAGGGGGAAGCGACTTATGGCACCGCACAAGCACAACAAATCTGAGTGTGTGTTGCAGCATGTGTGTGTGTGAGTGTGTAAGTGTGTGTGTGAACCGTCGCCTGCTGCTGTCGTTTAATCTTGCCCTCGGTCTTCGCCGTCGCCGCATCCGCCACTGATTTATCGCTGAAATGTGGGCGTTTTTAATTAATTTCGCTGCGCTGCACTTCCAACAGATTTTCGCTTTGCGCGCTCATAAAGCGTTGTAATAAAATACAAGAAGCACACAAAACATAAAAGCGCGGGTGTTCTACCAACAAGATACCCTGTACCCACGTATTCTTAAAGCAATCCAAACTTGCACTGCTTGCATTGTCCGTCATATGCAAATCAAGCAGTTCGCACTGCTTAACCACATTAATATATTTTTAATATTAATTATTATTATTATTAATTATTAGTATATTAATTTATACTGAAATCTTTTTAATTTCTATTCTTAAAGCAATCCAAACTTGCACTGCTTGCATCGTCCGTCATATGCAAATCAAGCAGTTCGCACTGCTTAACTTCTTTACTATATTATTTAAATTAATTTTATTATTATTAATTGTTAATTTCTTTCATTACAGGGTATCCTACGGAATATTCCAACAACTTTGAGTCTTGTCCTGATTTACTTAAAAATATCGCATTCGCAAATGAAGTTCAAGTGGCAGCTTTCGGGACAATTGAAGTGTACTCCACATAAACCTCAAGAAATTTCAGTTGCGGGTTGCATGCACTTTAAATAAGGGCAGATGGAGAGTACTTATATGTAGAACTGTGCATTGTGGTTCATCCAATTTCAAGTGATTTTCTCAGGTGTGAAGTTGTGGCTGGAATGTGTTGAGCAGCAGGACACTTAAGGAATACGAATTTAAGCTGCAATTCATAATTAATCTGATGATAAAAGTATACTACGATTGAATCATACAGTGTAACTATTCTATAATGAAGAAATTTCCGAATTTCCTAGTAGTTGATCTCTTTATTTTAACAATTTTACATAAAATGTAAAACAGCAGAATGTGTTGAGAAACAGGACACTTAAGGAAAACGAATTTAAGCTGCAATTCATAATTAATATGATGATAAAACTATAGTACGATTGAACCATACAGTAAAACTATTCTATAATGAACGACGAGTTCAACAAATTTTCAAATTTCCAAGTCGTTGATCCATTTATTCTAACAATTTTACATAAAATTTTCAACAGCACACTCGAGGGCAGACACACAGAAACACACACAAACAAGCATATAGTTATAAAGGAGTAATTTCATTTTTGGTTAATTTTGTTGGTGAGTCCAAAAAACTTTGTTCTTCTTCTTGTTTAGCTGCTTGGCAACTTTTGCAGCTTTTAATTCTAATTTTCACGCTGGCGCAATTTTGACGCTTTTGCTAATTTGCCTTCAACTTTCAACTTGGATTTCCAGGGAATTAAACCAGCAGTCGACTGTAACTTGACGATGATGATAATGATGATGATAATGATGATATATCTGCCAGTCAACTAAATATTTTTGTCATTGCTTCCAAATGGAGATTTATTGCATTGCAAAAGATGAAAGTTTGAAAAAGGTTTGAAGAGTTTTTGGACTTTTAATTGAGTAACTAATGGATTGCAATTGATTTTGCAAACTTTTCTCATCATAATGTGACATTTTGGATAATTTCTATGCCAAGTAGAGGACAAAGGACTCCCAAGGCTGGCCAAAACAATAAATTCATTTAGCAGCTGCAACTAAATATTAAAATTGCTCGTTGCCTGCACAATAATGCGGAAGGAACTAATTAGGACCACAACCACGATGGGGCCATCCCAAAGTCTCCAACCACGTAGCATATATAGCAATATTAAATTTCATTTTATTGCATGCTAAAGTTCATTATGCGCTACAAATTCAAATTAAGCAACATTAACGAAGCAAAAACGCGTTCTTGTTTTACTATTAAAATCATGCAAGGCGAAAAGCAGAAACATAAAACAAATTGTCGCAAATTAATAAAGGCCAAGGCTTAAAATAAAGTGCAATTACTAAATAATTTCTTAATAAATGTGTCAAAGTATTAGAAGGAAATTTTGGGTTTCAGTTTTTAATCTAAATTTAATTTAAATTTAAATATTAACTTTTACTATAATATTTTATATAATTTTTATTTTAATTTTTTCATTTTATTTCCTTTTTTCGACAGTTTTTAGTGGTGAATAAATATTTTTAATATATCTATGATAATTAAAACAAATTTATAATTTCGTTTTCATACCAGTATTAAAAAGATATATATTATATATTTTCTTAAAGTTGGCCTAATAGATATTTTTCTTATATAGTAAAAGGAATTTGTGAAATCCAAGCAGGGCATTTATTAAGTATAGAAAACTTAAATATAAATACTATCTGCCTTAAAAGAACCCTTATCATGTGTATACCAATTGGCAACACTAAGAGAGACTTTCAATGAAATATGGCCAACACAACCAGAAACCATTATTTTATTTTATTGCTGTTGGTAACGCCTTCAATTAAACCATCAGGCGGAAGACTTTGAATTTGAATTTATATAGTATTTGAATGTCTTTGCGTGCTAATTCACAAGTATAGTGTGTGTTTAAACTGGGAAAGCAATCTTCGAGTATGCTAATTAAAAGGCATAAATAATGCAATATTTGAACTTCAGCTGTCTGCAAAACTTAATTGATTTACGAGTTTCAATAAAGGCGCGAGACTCGTCAATTTCCATTGCTTTTCAGTCGGCAAACTTGAACAGACTAATTTCAGTCTAGGAAAGATCTACCCCATCTACCCAATAGCAATAAAGAATTTTTACGATTAAAACCAAGGCGAATGGAACTCGAGCGGCGACTGCGACTGCGCCACAGGCCACGGAAGCCGCTTGACATTGATTGGAGGGATTGGAGTTGGAGGTGGAGTTGGAGTTGGTGCTGGGATGGTGTTAAAGTGTCCACGGCTGTGACGAAGCCCGAGTGAGTGGTGTCCACATCGAGTTCTTCAATTAGTGTAAACATAAACGATGACACTGCTCCAAGATTCCAAGCGAAGCCAATTTTCAGTCTACTCTTCTTCACTCTCTCTCTCTCCCTCTCTCTCTCTCTCTCTCTCTCTCTCTCTCTCTCTCTCTCTCGTTTACACTCAGAAAAATAAGCAAGATGTCCATACTTAAAAAAGGGATATTCAAGTATCCCAAAATGTACTTGTTTCTAGTACAAAATAGTCTGTTTTTTAAGATCATTTCAATCTTTGAAAAAAACTAATTTTATTACAAAAATATCTTAAACAAGTTTAGTATAAATAAATATGTTTTTTTAGTTGGTATCTGAGCAAGACTCACAGATTTTATATATTTGCCATGGTCTTATACATTCTGACCAAGTTCGGTAAAAATCGGAATATGAGTTGAGATCAGGGACAGTAACGATTATAATTTTTAAAAGAAAATCAAAATAAAAGAAAATAAAAATAAAATAAAAATTACAAAATAAGAACTATTTTTCAATTTTTTAAATAAAAATTAAGCATATAAATAACTTTTCAATTATTATTATACAAATTGAAAATGAAAATTGAATGTGAATATCTTTTTAACTAAGTGGTGAATTTACAAAGTCTAAAAACAACCTTGAAGTACGTATATTAAAGATATTTTATGTTCAAAATATATCATTTTTAAATAAAAATTTAAATTTTATTATTATTTTTAGTTTTTTATTTTAAAAATTGAAAAATGAGCGTTAAAAGTAATTTTTATAATAAAAATAAGTGTTTTTTGCGATCCCTGGTTGAGAAAGTTGTCATCGAATTAATAATTTAAGATCGATTCATACTTAATTAAGAATTTGAGTAATCTTATAATTTTAAGAACAATTGGGTATGAATTCAACACAATTTCTGAGTGTAGACACTTTAATATTTAACGCGCCTGGGAGCAGACGGCGATGGCGACAATGGAGCTGGTAACGCCAACATATTCCACGAATATGTTCGTGATCATAAAATTATAATTTATGAACAAAACGAGCGCGTGAAGCGCACCAAGGAGTTAAAGTTCCCGGGCAGATGAGGGCATGGCAGGGTAGGGCAGGGAGTTTAGGGCTGTCGTGGACACTTGGCTGGGCGAGCTTATCTGGCGCTGGCATCTAAGTGCACATGCACGTACACATGGAGGAGATCCCAGTGATGCAGATGGAGATGCCGATGGAGATGCAGATGGAGATGGAGTCGATACTCGTAAAAGCAACAACGAACGCCGATGACAACGAACGCAGTTGACGGCGATTTGGAGCGACGCGCGCGTCAATTTTTGAAGTGGGACACAAGCAGCGGGAGCTGATAAGACAGAGAAAGAGAGAGAGAGAGAGAGAGGAAGGAGATACTGAAGTGGAGGTTGTGGAAGCTGTTGCCAGTCATGGGGGTGATGCTGCTGTTGTTGTTGTTGCTGCTGCTGCTGTTGTTGTTGCGACTCTTGTTGGCTTTCCTGGAAAGACGCCTCCGGCGGCGGCAGCTCCAACAATATTTTCTTATTTATTTTGTCTCTTGCTTTGGTTTTCAGTTTGGATGTGGATGTGGCTGTGGATGCGCTTGACATTGGGGGCAACTCGCAACTGGCAACTGGCAGCTCGCATGTTCTTTGTTGTTTGTTAGTTATTGTTGTTGTTGTTGTTGTTGTTGTTGTGCCATCTGTGGTCCGTTGAGGCAGCCAACTAATTTGCGGTTTTGTTGCGAGCCAAGTCCAGCCGGCACTCAAACCGAGAGAGAGTGTCTGTAATTTCCTTTCCAGTTTCTGTTTCAGTTCCAGTTCAAGTCCTAAGTTCGAGACTCTTTGTTATTTTGCCACTTAAACAACTCGACACGCCCACCGCCTTTTATGCCGACTGTGCCTCGGTTTAATAAGTTCTATTTACTGTGCAACCTTTGGGGTCAGACCGGCAAAGTCTCTTAAATTAAATTCGAAATTAGCCAACGGCAAACTCTCAACTCAACTCAACTCTCCGCAGTCCGTCTAACTAACTCGGTTTGTTAGTTTTAGGCAAATTGCAGAAGCCATTCACTCTGTCTAACCCTGCGTGCTTAATTAAATTCTTTTCAATTCTAGACATGAACCAATTTCTGGTCTGGACCAAAACAAATGCTTTGCTGAGTTTGACCGAGTTGTTGGCCAAGTTTGTCAATTAAATAGGAATTTCTGCTGCATTATTCGATCTAACTTTCGAAATTGATTACACTATATAAGATTGAAAGAAACAAGTTGAGGAGTGTATTTTTATACACAAACTGATTATATAGATTTTAATAATACACTGAAAAAAAAGACCAACTTCTAAAATCAAGAACTTTCATCTTAAATATTTTGTTCTTAAAATCAGACAATTTAAAGACCAAATTAATAAAACTAAGAATATTAATCTAAAAATTCGCAGTTCTTAATATAAGAATTAAAAATCTTGAACTGTTAAGAAAATATAAATATGTCATATTTAATGTGGAGACAATAACTGCACCGTGGTGCTCTGGTTAGAGTCGTCGCTAAATCCAAAAAAAACTATGTTTTTATATCAAAAAAAAAAAAAAATTTTAAGTATAAAAACACCTGCCTTATTTTTTTTATTTGGGTTGAGAATTTAAGAATGTTTGGTCTAAAAACAAGAACTTATTCTTATTTAAAATGTTCTTAAAATCAAGATGTGTTTTCTAACTTTAAGAATTTTATCTTCTCGACGCATTTTTTAGACCAAAACTCTTAGTTCTAAGACCAAAATCATAATTTTAGAACATTTTTTTATCAGTGTGTGGATATTTAAGTTGCCACTTAAGAGTGTAAAGGGAAAGATTGTCAATTATTTGAATATGCATGAAATGACGTCAATCAATTGTTCGGGGCACATTTAAAATCCAGCATAATTATTTATTTTGTTGTTGTTGTTTGTCGCTTGCTAAATTTAATGAAATTCGACATGCAACATAAAGTAATTTATTTTTAATTAATTTATAAATGCAGCGACATCAAAAATGGAAGCCTGGCCAGAAAGCAAAACATTAAACAGACTCGCCAACAACAATAACAACAACAATGTGGACAAGACCAGCTTATCCCTTGTCAGGGCGTCGAAAATTAAGCCTCGGCAATTTGCATGATTTTATATATTTCTTTTTTGCATTTACATATTATTTATATATATTTTATTTTATTTTATAAATGCTTTCATGCAACAAGCGGCACAAAGTGTCGCTGACAGGCTTGTCATCAGCACTTTGAGCTGATGCTGCTGCTGCTGTTGTTGCTGCTGCTGCTGTTGTTGCAATTGCTGCTGCTGTTGCCGTTGCAGATGCAGCAATCCACTTGCCACGCCCCACAAACAACTCGCAATGCACGGCAGCAATTTCATTAAAATTTACTGCACGCTGCAGAAAAAAAAATGGTTGCGGTCAATTAACGTCAACAGCGGCAACCCCTCCTCGTTTACCCCTCACATACCCCTCTCTATACCCCTATTCCCCCTGCCCTACATCCTCGTCATGTTGCTCATTAACAGCACGCTGACTTTACTGGCATTTTGTTTATTGTTGCTGCCATGAATAAATAAATACATTTCATTGACATATGCTCAAATAAATAATAGAGCAATTTTTTAAATTATTGCTCCCAGACGCACAGGCTTGTGGTTTATTTCTCGGCAAGCAGGATAAACGAGGGGGAACACTCCGATTATCCTCGTGCTGGTCAGTGAATTATGATTGGGCAGTTAAGAGAACCAAACGCGGAATCAGATCCGTGCCCAGACCCAAACCCAAACCCAGACCACTGACCACAGCGTCATATAATAAACTGCCGATGCAATGCCCACAATTTTTAATTTTTACTCAACAATGAACAGGCAATGACAATGAGAGAGACTCTTGAGCAATATTCTACAGATATTACAATAAAAATTGCATTAACTGAAGAATTATTTGCAGCAAGAAATGCAAAATAATCTAAACTATTTATAGCATCGAAGGTAGCATTATCTGATTATCTGACAAATTTCTACAATATACATATGAAAATCAAAAATATAGATTTAAATCAGGGATTAAAACCTTATCCGAAACCGTAACCTTTAACCGATGAAAACCGATTTAAATTTGTAACCATAACTGAAACCGTAACCAAAAATAATTTTTTCCGCTGTACCGAAACCCATAAACCATAACTCTTTAACTCGAAAGAACCGTTTAGTAACCGATTCATTTATAAGGGTTAATTTCGGATCTGGCCGTCGCAGCTACTGAGCAACATTGATAACTTCGAACTGCCATAACTTTGTCAAAAGTCAATCAATTTCCACGCGCAAAATAAATTTGAACATGATTTTACTTCTAAATTTGTTCTGCATTTAAATTTTGTTTATTTTCAAAAATCGAAATTTTCGAAATTTTTCTAAAAATGATAAAATTTCTGTAAAATTTCTAAAAAATTCGAAAATTTTCATATTTATAAAATGACCAAATTTTAAATGCAGAACGAATTTAAAGATAAAATCATGCACAAATTTACATTGCGCATGAAAATTGATTGACTTTTGACAAAGTTATGGCAGTTTGAAGTTATTAAAAATCAGTAAAATCAAAATAATCGAAATTTTCAAACCAAATTAACCAAATTTATATGAGTTCAAATTATGATAAAATCGACATTACGCAGGACCATTCCAGTAACCAGATAACATTATATTCCAGGCTAATAAAAGCATTATGTCTATTTTCATGTAAAACAATGAATAACGCTTTTTATTTTGGTCAACCGAATACCTTAATTTCATTTTTTTTTGTGAACCGAAACCATATCGGTAATTTTAAGCCGAAACCTTCAAAAAACCGATAACCGTTACGAAACCTATAACCGAAAACCTTAATTCGAGCAGAACCGAAACAGTAAGTGATTTAAATATTTGTACAATTCTTCGTATGTGTAATATATTTAATGTTGAACTTTCTACGTTTTTAATCCTTACACAATCACATTTACCATGTTATACTTATCAAGTATCTTTAATCATTTACCGAGTTATTTCAATGAGAAAAACTCTTGAGCAATACTATTTTAGATATTTAAATAAAAATGGCATTAACAGCAGAATAATTTTCAGCAAGTAATGCAAAATACTCTTAACTATTTTTGACAAATGTCTACAATATATAATAAACAATATTTACTTAACACTTAATGTCGAACTTTCTACGCTTTTATCTTATTATCTATATTAGAAATTCGATAGGAGCAAATTCTGATTATCTGACAAGTTTGTACTATAAACAAAATTATAGATTTAAAACCTTGTACAAATCCGTGTATGCTTAATATATTTAAGTGGAACTTTCTACGCTTTTATCTTTACACAATCACATTTACCATGTTATGCTTATCGGGTATCCTTAATCATTTACCGGGTTATTTCAATATGCTGTATTGCATCTCGTTTTCGACCTGTTGATTGTAAAGCCACAGGCTTCTTCCCTCTCTCCTGAAGCGATAAGCAGCCACAGTTTGTGTACTTTGTGTACTGACTGTTGACTTTTGTGCATAAATAAGCAAATATTTATGCAGTGACTTTGCAGTCGCAGTCGCAGTCAAAATGTCAATGCCACGGCGATAACAGCACGAGACACGAATGCCAAAAAAAGAAAATCGAAACGAAAATCAAATATTCGCCATAAATAAACGCAAGTCGAGAGGATGCAAGTTCCAAGAAGGAGTCGCCTCATTCTGTCCGTCTGTCTGTCTTTCTGTCCGTCTGCATCTGCCACCGGGAGACGTTCAACAATGCGGCATTTTAATAATATTTTCCTTTAAATTTTTTTTACACCTCCGACTGAATGCCTCTCCCTGTGATATCTTATTTCGACCGAAATTGTTGCACTGCCACCTTTTGGCGGCTCGATTCTCGGGATATATTTATGTGCATGCGCGGCACAGGTGTGTGACAACATGAAAATTTATCTGCGGCATCCACAGACCCTCTACTCATCCCCCCAATCCCTAACCCTCTATTCAGTCCGAGACTGCGGAAGTCGCGGACGTCGCTGAATATATGAGAGTGCGAGTACAGATACAGATATTGCAGTTGCAAGCTACGGACCAGGTAAAAGTCGGATTTATATGCGAACCAAGGCGTGATGGCAACCCTAATGCGACGTTAACTTTGCAAATTTGTTGGCTTTAAACAAATAGTCACATGTTGCACAGAACAACACTTGTGGCTTCAACTTGTTGCACTAACTTAAGATTGATTTGACAATATGGGAATTTTTTGAGGTTTAAGTGAAATAAATAGGTCGGTATTAGTTCAATTGAGCTTCAAAAAAATACGACAACAATTGCAATTTCACCGTAAAGCATTAATTATACGCTTTATTTATTATTTCCTTTTTATAAGAATATATGTTTAAACATGCAGTAAGTCAAAGTTTGATTCATATCGTTGAACATAATATAGAGTAAAATTTTATTTATTTATATCAGATTGGTTGAGATAAGTAACGGGTATAAATATGACGACTCATGTATAATTGCTTAAATTCTTTAAAGGTATACAATATAATTAAAAAAATTATAATTTTATTTTTTGGTCTAGGAATATGGGCTGCTGATAACTATCATTGGCAAATATAATCAAAATATAAATGTAAATATAAATATAATGTAATATAAATAGGATATAATATACAAATTTTCTAATTATTGTGGCAAAACAAATAAAAGTTAACTATAATATATTTAAGCGCATTAGAAATAAAAAATATATATTTTTCGTGATTTAACATTGATTGCAGTTTTTTACTTTAATTTACTCTTCATATCCTTTTTTGATAAATTGTATCTCTATTATTAAGAGCAAATCATTACAGTGCTATGAAGTGAGCAGCAAGAATAAAAGATATTGCTCTTATGTTGGCTTCACACAACAGCTGTTTATGTGTGCGCATGAAAATTAAGAGAGTTGATACGTACAAGAGAGTTTTAAAAGCACTTACAGCAGGCTGTTACTCCCACGACGAAAGATCTTTCGTTAAGTTGCAGCTACGCAGCGTTTATGCTCTCGCGTAGAAGAGAGGGGTGAAGTAAACTGAACGCTCACTTTTTCTTCTTCTATACACTGCACACTATAGAAAAAAAAATTTTAGCACATAAAAAAAATTGAAAATAAAGAAATGAAGCAAAGAACGAATGCACACATTTTTAAACACTGCATTTGCAATTATGTTAGACAGCACCATAATTGCATTCACTTGCACTTGAAAAAAATATTTTATATACATAAACACATTTGACGGCTCTGCGACATTCGAATGGCGAGGGGAAAGCAAAAGCAGCGGGGTAATCAAAACCAACGCAGAAAACGAAAATGGCAGACGATACGCAGTTTCTGCAGTTCGACTGCGCTTAAATATGTTACATTTTTCACTATTTTCAGCTCGCTTAGCGATTGCAACCGATTTCCAATTAATTGTGCCAGTTTTTCCGCACTTTTCACTTGTTTTCCCGTAGAAATAAATTTATTTTTGGCAGCCGCCATTTGACGCACGTGTGGCTTGAAAAAATTTCGTCGATCAACTGCTGAGAGCGGCGAGACAAAGCGCAGTGGACGATTGAGCTTTTGTGGAACGCAAGCTCCAGGATCGCAAGCTGTGGTGCCAGTTCTAGGAGAAGAAAATTAGATGAAGAGAGAAAATAAAAAAAATAAACAAAGCCAACTGACAAACATGTGGAAGTGGATTAGAGTTCAATGACTCTTAATCAACTGAGAATCGGCACTTGTTTTCTTCTCTTTCCCTCTGCTTGCAATTAATGTTGTTGTTTCACCTGCACAATTAGAAGTATCTAAGAGTAATTCACTCACTTTTTTTATTCACTGTAAATTACAAATGAACAATATTTTAGTAATTAAAACTTAATTAAATTTTAATAATAAAAACAGAACATCAGTAGAAATTTAACCATTAAGCATTAATCATTCGCTTTATTTATTATTTCATTTTTTGTAAGAATATGAAATATCTATAATTCTGTAAGTTCTTTATAAGAATCTATATAATTGAAAAATTCAAACATCGCTTTACATTTAGTCATTATTCATATTCGCTATATAGAACTGAATGAATAGAATGGGAGCTCTAACTTGGACTTCTTGGGCTTGTATAAATTGAGGTAACTTGCGACCCTTGAATCTTACGGCAAATACCAGTTCCCCATCGAGGAGAAAAGCTGCCATAATCGCATCTGCCTTGAGATTACGAGAAAATCCATTATCCTGAGTTAAAATGGGTTTGTTGTTGGTTTTTATCAGGTTCAAAGCCTTGGAGATGACGGTACCGACGCCATCTTCTCGCACTGGAGCCGAATCTTCCAAAGGAACCTTGCGAGGACGTCCCTATGAATTAAATACAAAATTACAATATATCGAAATAAGGGAAATCGAAAATTAACCAAAATACTCACACGTTGACGCGGTGCGTTTTCTAAATTCTCCCGACTATTTAATACAGAAACACTACGCTCTAAAAATGTATAATTTCAGAAAATATATAATACACAAATATATAAATATAAATAATGTGTCACAGACTCACCCTGAGCAGCATTTATAACTGACTGATAGGGCGCTCTTTCAATAACGCTTTCCTGAAATTTTTTTATAGATTATTAGAAAGACTATTCGATAAAAAGTGTAATTTACAAACCTGTCTGGGATTTGACTTCTTTTTTCCCATTTTTTATCTAAAAATTTGTTTGACAAAATTAGAACTCTGCTTAACTTTGACATTTACGAATGGAATCTATCGCTATCAATTTATCGGTGTATCGATAATTTTCTTATATTCGTACATTGCGATATTGCGATAAATTCCGCATAAAATTAGATTTTCACTAGCCTAATTCGCATTTCTTTATATTCATTGAGATGAATTCGAGGCAATAAATTTCATAATTCTTTTAAAGAATATTTCTCTCTTCTGCTCGTTTCAGTGTGACCATATTTTATTCCCGTTTTCTATCAATAAAGCAGAGCTGCATTGATTCTATTATCGAGCTTTGGAAGTGTAATCAAACTGCGGTTTGGCGCCAAGATTAAGAACAACATTTAATTATTCAAATAGGAAAACTATTTACTTATAGGAAGCCATGAAGAACTTTCCAGGTTGGAGTTTTGGGGGCATCTTAGTTTAGTATCAATTCTCACTGAGATCTGCTTCATTCCAGTTCAAGTTTATTTTTTTTCCCAAAAATAAAGATGTCCCAGGAAAATCAAAAGAAGCGAAAAATGAACATGTCGAAAGCCTCTCGAGGCATTTGGCTAGTAAAGGTGCCAAATTATGTGGCCAAACTCTGGGATAAATCCCCCTCCGATATGCAGGTGGCCACATTGAGAATGGAGAACTCTTTGGATGCCATAGAACCGGCTAAAGTGAAGCTTCTACTAAGCGAACAAGTAATTCAACTGGACGCAGATAAAATGATAACCAGCGAGCATGAGTTGAAATTATCAAAATCGGCTAGGAATTCACAACTGACGGGTATTTTTTCAACGGTCGATGATGAGGAGCCGGCAATGGAGGGATGGATAACCCACAAAATGGAATGCCATCCCGTCTGCAACTCCCAATATTTTATGATGAAACAACAATCCTTACGTGACATTAAGCAACAACGTATTGCAGAACCCCTAAATAATATTGTGAAGAACTTTAAACCCATCAGCAGTCACATTCACAATGTGAGATACATTTTGTGTCGATATCTGAATAAATACTTAATTATTATCCCTCATTGCAGCGGGAGGAAGCTAAAAGGAAGAAGGAGGCGGGCTCAAGATCCCTCAGCAAGGAGGCAATCATGGAACTCCTGTTCCAGGCCTTCGAGAAGCATCAATATTATTCCTTGAAGGATCTGGCATTCATTACCAAACAATCCGTGTTTGTGCTGAAGACAATACTGAAGGACATTGGGGATTACAGCAAGAATCCGGCACATAAGCAAATGTGGGAACTGAAGGAGGAATATCGTCACTATCAAACTCCAGACTCGACAAAATAATCATCCAACATGATAAGTTATTATTAAAATAATTGCTATTGTGACACCGCAAAAAAATAAGAAGATATTTTTATATAATATTTTCATGGTAATTTGGAGTGCAGAAATCAATTAGTCGAGATGCTGACAACATAATGCCACCCAGGAGCACAGACCTCACAAGACGAGGCAACGAGGCTAATGAAAATGAAACCTGGTCACGCACATAAAAAGTTCGAGTCTTTTTCCAGTATGAAACATTCAAATGCCACATATAAATTCATGTTAATCCACACAGCAGGTCGTCTCCAGGGCGCCAGTGGATTTCTTCTTTATATTTTTGATCTTGACTATACCACTTTTCATTTCGTAGGAAAGTCCGTCCGTCCGTCCGTCTGTTCCATGTCCCATGTCCAGAGCGATTAGTGCTTCATATACTACAGCCAAGGAATCGAGTTGCTTATGAGAGAGCATCCAATGTTTTGGGACTGATGATGGGCGCCAGCTTTTAATCATTATTAATTATATGCTGCCTTGGCGCATAAATCATTTGTGCTTACTCTGCATTTACCATTTGCCATTTGCCATTTACCTGCACTGAGGACCAGTGACTGCGATAGTCATCTGGACCAGGCCAGGAGAGCGACTAGGACGTTTATTAAGGCCACAGATAATCTATGCTCTGAGAAATGCGGTTAATTATTTAAAGTCCAGCCAGATGGGCATCAACAACTAATTTATTTCTGCTTAAAGTTGAACACTTTATCTATTTTAATCAGTCAGTTTAAAACTAAACTTAGCTATGATCTATCTTCTATATAGATGTCTAATTTATTTCTGCTTTAAGATTAACACATTATATATTTTAATCAGTCAGTTTAGTACTAAACTTAGCTATTATCTAACTTATACATAGATATGTTTCTATTATCAATGGTAACTGAATTTCTGCTTAAAGATAAACATATTCTATTTTAATCAGTCAGTTTAGAATTAAAATTAGTTATGATCTATCTTCTATACATATTTTTAATTTATTTCTGCTTAAAGTTAAACACATTCTATTTTAATCAGTCAGTTTAGAACTAAACTTGGCTATGATCTATATTTTATATATAGATGTTTCTATTATCAATGGTAACTGCATTTCTGCTTAAAGATAAACATATTCTCTTTTAATCAGTCAGTTAAATCAGTCAGTTAAATATGATCTATATTCTATACATATTTTTAATTTAATTTTTTAATTTTAATCAGTCAGTTTAGAACAAAAAATTAGCTATGATCTATCTATATAGATGTCTCTCCAGGTCGCTTGAATATGATGCATAAATCCACATTGGATGTGTTTCTATTATCAATGGCAACTGCTCTTCTTGTCAGTCTTTCGGCTTCTCTCAGGTTCATGCCGTTCTTCCACTCATTCTTCAGGTAATCGATGGCCTCATCGGCACCTGCACCCAGGGCTGCATAACAGACGCGAGTGAAGGCACCAAAGGATCTCAACGTAATCAGGTGAAGACCAGAGACATCCTCGCCAGCCAGTAGAAGTTCCGAACCTTCGGCATTCTCATACTTCTTGGTGAGCAACTCCAGGGCTTGAGAAACAGTTGCTCCCTTAAATCCAGATATCAAGTGTGACATGTCTTCCAGCTTGGTGGCAGTTTCCAACAATGCTTCACGATCAAATCCTGTTGTGTTGGCGCCACAGCTATGAGAATATAAATGGGTTAATACAAATTCGGCTAATAAAAGTAATATCAAGTTACTAGATGCGATCGTCCAGATAGTAAATGAGACTTTCTGTCATGGTGACGGCCAGAATGACACCCTCATCAAAGATTACACCCACCATGATGCTATGAAATAAATATTGGCTAATGAGTAAATTTATTTTGGATATGTTTATTGCCAGCTTACCTGTTAGGTTCCAAAGTAGACAGGGGACTGGCCATCCTAAAGAGCTGTCAAGTGATCTTTCTGGCTAATGAGCTGTAAATACATGTATACATACTTATGTTAATGAATTTGCCAGTTGAGATACAAAATGTAAACGATATCTAATACGAATATTCTGGCCAAGTTGGGACCCAAAGTGTCAAGTCATCACTTGACTTGGCACTCGACCCCCGTCTGAAGATGATGATGATGATCATCATAATGATGATGGTATGGTTGAGCAGATTAGCGGGCGTGTCGACGCGAAAAAAGTGTCAACCGCAGGCGCCGTTGGCTGACAGCCAAGTGGCTAGTGACATGGGCACGTTTAGGCCAAGTCTGTGGACCACACTGGTAGCTCACAGTTGGCCATTGACATTGCCTAGTTGTGCATCCAATATGATGATCATGTAAGCGATATTGACAAGTCGAGGCAATGACAACGACACCTACACAGAGGGTCAAGTTAGTCAGTAAAATCTCCATTTGTTTGTTTATTTGTTGTCCCACTGCAACTGGTTTTCTCTCTGATTTTACAACAAATTAAACGTTCTCTTTAAAAGGCAGCTGCAACTTGTCTTTGGTCTAAATATAAAACTCTAAACTGGTTCTTGGCCAAGACCAGAAGGACACAATTCGCGATATCGTATGCAAATTTCAATGGGCATCATTAATTAAAGCCAACACGAGCTTACCGATGTGTTAATTAGCAAATCCAAAAAGGCCCAAAGCCACAACTTACCAACCTACGAACTTAATTGCTGATTCCTATCAACAAATTTTATTGCACGTGCTTTTTTACTGCACTAAAGTTAAACAGTGTTGCAAAATTATATATTTAAAAAATTGATAGAAATTCTATATATACATATTTATTAACAAAAAATTAATGATAAATCTGTTAATTTATAGCTTAAAAATAGCAAACACATCAACACATTTGTTAGTCTTAAAAAAAACTTCATATCGTTTTATAATAGATAAATTAAAGAATTAACAACACTTAACAGAGATGCGGAAATTTGCTAGAGAAATTCTATATATATTTATTAACAAAAATATAATATTTAATCTATTAATTTATAGCTTAAAAGATATCTATAAACACATCAACACATTTTTTAGTCTCAAAAAAAAGATTAATATCTTTTGATAATAAATAAATTAAACAAATTACAACACTTAATAGAGATGCGTAAAGTTCTTGTATATATTTAAAAAATAGATTGAAATTCTATATATATTTATTAACAAAAATATAATAATTAATCTACTAATTTATAGCTTAAAAGATATCTACAAAAACATCAACACATTTATTAGTATTCAAAAAAAGCTTAATATCTTTTGATAATAAATAAATTAAACAATTTACAACACTTAATAGTGATGTGCAAAAGTTGCTGTTTATCGATATATAATATTACAAAGCTTTTCAGAGATTTTCAGAACTGTTATTTTATTTATTTATTTATTTATTTATTTATTTATTTATTTATTTATTTATTTATTTATTTATTTATTTATTTATTTATTTATTTATTTTTTTATTTATTTATTTATTTATTTATCTATTTATTCACGACTAAGAACAGTCGGCAAAAAGAAAATTAAAATTAAAAGAGTTAGTATAAAAATAAAGTAAAAAGTTATATTAAAAGTTAACAAATAAATTTAATTAAATTAACTTAAATTAATAATAAATTTAAATTGAAACGAAAACTATGTTAAACTATGAATAATTAATCCAACATTTATTGCAAGGATTGATAAAACCCAATCAGTTCAATACCATTATGTTAATATGTTATTTCTGTTGTTATTTTCTTTTCTTTACATTTACAAATGTTCAACAGCAAGAAAAACACTTTAGCTGAATGATGACAGCAATTATTACACAATTTGCATGTCTTTAATGTTATTTTTTCAGCAAGTTGAAGATGTTGCTTTTGACAGTTGTTCCCGACTGTCTGATTCACTGTAAGCCAACAATTTAGTTTCAACTCACATTTCATTAGCTCGTTATGGGGACCACCTACGGCTGACAGACAGTTGGGATCTTCGATGGATGCCCCCTTGTAACATAACAGACAGACAGACCTACAACGAAGCAATTAAGTTGAGTTGAAAATCAGTTGCTAAAAGCATCGAAAACAATCATACAGACATACATACATACTATACAATAAGAACCCGCCCAGTCCTTGGCCAATTTTAAGTATTTACAAAAGCGCAAAAAGGTAAAAAGAAAACAATCCAAACAAGCCCAAGTCAAAGGTTTCACAACCAAAACACTCCAGGCACATCAAATGTCAATGTTGTCGTTGATGTTGAACTCAATCGATGTCTGGTTATTGCCATACATTTTTTGCAGTCTACAAAATATCTCTATAAAGTTTTTTTTTTAATCTTTAATATAGAAAGTTGTGAATCACACTAAAGGAGCGATCGGATTCGATAAGATTGGTTTGTTTAAAAATATGCCAATTTGCAAAACTGCCGGTAATTATTCATTTTATTTTATTTTTAATTTCATTTATTTACACACCGCTAAAATCAGTTGGCAATGAGAAAATTAAGTGTTAAAAAATTAAAAATAAAAATAAAACTAAAACTGAAAAGTATTTTATAAATTAACAATTAAATTAATATTATAATTAAATAGTTGAAGTTTATTCTTAATCTATGTAATTATTTTTTTAATTACTATTGTTAAAGTATTTATTTGTAACATATTCGACAAAGTTGTTTTGTTAAAAAATATACCAAATTGGTAGGTATTTATTTATTCTTAATCTGAGTAATTATTTATTTAATTACTTTTCTTAAAGTATTTATTTATAACAATAATAATATGATCTTCAAAAATTTAATTAAAAATGTACAGTTTATTTTTTGGTTTAATTATTTATTTAATAACTTTTGTTAAAGTATTTATTTATAACAAATCCGACAAAATTGTATTCCTTAAAAATATATACCAATCTGCGGGTATTTATTTATTCTTAATATCTTTAATTATTTATTCAATAAGCATTTATTTATAACAATTATAATATGGTCTACAAATTCAATTAAAAATGTTCAGCTTATTTTGTTTTTTTTTTCTTGCTTTAATTACGAAATACACTTCTCATGTTTGGGCTTTAATGTTTAAGCTTAATGGAACCCGACATCGACTTGGGCATCTGCTACTTTCCCAGACATTGATCCGCGTCAGCAATGTGTACAACAACAACATCAGTCACAACAACAACAACAACGATATGTACATTGTACAATGTACAAACAACAAAAGGAAAGCGGCAAAACAAAGGCGGCAATTGGTTTATATCGAACGGAATGGAATGGAATCGCATCGAGAGACGCGTCGGATGATGTCGACTCGCTGATTTAACGCTGATTAATTGGAGCAAAATTATTATTACAGCATGTTATTGGGGCTGTCGCTCTCCCAACGACCGAACACTGCAATTTAATCGGATTTCCTTCATTGGCCTCTTTTGTGTACCCAGTGTTGATAGCAAGAGGGGTGGCATAGACTTGTCTAAATGGACAAAAATACACAAAACTGTGGCCATTATAGTAGACAAGATCAAGATAGAAATTATTACATTTTATTATTATTTTTATTTTTATTATACTATTTTTTTATATACTATTTATTATTATTATGAGCCCGCTTTATGGTACCTAAAACATTTTCAGTGTTATATTGGGATTTTTACAAGGCAGGTATATTACTGATTTTTAAATGGCAGTGTGGGAAACGAACTCAGTTATTTATCAAAATCAAATTCTCTAAAATTAAAAGACTCTAATATTGATTGTAAAGCAAACATTTCTAAAACTACTTTCAACTACTTATTCCAACTCTATAATAACTCTGTTAAGCTCTCAGTTTTATAGATAAAAGTTCTTCTTAAGTCTTTTACTAATATTACAATTTATAACAAACCTTAAACTGGACTCTGTTCTCTACCTTGACATATAATAAAGTGATATCTTTCTCTCTTCTGAACCTCGCTCACCTATTGATAAAAAATGTCTGTCTATGTAAACTCATCTGACAAAGTTTCTAATTGATTTTAAAAAGCCCTATTCATTTATTACAAAGATGTGAAAGCATTTAAGCAACAGTTTTTTTTTTTATTTATTTCGCGGTATCGCAACCAAAAACAAATCCTTAAATTGCATAACATATCGCCCCGCCACGAGCACCATTTATCAAATTCAAATGAAAGGGGCAAGGACAAGGGGTCCTGCTATCGGAGACCCAACAAAACACAAAGAATACTCGTAAAATAAATATCAAAAATAAACAAAAATGTGCAAGAGTAACTGGAAACGCGAAACGGGCCAGTAAAGTGAATTCCCGTGGAGCGTTTAATCAAAATTTACCGGCGAACGCGTTGCTGACAATGAGAAATTGCAACAAATTCGCGCTCAACGAAACATTCGCTGAGCACACAACTCGATGGGGCTGCCCCTCCTTGATGGGTTGGTTAAGTGTGTAGGGGATCAGGAGAGGGGAAAGGAGATAGTTTGGTTAGTACAAAAAACAAAGCGTTTTTCGAAGGTGCAGACAAAAGAAATGCACTAAAAAAAACAGAGAAAACAAAAACAAAACTGCGATCACGTAGCAGATTCCGAAGTTCAGGTACCAGGTTCCAAGTTCCAGGTTCAGTTGCCTGCTCCATGTCCAATTGCAACAGCTCCCGCTGTTAGTTGCTACTCGATTTTCCATGAAGCTGCCTTCGACTGGATATTGTTTTCTGGCTTTTTGTGGCTCTTATTGTTGGCTGTTTGCCGCGGATATGAAAAATGATGCCGCAACAATTTTAACAACCAAAAGCGCTCAGGGTCCAACTGGGCATCCCACCATCCCAATAACCGTCCCACCGTCATCTTCATCATGTGGCCAGGAGGCAAGTGAAGTGCAGTTCTCGTCCTCGCACTCGAAGTTGATTGATGGCATTGGGAAAATGTGGGCGGTGCTGCCACTGTATGTGGAAATGGTTATGGAAATGGAAATGCACCACCACAAAATGATCATCGAGTCGTGCAGCGGCTGGCATGAAATCAATCTGGCTAAACGGTAGCAAATGGGCGTGTACTCATACCTCATACCTCATATAACATACGTACATTCACGTAGGCGTAAGAGCTCCCCAGTCGTTATAGATAACGTGGCTTTGTATTTATATCGATCACTCTATCAGGTGGGCGGAAAAGTCACAAAACCGCAAACAAAAACATAAATTGAAAGTGAAGTGCCAGCAAATGTTTATTACAAGTGAAATGCTCTTTTTAACCTTCTAGTCAATTTACAGTAGTTGCCCATTAAGACATAATTGAGTATTTAGGCGGAATAAATATAAATTACTACCAAAAGAAAGGAAAATGGGTGCTAAATAAATTTAATAACTTTTAAATATCTAAGTCAAAAGAAAAGAAACGGATTTTGTAAAACTTTACCCTTGTTCTTAATAAGTCACATAGTTAGAATTTCTATTTGAAAAATAACTGGGTTCGATTCCCGCACTGCCACGAAAAAATCTGTAATAAATCTAACGTCTAGTATATTTACAGTAGCTGCCCATTAAGACATAATTGAGTATTTAGGCGGAATTTTAATATATTACTACCAAAGGAAAGGAAAATGGGTGCTAAATAAATTTATTATTCAAAGTGAATAGAAACTGATTTATTAAAAGTATACACTTGGTTGGAAATTGGTGGAAAGTGTTCTATAAAGCAAGTTTATTCAGATTCAGAATTTTAGTTTGAAAAACAACTAAAAAAATCTATAATAAATCTAACCTCTAGTATATTTACAATAGTTTTCCATTAAGAGATAATTGAGTATTTAGGTGGAATAAAAATATAATAACTACTACCAATAGAAAGGAAAATGGGTGTTAACTCATGAGAAATTTATTAACTTTTAAATATCTAAGGCAAATTGAATAGAAAGAGATTTTGTACTGGAGCTGGAAATTAGTGGAAAGTGTTCATAATAAATCACTTGAATTGATATTTTTCTTTTTCACATTTTCAGTTATAAATTAATATTTATTTTAATATAATTTAAAATTTAATTATTTATTTCTTCTTTGAATAAAAAAATAAAATAAATAAACATAATTCGTATTTCTGATTGAAAAATAACTGGGTTCGATTACCACACCGCCACAAAAAAATCTGTAAAATACCTGTCTTGTAAGAATTCTAGTGTGACACTGAAAATTCATAAGGTGTGCTCATAATATGTATCAAAAACATAAATATATGTATATCCTTTGACCTTAGTTTGAAATCTGAATTCTATAATAACACGAAGTTAACTTTAAACTAGATCGAACTTACTCGTAAAGATATCATAAATATCACAAATAAAATCAATTGATTGATATCTCTGCTTTCTTTTTTAAATCCCTAAATTTAATACTTTTCAGATTACCCATAACAAATTTATAGTTGCACAACTATCTATTAGATTTGCAAGCATTGAAGGAGAATCGAATTGAGTGGGCAAATAAACTGTCGACCAGCAGTTTGAGATAAGAGAATAAATATTGGCCAACATGCAAAGAGTCTCAAATTTCGCCACGTGGAGACGCAGGCGAAGTTGTCAATTCAACTTTGGAGTGGCCCTGAGTCACACCAAATATATGTAGATACATATATATACGTATATATAAGTCGGCTAGTTGCAAGTAGGCCACCAGATGGAAATTGGAAATATGCCAGTAAAATAAACAGTTATTGAGTTGACTTTTTGACACTTCCCGCTGCGATAGGCAAGTTGGCCAATAACAATGGGTAATATGTATGTATGTAAAAGTGGCCACAACAAACACCTGGCCAACTTAAGGTAAGGTATGCTCCACTTGGGGCACTATTAATTAAATTAAATTTCGATATAAATTCAAATGGGCGAAGCGTGCGCGATTACGAATTCTAATTGGAGTACGGGACAGCCAATTAGACTTTGTAGTAGACCAACTGGCCCGCCCACTGAGTCTGTCCATAAGTCATGCTGTGTGTGTGAGTGTGTGTGTGTATTAGCCAACTTGTAATTGTTTTTGTGGAAAGGTGTGCTACACTGAGAAAAAGAGACCAACTTCTAAAATCAAGAACATGTATCTTAAATATTTTGTTCTTAAAATAAGACCATTTTAAGATCAAATTAATAAAACTAAGAATATTAATCTAAAAATTCGCAGTTCTTAATATAAGAATTAAAAATCTTAAATTCATAAGAAAATATAAATAAGTCATATTTAATATGAAGACAATCAAATCACCGCATCAGTTTGAGAAAACAAGGTCGGTCGGGTGTTCGAAACCCGCTCTAGCCGAGGAAAAAATAAATAATTCGGAATATTTATAAAAAAAAATAAATCCAAAAAAAAAACATGTATCAAAAAAAAAATTTTAAGTTTATAAAACACCTGCCTTATTTTTTTATTTTTGGTTTGAGAATTTAAGATTGTTTGGTCTACAAATAAGAACTTATTCTCATTTAAAATGTTCTTAAAATCAAGATGTGTTTTCTAAATTTATGAATTTTATGTTCTTGACGCTTTTTTTAGACCAAAACTCTTAGTTCTTAAACCAAAATCTTAGAACATTTTTTTTATCAGTGTAGGCTTCCTTTTGCTACCTTGTGACTGCCGAATTCTTCCACTGGGCTCACAACTCTTTTTTTTTGGGTGCCCTTCTCCTGGCACTGGCATCAAATTTCATTAATCACGCAAATGCTTATCGTAGAGGCAACAGCAGCAGTTGTAGCCTCCTTTCTAAGAGGCCTCCTCTGGGTTCAGTCCAACAAGTAGTCGTTGTGGTCGTCGCAATCGTGGCCATAATTTGTCTGCCCTGGCCTTTCTGAAAAGCCTTTCCAGCCAACTGTGTGAATGTGAAAATGCGCTTGCATGACCATCACCATCACCATCCACATCACCATCATCGTCATCAGTATCATCCAGTTCATGTCCAGTCATTGCCTAGAAAATGAAGTAAGAGAGAGAGAGAGAGACTAAGAGAGTTAGACAAAGACAGAGCACACTGCTGGCGGCTTGTGATTATGCCCATATGATAGTTATGCACGTTGTGATGGTTCAATTTCTCTGGACTACTCCGAGAGGTGTGTGCTTCCAAGTCTATACTGTTGCCTATGCTCTGTGTGAAAATTCGGATGATGTGTAGTCAGCTTAACTGATGAGTATATCTTGAAATTGCAGCTGCAGTGCCAGATAAAAGCGGCAAGAGGACAACGACGAGCTGCAAAAAGGCAATTCATCAACCAGGCTAGAAATAGACACAATGCCAAATATTTCCGCTTGAATTAGGTAACATTTTTGCCAATACTACTTATTTTTATCAGAGCTTTTTCCAGTCGCAATCAATACCAAAAAATTGAGTCTGAAAAATAAACAAAATCACTTTAATTTATACTCCAAAAAGTATGCAACTAGTCTACACAAATATTTCTGAAATTTGGAAAAATAAGAAATTTGGAAAAATAGTAACAATCAAATATTTAACATTCTAAAAAATTTGTCGAGCTTTTAAGCAGGAATTAAAACCGAAACTAATATCGGTTTCAGTTATGGTTTCGGTTATGCTCGAATTAAGGATTTCGGTTATCGGTTATGCAAAATCTTGGAGTATCGGTTTCGTAACGGGTATCGGTTTTTTGTAAGTTTCGGTTTAAGAATTCTGGTATGGTTTCGGTTCACAAAAATGTAGGTTTTCGGTTCACCAAAATAAGAAGTGATATTCATTGTTTTACATGAAAAAAGGCTTTATGCTCTTATTAGCCCGGAAAATAATGTTATTTGGTTACCGGAATGGTCCAGCGTTGTAAATTTCGAATATTTTGATTTTAGTGATTTTTAATAATTTCGAACTGCCATAACTTTGTTAAAAATCAATCAATTCCAATGCGCAATGTAAATTTGATCATGTTTTTACCTCTAAATTTTATCTGCATTTAAATTTTTTTCATTTTGAGTATTGGAAATTTTTCGAATTTTTTAGAAATTTTGCAGTGTTACCCCTTATCATTTTTCGAAAAATTTTGAAAATTTCGATTTTTCAAAATGAAAAAAATTGTAATGCAGAACGATTTTTAAAGTAAATTGATTCACAAATTTATATTGCGCATGGAAATTGGTCGACTTTTGACAAAGTTATGGCAGTTAAAAGATATCATTTGCGTTAATTATAAAATTCACAGTTAAAACTTTTAAGTTTTAAGTATTTTTTCCAAATTGATTTGGCTTTATTAAGGATAATACATAAGTTAATGGCCCATTTTACAAATCTCTAACAGCCCAAAATCAACTTCAATAAAATTTAGGAGTTCCTGAAAACAAGTTTGGTTGAAATTAATTAAAATAAGTTCTTAAACTAAAAAAAACTGTTATGCATACATGAAATGAACTTTTTTATTGTACAAAATATAAAAATAATTAAACGCTTAGTTTTAATTTGAAATAAATTTATGACAGTCTGACTTTTAAAAAAACATACAAATTGTATTCGGTTGTTCGGTTTAAAAGCAATTGCAAATAAAATGTGTATATATTTATGGAACAGACCAGTACATCTATATCTAAGATCAAAGCATTATTTTTGCCATTTCAATCACTTTTCAGTACACGGTAAAGCCAAAAGCGTTGATACCACAAAATGACATTGTAGCTTATTGGATTTGTGAGGCAAGAGACAAAAATAAAAATAAAGCCTTAGTCCACAAGTTGAGGACATAGTTAACAGCGCACTTATCTAATTAAGATATCTGGCGGAGTCTTATCAGCTAAATATTAAAATAAATGCACCCCCGACAGTCGTAACTTATGTCCTCTTTAAGGCGTCACGATGTCGCGCTATCTCTGCCCCATTTTGGATGCTTCCTTTGGTTGCAGAGAGTCAACCTGGCAGGCAGGTTCGACCTCGGCCTTGTCCGTGGTGCTTTGGCCCCAGTTCAGTCTATTAGCAAGGCAAATTTTCGTAACGAGAACAGGAAAGGTGGCACAAGGACTGAGACTGAGTCTAAGAGTTTGAAAGTGAAGAGCATTTTTTTGGTCAACAGCATCCTCGACAACGACACGATGCCAGAAAGTGTGCAATACAATCTTGAAACTTGAATAACGGAAATAAAAATTATGAGCACGAATATTTTAACGTTGGCCGATTTGCATAAGAAAACCGTTAAGAGGCCCGTCGCTGGCTCTCAACAGTGGCCACAAGATGAAGTCGCCGCCATGGCCAAAAACAACATTTGTACGGGACACGCGCAAAGTTCCCCTTCTTTTCCTTTCCCTTCCCTTCATTCCCTTCCTTTCTCACCTTCCTTTCCAGAGTAGTCATGGAGTTTATTGTTGTTTGGCGTTGTAATTGATAAGTTAATTTACATTTTTATTGAATGGCCCTCGCAATTGTTGTCGGTGTCGTTGTGCGTCGTGTCATGAAGGTCAGGTCATGTTCTGCATATAATAATATTCCCGACTTCTACACATTTTCACACTCTACGAAAATTCTATGCATTCTTCAGTTTCTAATATTTTATTTGCGAGTGTGAATGTTTTTTACTCAAAAGCATTTGTGGTTTATGTTCCCAACAAATCGAATGCATAATTTTATTTTAAGAAGCAGGAGTCATTTTAATTAAATGTGGAGTTATTTAAGAAAAAGTTTTAGCATTATTCGAATTTTTTACACTTGATTTAATTATTTGTTTATTTATTAACGACTAATAACAGTTGGCAAAACCAAAATTTTGTGTTAAAAAAAAATAAAATAAAAATGTAACTAAAAATTATATTACAAATTTACAATTAAATGAATAATAAATTTAAATTAAAAATATTTATTTATTTTAAGTCTGGGGTATAAAAATGAATAACTGATACATTTGAATTAAATAACTATTAATTGAGTGTTGGTTTAAATTAAAAAAAATACTCATTCCTTTGCAATAATCGTTATTAAAATCAGCACATTTATTTAAAGTCCACTGATTTTATTGCCAAAGTATTAAACACTCTCTTCACTCTGAGGATGGTTTTATTTTGACTTTATTTTTTGACTGGGTCACTGGTAGCCCAAAGAATTGAGTGTGTCCATTTTATAAATGTAGCAAGGCCCAGTCGTGCATGAAAAGTTAACGAGAATTGATGTTGCATGTTTCGCCAGGCAAAACAAAGCATAAATTTCTCAGTTACCAGTCGCCAGTTGCCAGTTGCCAGTTTCAGTTGCATGTTCCTCCGATTCGAATGCATCGCTGTTGATATCGAACTGTGCCCGTAGCCGTCTCCTTCCGCAGCTACAGTTCCAGTTCCATTTCCATTTCCATTCCCATCTCTTTTCTGGGGGTACAGCAAACGCGACGGTGCATAAATTTCAGCCAACGAATTCAATTTGCGTAACGCATACAGCAATGGGAATGCGAATGGGAATGGTATTGAGAATGTGAAATTCTTGTTCCCAGAGCATTGCCCAATTTTACTTTATATGTTTTTCTTTTTTTCCCTTTCGCCTGGACATGCTATTTATGCTGCAGTGCATCCGCAATGCGTCCACTTGACGCAACTCCTAAATGGGTTCAGAGACAACAACTTCGCTCCCGTCCAAGTCCCGCATGCTTCTCACGCAATCAGCGCCTAATCTGCATCCCGTCACCGTCTCAGTCTACGTCACATTCATGTTGTTTCTTTTGCTGTTGTTGTTGCATGCAAATTACCTCGTTGACTTGTGGTCACTGTGGGTGGCGGTCCGAGGATCGTCCATTGGTGGCAGGTCCGCCACATGTCACTGCCACTGTTGTTGCCATGTCTCCTCTGATTCCACTTGATGAATTGCAGTTTTTGGCTTCGAAATAGACTTGGCCTGGACAGTCCTCTTTCGATTTGGAATACTCTTTTCACAAAATATACACACGGTTTTCACTTTCGGCAAAACTTTGTAGAAGTTTGTATCTTTGACCTGTTCTTATATCATTGGGGAACATTTTTGCGTATTAAATTTAATTTGAGTTGGTGAATTTAAGTCCGATAAAGTGAAAAACTATTAATTTTTTATACTTTTCCTAAATTTTACGTGAAAATTTAAATTTGTTTAAATGCTATTAAATATAAAGTGAAAACCGGAACAGGTCTGATAGTTTATAAATACAAATTAATTGTATATTTATCTAGATCTAAATTAGGTTTTTTAATTCCATTTCTACAAATTTTTTTAAATGCCATAAAATACCAAGTAAAATCCGGAACAGGCCTGTTAGTTTAAGTGATCAAAATGGGATCAAAAAATACTAATTATTTGCATATTTATCTAAATCTATTTTATTTTCTTAATCCATGTACATTTATATTAATTTTTTTTAAATGCTATAAAATATAAAGTGAAAACCGGAACAGACCTTATAGTTTAAGTGATTAAAATGGGATCAAAAAATGCTGATTAATTGTATATTTATGTAAATCTATATTAATTTCTAAATTCATCTACATCAAAAATATTATGTCTACATAGCAGCTTTTTATTATTTTTTTTAAGCACTTAACAAACTTACAAAATGTCGAGTAAATACACAATTAAATGTTTGGCCTTATGGCATTTTCAATTTAACGGCCTGTTTACACTAGCAACAAAATCCAACAAATAATAAAAAACAAACACAAATATTAAACAAATATTCGGTAAACTGAAATCGATTTGCGTTCGTGCCGACTAAATTCGTTGAAGGCATTTTTCAATTAAATGCAACATTTTTGCTTTTTTATCAATTTAATGCTTAGCTGGCGTTTTCAACGCAGTCGCTGCCGGCATCGGCAGAGACGTCGACGTCGCTGCTGGCATTGTGTATTATTAGTTTTGCTTCTTCTTTGGAATTGCCCCCTGTCAAAGTTTTTATACTCTCTCTTGTATCCGTCTATCTATCTCTCTATCTATCACTTATTGGCGTTGCTTCCTGAGCTTTAGAAAACGGTTATTGAAATTGTTTCGAACATTTTACGCCTTCGCTTGGAGGGGGCGTGGCCTCCGGCTTTTATACTATATTGTATATATATATATTTATTGGCCTCGCGACTTTGTCACGTGTCAATATTGAGAGTTCAGAGTGGGCAGACAGAGAGTTCGTCAGCTGGAGGAAATTCGCGGCAGCTCATTTAAATTTTAATTTGTATTGCGTTTCTCGGCGCCATCGTCATCAAGTTTCATCTCCAGCTTCATTTTGCTCTTCCCAACTCCTTGGGCGAAAGTTTCTTAAACTGGCAGCTGCGAAAACTTTTAAGGAATTCCCATTATATTTCAAAGCGTTGCCAGTTGACTTTTTGGCCGCCCCCATGAATACATTCGATGAGTATTGAGTGAATACCCTATTGACTTTGTCCCTGGATGTCACTTGGGTATTTAGTTGGACGATAAATAACAACACAAAGTGGAATTCCACAAGGAAATCAAATCAGTTTTGAGCAAGCTTATAATCTTTGGCTTCAATCAATAGAAATATTCTTAAAACAAGGTAGTTATTATATACAATAAAATATGAAATAAATAAAAAATACATTTTAATAAATTGTATCTAGCTTTATATGGCTTAAAGCTTCAATTTATTAAATTGCGAGCGCTTTAAAGTTTTGTGTCAATCTATAAAATGTGAAATTCAACCATGCACAGATTTCCCGGAGATAACTAAAATCCGTACAAACGAGAGATGTTTTTATTTATGGTCTGACATTTTGGTTTGCCAACAACAACAATCTGCATACAAATATACAACAGATGCAAACAAATAAAAATAAAAATACAAATACAAATTATAAGCGAACTCAAAAACATCTTTAATCGATTTATGAATTGTTCAGCATGTCCAAAGTGGAGGCGAGAGAACTGTGGAATTTTGTTGCGATTGATGCTGCGATTCAACTGCCAACAATGAACCAATTTCATTAAAATCGCATAAATTCAAATAAATAACAATACAGGGAGACTAACGACTGGGAACTGGGTGTAAAAAGATTGAAGGATCGGGTTGCATGCGGCCCCGACAAAGATTTAATAAAATGACACACAAAACCGGGCAGCACAAACATAAAAATCAATAAACAATAAAGTTGATTTATGCGTCAAAGTGTCAATTGGCAGCAGCAACGGCAACGGCAGCAGCGAGAGAAGCTTCAACCGACGCGTCGTTGGTTTCGTTGGGCATCCATGGCGTATGCGTAATTGCATTTGGACGGTCAGCGGCCTGAAACGCGTTTAAGTGCTTCATTCAATATTCCAACTGCCCAACTGCCCAACTGTTCAACTGCAACAGCTGCATTGTGTTGTTGTTGTGCCTCATCACAGTGACAGCCACGCCCACAACAAACGCCCACTCACAATTCTCCCTTCTTTCTACCTCCCTTCCTTTTGTCATTTATTCGAAATATTGCTGCCATTCAATTGCTGATTGAAAAATATGCTTTTGATTTTATTGTCGTTGACCGGCAACTGTTGCAGTTGTTGTTATTGATGCTGCTGCTGCTGCTGTCATTTAAATGTTGCTCCTCTTGCTATCGCTATTGCTGTTCTTCAGCTTTGACGAACTGAGAATTCATCCGGTTGTGAACTGAACTAACTCCACAATTCATCTGTCAACCAAATCAATTTTGTGGCTTCAGCCATTTATCTTTGTTATCGCTCGATTCGCAATTCGCCATTTGCCACACGCTAGTTGCAAGTTCCCAATTGCCAGTTGCCAGTTGCCAGTTACCAGTTGCCAGTTAGCCACTGGTCAGTTACTGTTGCTGCTATTGTGGTGCGGTTATTGATTTGGAACAGCGGCTAATTGAGCGCAACAGTAACACGTCCATCTCGTCATGATTGCCTTTTAATTGGCTTTCAACGTTTCATTTTTCAACTGCAAACAATGCAATTTGAATCAAAAATTAATAGATTTACAGCTTAAATCTCAAATACGTATTATTTTTTAAATTCACCAAAAATGTGAGACTTAGAATGAGTTCTTTTTATTTTTTTAACTTCGACTAAAATCAATCGGCAAAAGAAAATTACTTTGATTGTGAAATACAATTATAAAATAAAATTATAAAAGGCACTCGGTAAATAATATTATCTATAAATATTTCTATTAACTATAATTTTATTAATAATTAAATAAGATTATAAAACTAACAAAATATTAAATACATATTTCAATTTATAGCTGAATAGTTAACAAAAAAAAATGTTAAACGCAAGGATAAAAAATAAGATTATAATAATTTAATGTCATACATGCTTAGTTAAAGTATCAGTTTACTTAGTTAAATTATAGATTGGTACAAGGAGAAACCTTTAGTAATAAATTATATTAATTACTTTAAGTTTAAAAATATAAAAAATAGAGTGAATAAAGAATTTTAGAGTATAGACGCCGAAAGTAAATAAGTTAATAAAAGGATCTTCAATGATAAATAAATCGAGCACAATCCAAATATAAACGTTAAATACAAGATTAATCTGTTTAATAACCATCGTAATAAAAAAACAACATGTGTCACAACTTCTGAGCTGCATTACCCAACGAATTTCTCGAAGTCTGAAATCTTTTCAGCTAATATGACACACACGGTAATAAGGTAATACGAGTGACTAACAGGACATGCTGGACAGGATACACTATCCAACACATCGCAACCTCTGGATTCAGCCTTGAATGGTTTGGTTTTAATCTACACGGTGACAGCATTAACTTTACAGTTGCTTGTGGAAACAGTTACACTGAGAGAAATTATTTCAATTTTGTTAACATAAAATTTTATTAATTTTATAATATTTAATTCATAAATTGTCTTATTATTTTAAATAAAAATACTTTGTCCAATATATTTCTAGTTCAGTGTTGTCCAAAATTAGACTGTAGATTACCTTTTCCTATCACAAGTGATTGAAAAAAACTATTCTTATCCTTATGTGATAGGAAAAACTATCCTTATCCTTATGTAATAGGAAAAACTATCCTTATCCCATCACATGTGATAGGAAAAACTATCCTTATCCTTATGTAATAGGAAAAACTATCCTTATCCCATCACATGTGATAGGAAAAACTGTCCTTATCCTTATGTGATAGGAAAATCTATCCTTATCCAATCACGAATGTGATAGGAAAAACTGTTCTACAGCCCACTTTTAAACAACTCATGCAACACTAAAATTTTTTGCAGTGTATGAGGATGACATTGCAACTAGAGCAGCAGCAACAGCAGCAGGGGACACGGTTCCAGCTAATGCCAATTGACAGCAGCTTAAGGCCCCATCCCGATCTTTAGTGGTACATATCCCAGACAGGCGACATTTTATGAGCATATTTGGTGACCAAATGCTCGGGGAACTCTCTGCAGGACATGTCAGCGCTCATATTGAGCGCCAGCTACTTAGGCAACAGCCAAAAGTTTAACGTGACAGGCACAAAATGTTGCCCCTTGATCCCCCGTCCCCATTTTTGGTTGGGGTGTTTACCAGACTGCAAGCAATTTGACTTTGTATGCGAGATACAGGACGCAGGACACACATGTGGATATGGTAACGGGCAGGATGATGGTCGAGTTGGCTGACAGGATGCTGAAGCTGCAGGAGCTTTGTAATGCTCTGAAATGGACTTCCATGCTCATTTATTCCACACTTGCTAAACTTTCTGACCAACACTGGCACCTCAATAAAACAATTTAAAAGTCATCGTCGTCAACAGTTGCTGCCTTCTCTTTCTCCGGATACTTCTCTCCTTCTCTCTCTCCCGAGTGAGTTGTCAGTTTCTCCATTTATTTTGTTGCGCATTATCTGTGAGTTGCTGGAACTAAAACTGGCACGGGAACTGAAAATGCCTCAGCCAGACACATGTGTCCATGTGGTCACCTCAATCCCAGCCACATATACCATTAAATTGGACTTTAAGTGCACTCTCTGTTTAAGTTTTGCTTAAGGAACAACATCAGCCAAATCCTCGCACGTTATCCTTGCGGAATTGTGGGCGTGTGTTTGAAATGGGGAACTGATTGCATTCTTCTTGCAAATTGGGCAATCAAAAACTTTGAGCAGGTAAATTGAAATGAGCTGATATGATGCTAAACTTTTCGACTCACAAGACAACATTTAAGAGATGTCGTAATTGTGTGAAAATATCTTAAAAGTTGAAAAAACTATATCTATCAATTAATGTCAACTAGAAATTTTAGTTTTCTTTACAAGTTGTGTACCCTTTAAATTCCTCATTTCATATTAAATGTAAAGAGGCATTTGCCAAGTCCATTTAATTCTAAATTCTGTTTAAGAACTTACGCTGGTTATATCTCAACCAGCTGCTTTTTACTACGCCGTAAAGTGCTTTTTTTGGAGATGCATCTATGGGTCGTGCACGATTCGTGACTGGACACGATCTATTTATTCTTATTTTAAATAAATACTTTAATTTTATACTTTCCATTTTAATAATTCTTTTACAATTCCAATCTCTATTAGTTAAACTACAACTCTGTGCCTAAATTACAACGAGTTGGAAGCTCTTTATAAAGTTGTGCCCTCGTCCATCTCTAACATACAATTATCCCGTGCAAAGGTGCCAGCAATTTGAAGGCAAATGCATTTAAATTAATTATGTGCAACACTCGCAGTAATTTGCATTTCAGGGGTCGCCATTTCTTTTTTTTTGGACACCGCATGCCATTTTTTTGGGCAGTTGGAACACGGAACATATGAGTACTCGTAGTTACGTATGAGTAATTTTTTTTTAAAGGATACTTTGAGTTGTCTGCCTGGGCTCTCACTTCAAAGTTAATTATGTTGACATAGTCAGTTCCAGTTATTTCTTTCTTTCGCAGCCCTTTTTTATCAAACGACCGACCACGACCCCCCACCCCCAGCTGCCCCCCATACACAGCATGCATTAAGAATTCATGCCACACCCGGCGCTACAAAGACGCCCACGGGCCAGTCGACGAGTTGGTGCACAGCAGGTGGGAAGAGAGGAAGGGAGGAGGGGTGGAGGGGGCATCTAACCGGCCGGCTGCCAAGTTACTCAAATTAATTAAGTTTCGCCTTTGCCAACATTGCGCATACGCTCCATGCGCCAGCGCCCAGTTCCTCCTGTTCCTGCCTCTCCTCCCTACATACCACATCCCATTCCATTCCATCCCATTCCGATCCTGCTGTGCCCGTTTTAGCTCCCAGAGGGGGTAGGGGGGAGTACTGCGCAACCTTTCAATTTTTTAAGTGACATTTGCCAGACTTCTCCTGATGTTTAATATTTTCTAACCACACCGACACGCCCTCAACCCCATGCTGTAGTTTATAAGGAGCTGAAATTTAAAATTAATTGCTTTAGCGCAGTTTTAATTATTAAGAAACTATTGATGGAGCCGCAACTAAAAAGGGGAAACTTTTACTACCCAACTTTACATTATACTCCTGAATAATGTTTAAGCACAGTTTAAAATTCAAAGTACAGAGAGTATGTTCCAATTGCTTAATTAGTATTTTTTTTAACGTATTGAAAATCATACATTTTTATATTAAAATAGATTTGCTATTTGTAATTTTTTTGTATTATTTACATTTATTAAGCTTTATTTGGATGCGTGGCATAATCAAAGAAATGACCCCCAAAAGTATTTAAGAAAATTAAACGAGGTCTTTTACTTCTACTCGATATGTAAATTCATTTTATGAATAAAATAACAAATCAATATTTTGGGGAGGACGAAAAATTAAAAGTGTCAATAAATAAATTAAAATGTAAATAAAAATAAAATTTGAAATACATATAAATATTTTATTGATTGTTGTTGCAATGTAAGTATTTTAATGGGGGTTTTCCAAGTTTCTTTTCGCATCTGTGTCTCACGAAATTATTAAAAAAAAGACATTTAGTTGATACTGACTGCTGTTTCTGTTTTCTGTATTTGTTTGTAAGTAAGTGCACATTTTATATAGGTAGGAAGGGGAAAATAACTTTGACATTTATGCAAATTAGTCGCAAGTTCGACATTGGTGAGTCAGTTAATTGAGCGTAACTTTCAGGCTGACCAAGACCAGAATGGTAGACTGACCATATTAGTGTGTCTATGTCTGTATGATGATGGTGGCAATTATGGTGACTGTAGACACAGTGGGTAATAAGGGGATTCGGGGAGGAGGAGGAGGAGTTGCTGGTACACCGCGGGTCAACTGCACGTGCGATTGTTGCTGTTGTTGCTGTTGCCGTTGTTGCTGTTGCTGTTTTTGCTGCTGTTGCTGTTGTTGCTGCTGTTGCTGTTGTTGCTGTTGTTGCTGTTGCAAATTCAATTTGGATATGTGCAAAATTAGCAACAATTTTCTACAAATAAATAAGAGACTGCAACATGTGGCACCATCGACAGCCGTTGCACCAACAACAACAACAACAACCAAGGCAAACAATGCGACAGGCATACAAACAAAATACACATATATGTATATAATAGAGTATGAGAACCAGTGTTGCTAACAGTTCATGGCCTAAAATAGCTATATCAACCTTTTAAAATAGCTAGAAAAAGCTATGAAATCTATAAGAAAGTCAAAGAAAAACTGTTTTAGTTTTTATGCCATACATCCCTTGAAAATTGGCTAATATATGTAATAGACATAAGGGTTCTAAATCAGTATTTAAAATCGAGAAGATTTAGTCGTGTCCGTTTGTCAACAGAAATGTTAACAACTATATAAAATAGTAATCAAGATATAATAATTTGGAATATTTCCAGTAATTTTCTTAAATTCAAAAATAGCTATAATTCCCGCTAGCCGCTATTTTACAATTTATCCCGCATTTGCCAATTGCTAAACGCTAGATCTAGCGGGAAAATAGCTAAATTGGCAACACTCATGAGAACAGGAGTATATGAAAGTACTCTGTGGATGCTGGACAAGCTCTGGCTTGGGAGCAGTTCCTTCTGGACTACAGGCAACATTTGTTAACGCATTTGTTTGCTTGTTGCACATTTCGAGCCGCCTCCTCGACGCATTGTTCGTATTGTATTGTTGGTATTGTTGCAAATGACGTTGCCATCGCTTTGGTTTGACACGCATGCCATACCCTTAATGCCACCTGACCCCCCCCCCCCTCTCTCTTCTTACATCCCCCTTCCTCACTCCCTCCCCCTCCCTAAAAGTGGGTGGCTCGTGGTCAACGTTTGGCTACGTGCCTCGTTGGCAATGCGACGCATTTAAAAAACAATCAATTTTAATTTCAATTTAAATTAGTTGCTGCTGTTGCCGCTTTTGCTGGCCAAATGCCAACCCCTCCCCGTCTCACCCCCTTTACCCCTTCTTATTCGCAAGTTGCAACCACAGCCAACTTAACGCCGTTGCATTGACCATAAAATTATTTTTGCTCATTTGTGTTGTTGCCTGCTCTTTGTTGGCCATTGTTTCTGTTACCAGCAATTGTTGCTGTTGTTGTTATTTCGTTTTTATTGTTGCTGTTTTTGGGTTTAATTGCATTTAATGCTAAACTCTGCCAATTGTTGTGAAAATCGCAATAAATTTTACTTAAAAATATTCCATGCATTTCAAATGCATTTTATTCCAAATTTTCACTCGTCTCTCAACAATTCTATTATATTCTATTTTATTTAATTTTAGTTTATTGTTTCACACATTGTATTAAATTATAAGCATATTATAATTTTACCAAAATATTCAAATAGTCTGTACATTACATTAATGTGAAAATTGCACATGATATTGTTGCGAATTTCATTTGGGATCAAAAGGTTAAATGAATTCAATTTTATTCTAATTCATTTGATTTTTAATTGTTTTGCAAGTTTTTTTTTTATTGATAATTATTGATAAAATTCAATTGAATTTGCAAAAGAAAAAATATGTAGCTATAAATATGTACATAATTAAAAAACTTACTTTACTGTTGAGTATGAATTAAAAGTTTTTTGAAACTTATAAAAATCAATTTAAATATGTCGATTCACTTAACCCATGTCGTGTGATAAAACTGGATATGACCTTTGAATGGTTAACCGTCTCAGATCCTCGGGCTACTCCCAATGGTTTGGGCCACGTGTATAATTTAGTTTTGTTGGCCAAGAAAAAATAACTAAAACTGATTTGTACTCTGGCAAATTGGGATTAAGTGTGCAGGTTTCGTTAACGCTTTTCCCCGTGGGGCCTTAACCCAACCTAAATCAATCAAGCGAACATGCGAAGCGGAGTGCCAAAGAATGAGGATACTCAAGGATTCGGATACACGCAAATCAGTCGCAGCCGCAAACCGGCGCAAGGGATTACAGATACATTTGTATCTGAGTTTTAGCAGAGTGTGTGAGTGGTGTGTGTGTGTGTGAGTGTGTGTATTCATTTGTTTGCCCGCTAGCACAATTCTACTTAACAGCAATTTAACGTAATTTACGTCTTAACCAGGAATTCAACATATGCGTTTAAACAAGCTACAGATACAGTTACAGATACTCGCATCCAGTAGATACATTGTACCATACATCGAATGGAAGCTGCTGCCGTTGCCTCTGCCACAAAACATGTGTTCCTTTAAGTAGTGCCAAACAACTTTGGGTCTGGATAAATTATTGGGTGTGTTGTAGAGCCCCAACTCCAACACCAACAGGCAACTTCAATAGCAACCCAAACACCAACAACATTTGCGTATCTGCGGTTGCGTGGTCTTAACTTGTAGCCGAATCAAAGCATTTAATGGCGCTTTTAATCTTGTTAATCGGCCTTTTGCCTGGTTGGCTGAGATTTCAGATAGTTTCGACCGCTGCGTTGTTGCTTATGTTGTTTATGTGTTGGGCGGAGTGGAGGCGTGTCCATTGAAATTGTTATGTTTAATTCAAATACTCTACCTACTACTATTATATATTGTATATAGTTAAACTACATTAAGCCTTTGGCCAATTGTTTGTATACATTTGCTGCATACTTTGGTGCGTCTTTAAACCAGGCTTAAACCTGCCTCACTTTAAGTAACGCTCTCGACATGTACTTGATCTAATACTATGCCGCATTCACTGTGAATTTCTTTTATCCTCTGCCACTTGGGAGATGGCCGTTTTGGCCGTCAAGGACGATTTTGACATGCTGTCATCCTTTTTGGCGCGTACACGGAACGAATGAATATTATTTCTTTATGCAAATTTCCTCATCTGCTGCCACTTGTTGTTGTGACTTGGTTGTCAAGTTCTCCCATTCCCAGATTCCCCCACATTCCCTCAGTTTCACAGCTTGCCCATTTATGTGATATTTTGTTGAGCAAGACAAATGATTTCCATTTAATTTATTTGCGCTGCTTATTCTTAGACTGTAAGTGGCTGGCGAAAGGATTTAGCTGAATAAATTATAGGTTGAATTGTAATATCTTTGTCGGGGGAAAACTGCTCTGACAAATGTTTAACTAGAAATTCGTAGCTGAAAACTGCGCGATATGGCGAAACTGAATTTATAGCTATTTTATGCTCCGACTCAACGCCGGCTCAAGTCGGGAAAAATAACGATGCAATGGCTAAGAGGAAAACAATGAAATTGAAGAGATTCCCAAATAATGTACAGATATAAATGAATAGACAGACAACTGAGGGATGTTAAAAATATAGTGTTAATTGTTTGTTAAATTCTACATTAAATCGGTCAATCGGCTCTTTAATACTTTATTCATTTTGAAGTGCATGTTAAGTTGGCGACAATTACCACAGAAAATTTCGTCTTATGAAAAATAATGATATCAAAAAGATCCCCAAATAATATACAGATACTATAAATGAATAGACAGACAACTGAGGGATCTTCAAAAACGTTTTAATTGTTTGTTAATTTCTATACTTTGTTAATGCATTTTAATAACTTGATTCATTTTTAACTGCATGTTAAGTTGGCGACAATTACCACAGAAAATTCCGTCTTATGGTCAAATTTAAATCGCAAAGGTCCCCAAATAATGTACAGATATAAATGGATAGTCAGACATTTGAGGTATGTTAAAAAAAACGTGTTAATTGTTTGTTAAGTTCTATATTAAATCGGTCACTCTTGTTAATGTTCTTTAATAACTTGATTCGGTTTTGAACTGCATGTTAAGTTGGCGACAATTACCCCAGAAAATGCCGTCTTATGGTCATAATGAGCTTGCATGCGTTTAATTTTCCACTTGAGCTGCTGATTTTGAGTGCAGAGCAGAGCAAAGACATTGCCAGGGAGTTAGTTCATAAATCATATGCATTGTCATTGCCAGCTTGCCAGATTGCCGACTTGCCAGCTAATCTTGTGACTGAGAATTAGGAGGTGGCAATCGCAGTCGCAGTCGCCTACTTAATATTTCCGCTCACATGCCGCTACAATTCCTCCTACTCCTACTCCTCCTAACTCCTGTTTCTCTGTTCCTCCTTCATAGCAACTCACTCGTATCGCAGGCTCACGTCAGATGTCACTAATCTAAATTTATGCAAATTGCCAACTGTCTGTCTGTCTGTCTGTCTGGCTCACATGCTGCATGCTGCATTCTGCATGTGGCATGTACTGGCATTCCTCTACCCCTCCCCAGTCACCACACTGAAAAAAAGACCAACTTCTAAAATCAAGTACATTCATCTTAAATATTTTATTCTTAAAATGAGGCCATTTTAAGACTAAATTTAAGACTTATACTAAGAATATTAATCTAAAAATTCGCAGTTCTTAATATAAGAATTAAAAATCTTAAATTGTTAAGAAAATATAAATATGTCATATTTAATATAATGACAATAATGGCACCGTGGTGATCTGGTTAAAGTCGCCGCTTCAGTTTGATAACAAGAGCGAGGGTTCGAATCCCACTCTTGCCAAGGAAAAACATATGAAAGGGGAGAATATAATATTTATAAAAATATTATTATATAACATTCCAAAAAGAAAATATATATATAAAAAAAAAAAAGAAAAGAAAGGTTCAAAGTTTAAAAAAACCACAACTGCCTTATTTTATATTTTTGGCTTGAGAATTTAAGACTGTTTAGTCTAAAAATAAAAACTTATTCCCATTTAAAATGTTCTTAAAATCAGGATGTGTTTTCTAACTTTAAGAATTTTATGTTCTCGACCAAAATTCTTAGTTCTGAGACCAAATTTTTGATTTTAGAACTTTTTTTATCAGTGCAGCAACCACATCTACATCCAGTTCCACTTCCAATGCAGATGCATTTTCAGTTGCAGGCGACTTTGCAACAGTTGTAAAAATTGCAGCTAAATTCAAATTTGACATGAGGCGGAGTTGGAGTTGGACTCCAATTCAGAGTCGGATTCGGAGCTGCGAGCTCCAGTCAAAGCCGCGACTCGCGAGTGTTTGGCTAGCATTTTCTTTTCTATTTTTCAGCATTTTCTGTATTTTTTTTTCGACTTCCATTCATTTGGGATGCAGTTGCAGTTGCCGGTTGCCAGTTGGTTGCCTTGGCAAGCTCTTATTAAATTAAAACGAAGGCGTTTAAGTGCGCCCCAAGCTGCAGCTCAATCTGATATGCAAAAACATTTTTGAAATAACTCAGCCGTAAATACGAAACTCAGAACTCTCTCAGTTTAAGCCAAATTAATTGAAAAACTTACACGCATCGCTGGCTGAGACTCTGCTGACTCAGTTTTCAGACAGATTTCAGCTTGATTAGTTGGCCAATACCATTGGTCCATTGCGAAAACGCTTCTACGCTTGTACTCTTGTCTTGTGGCCAGCTGCCAACATTTTACATTTGGCTTCGACTTGCAGCTCCTTTCAGTTTCATTATCGCGCTTGGCACGCGATTCTAGCCAAGTTTGCCTCCATTTACATGTCGGCGCCTTTTGTAATCGCCTCCTATTGCCTCAACATCCTCCTGCCCCTCAGTTGCCACTCACGTGCCCCATTTGCAAGGCGACAAGGTGTGAAATTTTTACTTCGCATTGCTCACACACACGTGCTTTTGAAAATAAACAACCCATCAAGGAGGATTGTGAACCAACTCTACCGAATACATCATCTTAAAGCTACTTTTAAAATCTATATAAATTGTAATTTATATAGAGTATAAAAATTACGAAAGCCAACTAATCTCATTTAAGGTAATTAAAGAAAAAGTGAAAAATATTATTTTATTTTATCCATCTTCATTTGCTCAAAACATGGATGCAATAAGATATGCGGCTTCCTTTTGGGATCATAGAAAGCAGGGATTAAAACCGAAACGAATATCAGTTTCAGTTACGGTTTCGGTTATGATCGTATTAAGGTTTTCGGTTATAGGTTATGCAAAATCTTGGAGTATCGGTTTCGTAACGGATATAGTTTTTTTTTATAAATACATAATACCGGTTTCGATTATTTTGACTTTACTGATTTTTAATAACTTTGAACTGTCATAGCTTTGTCGAAACTCAATCAATTTCCATGCGCAATGTACATTTATGCATGATTTTACTTCTAAATTCGTTCTGCATTTAAATTTTTCGATTTGAAAGTTTTGAAAATTTCGAATTTTTTTAGAAATTTTACAGTGTTACCCCTTATCATTTTTCGAAAAATTTCGAAAATTTTGATTTTTCAAAATGAACAAAATTTAAATGCAGAACGAATTTAAAAGTAAAATCATGCACAAATTTACATTGTTCAAAGTTATCAAAGTTGCTCAGCAGCTGCGAAGGCCAGAACCGAAATTAACCCTTATGAATGAATCGGTTACTAAACGGTTATATCGGTTTATGAGTTTCGGTACTGCGGAAAAAATTATTTTCGGTTACGGTTACAAATTTCACTTGGTTTTCACCGGTTAAAGGTTACGGTTTCGGTTAAGGCTTTAATCCCTGATGGAAGCAACTTTATACAAGATGAAAATGTCTATTTGACACAGTTATCATGTATTTCTTGTGGTTGTATATATTAATAATAATAATCAATTCTATAGTTCTTTTATAAATAGGTAATAATATTAAATAAATAAGTTTTAGTTTTAGTTGTTGAGCATAAAGCAGAGTCACAAAACTTTAAATTAAGGAAACTATGTTTCACTGAAAAACAAAACTTTTAGTAATTATTTTTATTTATTTAATTTAAATTAATTATTTGTTTTCTTAAATGACTGACTGCCTAAGTTTCACAAGTTGCTGATCTTGAACTTCAAAGAATCCAATAAAGGTTATTCCTGAGGCAACTTAGACAATTCCAAGTCTCTTATCCCAATTCCGAGCATTGAATCTGCAATTTTCCAACTTGTTTCTCATCTCCATTTCTTTTTTGTTTTGTTGGAAATTGAAATTATGCATTGTCGATGTTTGCATTTGCAGGAATACAAAAGCTACCAAAAAACAATTCCCCAGCCAATATGCGAGTGCTTAAATGAAATGTACAAAAGCAGCAGCAAAATGTATCTACAAGATACAAACAAACAAAACACTGCAAAGTGTGCAAATATTTTAACTAAAACGGCAGCGAGTTACTTTTATCTTGTGCTGCAAATAGGAATGAGTATTTCTGTGGCGACGATTTACGCCCACCACCTCCCATTGCCACGCCCCCTTCCCGCCGCGGGCATTGCCGCCGTTTTCAGTCAACATAATTTTACTACTTTTATGGGCCAAATAATGCCCGACTGAGCCCGACTGGAGGGACTACATCCTACAAGCTGCATCCTACAGATTCAGCTCCTGTTCCTCATCCTCATCCTTATCCTTGTTCCTGTGTAACGATCCACGTACAAGTTGAAAATTTTAACATTTCCTTTCATCTCACGCGTCTCGTGTGTGCAATATACTGAATGTGTTTTGTACGCTGCCACGCCCACACGCCCACATCCCGCGCCTGTCTGAAGTTATTGGCCTCGCAGCATACTTTGAAATTTACTGAGTTTCACTTGTAATGCTTCGCTATATTGAAATTAATTACAAACAAAGGATGTTGCTGCAAGCAAGTGTATCTCTATCTGAGAACATCCCCACTCTCTCTCTCTCTCTCTCAGTGTCACTACTCCCCCTCTCACTCTCTCTTTTGTGGAGCTTCTCAATTTAATGTTCCGCCATCGGCAATGTTTGAATTCTAATTTCTGATGTTGCTCAAAACCATCAAATATAATATGCATATGAAATTTCTCGTATGTGTAGTTAATATCACATTTTAATGTTTACGTTTAAGCTTGATTAATCTTTAATAGTGAAAAAACGATACTAATTTAAATTCAATTTGATAATTTCACGCCGAACTAAATTTATTCATTTAATATTCATTGTTCAATTCACAATTGTCAAAGGTTTTAAAAATTATTGCATAAATTAACAGATAAACAGGTCTGCTCCGAATTCCATTTTCGCATACAAATAATTATGATTTTGATATAATGCAATATTTTTTAATTTTTTAATGCATATAATTCTATGTTTTAATTATTATTTATTAATTTAATAATTTAATCATTTTTAAAGTATTTTGAAGATATGAAAGCTTATACAGAATCGAGGATATATATCTAAAATGACTAATTAATGTGTATTTAGACATAGATTAGCTACAAGTATCACACATTTAATTAGCATAATTAACAATTATTTAAACATTTTAGAAATAAATATATTAAATTATACAGCTCAAATAATATTTGCAATTCTAATGCAAATCTCTTTCTCACTGCATTTCATGATTTCGCTGCTAAACTGCATTCAATAATTGAATCAAAATATTTATAGAGATTTTAGCATATTGTTGAATTCAATCAGCTATTATTATTATTATTCGCTTTCGATTTGTAATAGGCAAAAAAAACGGCATTAAATATATAACGTAACTAATTAAAAATACTTTACAAACAAATGAGCAGACAAAAGGCAATTTTCCGATTGCGCAAACAATTTTACAAGATAAACAAAAGCGTTTTAGGTTGAAGTAGGAATATTACATTTTCAGGGATAATTGCATAAGCACAAAGAAAATGCACTGCACTGGGATAACTTTTATAAAGACAAACATGATGTGAAAACGCCGAAAGCCGCTGACAAAAGTCAACAAGCCCGAATTCAAAGAAAAGTTGTCGAAAAATTGTTAAAAAAATGGCTGTTAAAGAATTTGGCAAGACTGTTTTTGCATGTTTGCATATCAAATATGAAGATTATGTAGGCGCCAGTGGGCGTGGCAGTCAAAGCAATTAACAGCAGCGACAACTTTCTTAAGCAATTCCATAAGGGAACATTTAAGGCACATTCTCTACCCAAGTTGCCACACACAACAATTAACAAAAGATACTTTACAGACAAACAGCTGTCTAGCCCCCATTTTAATGGAAAAGCAGCAAATTTTATAAATACAAATCTGATTTATCCCAGACAATGCAAAAAGAGAAAAATGCGACGTCTTTATATTCAAGATATTCTAGTATGTTATTATGTCTAGCCGCTCGGCATATGATGTCTGCTTGTGTGTACTTGTGTGTGTGTGTGTATGCTAATGAAATTGCAGGCTTTATGGCATTGAAAATTGTTTTACCATGAGCAGACTGCCAAAAATGCAGTCATAGCCCAAACCCAACGATAACTAAAACTAGCATTCAATTCAATTTGCCGCCTCATCTTTCTGAGAGCAATTTTCACAGCTGCACGATGAGCTAGAGATGAGCTCGTGACAGTCGTGATTGAGAAACTGTCGAAGTATTTAGAAATCTATTATAAGAATCTATTAATTTCTAAATCTATTATATTCTAAAGAAGTTTTTGTTCAGAAGTAGAAGTTCTAGTGTCGAAAGCACTAATTTTGTAAAGTAAAATATAAATATTTGTATTCTTAAATTGACTTTTTTTATAATAAAATAAATAAAACATCAAGAATGTTTGGCAGAGATTTTAAATGAATTTGTCACTCTATTAGCATTAAAAAAGTAGTGCTAATGAAAATCCCATTTCACTATCATTGAAAAAAGTAGTGCTTATAATATGTCATTTTACTAGCATTGAAAAATAGTTGTGCTAGTGAAAATATTTTTAATTCAAAATTTAAACTATTTGGCATTTAATAAATGTAATGAAATTTCATTATATATTAATATTATACTTAAATTTTTAGAAACATTCAAATTTTAAAATTTGGTACTTTAAAAAAATGTTAAAATATGTAATAAAAAAAGAGGTTATCGAAATCTGTTCCGGTATGGGAATTTTGTACTTTATCAAAAAAATTGCACTTGACTATCTATATTTATAATAAGTTGATTATGACGATGATTCACGCGACCATCTCTAACCCAAACGGCTAATAGGACGTAGAGGACGATAGAGGCTAGGCGGTTGCGGTTGAAATTAAAAAGGAATTTACCCAAATTGCTATTGAAGCCCGCGAAGTGAAGCGAAGCGTTTGTGAGGCTTTTGCTTCTGCGGTTTGGGCAAAGTGCCAGGCAAAGTGGAGGCAACAGTTGCAACTTGTGGGTAAACTGGGGAGGGGGTGGGAGTGCTTGGAGGCGACAGTTTAATTGGGTTAGCAACGTCAACTAAGGGGGCAACATCGTCGGATCATTGGCGCTGACGTGCCATGAGCCGTTTTCAATGCGAGGACTCAACCGGAGTGAAGTTGAGTGGAGTAAAGCTGAGAGTCGCCAATTTCAATCCGACTCCCACTTTCAATCGATTTTAATGCACACCGTTCTCTGGATTATTTCGTAATTAAACGCAAATGCAGTGGACGGTCCAACACTGAGAAGGGAGGGAGACGGTCGAGAATTGGGAGTTTCTTTTTCGGCATCGGTCAAATGAAGTGTAAAAGCGTGGGCGTGTCCAATGAGCGTTGTTGTTTTTCGCTGACCACCAAAGTAGTCCTCGATTGTTGGCCATGTTGGCTGACTAATTAATGACACTTGAATGCTTGATTTCACTGGCCGAATGCCGCTTTAAGCCTCGCAATTTCATTTCCGTTCACCATGGACTTATCTATGGGTCAGTAGCAAAAACGGTTTGACGAATTTCGCATTCGAATTCGAATTCTTGAAATGTTAATGACCTTGTTCACTTTCAACTTTTGCTGTTGAGTCAGAGTTGTTTATGTTTTTGGACGATCCAATTGGGGTTGGGACCCCAAGGTCCATTATGGGGTTTGAATTTAGAAAGAGCTTAAACTGTTTACATTTCATTTAGTAGAGTTTAAAAAGGTGATTTTATGGATATTTGTGGAATGTGATTATTCAATGATAAATGCGATAATTATTCAAGTTTAAAGCAGAGATTAAAACCTTAACCGAAACCGTAACCTTTAACCGATGAAAACCGATTGAAATTTGTAATCGTAACTGAAACCGTAACCGAAAATAATTTTTCCACTGTACCGAAACCCATAAACCGAAACTCTTTAAACGGAAATAACCGTTTTGTAACCGATTCATTTATAAGGGTTAGTTTCGGGTCTGGCCGTCCCAGCTACTTAGCTACTTTGATATCTTTGAACTGCCATAACTTTCTCAAAAGTCAATCAATTTCCATGCGCAATGTAAATTTGAGCATGATTTTACTTCTAAATTCGTTCTGCATTTAAATTTTGTTCATTTTGAAAAATCGAAATTTTCGAAATTTTTCGAAAAATGATAAGGGGTAACACTGTAAAATTTCTAAAAAATTCGAAAAATTTCAAATTTTCAAAATGAACAAAATTTAAATGCAGAACGAATTTAGAAGTAAAATCATGCTCAAATTTACATTGCGCATGGAAATTGATTGACTTTTGATAAAGTTATGGCAGTTCGAAGTTTTTAATAAATTAGTAAATTCAAAATAATCGAAATGCAATAACCGAAACCGTAACTGAAACCGCTGTTTCGTTTCTGTTTAAATCCCTGGTTTAAAGTTATCCATAATATAAGGTATATTTTTTAAATGATGCTTAGTTGAGAGTTTGAATAGAAGAGAGATACACAAAAATACTTATGGTGTGTTATACGTATAGTGAATATATCGAAATATCCATACAATAATTTGTAATATTATACAAAACATTGTAATCTGTGGTTTAAGAAATATTAGTGATGACAGATCACCACATTTTCCTTAATGATGTCTAAAAAAATGAATTTAATTTTCAGTTAATTGTATATTCAATTTTTGTGCTTTTACTGTAGTCAAAAGGTTTCGAATGTAATCGCTGCACTCGTTTTACATTTCATTTATGGCAGTTGGTAAAAGTCACTTCGTTTCACACTTCTTTAGGGGCGTTAAGTGCTATTATTTGTTGTTTGTTAAATTAAACACCTATGCAACTAGTCAGAGACCCGCAGAGCAACTAATTGCTGGCAGTTGTGGGTGCAGGACACCGGCCAGAACCAGGAGCAGGACCAGGAGCAGGACACAGAACCAGACACAGACCCGGACCAGAATTCAGCATCATAATTAATTCAAATTTAAATTTCCTTTGGCGCAACGCACGCGCCATTTTACACTGGCGAGACATGAGGGAGGTGGCGTAGGGCGGAGGGTCGAGGGGGCGTGTCGGTCAGGTGGCCATAATCATGCGCGGCTTTTAGCGTCTGCCACGCCCATATGTGCGAATGCATAGAGGCTGCCAGCCAGCATAATAAACTGTTTAAATATTTAGTTGAAACGAGTTTTTAATGCTCATTTGCGCTTTTAGCAGCTGCCAACAGCAAACGATGAAAAGGAGAAAGAGAAAGAGAAGCTCAACTCTTTTTGGGGTGTTTTGGGTCAGGAGCCAAAAAGGCCAAAATTCCATCATTGCCATGCACTTATTGTTGTTGTTGTTGTCTGTTATCTGGAGTCGCCTCTTGAAATCGCCCCTACATAATTACAGATTGCGATTGCGATTTCAACACGGTTCGTCGAGCCAGGCAGCTGTTCCATTTAGTATCCAGGATTCAGGATTCAGGATCCTCCGCCGCTTATTAATTTTTAATTATGACAAAGACGAGAAGGCTTGACCCTTTTTATAAGCAGCACTAAGCAGCATTTTGTCTTCGCCCTGATTATACTCGTATTTCGGCTGCTTCTGATGAGATTTTTTTGAACGAAGGATGAGAAGATAATCAGCTCAGCTGCTTAAGTTGAAGTTTTTAAAGTGGATCTTGTCGTTAAAATCCAACAATTCATAATGAGTGGAGGCCGTGGATTTATAACTCACATATATAACATGATTCCCAAATGTTGAAAAGGTAAACGAAAAAAAGGGAAAGTTCTCATTTCATTCTCATTTTCCTTGATGTGTTTACTTTCCGATTGCCGAAGCAGAAAATGCAAACAACGGCAGCATATCGTGAATTGAGGGCCAAATCTCTGAGTAATGTTCACTGAGGATTAATTCGTTGGCGTTGTGCAATTATTAAAATTGCCAGCAGAAAGATTGTGATGAGAAGGGGATGAAAGAGGGGGGCCAAAAATACTTGTCTAGTGCGTGTGTCTGATGTTTAGCTGTCATTTCACTGAGTGCATCTCATAACATGGATAAGGTGCGAAAACTGGCACGCAATCCAGCCTGCAGCCATCAGCTGGATATACACAGTGCACACTGTACAGTGAAACTTGCCAAGTCAGTCCAGTGGATGCATTGCAGCCGGTTTTGGTTGCAGAGCCCGCGGAAACAAATCTCGATAATAAATTAAATGACTAAAATACAAATATGCTGCAACCAACTTCGAAATACCCTTTTATTTATCTTTATTTATTTATTTTATCAAATATGGTATGTATAACAATAGTGAAAACTTATCATACCCGTCTATTTATGACTATAGAGTATAAAGATGAATGCCCGCTGGCAACAGAAAATTCATTACTCTTTTAAAAACGTTAGCTGATGGTTACAAAAGTCAGATGAATATAATGCTAAAACCAGGGACCATAACTGTTACGAGAAATAAGCAAAAAAAATCATTTTTAATGGTTATTTAAAGACTTTTATGTTAAAATTCAAACTTAATATTATTTGTAGACTTTTATTCAAAAAAAAACTCCAGCAATTCTGACAAAATAAATATCAATAATAATAAATATTTGTAATGTTTTTTTAATCACAAATAATTCATAAATTTGATTTAAAAAATAAAAGTCTAAAGACCAACCATTTAAATACTAACATATTTAAATTAAAAAATCTTCAATATCAGCCTAATGTTATCTGGCTACTGGAATGGTTCAGCGTTACCTCATATAAATTTGGTTTATTTGCTTTGAACATTTCGATTATTTTGATTTTACTGATTTTTAATAACTTCGAAGTGCCATAACTTTGTCAAAACTCAATCGATTTCCATGCGCAATGTAAATTTGATCATAATTTTAGCTCTAAATTCGTTCTGCATTTAAATTTTGTTTGATTTGAAAGTTTTGAAAATTTCGAGTTTTTTAGAAATTTTACAGTGTTACCCCTTATCATTTTTCGAAAAATTTCGAAAATTTCGATTTTTCAAAATGAACAAAATTTAAATGCAGAACGAATTTATAAGTGAAATCATGGACAGATTTACATTCCGCGTGGAAATTGATTGAGTTTTGACAAAGTTATGGCAGTTCAAAGTTAACAAACTTGCTCAAGAGCTGCGACGGACAGAATCGAAATTAGCCCTTATAAATGAATCGGTTACTCAACGGTTATTTCCGTTTAAAGAGTTTCGGTTTATGGGTTTCGGTACAGCGGAAAAAATTATTTTCGGTTACGGTTTCAGTTACGGTTACAAATTTCAATCGGTTTTCATCGGTTAAAGGATACGGTTTCGGTTAAGGTTTTAATCCTTGTTTGAGTTGTTTTTTTTAGTTGAATTTTTTATCAACAACGATTATTTTCAGTTCCAGCTAAATCTATCTGTCTGTTACAATTTAAAAAAACACATTTTCTTTTCATCATTGTGTATTTAAATAAATAGAGCTAATTCCGCGGCCACGTTGCGTATGAGCGATGCCCAAATGCATCTAACAGACAAGTTGTCTTAGGTGCTAAGTTATCGTAACAAGAAAAATGGGAACAAAAGCAATATTTCAAGTGGTTGCTGGGCTCAACGAACGTGCCACTAAAAGTTGCAGAAAACAGCCACCAATCAGTCAAGCAGTCAGTCAGTCAGTCAGTCATGGTGTCAGTTTACGGATACGGATGCGGAAAACATTTTCTGTCAGCTGCATCCCTTAGCTCAACTTCTTCTAAACCATGTCAGTGTGAGGGAAGCGCAAGGGAAGCGGAGGGGAAAGACGAGGGGTCTGTTGTTTAAAAACTGCTTTTCGGTTTGCACAAAATGCAATTCACCAGCAAATGACGCGTTCCACTAACTGACAACCATTGTAGTTGGTTTAGCTGTTGCAGTTGTTGCTTTTAGCCATGGCCTCTGCCATATTTTGGCCATCTGTCTGCCGGGCTGTGACTCCCCCAACAGTTAAGCTGACAGCCGGCAAAACTAATTGAAATGCAGCTGAAGAATGAATCCGCCAAGTAAGAAATTCGTTGAATTCAAATTACAAATGAAACAAGCTAAATGGATAAAGTACAACAAAATATTATTCGTATTATTCTGTAAATTTGATTAATTCAATATGTAACAGATTGAAATAAAGATATTTATTATTTAAGTCATTTGCATAATTTTCTTAAGATGTTCTACGCCACTGTCGGCTTTTTCAGTTACATCCATAAATACCATCCAGGTGATAGAATCATTATTTTCATTCTGGCGTTGAACACATTTTATCACCGGACGATTCTCAGGGAGCAGCGTCAAACCGCTCGGATACTCGATGAAAACAAGAAGATTCAGCGACTTGGACACATCAATGATTCGATTCAAATAACGCTTAGAAATCCATTTCTACAGGAAGTATAATTTATAATGAGAATATGATTATGAATGTGAATATATAACATACCCGCGAAGAGGCGCCTTTGGCATAAAAGTTGTTCATAAAGAAGGCTTTTATATATTGTAAGGTAATAAATTCGGCCAGCTGCAGAATAAGTAATATAATATAAGTGATCAATTAAGAAAGTTTGACTTTTCTTACCTTATCCAGCTGGCCCAAGAACAGCACTGACTGATTGCTAGCCTTGGCCAGTGCTATTTGGAATGATACTAAAAGTATATCCATGATGCTATGATCGGTAAAATTCATAAAGTTTGTACTTTTATCGCTTCTCAACTTGATGCTTGTTCGCACATTTTTCAAGTCAAAGTCATCCACGTTCTATGTGTAAGATGTAAGATGTGTATTAAAGATTAATTATAATTTAATTTTAATTCTGTAAAAAGAAAGTACTGTGATCCACTTACTATCTTATCCAATGTAGTGTATCGATTTAAACGTGGAACAAAGAACCACACGGTGTATTCATTAAAGGTGATGAATTCAAAAATTTGACGAACTTTCTCAAAAATCTCCAACACAAAGCGACGTTCACTGAGTCGGACTATTTCAATGGACGTCAGACATTTTGTGGCCAGCTTTTCCAAAAGCTGCGGTGGACTATAGTCCGGATGATCGAAGAGCTTGGCAAAGGTCTCAAAGGGATTGCCATCTCTTCTGCAAAGTTGAAGATATTAATACTTACTTAAGTTTAAGTTAGTATAGTGATATTTACTTGAGTTTGCTGTAGTAATCGGTTTTGGACTGAATGATATTTAGCCAGTTGTTGGCACAGTTCTTATTGACATTGTACAATAAATCATTTTTATGTGGCGGCTGTACAAAGAATATATCATGGTACTCGGCAAAGGGAAACTGTTGAAAGTCTCCGGAATCGATGCGAATCTTAACACTTTCAAGAAAGTGTACATCGTCAAAACTTCGGATCACAGTCACATTATAAATAACATCGCGACCTGATCGCTTTGCCTGCTTACGATCATATCGCAATTGTTGATGGATCTGTGCCTGCCTTGAAGTAGACGGTCTCATGTCCAAATCGCTATCTGAATCCGTCTCACATTGTGTTGTAGTGCAGCCAAAACGCGTTAACTTAAACGAGAGTTTCACACACCCTTTACCAATTTCCAGAAGCGGCAAATATTGCAAACTGGCTGCTGTTCCATATTCCTTGGTGCACAACAGTTTAAGAGCCTGTCCAACTGGAGTAATTGTTTGCGTTGATGAATACATTTGGTGGCTCGTATTCGTTTTGGCCAAATTAACAAGCAATAGATGCACGTTATCCTCTTCTGAAAATGTAATTTTCACATTTTTACAGCCTAAACAATCCTGAATAGTCAGCTATTGTAGAAAAGTTAAAATATACAAATTTATATATATTAAATATTATAACACAATATTATTAATATTATTTATGCATACCTTTGTTATACGCAATTCAGTTTTAGCCTTCTCCATTGTCGACAATTTAAATTAAGACTTGGGAGACTTTAACTTTTCGCAATTCATTGCACAGTGATGCCGAATAAAAAACAGTGTTGAAAAACGCCTGCAGCTAAGCTTACTGGTACCATGTTTTTCATTGGAACTGAAATCAATAAAAATTTGGCATAGTTATTATTATTTTATATATAAATTATGTTTTATAATTTTGGTATAAAGTTGTCACAAGTTTGCAATCTGAATTTAATATAAAATAAATTAATATAAATCGAAAACTTATCGAACTATCGTATATAATCTGTAAGATAACCGTGTACACCCTGTTATGTTATGTAAAAGTAATTTTTAAAGTTTACAGGCACTAAATGTAAACTTTACTGAATTACTTTTTAAATATAGTAATATAAGTTGAGAGAAATGAATGTTATAATTAAAGTTATTAAACCTGTGGGAGTTAATATTCTGAGTCTAACAGGGAATTAAGATAATGAGAACAGGCCGCACGAAGTGAGCCATTAAATTGGAACAAACAAACATAGTGCATAAATTTAAGATTAACGACTTTCTAAGTGCCTCCAATGCCCCCACATTGTAATCCCTGACCAACAATTAGTCCAATGTGGCATATTAAAATCGCTATAAAATTGAGTTTCCCATACAGAGAAGCTGTTCATGAGCTTGACGAACTTTTTAATTCGCCCATCGTAAAAAAATGCCAACAAAGTAGAATTTTTTTTCTCAAAAATGTGATTTTCTTTTAATTTTTATGGGCTGCAGCAAAGAGTTTCGCTGCTTTTATGGTCCGAATATCAAAATATTATGGATGTGTTGTCGTCGCTTTTAATGCAACACTGTCGTCAAGTGCAAATCCTCTTCCTCAAACTGGAACTGAAACGGAATCCGAAACTCAATTCGAGACTGCTGAAAATCATTTATAAATTTTAGCAGCGCTTTTGAAATATTTAATGATGATTACGTTTTGGAGCACTGCGTGTCACTTAATTTTAAAAAGATCCTGACCATGAACACTTGAGTTCCGATCATTAGGCTTTAAAGACTGTCCAAGTTCGGGTCGTTTATTATAACTGTGGACCTCACAGACAGTTGTTTTAACTAATTACCTGAGCCAGCGGCTGTAAGCAGTCAAAATAACTGCAATTCGATTTTTCCATTACCATAAGACAAGTAATTTAATAAGCCTCAATATACCACACACAAGCAAAAGCACAAGCAACTGTTGCTATCGTAAAATATTTGCCTCCATTTCTCGCATCCCCAAATCACTTAGGCCTGTGGCAGAATTCGTTACGATGGTGGCTAAAGAGCTCAGACAGTTGCAATAGAGCTGTGGCCACCTAATAAGCCAACTTTGGCTACCCAGTTAGTATACGTAGTACTCGACAACTCGTAATGCTAAAGAAATTATGGCAATTTAACGGACGATCGCGATCCTCGAGACTCCAAAGTCTCACATCGCAATTAGATGTGCCTTTGGGGGATTTCTGCAGTGGAGTTGTGCTGGTCTCTGGTCTCTGGTCTCTGGTCGGTAGTCGTTGAGATTTTATCGCAAGCATAAATTTCCTCAGATAAAAGCGCGAAAATGCTGCACATGACTGGCTACATGTCCACACAAACAGAAAACACACTGTGCTGAAAGGAAATACTCTTATTCCATTTCGATCATTGGGTTAAAGAAATTATAGCAATTTGCTTGTCAAATTGTTGCAGACCGTGGCAATAAATCGAGAGCTTTATGAGGCTGTGTGGTGCCTGTGATCGCGATAGAGTTGTTTTAGAAATAAATTATCCCCAAGGCTCAGTCTCGGCTGGAGATCCTCGTTGGCGGTTGGAGGACTCCATCTCCATCTCCATTTATTGCTCGTAAACTTGTAAATTGTGCAATTTCATTGGTGTGGCTTTTACTTAAGCCGATCATTTATTTTCTTTCAATTCTTTTATCCGCTAATTTAATGGTGCTATACCATAAAGTAAGGCAATTGAATAGTTCGAAGAGGTATCGATCGACGTTGTTATAAATTGATTGAAATATTTATTGATTGCTTGATTTATTGTTGCACACTACTTTTAAAATTACCTATGATTTGGCATAGATAAAATGTGTGGTAAATATATTTTAGGACTATGAGTTTAACTAGCTTTGAATAAGTAGAGTATTCTTTATTTTTCCTCCAGAATATTTTTTATTAAAAAATTAAATTAAAGTTTGCAATTATTAAATATTTCTCCCAATTGTATTTATCTATATAATCAATAATAAATGATATCATTGATACATTTATTTATAGATGCATACTACTTTTTAAATTACCTATGATTTGGCATAGATAAAATAAATAAATTAAATCTTTGAATATGTAGAGAATTTCTTTATTTTTCCTCAGAATATATTTTATTAAAAAATTAAAGTAAAATTAGCTATGATTAAATATTTAACCCAACTGAATTTATCTATACAATCAATATTAAATGTTAGTAACTTCAGTTACTGATTCTGATAAAAATTGGATATTTAGAGTATTTCCTTATTTTTCCTCCAGAATATCTTTTATTAAAAAATTAAATTAAAGTTTGTAATGATTAAATATTTATCCCAATTGTATTTATCTATACAATCAATAATAGATGTTAGTAACTTCAGTTTCTGATTCTGACTACTAACATAAAATGTATCCCAAGCTATTCTCCCACTTGGCCTAGACCAAGTTGGCTCACATCTGCAATTACGGACGGATAATTTTATTGTCTTTCTGTTATGTATGGCGCTTGCACCTGGCCTGGTTTTCCTGTTGTTGCTCCAATTGGAGCCATATGTATGTACGAAGTGGAGCTAACATTGGCCGTAATTTGAAATGTTTACGGTACATTTAATTTCATTTGGATTATTACAATATGCTTTAGGAGCTTGGCTAAGAAATTTTTGGCTCTTGCCTTGGCTCTCTCATGCTCCATTTGCGGCGCTTTTCCCCGGAACAATGAGCCATGAAGTGGGCGGCATTTGTAGTTGGCCGTGAATAACATCGACTCCGGTTCTCCTTCTTTCTCTATCTGCCTCTTGTTCTCTATTCAGGTGCTAGATGCTGGAAATACTTGGCTTTCATTGTTGTTGCCAAAGTGTAATTGCGAATTTCAGACAAATGTGAAATTTGAATTTACAAGTTGAACTTTTCTTGCAACGAGTGAAATCATTTGTTTGGCTTGCTTAAACACATATACATATGTATATATTATATATATATTTGTATATATATTTGTTGACTTCTTCTTTTGCATGTCGTGTGTGTAGTTGGCAATTCTCGACTTAGTTCATTTGTTCCATTTCAACGCTCTCAAGGCAGCACTTCTTGCCAGGCCGCATAAACAAATCTACTCGCCGGTCTCCAGATCCCCTTCCTTAAATTTAGCCATCGTACACAGTACACACAGTACTTTCAATTTCAATACTTTCCCCGTTTGCCGCTCCTCATTTCACAATGGCAACCGTTGCTATATTTCCGGCTCTTTGTATGATGCTTCTTCTCCTTTGTACTTCAGAAGGATTGAGTTGAATTGAAACCATATGTAATCCAACATAAAGTATATACATATATATGTATATATATTTATATCATTGTCTGAATGTTTGTCGTGAATCAAACAAAAATTTAATCAAATCAAATTATTGCATTTGCCTCTGTTAAACTGAAACAATATTGAATCTTCAACTAATTATAGAAAAATTAAAAATTGCAACAGATGAAAATATAAATTATTAATTTAATTACTTATCAGTTTAATAATCGTCAAATTGTTTAAATTCAAATGCTAACTGATAGTATAATTATCGATTATAATCGAAATTGAAAACAAATGTACATATCGATAAGAATTCACTGCAATCAGCTGAATCATAAAATGTGGGACTCCCCTATAAATAAATATTTCCGATCCAGCTGTCTCTCAAAACGGTGCAACAATGAAATTAATAGCCAAACAAAAGCTGACTGCTGTAAACATTGAGCTTTTGTACTGATCGACTGATTAGAGTTGCCAACTCTTTAAGGCTTTAAAAAGCTATCTCAACATTTAAAGATAGGTAGAAAAAGCTAGTCAGTTTTTGATTTTATATTATAAAGTATTAATTATTCCGAATTAAAAATCGAGTCAAATTAACAATGTCCGTCTGCCAGTTCGTTTTTAAGAACTGCAATAATTTTTTCATTTTTTGTATAACAAATTTATAGAATTATTAAAAAAAAATAAAATAATAAGCAGTATGTACAATCAGTAGTATTAATAATTTTTTAATATTTTTTAATTTGCGATTGGCATTCGAATAACTCTAGATCTGGCGGGAAAAAGCTTAATTTGCAACTTTGTTTTCTAGGAAACAGAAACTTTCTTGGAATATCGCGACAATATTAATATGTACATACATATAAAGTACGACTTCAAACGATTGTCTGAGTCAGTTTTGAGTTACCAGCGAATAGAGAACGTCTTCAATCTGTACGGGCTGAATATTAAATAATTGGCAAATACATTTAAAGTTATATTACAATATATCACTGTGATCTGCATCGATTGAAACTATGGATATTGCATTTTATGAACCCAGCGATTCTATGCTACAGGCACTTAAAGCCAATTTCAATGACGAATGTTTGATAGCAGCTAAAAAAGACATTGCCGCATATTTGCAGACTCATCAAATAACTCGAGAAAATGTCTGTATGGTGATGAGATTGCTTCTCAGCATAGAAGACATATCAACAATGCAAATATTTTCTCAACTTATGGAAACTGATCGAATTGTTAAAAAAATTGAAGTTATTTATAAAGACAAGCAAGTAATATATATCTGCAAAGTTAATGTTACACAGACGAAAGTAAATCCTGAAGATGTATTAACCGCCGACATAGACGAACTTGTGCTCGTACCCAAAGCTAGTTTATTAGCCTCTCCACGGCCAAAACACATCATCTTGGAACAGGTACCGCATCTAGACGAGGGCATCGAAGATCCGAATGATCCAAAATTCCGACATGTTGGCCATATCATGAAGGTGGAGCGCACCAGCATCACCTTCAGATGTAATTCGGATCCCGGCTTGAAGAAATTCAAAGTTATTTATCGCTCAAACCGGATTCCATTTCGCTTAATGTATGAAGCATTAGATTTTCTAGACGGCTCTTTAATAATTCTGAAGTATCTGTTTCCTTCAAACAATGAACGGGATAAAAGTTTTCCCACACAGGATAAAAATCTTCAGACACTGGATAAAAGTCTTCAGACACTGGATAAAAGTCTTCAGACATCGAAATTCGAAACTTTGACTCCTTTGAAACTAATCAACGCTTCTATTGCGACAAATTTTGAACAATTGCAGGCTGTTAAACAGATCCTTGCTGGTCCCAGCACTTTGGCACCCTACATTGTATTCGGACCACCTGGTGAGTAGCAGATTTGATATTGTTATTGATACCTATTAATCGAATCCATTACAGGAACTGGTAAAACCACAACCATTGTTGAGGCCATTCTACAACTATACAGCCCAGAATCCGAAAATCGAATAATTGTAACTGCAGGATCGAATTCAGCCTGCGATACGATTGCTTTAAGGATATCTGAGTGTATTGAGCAAGACGTAAGATTTTCTTATAAACGCGAATTTTTAAATGGAATTATTTTGCGAGTGTATGCGGATTCAAGATCAGAAAAAGACTTGAAATTAGTGCATCCCTTGGTATTGAAAAACTCTAACTACCTACAGATAAAGAGAAATAGAAATAGAAAAGAAAAGAAAAAAGAATCGATAGACTATAATAAGTATAGCATCATTGTGGCCACATTGTGTAAAGTTGCCTGCTTGGCTCGAAAGGGAAAACTAGCAAAGGTCAGGCATATTTTCATTGATGAAGCAGCAGCCTCATCAGAACCAGAGTCGCTCTTGGGTATCGTACACCTTAAGAAGAGTGATTGTCATGTGATACTCTCTGGTGATCATAAGCAATTGGGTCCAGTTATCAAGAGCAAGCGAGCATCTTTCCTGGGACTGGGTCAGTCTCTGATGGGACGTCTGATGGACAGCGAGTTGTACAAGGTAGACGACAGTGGTAACTATGATTCCACATTGCAGACCCGTTTACGTCGCAACTACAGATCTCATCCGGAGATTGTGGGTCTGTTTAATAAGCTCTATTATAATAACGAGCTCATACCGCTTGCACCACTGGAGAGGATTAACCAGGCCGCCAACTGGGACATGCTGCCCAATCCACAGTTCCCCATACTGTTCCAGGCTACATATGGGAAAACCCAACGTCAGCCTTTATCCTTCAGCAGCTACAACGAGCTGGAGGCTCAGGTCCTTTGCTGGTACGTGTGGATGCTGCTCAAAAAGGGACTAGGCAATGGAATACAAGTGAAACAAGAGGACATTGGTGTCATTACACCCTATTTGGCACAGTGTGCCCTTCTTACCAAGAAACTCCGTCAGCGGGGAACGTTCAAAGTTAAGGTGGGAAGTGTCGAGAGCTTTCAAGGACGTGAGAAACCAATTATTATTGCTTCGCTTGTTTGCTCCTTTACTAACTCGGCTTTCCTCTCCGATCCCCGTCGACTTAATGTGCTCCTCTCGAGACCCATGTCGCTTTTAATATTGATTGGTAATCCGATCAGTCTCTGCCAGTCTGCAGATCTCAAGTTTATTATCGAGCAGTGCAAGTTGCACGGACATCTTTTAAACAAAAAGGAGGACAAAAAGAAGAAGAAATTGCAGAATAAAGTAGAATCCAAGACACTGGAAACTCAGATGTCCAACTTACTTTTGAATAGTTCTACAGCTCCAGAATTGCAGAATAAAGTAAAGCCTAAGAATAAAGTAAAGTCTAAGGCACAGGAAACTCAGATGTCCAACTTACCTCTGAATAGTTCTAAAATTCCAGAGTTGCAGAATAAAGTAGAGTCTAAGAATAAAGTAAAGTCTAGAAATAATGTAAAGTCTAAGGCACTGGAAACTAAGATGTCCAACTTATCTTTAAATAGCTCTACAGCTCCAGAGCAATCTAAGGATATCTCAAACTAAAATTCTGTTTATGCTATATTCATTGTCTTTTGAGAAGTCCCAAACTTATCAAAGTATTTTCTAGCTGTTAAAAAATAATTAAGAAAGAATTTAAATGAAATATGAGTGTACTCTTTTTGACCATAATTAATTCTCTTTATTTACGAATTTCAAAAAAATATGAAAATAATAAATAGATATAATTTTGTTGACAATAAATAAGAAATATTCCATATTATATATTTCAAACTAATTAAGAAAATAATCAAAATTAAATACTATTTTTGATTATCATATATTTTTATATATAATATTTCAAAATATTAATTACGAAAGTAATAAAAATGAATTACGAATGTACTCTTTTTGATAATATTATAAATAATATATTTTTTTATGCATTACAAAATTTGACTTAAGAAAGGAATCAAAATGAAATAAAAGTGTATTTGTTTTGCTAATTAAGTATTGTTTTTTATATATTGCAAAATATGAATTAAGAAAGTAAAAAAATAATTACGAATGTAATATTTTTGACAAGAAAATAATTGTATTTTTATGTTTATTTCAAAATTTGAATTAAGAAAGGAATTAAAGTGAAATAAAAGTCTATGTTTTTGCTAATTGCTATTGTTTTTTATATATAGCAAAATATGAATTGTGAAAGTAATCAAATAAATTACAAATGTACTATTTTTGACAAAAAATAATTGTATTTTTTATTTGTTTCAAAATAATAATAATTAAGGAAATCATTCAATTTAATATTATTTTTTACAAAAAATAAGTAATTTCTTTCACAGCATATTATTCCTTTTTAGACTACAGTCATATTGAAGGGTATTCAGCCGTCGATAAGTATACTATATTTCAGCGATTTGTTCAGTGCAATTCCAGGGTATTCAGCAGTCGATAAGTGTACTATATTTCAGCGATTTGTTCAGTGCCTTTTGCGCATTTGTTCGGCTTTGTATTCGAGCTCCGTGGGGAGCTTTTGTGTTCGAGCGTCATACCGAAAAAGTTGCATTTCACGTATTGTTGGCTTTAGCTGCATTCGCTTTTTGCTTCTTCATATTTTCTTGCTGTTGTAATACTTCAGAGCGAGGAGGACCAAAGCCAAAGTGGTGCGTTCCGGTCTGCCGCATAAAACACTGCTACGCCCATAGCCCATAGACCATAGACCATAGACCACAGCCCAAGAGTCATGGGGCATGTGGCATAAGGAATGGGGCATGGGGCATGGGGCATGTGGCATGTGGCATGACCGACTGCAGCCTCCCTCGTATGCACACATGCACAAATACAATTAGAGACTTGGTTTGTTGGTTCAACTTGTTTGCTTACATTCAACTTACTTCACTTCTGCTGCGATAGTTTCTTCTATTCCATGTGCCACTTGCCACTTGCTATTTCTTCCCACTCCTCCCTCCCCCTCTTCTCATCACACAGCTCCATCAAAAAGTTTTTGGCCAACTTTGTGCTCGTCATTGTGTGAGCGCCTTAACTTAATTTTCTGAATTTCTATGCATTTCTCTTCGTGTGTGTGTGTGTGTGTGTGTGTGTGTGAGTGGAGTTTTGTGTTTGTTTAAATGTTGTATAATTCACTGATTTCTTGTGGCTTTTGTTGTATTTTTGTTGGTACAATTGTATGATTACATTTGGTTTCAAATCTCAGCAATGCTTCTCTTTGTGTGCTGTCAAAAATGCAGCTGAGAATTGTGTTATAATCCTTTCGAAATTTGACGAAATGGAATAATTAAACAGTTTGCCTTTTCAGAAGTAAGAGTTGTTCCTTTTAAAATTAAATTTAACAAGCAATTGTATACCCTTGAAAAGACTCTTGTAAGAAATTGTAAACATTTTGAAATACAATAAGCTGCTGCTAAATACTAGATCATTATTTGTAATCCACATCAAAATCTTCCAAGGCTATAAAATAACCGAAATACTTAACTTGACAAAAAGAGAGAGAGAGAGTGAGTGAGATAGAGAAAGAGATGAGCGACATACGCTGCAAATTGTTGTATCTGAAATTTATTGGCAGCACTTATCAGATTCGCTCATAAATCTGGGCAAAAAAGCCGTTCAAAGCCAATTTCCTCTGCCTCTGCCTCTGCCCTGCGTTTCTGGGTCGTGGGTGGCTGACAGACAGCGAGACATTTATTTGCATGCCCCACTGTCCAATCCACAAATTAACATGACATTTTTACAAGCCCAAACATGTGTACACTCTACACATGAGCCTCCGGTTCGAGTTCAGTTCGTGTGTCCGTGTGTCCGTGTCCGTGTCCGGGTCCAAGTCACAACCGCTCGAAATTAATAGCCAGCCAGGCATCCGGCCAGCCAGTAACAACAAGAACAACTAGATATAGAGCCCTGGATATGGACATGGGCCAAAAAGTCAAACATTTGGACAGCATCTGCGGCTGTTGAATATTGAGATCGAAGCGAACAGGTTGCCGGTTTATGCATGTGCCGCCTGACCATCAATTTAATTACTCAAAGCACACAAAATGAGCAAAACAAAAAGCCATTAGCTCAGGTGAATGCAATTTCATTCCCCATCTGATTTAACATTCTCGCTCTCGCTATAAACCCATTCGACATTGCCAGACATTCGATAATCTGGACCAAGTGATGCACATATAGCTGAAATATTTTCATCAGTCTATAAAAGACCTAAGCTGAGTAAAATACACACATACATACATGCATACACGCAAATCATGACAAAACATTTGGCCAACGAGTTTTAACTTTTTGTGTTCTCGGTGCAAATATTCATCCATGGCAAGGACGTTGACACAAACGACAATGATGAAGTTATCAGCAAAAACAGGCAAAATGTTGGCACAGTTTCAAAAAAACCCAAAACCAACAAAAAAACAACAAAAAAATAGACCAACAAAAATTGAGAGGCAACAATCAGAAAAAAAAAAGAACAGAGTGCAAATTCGAAACAAGGTCTTGCAATTTCAAGTCAGGAACAGCATTCTCTCAAAAAACGAAAATACGACAAGTTTAATTCATGTTGATTTTCATGTTTGTCACACAACTCTGAAATCATAAATTTTGCTCTTTAGGCACTTAATTCATTTCTGTTCCCAACAACTACACAAAAAATATTCCGGGATTCCGTTAATACCGTATTTTCTTTAACCAAGTACAAAAAACTTAATTTTGGCACGATTTTTCTCAGAAATATTTTGATTTTACATTTTATTTAGTTGCATTAAATATTTTAAGCATCTTGAACTTATTAATTATGAGTTGTTGTCATGTTGTTCGCATATTGTCATAATTTAATAATAATATCTTGAAAACATACTTAAAAAAATTATGCAAAATTCAAGAATTTAAAAATGGAATAGTATGTTTTTATTTTTCAGTGTAGTTTCTTGTCGCCGCTCGCAACTTAAGACTTTTCAATATCAGAACACAGTTATTTGTCGATTTATATTTTCGTGTGTCAAATTTTGAATGAAAATGCTGTCAGCTTCATTTGTCTTTCAATTGTGGCTCGTTACCCTATTATTTTGACCAAATGAACTACATTAAATTCGGAAATTCAGTTGTCTTTCTGTTGAACAGCATCACTACGTATACTTGATTTTTCTTATAAATTTCGTATACTTGATTTTTCGTATAAATTTAATTTATATTTAAATTTAATCCCAAACTGGGAATCTATCTCGTGCTCTCAAAAATATAATATTATTCAAATTGTGAAAAATACAACGATTGTGAATTTTTCTAATCGCTTAAGCATAGTTTTTTCCCCATTTAATTGAACAGACACACATTTTGGAGCATACACATTTCCCTGCGGCAATTGTAAAATGAAATTTTCAAGGTGGTTTCAATGGTGTTCACCTGTCTCCATCTGCTGTTCCTTTTACAATTGTTCCACTTGGCCATGTTGCAGTCACAAAAATATGACATATGTTGATGCCAACATGAAGTAGTCCGCAAAATAATAAAATGATTCGAATAAATTTTGTGCTACGAAATATTCGAATGCACTTATTCTATGGGTTGCTGCCTTCAAGCGGAAATTGCACATTGTGCAGAAAGTGGTGTGTGTGTGTGTGTGTGTGTGCGAGTATAAAAGGAATTAGGAATGCAATTTGAGGTTGTGCTCCCAAGCAGATCGGTTGTCGGTCCCGGTAGTCGCCTTCGTATCCAAGCAACCGCATTTTGTAATATGTGTGTGTCAGTTAGACAAACAGACAGTTGGTCTGGCAGTTGGACAGATGCAGACGCAGCAAGCGACCCACACTTTGGACCATAGCTTGAACCTCTATTCTACCCCATTCCTACTGTTTGATCCTTGGAATTGCCTAGATATTAATAGACAAAATTTTGAGTATTGCTTCCGTCATGAATAAAATTTTCGTACAGCAACGCAACGCATAACCAACATCGAGAACGTTGGGTTTTCAACTTTTGACAAGGCAACCCAAACCCAGACACTTTTGTTGGAAAAACTTCTCCGGGGGATTCCAACACCAACAACTGGACAGCAGTGCACTCACATTGTCGTGTGCGTCAGTTTCCTTGGCGTCCAAAGTTTTCAAATGTCCATTCGTGGAGCATTCAACGTCCATTCAGCTGTCTGTTTTTGTGGGTTTTTTAATTTTAATGATGCCTCAACTGCCACCGTATCATTCTGGCTAAAACCACCCTCTCTTCCTCTCCCTGTCCCTTGTCCTTGTCCAAGAATAGAAAAATGTAAAATACTTGCGGGAGCTGCTTCTGCAAAATTCTCAACCAAAACAATTTTAGGCATGTGCATTTTATGTGCGCATCGGGACCCAAGTTCAGTTCAGATGGAACTCTATGTTATGGAAAGTATTTGTATTTGTGTGTGTTTAGTCGTCTGTATTTGTGGCAATGCCCAAGCTGCATCTGGATGGCAGTTTAAATGAGATTATTTTAGTTTTGGCATAGTTGAAATTTTCGGAAAATGTATGAGCAAATCGAGCAATTCGTTTTGTAATTTAGCAACGGCAACCTTCTTTAACAGGAAAGCATATTTTTTGTTGCTTCCAAGCTGGTTTTAAGGAAGAAAGAAAGTATAACTTTGAAGGCAATTGATACGAATAGTTATATTTATGTTACATCGACAGAGAGAAAAAATATTAACTAATTAAATATTATATACAATTATAAAATAAATGTGTAAAATTAAAAATTAAATAATCTTATAATAAACTAAAATTCGTCACTGAAGGAATAAAAACAAAAATAAGTCTAAGTTTAAGCTGGGGGTGTTAAAAAATGTAATAATTGATCCAGGAATTGGGGAACATCCAGAAAAACCCAATCAGATCAATGAGTGTGTTAGTTTCTATTGTCTAAAAAGTTTAGAATAAGAAAAGGGTTTTTTTTTTCAACATGAAAATGGAAAGCTTAATTTTGAATCCTCTTCAATAATAAAGGAAATTCATTTCTGTGGTGTGGTATTTTTTAATAGCTGAAATTTAAATTTAAAACAAATGTGTAGAATTAATCAAAAAATGTAATTGTTCCAACATTTTTTGCTTGGATTGGGGCAAATAAAGAATACGTATACTTCAATCAATCAAGTTTTCATCTGCGGAGGAGTTGAAAAATCAACGTTAAGTATTTTAGACCCATTTCATTCGTGAAGCGACTCTTAGGCAACTGTCAGTCCCCGATTGGCGCCAACTTCTTTCAAAAGTGAAGCAACTGCAATTTGTGGCATAGAAATTGAACCACTATAAAATGCAACAAAAGCAAAGTCGGTTGAATAAACAACTAAAAGATTTATAGATATCAAACAAAAAGAGTGTCACATAAAATATTCACACCTTTGCTGCCAGAATCTAACGACCAACAAAATGACTTACTTCTGGCCCCCATTCTCTGCTCTTACCTATAACAATCCCCATCCATAGAAGAGTATAGGAGTGAACTACAGTATAAGTAATCCCATATCCACAGAGTGGACTCTCGTAACGCCAGCTGATGCCGTTAGCTCGATAAAGCCATTGTTTATATTCGATCCATTGAGTTGGATTGCATTTTGGCCATAAGTTGGCAGCATTTTTTATGCGTTCATCATGCGGTCAGCATAAATTTTTCATCGTTCGCTCGTTTGGCCGGTTGACTGCTGCTTTTGCCTGGTTGGCTCATTTTTTAGCCAAATGTCTTGATATCTCGGACTCCGGCTAGTTGCAACATGTTGCCAATTTTGATGTCTGAATGCCATAAATCAAAGCGTTTAAAGCTAAATCCGCAGCCAAAGAGAAAACCCCACGCCAAATGCATTTGTGCCCGACAGCGAAAACCAAAAACTTTTACTTCCCCGCTTTCCTAAAAAGTTTTCCACGACTTTATTGTTGTTGTCGTAGTCTCTGCGGTATTTGTGGCTGTGGCTGACTATAGAATTACACAAAGAGCTAATATCTGTTAAAAGACTTAGAGAAGAGCTAGTCGGAATACTATTTAAATATATTTGAAACAGTTTAAGGATTAAATTATAGCTAATAAAATAGATAGAATAAAAATTAATGTTTTCGGTTGACCAAAATAAGAAGCTTTATTCATTGTTTTCCGTGAGAAAAGACTTAATGGTCTTTTAGTCTGGAAAATAATGTTATCTGGTTACTGGAATGATCCAGTGTAATGTAATGATTTTTAATAACTTTGAACTGTCATAACTTTGTCAAAACTCAATAAATTTCCATGCGCAATGTAAATTTGAGCATGATTTTACCTTTGAATTCGTTCTGCATTTAAACTTTTTTCGATTTAAAAGTTTTGAAAATTTCTAATTTTTTAGAAATTTTACAGTGTTACCCCTTATCATTTTTCGAAAAATTTCGAAAATTTAGATTTTTAAAAATGAACAAAATTTAAATGCAGAACGAATTTAAATTTAAAATCATGCTCAAATTTACATTGCGCATGAAAATTTATTGAGTTTTGTCAAAGTTATGGCAGTGCAAAGTTATTAAAGTTGCTCAGTAGCTGCGACGGCCAGAACCGAAATTAACCCTTATAAATGAATCGGTTACTAAACGGTTATTTCGGCTTAAAGAGGTTTATTAGTTTCGGTAGTGGTAAAAAATATTTTCGGTTACGGTTCCAAATTTCAATCGGTTTTCATCGGTTAAAGGCTACGGTTTGGGTTAAGGTTTTAATCCCTGAAATGAAGGATAATAAATAGATAAATAAAAGAATAAATTTCTGACCAATGTATGTTAAAGTATCGCTGATTGTATTTAGAATGCAAGAGGAACATTTACAAAATGGTTAATAAATATGAACATATTCATAAAGTGTTTTATTGATGGCCAAGTGGACTTGGGCTCAGCCAGGGACGAAACAAACGGGAGTTTTTGGATGCTTAAGCTATCGCCAGTGAGGAACCTTTTTGCCTGTAAGAAATTATAAAATAAATATTTTTTTTACTTTGTTGACTGAATAAAATTCTTACCATCACTGCTACTTCTTGAGTATCTCATTGAATCCTGCATTGATGGAGAGCTAGAAGAAGAAGATACTTAGATTAACATAGTTCATAAGATCTATTTGAGGATCACTCACTTTAAGCCATTGCGAGCCTCTCTATAGACACTTGTGTTAGTTGCATAATCGTATTGGGATTTCATGCGAGGTTGTTGTTGCTGCTGCTGCTGCTGTTGTTGTTGTTGTTGCTGGGGAATACTCTGCATACTTTGCATACTCTGCATGCTGGGATAGTTTTGATAGTTCCACGAACTGTTGGGCATCATTTGAGATCCATTCGCAGCGCTGCCATAATTCATCCAATTGGAGTTTCCGGAACTGCCACCACCTGATAATCTACTATTATTTGGCGATTGCTGCTGCATTTGAGGCATTTGCGACATTGGCGACATTTGGGGCATTTGAGACATTTGTGGCATTTGGGACATTTGTGGCATTTGGTTATTGGGACTCATTTGGGACATGGCCGACAGTGGCTGTAGATCGGGCACAACAACATTCATGCCGCTCCCATCGATCCCTCCCATAACTGGCAGCATGGACATGCTGCTCAAGGGTGTTATAGCTCCAGGTGGTAATTGTGACATCGTTGGCATCGAGACTGGAGACATGGTCATCTGGCCTTGCCCCTGTTGCATCGGTTGCATCATGCCCATCGGTTGTGGTTGCATCATGTTCCCCTGCATCGGATAAGACATTTGACTCATCGTCGACATTGGCATCTGGCTCATCGGTGACATATTTCCCATAGGTAGCTGCATCTGATTCATATTCATATTCATGCCATTACCCGGCATGGTCATCATTGGCATGGATGTTGCACGTTGCGTCTGGCCACCTGGTTGAGGCATGCCTCCCATCTGTGGAAATATTAATAAAGCTATACATTCTCAGTACTCGATAAATATTACCTTACTGCCATCTTCGGAATAGTCCGACTCATAGGGCATCTGGAAATAGTTCATATTTAGAATTGGAAATTATTTTAAAGATTCCGAAAATACGTAAAAAGATCACTTGGAATTTGGAGTAAAATTTTCTTTTTTTTTACGATTTTTTAATATTTCGATCTGAACATGAGAAGAAAACTAACTAAATGAAATTCTCAGAGCTTTTCAAATAGTTATGTCAATAGTAAAAGCCTGCTGGGATCACAAAATTAATGCTAGAATTTAATGTCCAATATTTAGTTATTCATTTGGAAAATTTAAATTTTTAATTGATGCCATTTGTTTTATACTTACCTCTTGACATCATGGATTAAAACCGAAACGAATATCGGTTTCAGTTACGGTTTCGGTTATGCTCGAATTAAGGTTTTCGGTTATCGGCTATGCAAAATCTTGGAGTATCGGTTTCGTAATGGTTATCGGTTTTTTGTAAGTTTCTATTTAAAAATACCGGTATGGTTTCGGTTCACAATATAAATATAACTTATGGTTTTCGGTTGAACAAAATAAGAAGCGTTATTCTTTGCTTTACATGAATATAGACATAATGCTCTTATTAGCCTGGAAAATAATGTTATCTGGTTACTGGAATGGTCCAGTGTAATGTCGATCTTATTATATTTTGATCTCAGATAAATTTGGTTAATTTGGTTTGAACATTTCGATTATTTTGATTTTACTGATTTTTAATAACTTTGAACTGCTATAACTTTGTCAAAATTCAATCAATTTCCATGCGCAATGTAAATTTGAGCATGATTTTACCTTTTAATTCGTTCTGCATTTAAATTTTGTTAGATTTGAAAATTTTAAATTTTTCGAATTTTTTTAGAAATTTTACAGTGTTACCCCTTATCATTTTTCGAAAAATTTCGAAATTTTCGAATTTTCAAAATGAACAAAATTTAAATGCAGAACGAATTTAGAGATGAAATCTTGCTCAAATTTACATTGCGCATGGAAATTGATTGAATTTTGGACAATGTTATGGCAGTTCAAAGTTATCAATGTTGCTCAGTAGCTGCGACGGCCAGAACCGAAATTAAGACTTATTGACTTATTAAAAAAATTTAATTATTTTCGAATATCATCCAAAATTTGAATGTTTTTGATCTCTCATAACTTTATGAAAAATCCACCGATTTTTATGCGTAATGTCAATTTGATTATGATTTCGCCCCTCAATTGATTCCGCTTTTAAATTTGGCTTATTTAAAAAACTTAACTATGAAAAGTTTGCATTTTTTAAAAACTTCTCCCATAACTTACTCAAAATGTAAACAACTTTTATTCGGAATGTCGTTTTGATCATAGTTTGCGCTCTAAAAGTCTCGTGTGTGTAACTTCATGTCTTTCTGCTTACTCAAATTTGTGTGTTCTCTTTTATTCTGATGGACAAAGTGTGATCCAAGCCCAAGAGTCATAAAAGTGCCATGTGGGAGGTATCAAGTTGTAGCTATCACCATGCTCATACCTATAGTTAGTTGCCAGCTAGCCAACACAATTAATTTTACCTTCGCTTGTCATTTTATTGTTTATCTACATAAATACGAACACGAGACGAGAGAACAGCTCCCTGGCACCATCCACATGGTCGACCCTTAGCTTGGCGTGTCATTTATTCAACAGACACCGCAAAGCCGTGAATAGAGGATTGAGGGGACAGGGGGATTGAGGGGGGGGCGTCCTGCCTGTCGGATATCCTTGCTTGTACACTAGTCGCCCGTTGCCACACCATTTATGCCATTAAGTCATTAGCTTTGTTTAACAAATAACAAACTGTCAATGAGTTGATTAACGATGTTTTTCGCATGAACTGCAATTAGCTGTCGCTGTTGCTGTTGCTGCCCCCGTTGGTATCCCTGGTATCCCTGGTTGGTTGCCACTGATAAATGGGTGTGATTTTCTACCAGTATTGCCAGTTGACTTGCTGCCAGCTTGCTTCGTGGCCAACACAAACGAGAGCAACAGTAACAGTCACTTGGCCATGTCGCGTTATTGATGCGCACCAGACTCCATTGCCATCATCATCACCATTCCCATTCCCATCACCATCGTCATCGTCATCGTCATCGCCATCGCCGTCACCCGGCAATTATTGTATGTATGTTGTGTGATGAGTTGTTGTGTGGCTGCCACAAGCCACTGTCAAAGACAGCAGCACTCATAGACTCATGACACAGCGTCAACGCAATTACTACCCGTTGACAAGTGTAATGTCAGTCAACGCCAAAGCCAAAGCCAACTCCTGCTCCTTTTCCCAGTTACTTCTTTGGCTCCTGCTTCTGTTACTCCTACGTGACGCACTTCATCACTCACTCGCTCATTCATATACACCCATTTCTCATGGCAACTAAATGACACTCGGCTCATTTCGATATTTGCAATTTATTCTCCATAGACATAGACTTGCACAGGAGCGCAGCGAGGTTAAAAACCGGGCGCTATTACAAAAGCAATATTGCTAAGAAAATTAGACAATACAATTAAATAACATTTTTTCGAAAAAAAAAATATATTTTATGATTTTGAAAATTTGATAAAGGGGTTAGTTAGCCTTTACATTTTTCAAAATATTCTGAGATTTTTAAATTATAAATTTACGATTTTAATCGACTTGAGGTGATAAAATAAATATAAAAAACACTTCCTCATTGATTTCTACTTTCTATCTTCAAAATTATAGCCAAAAATAAAACAGTCTGTATTAAAAAGATCCTAGCATCACGTTTTAGCATTTTACCCGTCTTGGGACCTTCATAACTTTTTCAGAATCAAACCGATTTTCATGCGAAAAGTCTTTTTGTTCATATTATTATCCCTAGTTTGCTATAAAATTTAAATTTAATTTTTTCGAAACAAAAAAAAATTTTATGATTTTGAAAATTTAGCAAAGGGGTTAGCCTTCACATTTTTCAAAATTTTTGAAAAATTTAAAATTTAAAATTTACACTTTCAATCGATTTGAGGTGATAAAATTAGTATAATAAAGCACTTCTGTATTGATTTCTAGTTTTATCTTCAAAATTATAGCCAATAAAATATAGAAACAATATACTTTAACCAAGATTAAATAAGTACAAATTAAATTTCCATTTATTACAATTACTTTAGTGATTCGGTCCTGCTTTTGAAATATATTTACACTGTAATTATTATGCAGAATATGCACTTGCTGGTACAACTTTTATTCAAAATGTTGACATAATAGGCAAGGGGTTACACTGTGCTCTGTGGACAGTGGATTGGTTCGTGTCGGAAGCCAAAAACATACAAATGCGCACATAAAATAAATTAGTTTCTGTGTGCCGCTAATTGCCTTAGCCCAAAAGTTAATTATGGCTAAAATTTCAAATTTTCCAAAATTGGACTTGTCAAAAACATTTTGACATTTCCCACTAGGAAATTAGTTTTACAAACTTTTGCGTATTTCGCTATTTTAGTATTTGTGCTCCTTTGTATCTGTCGTTTCTCTATTACTTTATGTACTGTTTACTGGTTTTCATGATCATAATTACATGCGTGCAAGTATTTATGATTAGCTTCTATTTATAAACACAACATTAACGAAATTGTATTCGTAGATTCCCTGTTGATTCCCCGAATTTCAGACAAAACGACATCAAATCCCATTCAAACTGATTAAAACAAATGGAAACACGCATAATTGAGAGCGATGTTAATACCTGCAACATGTAGAGTCAAATATTTGCATTTAAATTGTATGCCTAATGGATGCATTACTCACTCAATGAATACGATAGTGTTAAAAATTGCATTTACAGTAAAAGTGAATAATTTTATGTAAATATTTCAGTATAATAGGACTTTAAATTAAATATTTAACATTTAGAAATTGTTTCGAAAAATGCTGTTAAATATATATCCTGAAATCTGAAATGTTCAGCATAGTAGAACAACAACTAATTTGATAAATAGAAATTACCCAAGTCATTTGTTATATAACTATAAGCTCTTTAGGCGAAAAATGTAGCCCAACTCGCTGCAACTTTTGTGTTGCATTTTTATACTGTGCTCTGTAATTTTACAATCGGCTTACAAAAGGCAAAATAATGAGCACAGGAAGGGGGGGATGAAACAATAGCAATGCAAAATGTAGGTCTCATTCCATCGTATGTACGAGTACAGTGTTTAATTCCATCCCAAAACTCATCTCTGCAACCCATTAGTCATTAAGCATGCATGCCGGGGCAAGAAAAGTCTTTGATTCAACACCTAAACTGAGACCAACAAAGGCGTCATTAATTAGAAATGCTAAAATGGTGAAAACTAATCTGCTAAAAGCTTGCGCTCTCGCTCTCCTGGAGGCTCATTTGTCTGCAAGGATCAACATAGTGCTGGTAAGCACTCTGAGCTCTGATGTGGATAGAGATGGAGCTGGAGCAGGAGCTGAAGAAGATGGAATAATAGCAGGAGGGTGTGACATTGTTTGGCACCGGCTCACATGCGCTTAATGAACTCTGAAGCTGCTACCAGCTACAACAATGTTGCACAGGATAAAATGCGCCAGATTTGGCAACAGAAAAGAACAAAACTGAACTGAACTCAGAGAAGCTGAGCTGATGCAGAGGCAGAGGTAAAGGCAGAGCAACAAAATAAGGCGAACTTGAGCTCGACAAGCAAAAATCTGTACAAATCACAAAATTTTTGTTGGGCGAAAAATGAAGGCACTGAAAAATGGGGCTTGAATTTGGTTGTGTGTGTGTATGTGTGTGTGAAGTGAAGAGGAAGTGGAAGCTGAAATCGAATCCGGAATCCGGACACAGAGAGGTAGAAAGAGAGAAAAAGAAACACTATTTGTAGTGGTGTTGCCATAAACTATTTTGTATCGGTATTCCAACCTCTCTCACTATCTCCCTCTCTCAAACTCACTCCTTCTCTCTCATTCAATCGCCTCTTTCCCTCTGCATTCAGCTCGTGATGCCGATGCATGACGCTTGGCTGAGTGCAAATTCAATTAACTTGTTACAACACAATCTCAGGATCAGCTTTAGCATCTCTGCAGATGAGGACGTCGAAGTCGACGTCGACTTTGACTGCAGCCGGAGCTGGCATTGCGATTGGGTTTGGGATTGGGATTTGCTGCACTAAAAGCACAAGTAAAACTAAACTCAAATGTTGCGCCATTTTCTTGGCCATAAGCAGCAGCAGCAACAGCAGCCGGAGGCGATTTAATGCTTCATTCCATTTCATATCCATGTCCATGTCCATGTCCATGTCCTTGGTTGTTTCGTTCGCCAACTTTGTTTATTTTATTTAGAATTTTAATTCCAATGAAATTGGTTTGCGGTGCGCGGCAAAACGTTACCGGAGTGAACATACGAATATCGTATGGGATCCACAGAGATTCCATTGCCATATTTGACTATTTGATTTAAGTTCTTGTAAATGCATTTTTCTTATTCAATTAATAAAAGATTTCATCGTCATGCTGCCATTCTGTCATTCTGCCATTCGATTGACACTGTCAGCAAATATTTTCAATTGGCATTTATCCACACAGAAGCGAAAACAGAAAACAGAGCCGACATTGGATTAGAGTCGGAGTCAGTGAGAGATGGTCAGAGAAATTGCATTGCAAATTAAATAAATATCTTAGTAAGCGTAAATAGAATTATTAATTAAATGTCAATTAGTTTATGACCAACAGTCCAATATGGATTATAAGCCATTCATTGTAATATCAAATGAATATGTAACGAGTAAACTCGTACTCCTCATCAGATTAAGAACTGACACTGACATTGACTTCAATTTAATATTTTCACTCACCAGCGTAAGCGAGTCGAAAAAATAGACGACCTGAGGCTGCTAAAATCTTTAAAAAAAATTAGCTTTCGAATCTTCTTTCTGTATAATAATCACTGCAACCCATTTATAATTCATGGCCTGGCCCAATTCTGAAAATACGCGCTGCCATTATGAATTCATTAGCACCTGCGGGCCCAGAAAAAAACCCAACAAAAAATTCGTTTGCTTGAGTTAAAAAAAAATAAGCGAATGCTTGTGGAAATTACTCGACTAAGAGATACCAAGTAGCGAAGAAAGCTGTACCCTGATCCTTATACTATGAGATTTTCTTTTTTACAAAATGAGCCTTTTTTTAGATGGGGAAGCCGTAAAAAAATTTCAGGAACGCTCATGTGAAAATGACAGACGAGATTTTTAATAAAGTGATACGATCTTTTTAAAAAATGAAGAACTCAGTAATTTCATTAATAATAGACATCGTATATAAGGAGATATAATTTAAACTTTTCTCGCATTAAAACTGTCATAACTTTTTCAAAATCCAACCGATATTCATGCGAAATGTATTTTTGTTCATAACTTTATGCCCAGTTTGATATAAAATTAAAATTTAATTTTTTCGAAAATTTTGAAAAATTTAAAATTTATTTTTTACATTTTTAATCGATTTAAGATGATAAAATAAGTATAAAAAAACACTCCTGCATTGATTTCTAGTTTTTATCTTCAAAATTATAGCCAATAATAACATAAGTCTGTCTTAAAAAGTTCTTAGATTCATGTTTCAGAAATTTACTCTTCTTACATTACATTTGGATTTTTCCAAATACTTATCTAATATTACTTACTTAATATAAAAATTAATCGACGCGAATAATAATAAATAATTTATGCTAATATTAAAATATTGTACATACATTCTTTACATATTAGAAGATAAGCATAGAAACAATATATCAATGTTACTCGTTAAGGATAGGATTTTAAGAATAAAATGAATTTAAAATTTTAAAACTTAAACGTTAATTTTTTTTTACTGAAAGGGCATTATTTTCAGCTTTAAAAAAATTTCAGGAACTTACTGTAGGAAATATCAAAAATACCAGGCGAACAGAAATCAATGCAGAAACTCAAGGTGAGTAGGTAAGTATGTTAAAATAACCCTGAACCGTTAAATATTAAATTTTAAATTTAAAAGATAACCGTTAACTGTCAACCGTTAAATGTTAAATTTAAAAGATAACCGTTGACTGTTAACCGTTAAATGTTAAATTTTAAATTGTAGCCGTTAACTTCTAACTGTTAACCGTTAACTGTTAACCGTTATCTGTTAACCGTTAAATGTTAACCGTTAAATGTTAACCGTTAACTGTTAACCGTTAAATGTTAACCGTTAAATGTTAACCGTTAACTGTTAACCGTTAACTGTTAAATTTTAAATGGTAACCGTTAAATTTTAAATGCCAACCGTTAAATGTTATTGTTCAAATTAGAGCAAGCCTTGGAAACCAAAATACCAGCTGAAATACCAGGCGAACAGAAATGAGCAGAAAGCAAATTAATTTTTTTTGAGTCTAAATAAAATTCAAGGTCATCAATTGCACTCAATGCAAAACCTCAAGGTCATATTTTCACTCAATAAATTTTAATGTGACTCAAATGAAAATCACTTGCTGCTGATTTATGTTCGCCTGGTATTTCTGCTGGTATTTTTAAAATATGAAGGCTTTAAACTTGCAAAACAAATGGTTTCTTTTTCTTATTTTGCCAGGTGGCGTGAGGAAAAAGTTGACGAAAAGGTCGAAAATACCAGGCGAACAGAAAATAAAGGAGGTCGAAATTAATTGCACTGAAATCAAAAATTCAAGGTCAACAATTTCACTCAATGCAAAAATTCCAAGTCAATAATTTCAATCAATGCTAAAATTCAGGGTCAATTCAGTAAAAATACCAGGCGAACAGAAATTAGCAGCAAGCAAAAATTTCAATTGAGCAGCAGAAACGCAAGGTAATTTTCTCACTCAATTTTAATAAAAATCAAATAAAGTATATTTGCTTTCTACTAATTTTTGTGTGCCTGGTATTTTAGCAGGAATTTTGGCTTTCAGGACTTTCTCTCAAAATTTTAATGCAGAATTTAGTTTATTTGGCAATTTTTTAATTTGTCGAACATTTTCCATATTTTCATACTTACCTTTTAATTTTTTGCGAATACTTACCCCTTTAATTAGTTTCAAATACTTACCTTTTAACATTTTTTTAAGTTTCTGTGCGCCTTGTATTTAAGCACGCATTTTGGCTTTTTGTTTATTTGATAAATTATTAATTTGTCGAACATTTTCGATCTTTCCATACTTACCTTTTAATTTTTTTCGAATACTTACCCCTTTAGTTTGTTTCAAATACTTACCTTTTTACAATTTTTTAAGTTTCTTTGCGCCTTGTATTTTAGAACGCAGTTTGGCTTTTTGTTTATTTGATAAATTATTAATTTGTCGAACATTTTCGATGTTTCCATACTTACCTTTTAATTTTTTTCGAATACTTACCCCTTTAATTTGTTTCAAATACTTACCTTTTTAAGTGATTTTAAGTTTCTTTACGACTTGTATTTTAGCAGACATTTTGGCATTTTTTTTATATAACTTCAAAATTATAGCCAGTAATAACCTAAGTCTATTTTGTAATGTTCCCAGATTCATGATTCAGGATTTTACTCTTCTTACAATCTTCATAACTCTGTCAATACATAACCGATTTTCATGCAAAAAGTCTTTTTGTTCATAATTCTATGCCTAGTTTGATATAAAACTTAAATTTATTTTTTTCGAAACAAAAAATATTTTTATGATTTTGAAAATTTTACAAAGGGGTTAGCCTTTACATTTTTCAAAATTTTTGAAAAATTTAAAATTTAAAATTTACACTTTCAATCGATTTAAGGTGGTAAAATTAGTATAAAAAAGTACTCCTGTATTGATTTCTAGTTTTTATTTTCTAAATTATAGCCAATAATAACATAAAACTATCTTGAAAACTTCTTAGATTCGTGTTTTACCCTTATTATTTGCTTTCTGCTACTTATACTACTCCTGCATTTTACATACATTCCAATGAAAGCATTATACCCTTCTTCGACCATTTTTAATGGGTATAAACAGAGACAAAAGGCAGAGGTCAATGTCAATAGCATTGAAATTAAATTTTTAAATGAAGACACTCCCCTAAAAAAACCGCCTCCGTCTCGCTTGACTTTCGCTTGTTTAGGGAATTGCTTTCTTTTTTTATTTTGGCTTGGAAACACCCAAAGGCGAGCATTTAAATTAGTTGAAAGAAGTGAGAATGAAGTGAGTTCTGGTTCAGACGTTAAAGTCAAAGAACACTGAACACGCGCTAAGCTCTTTTATATAGAAATTCGGCGTCTCGTTTTGACCTTTTTCATTTGAATTTTATTTGCATGCCCCTATTGAACAGGACAATAACCACACCGGCCATGTGATCCATGGTACGTGCAACCAATTCAGCTGCTTAAATCGCTGCCTTAATGCGACTCACGTTCGGCTGCAGTCTCAAACCGGCTGCATTTGCAATTAGATCGACAACTGGGATTGGCAACTGGAAATAGGAACTGGCAACTGGCAACTGGCAACTGCAGTGGTGCATTGGTTCTGAAGCATTTGCAGTGATTTTGCGGCGCTAAACAGTTAAACGCCGATGACAGCTGGAGACTCAGCAGGATGCCCAGACTCAGAGTCTGAATAGGAACAGAATGGAGGAGCTGAAAAGAAGCAGAGAATAAAGCAAGTGCCATTTTCAATACTCTTGGCCAGACGTTTTGTAGCCAAATGCGCGTTGGCAGCAAATCCTGCGACATTTTATGATGTCTACCCAGCTCCAGTGTCTGTCACATCCTTGGCAATGTCACCTTTAAGGCGTCGCGTCGTCCAAATCAACGTCACGTAGCAAATACAACAAACCATAAACGATTCGCACGACTTGACGAATAGTTTTATGCTGACTGCTGCACAACTTACTACAGTAGTTGTTTAACTTCTCTTCTTATTCCTTCCCTCCTTTTCATCCTGCTGTTGATCCTACGGTTTATGTGTGTGTGTACAACATCCTGTGTCCTCTTCTCAAGCTTAGGTTCAGCTACGTGCCCAGCTCTTGTTACAAGTTCAAAGCAATCGATGGGTGTGCAGCAAGGTCATGGGGGTCAGATTGTGCGGATATATTAGCCGGGCTCAGATGATGGCCAATTGACCTGGCTCTCAGCATTAATAACAGCCTGTTTGCATTTCACATGTGTGCTCTGCGATAACATGCTTTTAAAGGGAGTTAAATGAGATTTATATGCCAATGTCGAGAGAAAATGCTTATCAAGAAAATATATTATACCAATACTGTTTTATATCCTTAACTAACAATAGCTTAGTAAAAATGTTTGTAACAAGTAGAAAAAGATATCTCTAAGCAGCAAGTTTATCCTAAATTTGTTATTTGATTTTAATAATATAAAAAATATTTATTTTATTGATTTATTTATTGATTTAAGCTTTTTACAATATTTTTCGATTTTTTAACTTACCGCTTTATTTGAAATTGTTAGTTGAATTTAATAATATAATAATTTTTACTCTAATTTAAGCTTGTTTCAATATTTTTCGATTTCTTAACTTTCCGCTTTATTTTAAATTGATTTATTAGTCTGATTTAAACTTTTTACAATATTTTCAGATTTTTCAACTTACCGCTCTATTTCAAATTGATAGTTGAATTTAATATTATAATAATTATAGCCCTAATTTTAACTTTTTACAATATTTTTCGATTTTTTAACTTAACTCTTAACATGTTTTTAAAAACTTTAAAGCTTCATACCTTTGTCAAATCCCTAATGGTTTTGTTAATTTAAAGAAATCGTTTTGTGATATAACAAATAAATACTAAGAAACATATTGTAGTGGGATTTGTTTCATTAACGATCTGAACTTTATAAACAAAGTTGATTTTGCAATGATTTTTGGGTGCTGAGAGGTGAGTCAAAAGTCAAAGTTCGTCGTTTGTCTTTTGATTGCTGCTAATGTCATTTCAGTCTTAAGACTACGTGTCCAAGTGTATGGACATCAAGCTATCCGTTCGACAACAGTTCGACTGTTTGACTGTCTGTCTAACTGAGCATGCTTCTTATTGTTATTGTTGCACTTGCAGCTTCAACCCGTCTAAAGACCGTACAATGCTCTCGGAGTGTCTGTTCGTCGGTTTGTTTCACTTCAATCAGTTGTCGGTCGACTGCTTTCGTTAAGTGCCATCTTTGCATGTCTCCTTCTGCCTCTTCCACCTCTCCTGGCAGTATGTCAATCTGTCTATCTGGCACTCGGCACTCGACACTCGGCGAGAGCACGCAATGTACACCTCCATCTCCACCTGCACCTCCTGTTCCTGCCAATGTACGGATAACGTTTTGGGTCTGTCAGTGGCATGATTTGGTCTTTTGATTACTTGATTACGTTTGCAATGCGTTTCCTCTGCAGACTTTGGGCCTCCATCCTGTCCGGGTCTCCTCCTCAATCCTCCACAATCCTCCCCGTTCGTCTTCCGTTCGCAATTCGTCGTCTCATCACTCGGCGGCTTCGTCAATGATTTAAATGGAGGTCAAGCCAACTTCTCTGATTGACGCAGTACATCAAAGCGCCCTTTCGATAGCTGTTCCCATTCCCTGTCACATCTGTGCGTCAATCTGTTGGCCAGAATGTAATTTGCACATTGATTACATGAACAAAATGAGTTGCGATGCAATTTAATGCGTAAATGAAGTGAAACCGATCGGCAATTTGTTGATAGTTTTGCCGGCATTTGCAGCTGCGTTCAAACCAAATTGAATGAACTTAAATTGGGTCTATATATTTAGCTTGGCCATAAGTAGTAAACTAGCAGATATCACAGGGCTTTTGACACTTTTATTAAACTATTAAAGTCGAATAACGCTGGCATTAATTGAGACTTTGAAATAAATTACAACAAACTTGCAAATTAAATGAAATACAAGTGATAGCATTTATTTTATTCTTTTGTTGTTTAATAATAAATTGATAAATTTTTAATTAATTTTGTTAGTTTTTCTCGAAATTTTAAAGATTATTGTTCGACTGTAAAAAGGGGAAAAATACAACTATGAATTCCATCATATTGATGTGTGACTATTTATTCCCTTACGCGTCTCCCGACACTTTAACTACCCTATATTGCTGCAGGGTATTGTGGTTAGACACATGTATATAAATCAATTCAGTAATTTTCAACACTTGCCTATTAAAAACTTGAAAATGTTGACTTTGTTGTTTGGCTCGGAGGCAGCGCCTTTCACTATCCCAACATTACCTTTTGAGAGAGCCGCTTAATTGCACGCTTCGTGTTGTTTATTCTTGGTATTTTAAAGAAAATAATTCATAAATTAATTTGAACATGTTGGCACATACGAAAAGTGCGCAAAATATATACAAGAAATATGTAAAAATGGTCGAGTTAACGTTGAAGCGTTTATGAAAAATCACCTCATAAATTTACAACAACGCGAACACAACAATTATTTGTATACACTGTTCCTGTGAACAGGGGCAAAGTAATTGCAAATGTTAACCGGGATAGGTATGGATCGAGCAACGGGAGAAGGGAACAACAAGGAACAACCAGGAACATGTCCACGTCGATGTTGCTTACGTGACGGTCTCAAAAAATCAACATTTATTTACTCAACAATTTGGCAGCCTTTTTGTTAACAACTTATCAAAATTATGACAAAATCGCTTGCCAATGCCACACATTCAGAGTGGACCTCTGACGGGTTAAGGTTAACCTATAAGTGCGAGGGCTAACAGTAAAGTTTGCTTACTCTTCATTTGAATTTAAATTAATTAATTGAATTATTAATATACTGGTTACTGGAATGATCCATTTTAATGCCGTTTTTATTATAATTTGATCTCATATAAATTTGGTACATTTGGTTTGAACATTTCGATTATTTTAATTTTACTGATTTTTAATAACTTCGAACTGCCGTAACTTTGTCAAAACTCAATCAATTTCCATGCGCAATGTAAATTTGATCATAATTTTACCTTTAAAGTCGTTCTGCATTTAAATTTTGTTCGATTTTAAAGTTTTTAAAATTTTGAATTTTTTAGAAATTTTACAGTGTTACCCCTTATAATTTTTCGAAAAATTTCGAAAATTTCGATTTTTTTAAATGAACAAAATTTAAATGCAGAACGAATTTAGAGGTAAAATCATGGACAAATTTACATTGCGAATGGAAATTGATTGACTTTTGACAAAGTTATGGCAGTTTAAAGTTATCAAAGCTGCTTAGTAACTGCGACGGCCAGAACCGAAATTAACCCTTATAAATGAATCGGTTACTAAACGGAGTTTCGGTTACGGTTTCAGTTACGGTTACAAATTTCAATATGTCTTATCGGTTAAAGGTTACGATTTTGGTAAAGGTTTTAATCCCTGGCTAAAATATTTTATGAAGAATTACTGGGTTCTATTCCCAAAATAAAAAATATTCGAATGAGACCTGTCTTTATTCAGATACCATCTTAAGAGAAATTTATTGTTTATTATCTATGATATGTATTAAAAACGCAGTAACTTTAAAGGCAGCATTCGCCAATATAAGGCGTCTTTCGGCGCCGTCGCCATCTCCGCTGTTGTTGAATTTCAGTTTTGAAAATAAGTGGGCTCTACTCCCAAAATAAATTATATACAAGAGATATTTATTGCTTCTACTCATGATTTTTATTAACAAAGCAGTAACTTTGAAGGCAACCCTCGCCAATATATAAGGCGTCTTTCGGCGCCGTCGCCGTCTCTGCTGCTGTTGATTGGCATTCAAGCACTTCATTACTGCAATTGCCCCATCGGAACTCGGAACTCGCTGCCCTGTACCTTCTTCCTTGCCAGCGGATTGAAAGCCGCGAATTGAAATTTCACGCAAGTTAAATGCAGTGGGAGCAGCAACAAGAGAAGGGTGTACGGGGTGCGGGGTACACGAGACTACGTGTGGGGATTGTAGTGCAATTTAAATGTCGGCCATCGCCGGGGTCCGGTTTGCGTCTCTGGGTGCGGACATGCTCCCGTTTGCATTGTTGACCACTGAGTGATGCAGCAAGTCTATTGAGAGAGTGAGAGAGAGAGAGAGAGTAAGTGTGTGAGAGAAAGAGAGGGGGAGAGAGGAGAGTCCTGTCCAACCCCCTTGTTGTGCGAGACTTTGGCTGCTTGGCGTTTTCGCGCCGCGCAAGCCGATAATTTATTAAAGGCGATTATTATGGCCTGGTTCGAAGCCGCCTGTCTGGTTGGACTTGCGTGTTGCAGTAATTTACTGGCCTTTATGGGCAAACGAGTTTGTAGAACTGGGACCAAGGGAGCAAGGGACCAAGGGACCTCAAACCAGGGACTTGAGAGCTGACTGCCTGCCTATCCTCTATAGGGTCTCTTCGGGTGCCATGCGTGATGTTGTACTTGCGGTATTTACATATGAAATGTGTTAAATTGAGCTCTTTTTTAGCGCAAGTTTGTTTTAGCGAACAAATTGCTGACCTCTCCCACTCCCCACTAACCTCTCCCCCTCTTTGCCACATTATGCTCGAATTATAGTTTCAACATTCCAGCAACTCAAGTTGCCCCATAATCGAGCGCCGATTTGATTAAAAAATCGCACAATCATCGCGACGAACAACGAAGGAGGCAGCAGCAATAATAACAAGAAAAATGAGAAGGAGGAGCCGGATAAAGAGCAGAAGGAGGAATAAAGGAAGTGCCGTGGGTACACAAAGGCCCCTGAAGTCTGGAGGCTCCTTCACTCACAGCTGGCAAAATCAACTAACTAATGAAAAATTTGCATATCCACATGCTCAAGTGTTGAGGGCAAAGTTGAGCTGGGCTTTTGATTCCTATTTTTTTCCTCTCCTTCTTTAATTTTTTGTGGGCGTGGCAGAGCCGTTCAAAGTGCATTCAACTGTGAATTTTTGCAGCACATTTGTTGCTTTGTTGCCTTTAGCTTTGTGTGTTGTAAGTTCAAATGCGGCATGTGGAAATTTAATCGCCATTTATTTCACTTGTTAAAATGTTTTTGTTCAAGATCTGGGGCACAGACGGCAAAACTGCAATTTAAATGCCAATCGCATATATATATATACAATTATTTGCATTTACATATATAACATAAGTACATATGTATCTTGAATTGCAATAAATGATTGGCTGTGAAAACACTTTGATTGATGGATACAAATATGTAAATAAATAAATAAATTCCACTATGAAGTTTCAATCGAAGATGGTTTTATTTAAAGCGCAAAGTTCTTTAACTTAAAAGAAACTAATTTCAAGAAATAGAGTATTTACACTTTGATTGATGATATATAAATATATATATATAAATATATAAATTCCACTAAAAAGTTTCCATTCAAGATAGCTTCTTTAACTTAATAGAAACTAATTTCTAGTAATAGATTATTTACATTCCACATTATGGTTGATTTTTATATTTTCATATTGATCTGATTGGGTTTTTCTGGGTTTTCCCCAATTCTTGCAACAAATGTTGGATCAATTATTAATTTTTTATACCCTAGACTTAATTATATTTTTCGTTTCAGTTTTTAATTTAAATTTATTATTAATTAATTGTTAATTTTTAATATAATTTTTATTTAATAAATATTTTAATTTTTTTACACTTTATTTTCCTTTAGCGGAAATAAATAATCAAGACCTGTCAATCTATTTCAAATGTTTATGATAAAGTTTCCATCGCTTAATTATGAAATCATGCTTAACTGGTTTTTTGTTTTGTTCTTTCCCATATTGAATCCCTTAAGACAGTAGAGTCTTGTCAATTTTCTGTTGATTTGGCCAATCCACCAATTTTGTGATGCCTTCGTTCATCTTGAGCACTTGGTTTTACGGCCCACAAAATTTCACGCAGCTTGGCAGCTCCCAGTTCCCAGTTCCCAACGGAACTGGCCAATTTGGCAGGCGGCTGTGGGACGCACAAATTGAAGACATGTGCTGAATTTTATGGCTTTTAAATAACAAGTCATAAAAGCCCATCCTTGTGAGGGCTGGCGCCATGGAGGAAAAGGAGTCAACAAACCGGAAATTGTCAAAGGAATCAAACTAAAAGGAAAACGAAAGCCGAAACGAAAGCGAAAATGAAAATGAAAATATTTCGTTGTGCGTTTTATTTAAAAATAGAGACGGATACAATTTTTATGTGCATTTCTCTCTTATTGGACGCGAGGATGACCTCGCCATTTTTTACGCATGTTCTCTTTGGATGGATTGGCCCCATATCAGAGCAGGAAGAACGTCAAGAATCTGAAGACGGGACTGAGTGGGTGGGTGGATGGGTTTCGGCCATAATGAATGTGAATGTTCATGGCTTGATGGTGACGCGTTGTGTCGGCTTGTTGGTTAAAATTACAAGTGCCCAGGGAATTTGGTTCCGGGCCTTCGTTAACTTGGCCACAGGGTCAAGAATGAAGAATATGCAATGAAAACAAACGAAACGAAACGGAACGAAACGCAATGCAAAATGGGCTTTTATCTTTTTTATTCTGTTTTTTTTTTGGGTAAGTTTAAGTTCACATTGCAGAGGGACAGAACAAAGGGTAGACAAATAAATGCTATTTACACTCTACAAAAAACCGACTGACTGTATTTGCTCCTCTTTCTACTCTCTCTCTCTCTTTCTCATTCTCTCTCTTTCTGTCTCGGTATGAAACAAAGCAAATAAAAGGGCGACAACGAAACGAATTCCGATAGCCAAGTTAAATGCTTGCACTGATAATGACCAGAGCAGGTAGATGGAAATGGGAACGAGACGCAAGTTAAACAACTGAAAAGCCAGTGGCAGTAAAAGCATTTAGATTTCACTTAAAAAGGAACTAAAAATGCAAACGAATCCGCTCGTATAATGGGCAAACCAGTCCCAGTCCCAGTCTCAGTCCCAGTCCAGAAATACGAAGGTGCAAACACAACAGCAACAGCAATTTGGCGTTTTTCTCTTCCATTTTTCCCTGAGCTCCTGCTACTGGACAGTGGGTCTGATTGTTGGGTAAGCTTCTTGCTTGCCACATCCAATGAGACTGCAAGTGGTTGTGGTTGTTCTACTCGGTGCAAAAAGCGTGCTCCACAATTAGTATAGCTGAAAAGTGAACTAGTCGAAAGCCTGGCCAACTTGTTCAATTGTTGATGTGCTCTGGCAATTCAAAGGGGGAATGGGGTAAGTACTGCAATAAAAGTCTGTATTGTTGGTCAAAAAGTTGCACCTCAATTAAGTCAAAGTTTCGAGGAGAATGCAATATAAGAACTAGTCAAGTGGTAGGTGAATAAGTTGAGAAATACTTGTAAGAAAAGCGTATGATTTAATATTAATTTCGTTTGTTAAATATAAAGCAAATTGCGATTGGAGTACGGTGCGTATGGGTAATAAATTCAATGCAATATAAGAAATAGAAAAGTGTATACCTACAGGTGAATAAGTTGAGAATTATTTGTAAGTAAAATGTATGATTTAACATTATTTTAATTTGTTGAATTTAAGAAAAATTGCAATTGGAGTACGGTGCGTATGGGTAATAAATTCATGTAACAGTTCTAAAAAAATTTTAAAAATCACAAAATTTGTACAACAAGTTCAATAAAAGTCTGTATTGTTGGTCAAAAAGTTGCACCTCAATTAAGTGAAAGTTTCGAGGAGAATGCAATATAAGAACTAGTCAAGTGGTAGGTGAATAAGTTGAGAAATACTTGTAAGAAAAGGGTATGATTTAATATTAATTTCGTTTGTTAAATATAAAGCAAATTGCGATTGGAGTACGGTGCGTATGCGTAGTAAATTCATGAAGCAATTCTAAATAAATTCAAAGAAATCAGAAAATTTTTAAACAAGTTCTTTGCAATATAAACACTACAATAAAAGTCTGTATTGTTGGTCAAAAAGTTGCACCTCAATTAAGTCAAAGTTTCGAGGAGAATGCAACATAAGAACTAGTCAAGGGGTAGGTGAATAAGTTAAGAAATACTTTTAAGAAAAGACTATGATTTAATATTCATTTTCGTTGTTGAATTTAAAGCAAATTGCGATTGGAGTACGGTGCGTATGGGTAATAAATGCATAAAACAATTCTAAATAAATTCTAAGAAATCAGAAAGTTTTTACAACGAGTTCTTTGCAATATAAATACTACAATAAAAGTCTGTATAATTGGTCAAAATATAAGAACTAGTCGAGTGGTAGGTGAATAAGTTTATGAATACTTATAAATAATAAGTTTGATTTAATATTAATTTCATTACTAAATTTAAATCAAATTGCGATTGAAGTACGGTGCGTATGGGTAATAAATGCATAAAGCAATTTCAAATAAATTTGCAATATTATTGCTAGCTATCCATAAAATTATTTACATGTTCTCCTGTTATCAAAAGGCGTTTATCTTAACCTTTGTTCTGTTCAAGGCTTCGATTCAATATTTATCATACGCTCGCAATGTTTATCCAGCAAAATAACCGATAATCTTTAGCTATAAGCTCTACATAAATCAGTGAGAGTATCCATTCCATTCATTGGCTGCTTCAGTGAATACTTTGAGTATATACATAGTTTTCTGTTGTTGCTTTTTTCCGTATATAGTGGAAGTGGAGTTAACTGGGAAGACAGGGAAAGGGAGAAGGGGAGAAAATGCAGGGCATAGTGTGACAAAATCACTTGAGCCGGCTTAACGAGGCTTGTAATTGAATTATGCGATTTTATTGTGATTATTTCAGAGCTCGGGGCTTCACAAACAGACAGATGATAGGGTATACAGGGTATGCAAGATAGACGAGGGACACGGATGGAGTTCGTGAAGTTGTCGCTCTGAGTAATGAGATACGTAAAAGTTATTTAAACTTTTAAATCCGCGTCGCTGCCTTTTACTTTCGCATTCGCTCATTTTGCTCTGGTCTCCCTGGGTTGAAGTGGCTCTGGTCTGTCTCTTGGTATGCTACACTTTTGAAGCAGCCACATCCTAAACGTTCCGGAATGTCGGCTAGTTAAACGTTTGAAAAGTTTGCCAACTGAATCGCTGAAATGATTTGGAAAATTACAACAAAAACAACGACTGCGACAGAGACAGAGACAAGGAAACACAAATGAGTCGGCATTCATCCCCTAAAGTCTCCCCCAGTCTAGGATCCCCCAGTATTCATTCGTGCATATTCCACATACCAAGGCAAAGAAAGGGTTGATTGGCATTTCTCGCAGAGTAAGCAAAAGCCTTTTTCTTCTTTTTTTCTTTCTCTGCCTTGCTGTGTTTTTTGGGCCAACACCTCCAACAGGGACCGACAGACATTGGCAAGTGTTTCAGTTTTTTGGACTGATTGCAAGAACGAGTGTCGAGTCTGTGTATGAGTGTGAGTGTGAGTATGAGTGTGAGTGCGAGTACTCGTTGCTGTCTGACTGAGCCTCTGTCTGCTCTGCTTTTGGCCTTGTGGGTGTTTATTTGAACATGTTTCCTCTGAGTTGCTCAGCTTCGTTGCCGAAAATTCATTTGTATTTGAAAATCCCCTTTTGATGAACTCAACGTTTTCGTGTTTGTCTGCACTTTTTGATAGAGACCCCCCCCCTCCCCCTCCCCCGTTTCTATCTACAAACTTGGCCTAATGCGATTGCTAAAAATATTGTACCATGTACTTTGACATTGGCTGGAAAGCCGCCTTTGATTAGTGCCGTCTGTATCAGAGACTCAACTTTCAGTAAGAGAATTATATCTTCTACTGAAATCTGCACGTGTTCACAGAGGCGTAGACAAAACAGGGGTCGCTTTTAAATTTAGTCAGCAGTTTATTAAAATTTTAGTAAAGTTAACTAATTGATATCCTGACAGATCCTTTTGATGCCAGCCTCTGTATAACTCGGCCTGATTGTGGTATAATAAATTATCATTGTAATGTAGATTTGTTTGAGCTGCCAGCAGAGCAAAGCACCTGTCAGACTCTTTTCCTTTTCCTTTCCCCTTTCTATCTTCCATTTATCGTTTTACTTTGTATTTCGAATGCTCTTGTAATGTCCATAATTGCAGCAAGGCTCTTGAAAAACTTTAATTGCTCTTTGGGTAGGTGTAGGCAAGGGGTGGCCAGGGGAGAAGGGAGCTGGGACTGGGAACTGACTGCCCGAAAACCGATTTGTTTGATTTATGGGCTGGCACTTGTAGGTTTCACCCCGTTGCCAGAACGTAGAACACTCACTTATAGTGGCGAAATTGAATCAATAAAGCATGCATAAAAAGTTGGCGAAAATAAATTATTATATTTCGCCTTCTCTCCCCCCCTTTTCAGTTGCAATTAATGTCAGACACACAGACGACAGACGACGAGAAGGAATAAAAAACAATAAAAGCGAATTACATTAAAATTACACAATCAGCAAAAAGCAGCAGAGGCAAAAGGAACTGAAAGAGGAACAGGAACAGCAGCAGAAATGGAAACCTTGTTACGTTGAATGGGGAAACAAAAAGCGAAATGATTACTCAGTAAATTGTAGGCAAAGGGAATGGGAGAGGGAAGGGAGTGGAGTAGAGTGAAGACACTGGGCAACAGGTTCTTGAACCAATTGAAAACGTTGTTAAACGAGTTTTAATTAGACAGCGAAAGCTGCAACTACAACTGAACCTAAACCCAAGAAGAAGAATTCCCCACAGACAGAATTCGATATAATGGATATATATAGAGAACTCAAGGTAATTTCAAATCATGGGCAAAGCAGAAATGGCATACTAATTAGATGTGGCTGCCAAGCACTTTGAACGCGAATGATGCGCGAAAAAGTGTGAATGATGTATTAGTGGTAAAGGCGTTCTATCTTCCCTTCCCTCATAGCATCCGTTTCCACTCGGAGAGCGCATCAAAATCAAATCGGAAATGCAGCAAAAGAAGTTCGCTTAATTACTTTCTTTGCGAATTAGCAGCGCGGAAATAACGAGGAAATTAAGATGGACATGAGAGAGAGAGAGATTGGAAACTAGAGACTAGAGAATGGAGAATGGAGACAAAGTACGGAACAGGCGACCATAACGAAGGGACGTGCCAAAGCTTTTGGTATGACGATTAAGCAACTATAAAGAAATTGGCACGTAATCAGCAAATGCTGTAAATGGTATGAGTACAATTCCATTAAGCTAACTAATAGTATGGGCTTATTATCTAAAATTGTCTTTAGTGCGAGAAGCTACCTAAAAAACAGTTGAGTATTCTAATTAAAGTAGTAAAAAAGTAATTCAATTGAAGAACTCAGTAAAGTAGCTTAATTTGTGAGCGATTAACTTATTATGTAATTTTAAAGTAACAATTTCGTTTGAAAAAGTAAAAGATCCATTTGGAATGCACTTAATTATTGAATAAGATATATTAAAATTTATAGATTATTATTATGTAATTATTTAATATATATTATTTAATATTATTATATAATTATTTTATATATATTTTATTTTATTAATTTATATTTACTAATTTATTATAATTACCAGGGATTAAAACTTTAACCGAAACCGTAACCTTTACCCGATAAGAACCGATTGAAATTTGTAACCGTAACCGTAAAAATTTGTTTCCGCTGTACCGAAGCCAATAAACCGAAACTCTTTAAAATGAAATAACCTTTTAGTAACCGATTCATTTATAAGGGTTAATTTCGGTTCTGGTCGTCGCAGTTACTGGGCCACGCTGATAACTTTGAACTGCCATAACGTTGTCAAAAGTCAATTAATTTCCATGCGCTATGTAAATTTGAACATGATTTTACTTCTAAATTCGTTCTGCATTTAAATTTTGTTCATTTTGAAAATTTCTAAAAAATTCGAAATTTTCGAAACTTTCGAATCGAAGAAAGTTTAAATGCAGAACAAATTTAGAGGCAAAATCATGCTCAAATTTACGTTGCGCATGGAAATCGATTGACTTTTGACAAAGTTATGGCAGTTCGAAGTTATTAAAAATCAGTAAAATCAAAATAATCGAAATTTTCCAACCAAATTTATATGAGGTCAAATTATTACAAAATCGACAGTACGCTGAACCATTCCAGTAACCAGATAACATTATTTCACAGGCTAAAAATAGCATGAAGCCTTTTTTCATGAAAAACAATACATAAAGCTTCTTATTTTGGTCAACCGAAAACCTTAATTTTAATTTTTTGTGAACCGAAACCTTCTTAAATCGAAACTTATTAAAAACCAATAAGCATTACGAAACCGATACTCCAAGATTTTGCATAACCGATAACCGAAAATCTTAACCGAAACCGTAACTGAAACCGATATTCGTTTCGGTTTTGATCCCTGCTCAAAAGTATTCATCACTAAAATCTATAGATTTTTGTGGAACACACCTGAATATTTTATAAAATATCATGCATCATTTTATAGGTATGTATTTTTATAAACGTAACGAAGTTCCAGTTCTTCGTACATTTCGTGTCATTTAATTAAAGCAAATGAAGTAATTTTTCTTGAATAAATCAAGGTCCCGAGATGAATTCGATGAAGCCCTAAGCCATGTGACACGCGGCCAAAACACCTGGCTGACCAGAGCCTAACCAGACTCTTGCCAGTTGTCTCCTGTGGTTGTGGGATCGTCCGAGAATTGTCCACTTTTGAGATTGATTGAGCGTAACCTCGACGCATTTCTCAGTGTCGAGTGAATTGCTGAAATTTCTTGGCCTTTTCAGTGTGTTAAATTGCTGGCATTGCTCCACATGGAGCGTCATCCAGTTTACTTCTCGCTGCCCTTTCCCATACCTCAATGTCCGATTCAACCGAGCCTTGTATATGTCGAAGTCAGCAGGCAACGATTCCTCCAATTCCCCCCACTCGTTTGGTTAGACCATTCATCCATCTGGTGGCCTCTGTGATCTGCGTGGTTTTGCCAGCTGCTGGCGGTGACTTTTGAGCATTTCAGTGGCTAGTGGAGAGTGGAGAATGGACTGTGGAGAGTGGACTGTGGACTGTAGACTGCGTTGCTTGTCAGCTCGCTGACAGTGGAATTGATTTAATGCTTTTTTGTGCCCCATCCACAGGTGGAGTCAAAGACTCTCTTAATTGGCCCCACTTTGGCGGTGTTTATTCATGCGTTGTGGTTGTCCACTTTTTTTGCTGCCCAGAAACATTTTAATTATTGCCACAGGCACAGACATAGTCACATCCACTACGATGTCATTGCTATTTCGAGTCAGTGATATCAACAATCGAATGGGCGGTAGAAGCACAGAAAAAATGATAAGCGCATAATTGCCATCAATTAAGTTGCCACTGAGGGTGAGTGCAGCAAAAAGTGGACACAAGAAACTGGACACCTTGAGTGCTCAATCGAAGCTGTGGATGTCACTGAATCTCAACTTAATTGAGCTCACTTTAGTTGCACCAAGTAGTCTAGTTTGTTAGCTAAAAACTCGCATTAAAGCTGCTCAAACTAATTATAAGAAATTGTAGATAATTGACTCCTTAATTGGAGCTTTTTACTGTATCTATTGGGAATTCCTATAAATATTTAATACCCCTGATTAAGGCTTAAATTGTTGTGCTTATATTGTTTTAATCCTGGCAATTAATTTTCTAAGCAACAGCATCTGTTTCTATTGTCTATTTAACTATTTTATTATTAAATAATTGTAAATATTTATTGACTATACCACAAGGATAGCATTAAAATTAAAATATATTAAATAAATAAAAAAAAATATATTAACAATGTTTTTAAATTTTCTAAGCAACAGCATCTGTATATATTATCTATTTACTTATTTTATTTATTTATTTACAATTTATTTATTCACGTCTAAGAAAAGGACTAATTCGGAAAAAGGAAAATTTAGTGATAAAAAAGTAAAATAAAAATTAAATAATAATTATATTACAAATTAATAATTAAGGTAATAATAAATTTAAATTAAAAACGGAAACGATAAATATGTTAAGTTTATTGCAAAGGTTGGGATTAAAATTGTATTATTTAAAAAAATTATTGAAAATAACATATATATAGAATTCAAATTAAAGTCTTTAATGTCTTTTACCATTTTGTATAAAATTGTAGCTCTTTAAAATCCATACCTAGTATTAAGTACAATATTTATTATTTTGTCTAATTTTCCCATTTACAGTGAACTCCAAAAAAGCAACGAAAGTTTAAACTTAAAGTGCAATTGAAAACTGAACGTTGCTCACTACAAAATCTGTAACAATTATTTGATTTGAATGTTTTAAATTAAATGCAATCAAACAGTAGACGCCGAAAACCAAAAACCAGAACGCCGCTGGGAAATTGGTCGAGTGGATAGTACGATATACGAGTATATATATACATATGTATGTTATATGAGTTGATGGGGGAATCTGTCGATTGGTTTAGTGTTTGCTATATTTGGGATTGTAACGCTTTTGCATTTGTCTGTCATTTTCATGTAGCTGCCAAAATGGAATTTGCAACTCTTGCGTATATTTATTATATGGTATATAGTTTTTGGGTTTTTGGTTTTAAATTGAAACATTTATTTATAAGCAAGTCAAGGGCCTGCAGAGCAAGAAGCGGGCAAATCTGAAATGCGAGGGCATTTCAATCAACACATCAAACACTCTCAGCACAAAAGTATTTCATGTAAATTGCGCTCGCTTCTGCCGAGTTTTTCCTTACACACACACACACACACACACACACATTTTTTCCATCGATGCATTTAGCGCTTTTTCTGATTTATTTGGTGCTCGGAAAAGCTGCACAACAACAAGAACAATACATATAAAATGTGTTTGTGCAGACATTTTTTTGTTTTAATTAAAATTGAACTTTAATCGGAAATTGACAAACGCAGCTGGACTTTAATGGCCCCGGAGATGGTGTCCAGGGCGTATAAGTGATTTCATGTTTTTCAGACTTTTCGGGCGGGTTCGAAAATGTGTCGGACCACAATTGGTTTTCCATCACACAAATTGAAACACACTCAGTGCTTGGACACTGCTTGGCTTTAGTCGGAGCTCTTATCCTCCAACTGCACTTAACTTAAAAACGTTTCATTTTATATGGTTTTATTCAGCCCTGCCCCCTTTCCCTTAGGGGAATTCATCTGGTCGATGTTGCGCCATAAAGTATGCAACTTCATTGATAACATTTATTTCAAATGCACTCAAAAACCACTCAATAGTATGAAATTTGTTGCATTTTACCTGTACACAACTCACACAGGCGTACATACATCTACACCAACACACACCAACACACACACACACACTTAGACAAGCACTCAATAGCTCACACACACTTAAAGCCTCGTCTCTGGGGCCAAAACGACGCGTGCTTATATTGCATATCGCCCAACCTGGTAAATGAGCATACAGTAGAGTGTGTGGGTGTATGTTGTGTGTGTGTGTGTGTATTGGGTTTATATTAAAATAGTTCTTTATTATATTTCCCACATGCTTTGCATGTCTGCCCTCGTGTTTGTCGTTGTGTACCACACACATTTATATATATAACAATATATCCTGCTTTTCTGTTGCATAAATTTTATTGAAATGCGCACATTCATTTCCCGTTCAACATAAAAGTTTATTTTTGTAAATATATCACTGGGGACTACAATGGACATTCGATTCCATCGAGTTCAGTGCCTAATCATTTGACACACACACACACACACACACAAATAAATAGTCCCTGAAGCTGTTAGTCTTTGATATGCACTTTCAATTTCCGCTGTCTTCTTATAAGGGAAGCTCATTTATATCATAATTATCTCAAGCAATTAGAAATATATATGTACATTTAGTACATATTGTTTATGCCATTTAGATATTTAATTACATTAACCTCTGTCAACCGAATTTATTCAATTAATTCAAATCATTGTACGAATTGCATTCTTGTATTGTCAAATAATTGCAATTTGCATTCCATTTAATATTCGTTGCGATTCCATTGTAAATCAGAAATTGCACAACACAATCTCAATTCGATTGCAATTGATTTTTATTCAATTCACACCTTAAATTTATAAGTGAATTGTGTATTTGGAATGTCAATCAGCTTGTCAATGTACAAGTAATGAAATTTAAAGACTTTTATGATGATACATTGAATTTCTGTGTAGTACTCGGTAAATATACCCTGTGACCATAAAAAGAATATTATACAATCTTCTTTATATATTCTTTAAATCAGGGAATAAAACCATTGCTTTACATGAAAAACGACTTAAGCTCTTTTTAGCCTGGAAAATAATGTTATCTGGTTACTGGAATGGTTCAGTGTAATGTCGATTTTTTTACAATTTGATCTCATATAAATTTGGTTTGAAAATTTCAACTATTTTTTATTTTACAGATTTTTAATAACTTTGAACTGCCATAACTTTGTCAAAACTCAATCAATTTTCATGAGCAATGTAAATTTGATCATAATTTTACCTCTTAATTCGAAATTTAAATTTTGTTCGATTTAAAAGTTTTGAAAATTTCGAATTTTTTAGAAATTTTACAGTGTTACCCCTTATCATTTTTCGAAAAATTTCAAAAATTTTGATTTTTGAAAATGAACAAAATTTAAATGCAGAACGAATTAAGAGGTAAAATTATGATCAAATTTACATTGTTCATGAAAATTGATTGAGTTTTGACAAAGTTATGGCAGTTCAAAGTTATCAACGTTGCTCAGTAGCTGCGACGGCCAGAACCTAAATTAACCCTTATAAATGAATCGGTTACTAAACGGTTATTTCGGTTCAAAGAGTTTCGGTTTATGGGTTTCGGTTACGGTTTCAGTTACGGTTACAAATTTCAATCGGTTTTAGTCCCTGCTTTAAATTTTATAAAGCATCGGAGTATAAGCACATAATTTATTCAAGTTCATAGAGCAGAGCTCAAGATAAACATGCTTGTATTTCGAATATGTACTATCTTGTTTTGGAATATATTTGAGACCAAGAGAAATACCAATATTAATCTGATTTCTCAGCAATTTCTTAAAACGACCAACAAATATTAATCTGCTTTTGCTAATTAAATGACCCTGTGATAAACTCAAATATATATGCATAAATATATATTTATATTAGGTCAACTAACACACACATGCATTATAATAATATATTTGCATATGTATAAGTATGTGTATATATGTATGTATGTACAATATGTCACTTGTGTTTAGTCTGCCTGTTGATGTGAATTTGGTCATGTTCGACATGTAAACCTGTGTTCTAATATAAAAAATTTACATAGTTTGAATGTGTGTAGAGTGTGTGAGTTGTGTGTGTGTGTGAGTGTTTGTTTGTGTTTGTGTGTTGAATAGTTAAAATATGGCCAGTTGGCTTGTTAGGGTCGAATTTTGCATAAATTAGTGACAGACAGAGATGGACCAAGTGAAGGGACGAAAAAAGGGGTATCTACAAATTAGGTTACGTCGTCAATGTTGTGGAAAATAAAATAAATAAACCAAAATGGTTAAGATACCGACTACATGCACATACATATATATATGTTTAGCATGTGTATTTGTGTGTTAAACACCATTTGCTTATTATAAAGGAATCTGACCTAAATTTGCAGTGCAAGCAACGAAAAACACATGCAAAAGTGCAATTTCATTTAGCAACAAACGAATTAATAGCATAAGGCCAAAACAATGAAAGAGCCAGCACAGATAACAAATTACTTGCCATGAATAATAATAAAGTGCAGTAACTAGTAGTAGTGTCCATGGACACGCCCACCCATCCAGGACAGAGACCGTAATGAATTTCAGATGACAATGACGACAACGATGACAATGTTGACAAGCCGATGAGCATAAAAGATTCGCACAGAGCCCAACAACCCAACATACATACAATCTACTCTTAAGTATATACATTTATAAATGTGTTTCAATGTTCTTGAATTATTTTTCAACTTAAATTCACCAAAAATTTAGTGATTTAAAACAGTGTTATTCAAAAGTAACACATGTGTCTAAAAACCTTTTTATTGCCTATTTTTAGCTGCTTAAAAATCTCTTAAGATTTTGGCGTAATCCATTCGATATTGTTTGTCGGAACTGTCACTGTAAGTTAAGAATTGCCTCGGACAAGCTGAAACAATGAGCAAAATTTCATTACCGGACTATGGACGATTCATTGCGCCTGTGGATGGTTCTGAATCTCGCTGCAATCTTGACGACAATTGAAATGGAAAAGAAAATGAATGAAATGTGCTCACGATGATGGGACGACGACCTGCCTATCATACCATTCTCGCCTGGTTACTTGCCCCAGCTACACTGCAATGCTGTCATCCTCATCCTCATTCTTATCCTCATCCTCATCCTCATCGTCGTTGCTGTCGCTGTCAACGTGACTGTCAAGTTGTCGTCCCGTCAGCTGCCTCCTGACTTTCTCCTCTTCTGCTTCTCCGGTTATTTGCATTAAAAATATTATTCATTGCAATCACAAGGATTTGCACAAAAATATCCTGCAATAAGCCCTTTATTCTGGGCGGGGACTCGGAAAGATGACGCCGCTTTTGTCTCGGACGGAATAAGAGGATAATGAAATAGTTGTGACACAATTTGGCATTGCCAAAAAAAATATATCCAGGATATGACAAACGGCGAAGCGTTGAACGATGAGTTGCTAAATAAACGACAAGAACAAAGCAAAGTCAACAATTTGGGTTTATTAAAATTGATGGCAACACAAATAAAAAATCAAGAATAATTGAAAACGTAGAATGAGAATAAAAAGTGCACTTAAGCTGAAAAATTATCTATTGCTTAGCTACGAATATGGAAATAGGGTCACGTAGTTCAACACACATCGAAAAAAGGACTCGTTAATTAATTAAATTGAGTTTTGATTTCGAATTAAAAAAAAAAATTGTATTTCTGTATTATCCTATAATGAGGAAGTGTTTTTTAAATTGTCAACTTTTGTTCTATAATATCATTCCGAACAAGTTTGATCGATAAAACGCGTAAACTAAATTATTATGAATGCAACTATATATTATTCAATTCCATGACCTCTGACCTCAATTTGAGGCACTTACAGGTGGAATTTCGCAAAATTTCAGCGTTTTATCTTTAGCCGTTTAGCGTACACGTTGATATGTCAGTCAGGAAAAAGAGTTTTATATATATAGATGTAACATATAAGGAATCAAAACTTTAGTATTCGTTACAGTGTATTTTATTGGTATAAAACTTAAGAATTCGTTACGATTCTTATTTTATTTATAGTTAGATAATTGAAAGTGCATTTTATCAGTGTTTGCAGTAATTGATAGCTAAGTTCTTATTTAAATGCAATTCGTGGCATATCATAATGACTATTGCAGCATTTGTTGCTTCAGCATCAGCAACAACAGCAACAACAACAATAATAACACTGCAACTAATTGCCGTGAATTTCAACAGATATGCGACTAATGTGCAGTTGCCGCCTCCAAAGTGGCAATAAATGGAGAACACACGATGCGACGTCAGCAGCAACATCAGCAACAACAGCAGCAACAACAATAATAATATCTCTACTTTGAAGTTGCCTCGCAATGCAAATGCAACAACGGAGTGTGAGGCAAGGAGTCTGAGGCCAGGAGCTGATAAATTGGAAGTGCATCTGACACTGGAGCTGTCGTGGAAGCTGCAGAAGATGTTGCTGCTGATGCTGTTGCATGTAATGTTGCAGCAGTTGCTAATGTGGCCGTTGGTGATGTTGCTGTTGTTGCTGTTGGTGTTGGTAAAGCGCGTGTCTTGGCCCCGGCTGCCCCAGCGTTGCATTTGCATTTGCATTTGTCGTCCTCATCGCCGCTTTCTTTGCCGCGACTCTGGCGGCTCTGTTAATGAAAATGCCAAACGAGGCATCGTCCACAGTTTCCATAGTCATTTCCCATCTGCCTCCCTCTGCCCGCTTACCGTTTCCCTCGACAGCTGCTCCTCGTACTCGTACAAGCGAACGTGTTACTTGACAGCAACAGCAACGGCAACAGCAACGACAACAGCAACATGCAATGAGCAACAATAACCCAAAACGTAAACAGCTAAATTGCTCGACAATCGGATGCCCTCTAAACAATGTAATCATATCATAATTAATTTTATATCCTTCATTTATAACTCTATTTAAATTCGAATTAATTTTATATCTTGGTAAACTGTTTTTAGTCGACGTTAAATAAATCAATAAATAAATAAATAAATAAATCAATAAATTAATAAACAAATAATAAATAAACCAGTAGATAAATAAATAAAAACAATTAAAAATTTGACTCACAGAGCTCTTTTCATTAATTTGGAAAAATTGGCGGTTGCATGTCAGCTTCTCCTTCGTCGACGAGCAAACAATAACACAACATAAGACAATTCTAATGTGTTAATTTTAAAATAATACATGGCACCAGATAATTTTTGATTTTTGTAGATGTTGTTAAAAAGCTCAGTTCAAGGATTCTTATCTCTGAATTAAAGAAAAAAATATATTTACTACCAATTAATAAATCTTTTAGCGGAATCAACAATTTTATATATTTATTTCATTTCATTGATAAAATAAATGTTGTTTAGTTATTAGTTATTTTATATTTTCAACAACAATTTTATTTAGTTATTTAGTTAATTTATCAATGAATGAAATAAATAAATGACTAAATCAAATGGTTGATTCCTCTAAGAGATTATTTGGTAGTATACACATATGTTTTATATTCAGCAACATTTTTTTGTAGTTATTTATTTAATTCATCTATGAAATGAAATAAATAAGTTAATATCTAAAATTGTTGATTCCGCAAAAAGATACATTATTAGTATATATTTGCTTTTTTTGTCATACCCTTTTATTTATTACATTAAATTAATAAATAAAATGGTTGATTCCACTAAAAGATACATTGTTAGGTAGTATCCCATATGTGTTTTATTTTCAACAAAAATTTTAATTATTTATTTAATTAATTCATCAATGAAATGAAATGAATAATTTAATAAATAAAATAGTTGATTCTGCTAAAAGATACATAATTAGGTAGTATACATTTGTTTGTTTTTCGGCATACCCTTGTATAAATTGCATACAGGGTATATGCGGCAATTGCAGCACACATACTACAGCATTGCTGTCGTGTTGTCGCTGGTCTAAATGAAGATGCCGCCTTCCAGCTGCACATCATCCAAGCTGCCAACTCCCAGCTCAACAGTCACGCTTGCTTGTCAAACACTCTCAACTCCATTCTTCACTCTTCACTCTCCAGTCTCCCCCTCTCGCTTCTACTTTGCAGTTCGCTTGGCAAAATCCATTTGCATATTTGCATCCTTATGCCTGCCAGTTAACTGCCCCTGTGGCACTCACACCCCCTTTTGCCATGAGGCAGCTGCCACCTTCCACTTTTCCTGTTGCAAGCGGCGCGGCTTTTAACGACAAAGTGTGAAATTTCATTGAATTTGAGCTCGTTGACAAAAGTGGAATGGCAGCAACAACAGCAGCAACAACAACAACGACAGCAATAATAGCAATGTTGCAGGTGTTGCAGTTTGGATGTTGTCGTTGTTATTGTTGTTGCTTTAGCAAATTAATTTAAATTATAGTTTTTGTTATCGTCGCATGCTTTTTAAGCGCATATTAGCCGACAGACTGAAGAGAGAGAGAGAGAGAGAAAGAAGTGAATAGTTGCGCTGCATTGTAGCATGGGGCAAGTGGCATGTGGCATGGTGAGCATTTTTCTATGGAAGCAGCTAATTTTGTGGAAAATGATAGCCGCAATTAATATGCCGTCAACGTCGTTGTCCTTGTGCATTATTATTTTATGCAAATTTGTTGCACGTTGAAAGTGGAGTGCAGATATAAGAGATAGAGAGAGAGAGAGAGAGACAGCGGTTTGTTAGTCAGACACAACAAGTACATGCAACATTATGTACCCCATAAAAGTGTCGGATCGTCATGTGTAATTGTCAATGACGCCATTGATACGATGAAGTCTGCTTGCAATTTGTTCATTTCATCAGCAAATTGGGTTATATTTTTCCAGTTAAAAACTCAATTAATTTCGGCCTCGTTTTCTTGAGTAAAATTTAAATTTGTAGAAAATTAATAATCTGAGTTTTTAGTTAGTTAACAAAAAAATTTTAAATAAATTTACTGAATATTTACTGGAAAATGAAGCTCTGTTTTATTAGGTGTTTGATTCAAATTTAATATTTAAATGTTTTTACATTACGGAAATACATACATTCATGTTTAGAAACGTACAATAAAATAACTTAAATTGATTTTATAGTATTTTTTGTATTATAGTATATAATTTTAAAATTACAAAACAACGTAAATATAAACTAAAAATAAAATTTAAAAATGTTAAATACCAAAAATAAATTAAATTTTTAAATAATATTTCAATTTACATTCTCTGGGGTATCTAAAATGAATAAGAAAATTATTTTCCCAACATTTGATTCATGGATTGGGAAAACACAGAAAAGCCAATATAAAATTAGAGCATATTTAGGAATATATTACCATAAAAGGCAGAGAGAAACATATGAAAAATCAAGTTTTATTAGGTAATTGATTCATATTTATTATTTATATATATAATATATTAACATTACAGAAATATATTTATGTTTAATAAATGTGGTTGACTTATTTTCCTTGACTAAAATTTAAATTTGTTGAAAATTATTAATCTTAGTGTTTAGTAATTATTTTGGGTGAGAAAAAAAAACGTATAACAAAGAATGTAAAATGATTTTACTGTATGTATTACCATAAAAGGCAGCGATAAACATATGGAAAATGAAATTCTGTTTTATTAGGTGTTTAATTCATATTTAATATTTAATTATATTTGCACATTACGGAAACACATTCATGTTTTGAAAATGTGGTTCATTTAATTACAAGAGATATTTAGATAGAGCCACATGGCGAGCATGTTGGTGCCACATCAATGGATGAAACAACATCAACTTTTGCAGAATGGCCGCAATAACAACAAACAGAATGGCCCAGGGCGAAGGACAGAGGACGAAGGACGAGCATCCTGCTGACAATATACGAGCAACTTTCGCTCGCTAACGAACTTTTTCTATAAATCAAAATAATAACTTCTAAGCTGGGAACGACTTCCACCAAATGGCGTACCCCATATCGTAAGCTCGTACGTATACGTAATACATTACGTATACGCAATGAAACGTACGTTTCGTTTGGTATTTGGTGCATTTTGTGTCTTTTTGGGTTGTCATCAGCAAATGTTGCACAGCATCCAACTAGAGAGGGAAAAGGAGACTGGGAAGTGGAAACTGTATAGCCGGAAAGACGTAACCACAAAAGATGGGAATGAAGAGGGTGCAAGGAAGTTACTCGTAGCATGCGATAAATTTAATAAATTACAAACCAAATCCGCAAATTTGTTGAATTCTACAAAAAATAAAAAGCAAGAGACGGCAAATGACTATGGGCTGATGGGGCATGCCCCCTGCTAAGGCACCAAATGGTAGAGGCGACATTTGCACGGCATTTTTGGGAACATGTGAGATGCCAGCTGCTGCAGGAGAATTGGTGTAATGGTTTAATGGGGTATTGGGGTATTTTGGGAGACTGCAAGTAAAGTCAGGAGGTGACGTTTGCATTTTGTGGACAAAAGTTTTACTGTAAATTGCTTTTAATCTAATGAACAACGCTGAAGAGCCACATGTAAAATAGAAAAGTGAAGAGGAAAAGGAAAAGGAAAAGGAAAAGGAAAAGGGAAACGACAAACGACCCTTGACGTCAAGCTCATTTTTCCTCGTTGGTTTCATTAGGAAATTACTTAAGCTAAAGGCGCACAATGTGAGTAATAATCCAAAGCTTAAGGTCAAGGGTTATCTATTTGATGGAAAAACAGCTGAGTAGAAAATATTCAGACTTGAATTTATTAATTACCCAACAGTTTAAGTAAGTTCCTCCTCCATAGTCACAGCTGCCACTTGAGCCTGGACATTATCCTGGCGCAGCTTCTGCTCGATCCAAGCGCGACTCGTGCAGGGCATATTTGGATGTCCTTCATTGTGAATTGACTCCTTGCAGAAGATGTCGTGCAGATCGTTACAGTCCGTGTTGCAAATGTTCTTCCAGCCCTTGTCGTTGATGTGATAAAGACGCACAATGCCACCTGAATAGGCATCTTTGCTGGTGGCATGATAAATGGCACGACGTGCCAAATCGTACGCCTCTTCATCACTCAGATCCCAACGATAGCCAGTGTCCAGGACACCCAAGGCATAGGTGGAACCACTGCCCACGGAGAACACACTTCCATGCGATCGCATGCCCTCGGAATCCACGTAGATTAGCTTGCAGCCCTCGTCATCGCAGCCGGCAAGAATCATGCCCATGACGAGTCCCATTCCCTTGTACTCTGCGGATATGTTGCACATGATTCTGGCTGCAGCATCCACGGATATTCTCTTCTTGTAGCGCAGCTCGTGCAGACGACACTCGCGTGCCAGGACACGATCCCAGTAGACGCAGTCGGCAGCACCTCCGGCCAAGGTGCCCAGCATATAACTGGTCAGCTCCACAATCTTCCTCATGCTCTGCGAGCCAATGTATTGACCGGAAGTTGCCCGCGAATCCGCACAAAGGATCACGCCTCCTTTATACTTGAAACCCAACGTTGTGGTGCCATGTTCAAACTCCATTTGCACCTCACCATGTTCCAGAATCTTGGGCAGATTCACAGCAGGCTGCAGGCGATATTAACAATGATTTATAGATCCTTAGCAGTTGCTTATATTTATTTAATTACATTTTCAAAGGGTGGAGCCATTAGACTGTATGGATTCCTAAAGTTACTGGTGGCTATCTGAAGTTGTTGCTGATCCCATTCCTTGAGGAATGCATCAAAGCGCATCATACAATTCAATTTATTGAGACCACAAACTACCTCTAAAGCCATAATTTAAATAATCAATTTTATTAATTTTCTAACTAATTATATTTTAAATTTAATTTGAAGTTAAAGTCAAGTGAAAATTGTAAATTCAAAAATGTAACTGAAAAATCAATTATAAGAAGCAGGGTTTCAAATATACCACTTTTTTTGTACTTACAATATCTCTGCAAACAGCTAATAAAACTATATGGAAGAATTTTTAAATTAAAAATAATTTTTCATGGTTATTTAAAAACTTTTATCATATTAATCGAATCTAAGATTTCTTTCTGATTTAAATAAAATAAATTTAAAATAATTTTTAACACTTTTAGTTTATTCCTCAAAAATAATAGTTTTTTAAGACTTTTATTCAAAAAAAAAATCATCAAAAGCTCTTAATTTAAATTTAAAATAATTTAATTTAATTTTTAAATAATTTAATATAATTTTTAACACATTTAGTTTATTCCTCAAAAATAATAGTTTTTAAAGACTTTTATTCAAAAAAATATCAAAAACTCTTAGAGAAGACTGAAAAAATAAAAATCAGTAAAAAATAATTATTTTTTATTTTTAAATCACAGATCATTTTTGAATTTGATTTATAAAATAGAAGTCTATAAATAACAATTAAAAATTATGGTCCCTGTTCTTTTGTCTTAATTTTGAGCATTGTGTTGAATTTGAATTTGAATTTGCAGTAGTTAAATTTGTGCATCCCATTTACATCCCATGTTATACTCCACATAATGAAGCTAATTTAAAGTCTGAGCCCAAATCTTGCACTTGGCCTGGCCAAGTCATCTTAGCCATCTCATCCTTATTAAAACAGGTTGAACTAAGCTCCAATTAATTGCCAGGCAAGGCCAGGCCAAAGGAGCGAATGAAAAGGGAGCTGTTCGTCTGTCTGTTACCCTCTAATAAACTGGCAGCGGAAATTTTTAACAAGTTGCCGTTTGCCAGTTCTCCAGTTCTTGGCCAGAGCTGTAATTAACGCACACATACACGAAGAGAGAGGGAGAGAGAGAGAGAGGAAGATGAACGAGGAGGAGAAAAAGGCATCCAAACTAAGCTGAATCCCTTGGCTTGACTCTGGCGTTTTCTCTGCTGTTGTTTCGCGTTGTGTTTAATGCAACTCGCAGCTAAACTAGTTGAGATTTTGCATATCAGATTGCCGGCTGCCGGCAACGGGTCGTCTTGTGATTTAATAATCAGCCAAACTGCCAACTAACAACAGCCAACTAACAACTAGCAACTGCAGCTCCCACTTCAATACTTCCTCATCCTCATCCTCTTCCAAATGAATGGTTTGCTCTGTTGCATGCCCATTAAGAGGGCAAACGAACTGCGAACTGGAAACGCGTGCAAAATGAAATGTGGCCAACGTTGCACATTGGATGTTGCAGCTGCCAATTTGCATAAATTTAGATCACTGACAACTGATGTCCGAATGCAGAACGACAATATTTTATCCCAATGGAATTCCATGTGCAAAAACATAAACGTAGCAAACATTTCCAATTGCCGTTTAATTAGCAACTAATCCATTTGCTCTGCTTTCCATTTTTTTCGTTGTATTTTCGGTGGTAATTTAGTTGCCTCTCTGCAATTGCATCTCCATTTCCATTTCCATCTCCATCTCCAAATGCCACTCGACAGGTGTTGATGCTACTGGCAGTCCAATTAAAATGTCATGTTTCCTTACGATGGCGCCCAAAATCTTCTGGCTACAGACTTCAAACTCTTGTGGGCGTTGTCTAGTCTTTGGATTTGACTCTGCAGAGAGTTGATTGGCTGCTCATTAGAGCTATGCTTAATTAGAGCTAATCTACAGCATGTAACTTAGTTAGAGCAGCAAGTAAACTGTGTATATCTCAGACTAACTCACAGACTGATTGACTGTCTAACAAGAAATGCTGAAAAACTAAATTTAAAGTTAGACAAAGTTATTTTGAACCAGAAAAACTATTGCCCGAATTTTATATTTATGTCCGATTGACTTTGAATAAATTATTCAGTTTTAGGAAGAAAGGCTGGGGGTGATGTGAGTCTACAAAATAAAACTTTTTCAGTTCGAATACAATAATATATAATAAATAAATTAAATGAATATATATAAATACAAAAAAAGTATACACACCGTCAATACATGATAAAATGTGATTTTAAATTCATAATGAATGAAACAAACATAATAAAATATAAAAAATAAATATTAATATAATAAAATAAAAAGATACACACCGTCAATACATGATAAAATGTGTTTTTAAATTCATAAAGAATGAAAGAATATAATAATATATACATAGTAAAAAATTAAATATATATAAATATAATACAATAAAAATATACACCCTGTCAGTATATGCTAAAATGTGTTTTTAAATTCATAAAGAATGAAACGAATAAAATAAAATATAATAAAAAAATATATAAAATAAAATAAATGATATGATATAATAAATAAAATAAAATATGATAACATATTTTTTAAATTTATATATTGTTTATAAATAAACATGTACATTTCCGTGCGGCTTAGAATTAATAATATTTCCCGCCGCAAAATGTTTATAAATAAACATATGTTTTTTAGAGTGCGAGTCTTAGAAATGTGTGAGCAGCCCTCGCTAGAAACAAGATACTAAATACTCGGCTTGTGGTCCAACCTGAACTAAAAATAGAAAGGTCGGCCGCGAGTTAGGGTTGAAGGAGATAAGCGAGTCCTAACACATGTGATTGGTGGCGATGCAATTGTAGCATTTCTAATCTTACAAATACTCAAAACTATGTTAAGAAACTCAAATAATGTCACTCAAACTGAAAATAATATTTATCTAGAATAAGAAACATTGTATTGTAACTCAAAGTCGGCAAGGGGTCGATCCTCTGCCGGCTATATAAACCGATATACGAGAATAAAGAAATTAGTGTTGAACTAGAACCCGACCCACGGTAACTCTTTTCATTACTCACTACAGCTAGCGCTTGAACCCGACCCACGGTAATTCTGGCCTAGCTCTTAGGGACTTAGAAGCGGAGAACGTTCAAGTATTTCTCAATACTTGTTCATATATAATGAAAGAATATAATACATAAAATAAATTAAATAAATATATACAGTGTATATTACACACACCATCAATTTATTATGAATGAGTTTTTAAATTCATAAAGAATGAAACGTAATTTAGCCTCGTAGATCAAATAAATAAATTAGAAGGGACACTTCTTCTGTATAAATGAGATTCAACAACAGCAACAGCTGAATAATAACAAATATTATAATCCAAAAGTAAAAAGTGTGGCTCAAAAAATGGTTACATTTTATTTAATTTTATAACATTTTTCAGTTTATTTTATTTACACTGCTGCTTAGCATTATTGTTTCAAAATCTGGTAAATCCTTTGTTTTACTGCTTATTGCCAGCAAAAGTTTCCTTGAGTAACTTTTAAGCTTGCTTAAGGCGCAGGGCGAACAAAGAATGAGATCTCTCTCTCTCTCTCTCTCTGTCTTTCTCTCTCTTAATGTCTGTCTGTCTGTCGTGTGTATCCCACACTCTATGTATTTCCGAATTGACAGACAGACGCATCCAATTTGCAGTTCATCATCTGTCCCGTTCCTGTCACAAGCAACTCACAGACGGCAGACGCAAATTTTGACAGTGCGCCTAATTGAGCCGCAAACAGTTTTGACATTTGCGACCGCGCGCCGCATTTAATTTATTTTAATTGAAACGGCCACGCGAGTTAGTCGGCCTAATCCTCCAGCTGGTCAGGAAGACGTTAGGATGAGGAATAGAGATGGGAATGGAGGCAGAGCTCAAAGTTGAAGCTGCAACTGAAACTGAAACTTTTGGCAAGTTGCTTATTGGGTCAACTTTTGGCTGACAGCTTGTGATGCTCAAAACCCGGAAAGAGCAGGAGGAAAAGGAGATAGAAGAGAGGTCAAAGACAGTGAGAGACGAGAGAGAAACCCAAAAGGGAATCAGAGAAGCAAAGCGAAACTATTTTTACAGCCGACTCGCTAACAAAGTATCAAATTTTTACGACGATGCATTAAATTAAAAAGTTTTCGCCTGCTTTCCTTTGCCTCATTCCACATTCCCTTCTTCCCATTCCACATCACTGATACCCTTACCATTGGGTAGTACAAATTTGTCATGTCCTTTACTTAAATCGAAGCTGATTGAGTGTAATAGAATGATTTAAAATTTATCAGATAATTGCCCGAAGTTTTCTTTAGTTTTCAAATGTTCTGATTCAAAGGGTATGCACAATTTAGTGACACCCTGTTGATCCCGAATTGAGCTGCTTTTCCGGCACCATCGTCGGTTGCTTTTAACGACTTTGCATTGGTTTTCATTGCCAAAAGGCCGCTCCAGCTTTTTTCAGGGGCCCCACACAAGAGGTTTCAAGTCTGTGCCTCGTTTTGCTTTTATGGCTGACAACATATTCGCATTCCATTCATTGCATTCATTCGAATCTCACATCCTTGGACTTTGGCTAATTGTTGCGCTGTGGATTTTACGGCACTTTGAAAGCCGTTAATCCCCATTTTATGTACTTAATTAGTTTCCTGGCCCCATTTTTTTATGACGCACTTTGAGCAATGTCTCGTAAATTTTGATGATCGATTTGCATCGATGCGCAAAGTTTGAAGTGCCAAGCGAAAAGATCCAAAGATAAAGCCGCTCATCCAAAACATGCAAGTTTATTGCTCACACATCGTACAATAGATCTTTCGGAACGGAATTCCCTTTTTATGGGCTTTTAATATTGTCCTTAAGACTTGTTATTTTAAGATATTTGGGAACTATTTAAGTATTGTAAACCTTTACATTAATTTAAATCATCTATTTAAAATGTTTTATAATTTTAGGAAAATTTAAATATATATTTTAAACAGCTTAATTGTATCTTGTTATATGGTAATCAAATTGAGGCAACTTTCTTGACTATTCTAATGCCAATTCCATTTGCCATTTGATCTGTTTTGGGCATATGGAAATCTTGACAAATGGGCCAAACTGCCAGGATGTAATTTGACTTTGATTTTAAGTGCTGGTCTATGCTTTGTTTGGTTAGCTAAAACTACAAACTCGTAATGACTTATCCTTGCAGTTACATACATACAAGCCCGCAAGAATATATATTTAGTATCTTTAGTTATTCTGTACAATAATTGAAATCGACATTAGACAAAATTACTTGGCTCGAATGCAAATTTGAGGGCAATTGCGAAGCAATTAACCCAGATGAAATAAGTTTGTAGACATGTCTTTGGGCGGGGGCTTGAGGCGTATCTCTGTCTATCGCTCGTTTGCCATTGTTTGTATTCAGTTAGCAGAGAGCGAACAGAGAGAGAAAAGGGGAATTTAATGTTACATGAAATGCAACAGAACTCAAAGGAGGGAACAAGGGAAGAAGGGCATAACAAATGTTTCGATAATTGCACATTGCCAAGTTACATACAAATCAATGCTTCAATTCTCTCCTTACTCCAGTGGGAGCTCATAAGGCAGCTTCATCGAGCAGGTGAATCGATTAACTCCTTGTTGCCACAATTAGAAGTCATTGTTGTTATATCATGCATGTACACAGAAAGAAAAACTATTCTAAAATTCAAGTTTAAAATTATTGATTTTAGCAGGCATTTTTTAAGTATGTATTTAAAATATTATTATATTAATTAAAATATTATATTAACATTAAAATGTCAAAGAAGCCTAAAATATTTGATCTTACTAAAAGCAAATTTACAGAGCTCCGAAAATCAAAACATTGCTGAGAAAAATCGTGCTTGAATTAAGTTTATATTTGGTTTAAGAAAATCCGAGATTTCCTATATTGATTTTATTCCGGAGTCCAGTATTTTTTCTGTGTATTACCATGTATGTATTACCATATACATTCACTCATACAATTACCTATTAAACTTTCTTTCTTCTAGCAGTTCGTGAGTCGGAAGTATGGTAAATTATGTTTAAAGATTTCTATGTCAATACATAAGCATAAACTCAAACGATTTTCAACTTTTCGGCAAAACAAAGCCTAAAATTAAAACCTAAAAAACATCTCATTAAATTATGGAAATATGTCGGTAAAGCAGCCGTATAAATTTGGCCGTGTTCCATTAAAAATGGTTGCCCTACGGAATGGTTTACTGACCAAACGATATACCCTTTGTCGTCTGAGCATGCTGGGTATGAATAGCGCACGTGGACGACGTAACAATGCAACATCCTTTGTGTCCGCCCAAGAACCGACAAGATGGAATCTACAAGTGGATGTGGAACGTATAAAGGAGAATACTCAACTTTCGTTACCTTTGCTGCTTTACCTTTACAGTCCCTGGCAAATGGTTGTAGCCAAATTCAATCTATGGAAGCTGAAGATATTTTGGGACTGGCATTTTTCCGAGCCACAATTCTTAGACAATTCCAAGCAGGCTTTTGTGGTCATAACCAAATTCATACGTGAGCAACGAGGACAGAACATTAGACGATGCACTACGCCCATGGGCTACAAGCAGATTATGCATGATCTTGTCAAGCCGAAGGATCTCAAGTCCAAGGATTGGCCACAGATACTTTTACGTTTTGAGAAACGTCATATTCGACGTGCGTATCTTTTAAAGTTACAACAATTACCGCATTACGATCACAAGTTCGCCTTTATGGATGTCGTTTTCTGTGCCTGTCGACGTACCAATGACTTTGACTCCAAATCGGAGATAAACGAGATGAACAAACTAATTAATCAATTTGTTGTGACTAGCAAGTTAATGGTGCCATATCCCATTGTTTTTGCCGAGTTCTTTGTCCGATTCCGCAGGGATTATTCGTTGCCGACAACAATTCACACGGGTCAATGGCTGATCTCCACCTATAAAATTCTGAAATTGGACGTGTTGAACTATCATCCGGAGTTCTACGTTGGCAGTCATCATGGCAGTGAAATCTTAAAGTCACAAACAGCTCCTTAATTAACTGTAGAATATGTCAAAAAATGTTACAAGTACCAACTACATTATCAGAAATTGCAAGTCTGCAGTTGAACTTAAATAAATCAAACGAATGAAAGAAAAATATATAAAAAGTAAAATAAATAAAAAAAATAATAGTTAAAAAATAATAATTAAAAATGTAAGTCAAAAATTAAGTTTTAGTATTGTTTTTTGAGATTTCTCAACCGATCTTATATAATCTGCATCTAGGTTGTTCCTATATATCCTGACCAAATTTGGTTCAAATCCATCAACTATATTATATAGCTGCCATAGAAATTATTTGTCGAAATTCATGTTTTAGTACGAAAAACTTTTTGGTTTCTTGAGACAAATTGACAGCATATGTATCTGGGTTGGTCTTATATATCCTGACCGACGTGTGCTAAAATCGGATAACTATATCATTGGAACAATTAGTGAAACATTTTATACAGAACTCTGCAAGCAAACTTAAACTTAATTTGTTTTTTTTATTCTTTCAGTTACGGATTTAAAATTGTTATATTATTTAATATTATATTAATTTTTAATTTTACATTTATATTTTATAATTATATTTAAAATTTAATTAATTAATATTTATTTTCCTCTGTCGAATGCTTTTAGTCGACGTTAAATAAGTAAATAAATCAAATCTTCGGCGTGCCATAACATTTAACCTGAAGCAGTTGCTATCCCAAAAAGCATTTAACCTGAAGCAGTTGCTATCAAAAATGTTGATCCTGAAGAAGTTGCTATCCCAAACAGCTGGCTCAATATGTGCGCTTGCCAAATTTTGATCCTGAAGAAGTTGCTACTTTGAAAGTACAGAAAATGCCGACGATGTTTCAACTCAGTAACAACAACAACAAAAAGAGCATTCAAGCCTTTTTCTCATTCTTGCGCCTAATAATTCTCAACTGGTTCTATCTACGCGAAGGTGACATTAAGCTTGAATCGCTTATCAAGTCAGGTGATGGAGACTGGAATCTCTTGAACTTGGCTCCTCAACACAAAATTTTTTGTGTTGGTCAGAATACATTTGGTGGTATCAATGTAATATTTTCCGGCTGTGTAGGATTTTTCTCTGAAGAAGTTGCTTATATGGTTTCAAACTGAAGCGGTTGTTATCCTGAGTGGTTCGACCAAAATATGGGCTTGCCTAATATTGAGCAGCAACAACAAGAGTATTCAAGTCGTAGTTTCATTCTTGCGCCTTATAATTCACAACTGGTTCTAGCTTTGCGAAGGTGACATTAAGGTTGAATTGCTGGTCAAGTCAGAACAAACTTGGTGATTGGCTTCTCTTGGAACCTGCCTCCATACTACAAAACAATTTTGTTTTTGGTATCAATTTAGTGTTTTGTTCTAATTTTAATATATGCTGAATTATTTCTTTTATTTAAGCTGAACCAGCTGCTATAATCTGAGCCTGAAGCAGTTGCTATTAGCAACTTGCTGAGGTGGTGGATGTAAAATAATGAGTTAGCTGCTAATTTTATTTGCAGTAAATCATAACTTTGAAGAATTTATATCTTTAGAGATTAAAATTCCCAAAATACTTAAATAATATTAAAACAATTAACGATATCCTTTAGTCGGAAGCTCGACCATAGCCTTTCCCTCTAGTTAAGTGTGTATTCAGGATACTATTTTTAAATTAACATTAATATTAAAAACATTTCAAATAACAATAAATTCTTATTTATAAACGAAAAAGTTTTAAATTCTCAAACCACTTTTTTCTGGATTGGTATTTAAGATGAATGTTCTTGATATTAGAAGTTGATATTTTTTTTCAGTGTAGTTAAATTTTTTTAGTAGTAGCTCATGTTGACTTCTTGTTGTTTAAAAAGTCAAACCTGCACGCATTACCCTGGAAGCTACAAGTAAGACGTCCCATAATCCTCACGATAATGAGCTTTGTGCTATGCACGAACGCCAGGTGGCGCCAGCTGGACGGACATGTAAACAGCAAAGTTCTGTTAAAGCAGACAGAGGAAGAAAAACTAAAAGAAAATAGAGGAAAATGCAAAGTGCAAGATGTGTTGCTTTACTTATACTTGACATACCTCCCTCCCACTCCCCCTCTCTCTCTCTCTCTCTCTGCTGGTAACTTTGTTGTCCTGCTGATGAGCCGTCGACATAGTTCATGAATTTCTAATGCCAAAGCAGAGATAAGGTTGCTCCTGGTGATAGTTGAGTGCTGGCAGCAGGAGCTACAAGTGGACAATTGTGTAAGGACATCTATGGACGATCAGCACTCGTACTTCATGTTGACACTATGTTTATTTTAACTTTTTCAACTGAATTTATGCTATGACCCACAAATGGTTGCATTCTCTATCTGTAAGCTTTAAGTCCCTTCGCCTATCAAGTGGTAATATATCTCGTCGTATCTTACATATCACCTGGTGCAAATTTTTTCAACTTACGCCAAGGGAATAGATAGCTTAGGTGGTGCATTGTGGGTGGTGGGTGGTGGGTGTTGCTGTGGTGCTTATCGAAGGACGTGCCACTGCAGACTGTCGATAAGTTGAATTTAGTATGCCTGCTAGGGAAGGAATGTTCGATGGCTGCTTTTGTTCCTTTTGCTGCTTTGTTCGAGCTTTGTGTGATATGGTTACAATCGACACTTTGCGGCTTTGTGGCAGTTTCTCCCACAAGCTCCACAGTTGCCACAACTCCAGCTGCATTTGAATTTAAAGCATGCAATTTTATGCTTTTAATTTTACGCTTAATAAATTTTGTGGCTTTGCACACAGCAATTACCCCTGTTGGGAGCTGAATGCCCTTTATGCACAAGTAATAATGAATTTAAGCAGCGTAACAACTTTAATGAGTACTGAAAAGGCATTCAGTGTCTGGCCATAAACTTGGTATCTCTAAGAGTCGAAAGAAAATGTGGATCTTGCAACATTTCTTCAAGTGTTGAAGTGTTTCTTAAAGTGAGTTTTGTTCGAACTGCAATCCACACGCTCTCATATCATGCATCATTCTCTGTCAGGTTTTAAAACTGAAAAGCACTTGGCCAAGGACGAAAAGCAGAAGGACAACAAGTTGGGCGTGTCGAAAAACTTCAAATTGTTTTCGAAATTGCAATGTCACGCTATCCACACCGCCCACAACAAGGACTCGAAAGTTTTTTTTTGGGGGGGGAGGGAAAGAAAACAAAACTTGCTGTAATACAAAAGATATCTATCGGTTTGACGAAGTTTCTATATTCTACGACATTTATAAGTTCAGCTGAGCAACGGATATCAATTTGTCAAAGTAACTCTTTTGGCATGGAAATTCTTTACCTTCCTGAACATTCGCGATGGCATCATCAAAGTTGACAACTTGCCAACACTATTAAATAGTTAAAGCACCTCAGGCAAGGTTAATGCAATTGCTGTGGCGCATGGGGCGTATACGTCACATTCGATACGTGGCAAACAATTTGCAAAGCAAGGAGATCAGTGGACCAGAAAGAGAGCTGCGTTAACAGCGACATTTGGTCATTTTAAGCAATGACATTTCTATTTTACACAGCGAGAGAGAGAGAGAGAGAGAGAGAGACCCTGCTCTCGGACACTGACCGCCGTAATGGGCAACAAAACAAACGACGCCATTGACAGGATACTTGCTGCAGGACTCGGACTTGGACTCGGACTCGGTAGCATGCGTCTGCTGATGACAATGACTTTTTAAATTGTTTCATGAAAGTGTCAGCTATGGTCAAAAAGTTTAGCAGCTGCTGGAAAATAAATGAGCGCTGGCAACTGGGCAACTGTTGCCAAGGAAAGGAGACCTAAAGACCTGCTGCCTGCTGGCCAATACACTGAAAAAAAAGAACAACTTCTAAAATCAAGAACATTCATCTTAAATATTTTGTAATTACTAATTACAAATTACTAATACTAAGAATATTAATATATAAATTTGCAGTTTTTAATATAAAAATTAAAAATCTTAAATTGATAAGATAATATAAATATGTCATATTTCATATGAGGACAATAATGGAACCGTGGTGCTCTGGTTAGAGTCGCCGCTTCAGTTTGGTAACAAGTCAAGGGATCGAAACCCGCGCTCTCTCCTAGCCAAGGAACAACATATAATCGGAATATTAATATAAAAAAAATAAGTTTAAAGTTATTAAAACACCTGCCTAATTTTTTAATTTTTGGTTTGAGAATTTAAGACTGTTTGGTCTTAAATTAAGAACTTATTCTCATTTAAAATGTTCTTAGAATCAAGATGTGTTTTCTAAATTTAAGAATTTTATGTTCTCAACGCATTTTTTAAACCAAAATTCTTAGTTCTGAGACCAAAATCTTGATTTTAGAACATTATTTTTATCAGTGTATTTAACATCATGATGCTCATCACCATCATCATTATCGTTGGCATTGCTGCGTGGGTTGGAATCAGACTTTATGACTTCATTTCACCCACTCATCCACTCCCATGTGCGGTTAGCACGCAGCTGAAATTGCAGGTGTGGTCACCGCACCGCAGACAGCGATGTCAGCTGCGACTGCGGTGGAGGCAGCTCAGTCAGTAAACGTTGCAGCCGACATCGACATCGACATCGACTTCGACATCCAACAGACACTATTAAATAGACATTCGTTGGCTTTCAAAGTGCCAAAGTAAATGCAACTCATACGCCCCATTGGCCTGAACTTCAACTCACTCTTTTCCTTATCATAACTAAGAAATGCTCACCATTTGTTTTCTTAAACATCAACCATTTTAAAAAGAAATCAATCTATATTTTATTTCCATTTCTAACTAAAGTACTAAGTTTAATTGCATGCCTCATATTATTTTCGAAATTCCCAGTAATCCAGCATATTTTTGCAGCTTGAATGCCATTTAATATTAGATGCAATTGCGTTGTTTATTCTGAATATGAAAAATTGCAAAAGACTTAAAAATGTAAGCGCATCTAATCCCAAAAGATATTTACTTAAAGCCAAAGAGCTATGAGGATTTTATGCACTTTATACTCTGCACAATGCAATTTCCTTTCTTTGCTTTTGCTGAAATTGCTAAAATTAATTTCTTAAGAGTTAAAAGGTAAATGCACATGTACATATGTATATGAAACTCAATTCAATTTAAATTGATAAAGTAAATTTGAATCTTAGAAGTAAACAATTTGCTTTGCAAATTGGGCAAAATTCAATGCATATCGCAGCAAATTCAAGGTGTGATTACACACAATAATACACATACAGGTGTAATTACATATGTATATAAATAAGGCTCTCGACGTATTTTATTTCCGTTGACAGAACAAAAAGTGAACAAAACTTAATTTAAATAATATATAAAAATTCTTTCGCTCAACAAATATAATATATAACTATTCAACTTAATTATTCAATTATTAAATGGCAAAGTTGTCTTCACATAAAATGAAATGCGTTTTTCTGTATTTTACGTATAGATTAGTGAACTTTTCAATAAAAGAATATTGATAAATGTTACAATAACAAGCCGAACAATACATAAAGCGCTTAAATTGCTTTTGCAGTGACCCAATAAGTGTTTTTTAAGACAATATTTCTTCGGTTTAAAAGCAAAGTTGCAACAATTAAACTTTATAATTACATGCCCATTGATGTGGCTTCAGTTCTGGCCTGAATCGCTTGCATATGGTAATGTATGAAGAGTCCTTCAAGAAAAACTCACTTCTGTTTCACCCGCAAAGTTCTTCAAGCGCCATGCAGATGCGTGTGCATAAAACTTTTGCAGCTCTTCGAGTAAGTATGGAAAATATTTAAAAGAAAAGTTTGACTGGAGTGGAGAAAAAAAAAACACTCGATGAACAGCTGACGATGAGGGAATGAACCGAACCGAACCGAAGGTTCAGTATGGCTTCCAAGAGTAATTGGGAGCAAAAAATTTAAATTTGAGAAACATAAAGAGATAATTTTGCATTTATACTATGTACACAATTTATTTATGTGCATTTTTTATTTAAATCTTTTGTAGCAATTTCATTTCTTTGTTTTAAAAGAATTTATGTCTTTTAATTAATGCATTATTCACACAACACAAACCAATTTTTCTAAATTTATTTCCACACTTAAAAAACAAAATACAATTTCTCTGAAAACGTTAAATCTTTTATTAGTTACATTAGTATATTATTTAGATACTAAGATTCGAAGCATTAATTTTTTCTACTTTTGAATAATTTTTTAAGATTTATTTTTAATAATTGCGATGTGTTCCGAATTATTTTTAGTATTATAGCGAAATCATTAATAATTATAATATGTACAGTGTATCTTTCAGTCGAGCAAACCCGACTCCAGCACTTTTCCTTTAATATCCAAAAATGCAACGCGACTCGTTTGAATATTATTTTTAATGAGCACTCGTACGACTAAAAAATTTATATGAACTCTGCCAACGTTGCTTGATGAAAAATTACTTTCATTTTAATTAGGAGGAGGATTGAATGACAGAGTGAGAGAGAGAAAGAAACGGAGAGAAAGAGGAGTGCAAAAAGACGAAAAATTAAATTAAAAGCAATTTCGTGCATTTAAGCAAATAAAGAGCGACAGTCACACACACACACACAACTACACACACCAACACACACCTATACCTATACACCTGACTGCACTTTGAGGCTATGTAGGAAAATGCATGTGGTTTCAAACACGTGACGCGCAGCGGAGTTTCATTTTTTAATTAAGCTGTTTACATTTTTACTTGTTATGTACCCCGCCGAGGCGCAAAGTTGTGTGTGTTTTTCTCTGACCCAAGAAAACGGTGGAAATCCACCGACCTCGGCCCTCACCCACTGACGCCTTTGTGGGTCAAGTGAACAGCAGAGCCTTTCCACCTGTCGGCGGTACAATTAAAAATGTGCAAACAAGGATCTCACTTTGCTTGACACTTTTCTAAGCGGCTCGTACAAAGCGAATTTCAAAGAACTCAAGCAAAGAACATCTCGAATGGCACCTGACCTTGTTGTAGAGAAAAGGGGAAGTGTATTAAAAGTGTCCAACATGGGAATATTCAATCCAAGTCACTTGATGAATTTATATTTAAATGTGCACATATCAAAATTAAGCATTATAAGTTATATATGTTTATATATTTAATTAAATGTACTTATAATAAAAAGGTAGCTATAATTATTTATATAACTAATATAAAGATATTAATTATTATTACGATTTTTATTTTGGCAGCTCTACTTGAAAATGTCTCATCATTGTTGTCTATGTTGTGGGAATTACCCAAAAAATAAAATGAAAAATCTGCAATGATACTTTTTCAAATTTCAAATAAATTACAAAAATCTAAAAATATTTATTAAATTTTTGCAATTTATCTGAAAATACTATTATAATAAGCAAGCCAATGCGTGGATATAAATCATCGATATTAGCGATATAATTCAATTTAATGAACCGATATCCAGTCAAAATAAATAGAGCAATAAAGAAAAATGTTGAAGCAAGTTCAGTTGGTTATGTTCACACAATTTGATTAATTCGTGGCTATTAGTTAACAACCAAATACCTAATTTAAGCGCTACAGCATAAAGTTTTTCGGTTTATCCTTTACAAAAAATGAGAAAAATTAATTAAATTGAGCAGCAAAGTCAATTAATTGTAACATTTTTGGTTCATTAAAGCCTTTGAAATATGTATACGTGTGGCATAGACATGTAAAACGTTCTCTGCAACGCCACATAATGCAATTAATTAAATTTTTTCATCTGAGCTGTAAGTTATACCCTGTAGCCACATTTGGTACATTTGCACCGAAACTGGAACATTTTTTAGTCGTTTGTGCATTGGAAAAGCTTTTTTAAAATGGAATTGCAAATATTTAATTTATTTAAATTTATTTCTGAAATTATAACAACAAATAAGTCCTCCAAATGAGACCATTTATAAAAGTATCTGTTGTAAATATTTTCATAATGAGTTCTTCAACAAAGCTTACTTGTGTTAATTAAGTTGATAAAATAGCTGTCCATTTTTTAAAACTTCTGTTTATAATAACTAGTTGCAGAGTGTTTGCTGGTCGGATACATCTGACTTGATCAGGATTATTTATTCCAAATTGGTCTCAGGTGAGAGAGCATTTAAAATGAGACGAGCACAGAGAAAAAACATGTTATTTAATTATACAACGATAAAATATACATAGATGAAAATCGCTTTTCCACTTCAACTGATTCGCATAGCAGCAAACCCAATTAGAAGATGAACAGGAAAAGCGAGTTCAATCCATTTCTGTAATTTCGCAATAGGTGATACCAATAGATATAAGTACTACTTATTTACCTACAACTTCTTCTTCTACGTTTCAGTAACAAGAAATTGCAAGTTTACGCCCAATTGATTTTTATAATGATTGAGAGTAACAACTGCCATATGGAAATTGTTGTCGCTTTATTAGCTACACTTAATAATAGTTGTACCTGTTCTTAAGCCGAAGAACCACTTCTAAGATGATTTTAAAATTTGTTACCATTTAAATAAACCAATTTATACATATCTTCAATATATTCAAGTAGTGATTTTTCGACTAGGGGAGATAATTTTAAATTGATAAATTTTAATATCATCCTTGATATTCTGATAGATTTGAAATGCAACCATTGTCTGTTCTAGATCTACGTAATTGTCAGAGCTTCACTTTGGCATGTGTGTAATGTGCATTGGCATAAAAACTTGATTAGTGACGCATTCAACACAAGCTGCGGTTCTGGCCACACAAACTCGTATCCACATGGACAAAGGTTCCCTTGACCGACCAAATTCTACGCTTTGTGAGCAAATTAGTTGCAATCGCGTGTGGTGGGAAAACAAAGCTGCACATCCTAACCAAATGCAAATCCCTGGCCAGTCTGATGGATACTCGCAGACATCACAGACATCAGAGACATCACAGACATCAGAGACATCGATGCCGATTCAGTGGCCTTCAACAGAAGCGCTGTCAGCCACATTAGCAGCTCTTGTGGTCATTACCACGTTTTTGTTGGACCCTCTGTCGAGGCTGGTTCGGATCGGTTCCATGAACAACAAAAGACCGCCCGTGGTTTTTCGTACCGCGCGTGCCTTGTGCGGCCTTTTGACGCGTTTTGTCGAACAATAAGAACGCTTTTCAATTGTTGTTGCTGCTGGTGATGGTGATGGCAATGGCAATGATGATGGTGATGGTACAGCTGCTTGGCTAACAGGCGTTGCCAATGGCCCGTCACGTCTTGTCATATGCATTCAAGCTAAAAACCAGACACACACACTCACTAATCCAATACTTTCCAGTCTATGGCAATTTTAAATTTTAGCAATTTTGCATCTGGTTCAAAGTATTAAGTACAAATAACAGTTACCAATGCTTTAAAGCTATTGTAGATAAGAGAGTCATCTAATTGTGTCAACTAAGAGAGCTCGACTATAAAATACCCACCAAAAAAAATTATTTTTTAATATATATCAAAGTTGTGTCTTAAGCAGGTTGTAATTTCTAAAATAAAAATTACACAACAAAAATTATATGTTGCTTTTTATAAAAGAAAACAACAAACAACTTTTATTTTTAATTTAATAATAATAAAAATTTATATTTAACAATTGATAATTTTTTTATAGGAAAATAAGAGTTAAAAGTAATTTATATAATAAAATAAAGAGTGCTAATAAAAATCTAATTTCACTAGCAATTAAAAATGTACTGCTAATTAAAAATCAAATACAATCAATTCTTAAAATTTCTAATTATTGACAACTTTTCTTTTGCCATTAAAAGATTTTAAAAAAGCTTAATTTCATTAACAATAAAAATAAATTTTGGGTATTATAAAATTAAGGACAATTTGGTATTTAAGTATTTTATAAAATTATACCAAGAATGCATTTATTGACACTACTTTTTTCCTATTCACTAAAAATAAGAGAGCTACCCTGAAAGATAACTCCTTTGGTCTGGTCTACGAGTATTATACATAAATAAACACCCCTTTTTTGGGATATAAAAGTAATACCATGTAGAGGCAACAACTATTTGTTGGACATAAATGTTTACTGCCATATTTGAATCCTGCACAATTTATCACATATACGAAGGACAATAAAAATATTCTCGAAATATCTGTGTGTACGTAGGAGGAGTAGGAGTAAAAGTTTATTTGAGTACAAACATAAATAAATGCATAAACTAACATGAGCGATCAAATGCAGCATTGGCTCAAAACTAAAAGTCGCTACAAAAATGGAAATATTTTGCTGAAATCACAGCTGAAATGCCAAACAAATCCTCGTGTAATCTCCCCCAGAGTAACACGACCATCAGAGAGCAGGAAAAGTATCGCAATAAAATATGTTAAGTAAATACGGAAAAGCATATAGGCTGAATGACTGAAAGACTAAAAGTGACAGAGAGGGAAAATATAGATAGAGAGGGAGAGGGTGAGGGCGAGGGCGAGAGCACAGACTAAACAATAAGCCAAAAAGTACGCTTGATTAAGTTTAACTTCCGGTTTGTTATAAATTGAGCATTTATGTGGGATTTGTTTGCGAAAACAGTTTCTACTTTGTTGGGCAAAACAAATGTTTGCCAGTCGTCGGCCCATCGAGTTGCCAAAATGTGGCTTATGCTCATATGAGGCATCCTGGCATCTCTCCTAGCACCTCCTCCTCATCCTCTCGATCGGAGCAGCCTACTACTCAGTGTGAGCACGCTTGTGTGTCTATTTCCGGCGGAAGTGGTGAATAAAACATGAAACGAAATAAAATCACAAGGCAACAACAGAACCAGCTGCCTGCTAAGTATATATGCTAGTATACGTATTACGTATACGTAACGTAGGGGGAAAGCATCTAGAGGGTTGCGGGTTGAGGGGTAAACACACTCAGTGGCCAAATGTGAACTTCCGTTCGCCCTGCTGTCCGTTAGATTAGTTTTGCTCAACGTAAAAATGTCTAAATTATTCCAAGAGGCCAATCGAAGTAGCCAAAAATTAAATCACAAAATATGTTGACTGCATATTTGTTATAAACTTTCGGATGTCCACAGGGAAAACTCGATATCGACACTGTTTATCCCTACAACTGACAACCGACAACAAGAGCTGGCCAACTGGCATTTAATATCCGTAAATAAAATATTCAATTTCCCTATGACAAATCTCGGAAATAGGCAACAGCCAGCATCCTTATTTTGAACTCCTACCTGCTGCTGTTGCCCCGAGTTATAGTTATTAGTTGATTTGCATCTGCAGAGAGCTTTCGAATTCCATTGACTACTTAATGACAACTCTCCTGAACTCAAGCCATTTCTTTGTATCCTTTTGAACTGCATTTGTTGAGATCCTCTTATTAATATAAACGAATATTCAGAGCGATTTTCAAGTACTTTAATTCGATTATATCTTGGACGATGTTTCGAGTTAATTAAATCGATTTTCATTAAACTTGACTCACAGTTTAGGCTTAAATCACAAATTTTCATATTTCTCCTTGACATTTTTTTAAATTTTCATCTCGCATAACTTAGTCAAAGCGCATCCGATTTTCATGCGGAATGTCATTTTGTTCAGGATTTGGCCCAAAATTGATATTGTATTTAAATTTTTTTCATTTAAAAAATTTAATAATTTTCGAAAATCATCCAGAATTTTTATACAAAGTCCTTTACATTTTTTCAAAAACTTTGATCTCTAATAACTTCATCAAAAACTGATTTTTATGCGGAAAGTCATTTTGTTCAAAATTTGGTCTCCAAATTGATTTTGAATTAAAATTTTGTTCATTTAAAAAATTTAATAATTTTCGAAAATCATCCAGAATTTTAATACTTGATATTATTTCAAAAACTTTTAACTTACATAACTTCATCAAAACTCGACCAATTTTCATGCGGAATGTCATTTTTATCAATGCTTGACCACAAATTTTACTCGGCATCAAAAACTCATTTGAAAAATTAAATTTTTTCTGGTCCCTGCTACTGTCTCCATCTGCTCTCCAAACACTTAAACTTTCTTAACGAACTTTACTTCTATTTGAGCCAAGATATAATAATCTAAATGTGAGCTTACTTGGGCTTATATTGCACAAGATTTCAGTACATGTAATCTTTATTGCCAGAAGCGAAAGCTTTTGGGTAAACTAAACAAACAGACAAGCAAAGCACTTGGATTTTGGTCGAAATGGAGAACTATTTATGTGTCAGAATAAGCCTTGATTGTTGCATTAATAGCAAATGGTGCATTAATTTTGCTTAAGGCCTAAATTGCATTTAATTTGGAAAGTGCAGGAGACAGAGTTAATGGCCTTGCTAATCGCCTGAAACATTAACGATCTGGTTTTATTGTCCGCAAATTATTTTAAGGAATATAGAACAGAAGGATTCTAAGCAAGCGAATAATCAATGTTGTTGGGCATTTGTTTATTGTTATACTTAGTTGGGCTATTTAACTGAGGACTATTATTAAACTGATTATAAGCAATTGGTTAAATTTTATGAATGTCGCGAATTTAAAATGGATTGCGGTGACAGCAGGACATATTGCAGTCAGGATTGGTGGGATAACAGCAAAATGCCTTGCGACCACATGTATAGCGAGTGGGATACATGTGGGAGCATGGCATTTTATATGAAAATGGACATGGTGACATCCTGCAACAGTTGCAATTTATCTGACCCGGTTTTTCCTCCTCTGGCTCGGGCGATTCTGTTTCCATCTGAATCTCTGGCACCTTCTTCTTCCTCTCGGGCGATTTTATTTCCATCTGATCTTCATCCTTCGCCACCTTTTTCTTTGGCTTGCGCGATTTTGTTTCTGGCTGAGCTTCTGGCGTCTTCTTCTTCTTTATCTCCTCCTCTTTATCCGAAAAAGATTCGACCGTATACACAGATTTAATTGTCCCGCCAAGATCACTGTGTACCTCCGACTTCTTACTTCGAGTATGAGACCTTGTTATACCTGAATTAGGAGTTTTCTTCACTTTTTTATCCTCTTCAGAGGAGAGAGAGGTTAAGGGATCTGTCATTAAATCAGGTTCATCCAATTCTCCCCCAACAACTTCTACACGTTTTATACGATGACGTTTGTGGATTATTTTATCTTCGTCCTTTTTCGAGGTATTACTCGATCTTTTTGTTTTAGGTGAATTGCTTTCGGACACTAATTTTTCTTGTTCTGTAGATTCGTGTTCAGATTTTGATACAGGTGAATTTCTCCCAGAGACTCTTTTAACTTGCTTTTTTGCTTCGTCCTCAGATTTTGCTATATGAGAACTTCTCCCAGACGGTCTCTTTTCTTCAGTAGTTTCGTGATCAGATTTTTTTATTGGTGGATTTTTTGCAGACAATCTCTTTTTTTGATCATTTGCTTCGGAGTCAGATTTTTTAATAGGTGAATTTCTCTCAGACAATATCTTTTCTTCTGTAGTTTCCTGGTCAGATTTTTTTATTGTTGAATTTTTGTCAGACACTCTTTTTTCTTGATTTTTTGCTTCGTCTTGAGATTTTGTTACAGGTATATTTCTTCCAGAGACTCTTTTTTCTTGATTTTTTGCCTCGCCCCCAGATTTTTTTAAAGGTGAGTTTTTTCTGGACGGTTTTTTTTCTTGATCTGTAATTTCGTTGTCAGAAGGTATTCCAGACTCTCTCTTTTTTTGATCTGTATCTTCGTGGTCAGATTTTGTTATAGGTGGATTACTCCCAGACACTTTATTTTTTTGATCGCTGACTTCGGGCTCAGATATTTTTATAGGTGAATTTCGTTTAGACTCTCTCTTTTCTTGGTTTTTTTCGTCGTACTTAGATTTTGTTATAGGTGAATTTCTACCAGAGATTCTTTTATCTTGACTTTTTGCTTCGCCCTCAGATTTTTGTATAGTCGAATTTCTCTTAGACGGTATTTTTTCCTGATCTGTAGCTTCGCGGTCAGATTTTACTAAAGGTGAATTTTTTCCAAGCTCTCTCTTTTTTTTCTTTTTTGTTTCGTGTTCAGATTGTGTTATTAAAACCAGAGTCTCTTTTTTCTCTTCACTTGAGAGTTCTCTTGAGAGTTCTGACATTTTAGAGCCCGATGAAGACGAGGCTCCGCCGTATCCTCTGCTAACTTTATTCTTTCTTAATTTTAGATCGATATTCTTAAGAATCACAGATCTTTCGCTTTCCCGCGGCTTTTCACTTTGTTCTTTTGAGTTAATTCCGGAATCGATTGACTTTACGGGCTTCCCCTGTTTCGATTTAATCACTATCCGATCTTTAATTTTCTTTTCACTATCATCTGTGGATGGTGTCGAATTTCCTTTCGCTATTTTGTTTTTTCCGTTTTTTGAACTTTCACTTTTTGTAAATTTAGTAATCGATTCAACAGTTTTAATTTCTTGATTTGCATTACCATCAGTTGTGAATTTTGTAATTGATTCCGATTTGGTAACCTTGACTTCCTTTTCCCCAGTGGGTTTAGTTAGTTCTAACTCAACAGTTTTTATTTCTTGATTGGTATTACCGTCAGTTGTGAATTTTGTAATTGATTCCGATTTGGTAACCTTGAGTTCCTTTTCCCCAGTGGGTTTAGTTAATTCCTCCTCAACCGTCTCGGTCTCATGAATATTATATTCATGGCTGTCTTCTGGGAATTGCGTTGATTTATTTGTTGTCTGAGCTGATGCCTTATTTTTGGAGCAACAACATCCTCGGGTTTTAAGTAACGTTAATAGATTCTGTGGTACGTGGCTTAATGTGGCGACACCTTTGACAAACTTTAAGCTGTAAATACCAGCAAAACATTCAGTGTCCGAAACTACACATGGTTTAGAAGTACTGGGAGAAGGTTTTCCACAACCTCGGCATTTGCACCTCGGACAGGGCTTCTTTAATATTTCTTGCGACATTCTGAAACTTTACGAAGACAGGAACAATTAAATTTTTTTTAATTATTTGGCGAATTTGACACACATTTTAAAACTCAAAGCCCAACAAACATTTTAATTTGTAAAAATAAAAGTTCAAATGAAATTAAAGTCTCAGCAATCAGCAAATTTAGAAATCTTAACATATTTTTCGTATCAGTCTTTAATTTAAATTTATAATTTATTTAATTGTTAATTATACCCGTAACTTAAAAATTAAGTAAAAGTTTATATTGTATTTTTAATATAATTTTTAGTTTAATTTTAATTTTTGTAACACTTAATTTTCATTTGACGATTGTTCTTAGTCCTGAAGAAATAAATAAAAATAAAATTTTAGTAAAATCGAGTAGCTTATAAAAAACAAGTCTAGTTATCAAAACTTTATTTTGGTGTTTAGAGTTCGATGAAAGTTGTATTATCAAGGGTCAAAGGCAACATATAGAAATTTGTGTATATCCAAATTATGCGTATTAGTTTAATACAAAATGGGTCAGCTTGACTTTCAGCATAAGTTGGATGAGTTCCAAAAGACACTCGACGTTCCCAAATGGTATTTGGGATTATCGGATTACCAAGAAACAGCAATCAAAGAATTGGCCGATGATCTGCGCGATGACTTCGAGCAGGGCACAAGTTTTCGGGTTGAGAAGAGTTTGTGCCGTCTGGGTTTAAGTCCATTAATAAGCAAGAAGAAGATTAAAACAATGGTGCAATTGAGTCGTGGCAACGATCTCGCCTTCCTCTTCTTTATACTCGAAGGATATTACATTAGTGAGAGGAAGGATGGCGAATATACCACCAATGAGAAGTTGCTAATGATTGCCATGGCCAAAATAGATTTGCTGCCAACTCTACGTGAATTGGATCGTATATTGCCGCCACCTCAACTAAGTGCATTGGATTTAAAGCGTCAGCAACGTTCCGAGCTGCATCAGCAGAAGGCATCCAAACCACAAGTGTTGCCATCAAAGAGTTCCAAGAAATCCGAGAAGCTGCCATACTTTCAACGGCAAACACGTCCCAAGGAAATTGTTGTTAAATACACGAGTAAGCCGCCAAATCATATTGCCAGCTTTCCATTCTGGACATTGGATCAGCCGCCACAATACGGCAGTCCAACTGAACCCCCATGGTTCAGTGAGTACAATTTAAATCCCGTTGGACGTCTGGTCAAGAGTACTGTGGGTGAAGCAGTCGACAAGTATTTCACTCATCTGAATCACATGAAAGTTCTGGAGAGCAGGGCAAGAGTTAGTCGTAGAGCTGCCGTGGCATTGGAGAAAGCACGACAATCCTTTTCAGATGAACCTTTGATGTGCGCCTATCATCAGTTTATGGTGGGAGAAACACAGCTGGTCAAGGACGAACTGATTGTGTTGGCCAGAGATCGGGTAATGGAACTGCTGGATGTCACTATGCCCTATCGTAAGCTGCGACAACGAAGAATCCTTTCCCAACTTGAGCACGATATTGATGTGTGTATGAAACGTTATGCTCTGAAAATGGATCACACAACGGTGCACACGATCGCCAAGGCGGATTGTGTGCTCTGCCAGGAGAAGAGTGTGTCCCTGCCCGTGCCGAAGCCACAGGATCGTGTAGGTCGAGCATTAGTTTCCGACTGCCTTAATCTAGCCAATACAGATGCCATTAACAAATGCACGGGGGTTCGACTTACCGGCGGAGGATTGCGCCGTGAGCCCGTGAACTTTGATGGAGATTTGGTGCCATGCCAAAAAACTCCGGAAATAAATATGTTAATTCCAGATCCCAAGGATCCACAGTGTCAATCTCCAAAGAAGAATCAGCAGCGTATATCATTCCTATTGGATGATCGCAAAATGAAGCAGCTTAGAAAGAATCGAAAGGATACACAAGTCGAAGTGCGATATCAGGGTAAACAGACCAAGAAGACGTTCTTCAAAGCGCCCTCGGATCACAAGCCCTACATATTCAAGTACAAGCGCATCTTTAAATCGGGCCAAGAAAAGCCCTATGATGTCAATCGGGTGATTGCGAAAGCATTTGTGAAAGCGTTGAAGGAAGACGGTGCTGCTGATCCTCCATGTGAAAGGAAATCGCAGGAGACATCCGAAGATGATGTCGATAAGCTGGCAATGGAGGTCAGTGGATGTCGATTAACCGGCAGCTGCTCATCCACCGGCGATACGAGTGATCACAGCACCCACAGCCATGAGGATCGGAAGGCGGATATTGTCAACGCCGTGGTGCGATGTGCCAAGGAGATCTGGATGAAGGGCGTCAATGTCAAACGCGCTGAAGTTGAACGTGCCGAAGCTGCCAAAGCTCAAAGGGCAACTCAAACATCCGAGCTTAAATACGAAGCTAAAAAGTTTGATCCCGATGACTCGGAACTGATGAACCGAATGCTCCAGGATGGCATGAAGGAGTTGCGAAAGAATCAAAGATACGTCTTGGCTTCCCTGCCCAATGCCCACAAGCTGCCCGTGCTCCAAGAGTGGATAAAGCGACGTTATGGCAAACAATATACCGAAGCGGAGGTTCAGAAGAGTATTCAAGAGTCGGTGAAGATATTCGAAATGATTACGTTGCTGCAGGGACGTCCTCCAGCTGCCGACTTGATGGGCATGGACCAATTGCCCCTGGAGAAAGAGAACTACAACTATGCGAAAGCAGCCAAAGCTCTGGTAAGTAATCTATAATATATGTAGATCTAAGCAGGGATTAAAGCCGAAACGAATATCGGTTTCAGTTACGGTTTCGGTTATGCTCGAATTAAGGTTTTCGGTTATCGGTTATTCAAAATCTTGGCAGTATCGGTTTCGTAATGGTTATCGGTTTTTTGTAAGTTTCGGTTTAAAAATACCGGTACGGTTTCGGTTCACAAAAAATAAATTAACGTTTTCGGTTGACCAAAATAAGAAGCGGTATTCAATGTTTTTCATGAAAAAAGACTTAAGCTCTTTTTAGCCTGGAAAATAATTCTATATGGTTACTGGAATGGTACAGCGTAATGTCGACTTTATTATATTAAGGTTTTCGGTTGAAAATTTAGATTATTTTGATTTTACTGATTTTTAATATCTTTGAACTGTCATAACTTTGTCAAAAGTCAATCAATTTCCATGCGCAATGTAAATTTGTGTATGATTTTACCTCTAAATTCGTTCTGCATTTAAATTTTTGTTCATTTTGAAAATTCGAAAATTTCGAATTTTTTAGAAATTTTACAGTGTTACCCCTTAACATTTTTCGAAAAATTTTGAAAATTTCGATTTTTCAAAATGAACAAAATTTAAATGCAGAACGAATTTAGAGGTTAAATCATTATCAAATTTACATTTCTCATGGAAATTGATTAACTTTTGACAAAGTTATGGCAGTTCAAAGCTGTCAAAGTTGTTCAGTACCTGCGAGGGCCAGAACCGAAATTAACCCTTATAAATGAATCGGTTACAAAACGGTTATTTCGGTTTAAAGAGTTTGTGTTTGTGAGTTTCGGTACAGCGAAAAACATATTTTTCGGTTAAGGTTTCAGTTACGGTTACAAACTTCAATCGGTTTTAATCCCTGGATCGAAGTAATATTTATACTTATGGTATTTTTCTTCCCAAGGGCGACAAAGTGAGATCGGCGTACTATCAAAAGCTCAACGACATCTACATGAATCACACAAGAGCCTGTTGGTATGCCATGGGCAACTATCAGTGTCCGGGGGGACCGCCAAGGAAAGTCTTCTACGCCTATATGTCCGCCAATACCAGGGACATTATGCGGAATCGTGTTTGGAATGGCGAGTTCAGGAACATTCGACAGTTCCGTGACAATTACAAGGAAAAGCAGAACACCAAATAAAATTCAATTGTTTCTTTGCTTTATTTTTGTTTTGTTTTAAAATTGTAATAGTAAAAAATAAATTAGCTTTAAATTTTGAAATTAAATTTTTCAATACTTTTTTTTGTATTCAAAATAAAAATGTATATAAAAGTTAAGACTTCAATAATGTAATTTATAAATTATTAAAAATATGTATTTAAATTTAATTCATTAAGTTTTGTTATATTAAAAAACAAAAATTTGAAGTAAAAATGTTTCTTCCTTTTTATTTTCTTGAAATTTAACAGTAAAAAATAAATTTACTTCAAATTTGGAAATGGAATTTTTCAATACTTTTCAAAAATATGTTGTAATCCAAAATGAACATGTAAAAATACAAAAGTTAAGACTTCAATAATCTAATTTTTAAATTATTGCAAATATGTAGTTCCATTTTAATTATTTAAATTATGGTATATTTTAAGTGTTTCTTCCTTCTTTTGTATTGTCATAAACGTTAATAGTAAAAAATAAATTAACTTATAATTTGGAAATGGGATTTTCAATTACAGCTGTTTACCCATTTTTAAAACATTGTAATTTTAAATAAACACGGTTTATTCATAAATATGAAAATCTAGTCTAAAAATTTTCCATATTATCGTATTCATTTTAATTCATTAACCCTAAGCAGAGGTCCCACATATTTAAAATAGATTGAAAATTAAATTATTTCTTTCATTGATTGTTTTTGTTTTGATTTGTAATAGTAAACTTAAAAATTTGAAGTGAAATTTTTAATGGTAAATTCCATATTGAAAATACATTGTAATCAAATATCAAAATAAAATGTCCACATTTTTCAAAATGTATAATAATTTCATATAAATTAATTGCATAAATTAGAACTCGAACAAAATTAAAAATGAGTGTTTCTTCCCTTTTGTTTTGATCTGTTTTTAATCTGAAGTTAAATAAACTCAATTTAAAATGGAATCCTCAGTTGTAGGGATTCTTCAGACGAGAGACTCGCTTCCCGGTTATTCCTTTGCTGGCCATATAGGCCAGAATGGAGCGCTTTGTATGTGGTTTGAGGTTGCGCACATCAAACTCGAGCTCCTTGTTGGGAAACCCAAAGTTCATGCCCTCCAGTTGGTGTATCATGTGGATAACGTTGAGCAGCATAACACCATCCAATTGTTGCACCTTGATGTGCAAATCCAAATCCTCTTCGGCAGACATTGGCAACTGTGCTATAGCCATGGAAACCTCAGGTGATTTCATCACTTGTGGTTCATTCATGGACTGAGGAAGTGGAGTGCTGCTATTGTTATTATTGTAGTTCCAAGGCGCCTCCACATCCAACTCGGATGTGGAATCTGACCACACGGGAGGTTCGATGTTAGAACAATGCAACGGCACCTTTGCATACATATCCTCGAAAACATCCTGCAATTTCTTGGCCATCTCGTAGCACAGATGGTCAGCAGTTGTATACAAAAATGTGTTGGAGAATATTAAACGCACATCTCGAGCAAAATCTATGGCATTCAAATAAAAGTTCATGTTGAGACGATGCTTGATAGTCGACAGATCCATGGGCTCCTTAACAATATCGTGATAATCATATAGGCCCAGAAAATTGGCATCTATGGGATGATAAAATATCCAAGCAAAGCTTTTGCATCTCTTCGAGAACAAATTCCGCATGATCGCCTTGCAGGCGTTAATTTCCGGCGAGAACTTTACCCGTTTAGACATGGGATACATGATAATTAATTAATTATTTTAATAACTATTTATTTACTTGGTCAAATATTATTTATCAATGTTAACTTCAAATTGAAACACAATTTGACACGGAAAATTGAGATTTGAAGCACACAGAGTTGCATTGAATAAGTAAACTAGTGTGATGAAAACTTATCGAAACATCGATAGCAAATATAGAGATTAAGATGGATACAGAGGAGACCTCCAGCTCGGCATTATATTTATTCTGGACGGATCCTCTTTATCCATCTTCCTCAATTCCTCAGATCATCTATTGTGGTTTTGAATTTGTGAACTAGTGATGTGCAAATCCATCGAAATATCGATAACGTATAATATTATTTATTTATTTATTTATTTATTTATTTATTTATTTATTTATTTATTTATTTATTTATTTATTTATTTATTTATTTATTTATTTATTTATTTATTTATTTATTTATTTATTTATTTATTTATTTATTTATTTATTTATTTATTTATTTATTTATTTATTTATTTATTTATTTATTTATTTATTTATTTATTTATTTATTTATTTATTTATTTATTTATTTATTTATTTATTTATTTATTTATTTATTTATTTATTTATTTATTTATTTATTTATGAAGATTAATCGATAGTTCGATATTAAATTTGAGCTTGTTCAGTTCAAATAGTGTAATATCGTTTAATATCTGTAAATTATTTATTAATTAATTACATTAAAATATTCCTAAGATTTTATTTGAATTACAGAAATACCAACAATTAAATTATATGTTTATGCGTACTTCCAATTATGTTGAGGGTGGCACAGTAAATATGTTAAATCTGCAGATTTTGTAGACAGATACGAGCCAACGATTTGTGTGGTTTGCCAATTCCTGTCCAGAAATATGGTCAGCATTGGAATAGTTACGTCTGAATCGCAAGAAAAGCTCAATGAAGACATAGGGCAACTGGGAACTGGGATCCTCCAATTGTAGTTTAAGTTCTGGTTCCATTTCAACAAGTGCTTTTTTCATCGTTTCCATATCCGCAACCGTTTCACAATCGGCCACATGACGCAATCCCACCATGACCACATCAATGATGGCATACTTGAGTCCCAGAATCTTTTGGAGATGCACATTGATGGGAACCACTTGGCGTATGTCCTGTTTGCGAAATCGCAGCAATTCCACACAGGATTCGTGAGGGAAATTAATGCTCTCATTGGCCATCTGGTAATAGACATTAGAAGTCGAGAAATTATCCATTTTGTTCATATCACGCATACGCAGATTGTCCGTTAATGAGACAGCCACATGTTTGGATTCCTCCAGGAAATCATGCTCCTTAAAGTTGGGATCCCATGTCCATCTCAGCTTCAGCATTCGCAGCTTACTCAGGTAATACTTAAGTGGATTATACTTGTAGACGAGCTGTGGTGCAAACGCACTCTTCACCACCCTCACATTGCATCCTTCCTCCCCCTTGGGTGGTATTAGGAAACTCCTCTGATGTTGGCGTAGATGGAACTGTTCCCGAGCAAAAGTCGCCGGTTTAAGCGCTCCAGGCCATTTGCGAAATAGTCTCACAGACATTCTCCAATATTTCCTTTAATTTGAGTACAATTTTGAAATTTTAAAATGTCAATGAAAAGTCAGAGCTACTTTGTTGAATGAAAAAACTGATTAATCTATCAAACGTAACATGATTTAATAACTAAATTTGGTTCAATTTAACATACATATATTACTATTATACTATTAATTTTCTTTAACATCTTACTTCTACCATTTACTATCTACATCTAAATATATAATACTGCAAATTTTTTACGAAATTCCGAAATTTTTGTCATCTATACGTAAGTATTCAGTTTTCCACCTTGAGTTGCAGACCGTTCTTCTCGGGCTCGTAGAATTCATTGACAGCTGCCTCGACCATCCTACGGGTTGTTTTCTCGATTTCATCCCAACGTTTATCCTCCGGTTTTCCGCACATCTCAGCGTAGTATTTTAACTTTGGTTCTGTGTCACTGGAGCGGAGTGTGATTTCAAAACCATTCTTGAAGGTAAACGTGATCATCTGATTGATTTCACTAACTGGAAATATGGCCTTCTTTTTGGGTTTGCTGCTGTCAAATCCTGTGTTCAAATCCCGCACATGTTCAATCTCAAATTCACCACTCAGGATACTCTTTGGATAAGTATCCTTCTGACCATTTCCAAAGTTGCGAAGTCGATGGAAAATATTTCGAACCATGTTCGGATCATTACAAATCGCATACGACACGATGCTGGAGTGGAAGCCGTACTTCTCATAGATATCTCGGAGTTTCTCCTGCAAGGACATGCACTTCTTGCAGCGTAGATAACAGGCCATAGTTCCCACATGGACTGCAGCACTGATACCATCCTTATCAGGCACATTGGGGGACATCATGTAGCCGATGGACTCCTCAAAAGCAAACAGGACTTTCTTTCCAGCTTTCTGTTCCTCGATCACCTTGTTTGCGATCCACTTGAATCCGGTCAAGGTCTCATGGAAGGTGAATCCCTCTATGCTAGCCATAGATTTCAATATCTTTGAGCTGACCGTGCTGGCAACCATTGCACATTTAGTTAGATCCGGCTTTGCTGTATTCAACATGTAGAGTTCCAGTGCCCACCAACCTAGGAGTGCTCCCAACTCATTGCCTGTAAATAGTTTATATTCTCCTTGATCTCCAAGCTCGCCAATTGCCAGACGATCTGCGTCTGGATCATTTGCCAAAATGATATCACTTTCATTGGAAGTCGCGGTTTCGATGCACAACTTTAATGCTGATTTGCCCTCTTCGGGATTGGGAATGGGCACAGTGGGGAATTCTGGATCGGGTTCCACCTGTTCTTCCACAGGTAAAACTTCCTCAAGGTTAAGCTTGGGAAATGCCATATCGATAAATGCATAACCGACTCCATGCATTGCCGTATACGTAAAACTCACAGGACATTCGCAATTATCAACCAAAAGTTGACTCGGAAATTCCCGTTTCAGCGATTCAAAATACGCAGGAATAACATTATTATATGGATCGGATAACAATGCAAAATCTTTTATCATATCCGTATTCCAAGAAGTCTCTTTCGGTTCCAAATTCTCGAGTATGCTCTGATAGATTCCATTTTCATGTGCCGTCGTGATTTGAGCTCCATTTGTCCAATAAATCTGGTATCCACTGTCCTGTTTGGGATTGTGGGATGCAGTTACCATGACACCGGCTAGACAATTAAGTCGTAATATTGTGTATGGAACAAATGGAGTGGGAACGAAACGCTGAAAGAGATAAACTCGGAAATTGTTGTTCAGGAACACGGTGGCAGTTAATTCCGCGAATCGTTTGCTGTTGTGCCGAGCATCGTATCCAATGACGATGCCTCGATTGGAATGCATCAATTTATCCGAATACTGGTTGATTAAATAGGCACAGAGTCCTTGAGCAGTCCTGTAAAGTAATGGCAGGAAAACTTATTATCTTTATTAACTTAAAAAACTTAAATCTAAAGATACTCACTGCACAACGACCAAATCATTCAGCGCATTGAAACCAGCTCTCACCTCGGATCGTAATCCTGCAGTGCCGAAATTAAGTCTTCCACAGAGACTGTACCTTAACCTAATTCGAAGTTTAACAGTTTATAAAATTTATATGAAATGATAAATCATTTACTTACATTTCCCAATCTTGTGCCTTGACGGCAGCTTTAATTGTACTCAACGTCTCTGGATTACGATCCCAGGTGATCCATTTCTTGATTTGATCGTCCAGTCCTTGATCGCCAGAGCGACAATGAAGCTTCGCAGCTGCCGTATATCCTTTTCCTAGACCTGGAAATTTATGTTTCCATGTGCGCATGTGTTGACAAGGACCCAGAACTGAGGATTGCGGAATCTGCCCGGGAATCTCATTCTGATTTTTCCCTTTCGGGGCTGCCGATGTTTTCCTCAACAATCCACCAAAATTTAGAGATACTTGCGTGGAAATACGACCACAGAGTATCGGATTTACTAGCACCATTTTAAAAATATCTGTTTTGAAAAGTATAAATTTAAAGACATGAAAATATTAGGTTTGACTTGACTGAAAGCTTATCATTTAGATGTCAGTTATTAAAAGGTTTAGATGACTATAAATATAAATATCCCGCTTACCTAATATTAATAGTTAAGATGTCAGATGGTAAAATAGTATGAAGGACTAGATAAAAAATTCTTGTTTTGCATTTATAAATATGAATGACTAATAAACTTATTCATTAGCTTTCAGAAAGTGTAAATCTTTTTAAAATCGGTTGTGACATTATTCAGTAACGATCAAAACTGCAGAATCATCTCTAAAAAAAAAAAAACAATAAAAAATTAACAGATATCTGCAGATTTTAAAATTGTGTTGCGTCATACAAAACACGTTAAATAAAATCAGTGACAAAAAAAAACAATAAAAATAAAAATTTAAAACAGATTTTAAAAATAAAATAAAGTATCAACCTGTTGAATAATCTTAAGTATTTTAACGTTATATGGAACCCCATTTGTATCAGAAAACGTAGATTTCGAAATCTTTCAATTATCGTAAAATTTTCAGTAATTTATTATAGGAACAATCCAATATGCTTATACTAAGAATGAATAATTAGTTTTGGTCAACTGTTATTAGTTGACATCAAATAAAACAATAAATTTAATTTCTTCAAAAAATTAAGCTAAATATATTATTTATTATATATTATTTAAAGAACTATTTTTTGTATTATTTACTTAAGCAGAAATGTTTGTAATTTAATTTCCAAAACGTGGAATAAGGTTATGCCAAATATTTTAGGATTGTGCTGATCCATAATATTGTAAATTGTTAATCCAAAATTGTTATTTAGTCCTCTGGCTTGCGCTGCAGACCGTTCTTCTCGGGCTCGTAGAATTCTTCGACTGCTGCCTCGACCATTCGACGAGTTGTTTTCTCGAGTTCATCCCAACGTTTATCCTCCGGTTTTCCGCACATCTCGGCGTAATATTTCAACTTTGGCTCTGTGCCGCTGGTGCGAAGAGTGATGACAAAGCCATTCTTAAAGGTAAATGTGATCATTTGAGTGTTTTCATCAACTGGAAGTACGGGTTTCTTATCTGGTGTGCTGCTATCGTATCCTGTGGTCAGATCCCGCACATTTTCAATCTCAAATTCACCGCCTAGGATACTAGTTGGATAAGTGTTCTCCTGTTCCTCATCGAAGGTGCGAAGTCGATCAAAGATCTCTTTAATCATCGACTTATCACGACAAATGACATACGATACGATGCTGGCATGAAAACCGTACTTCTCATAGATATCTCGGAGTTTCTCCTGCAAGGACATGCACTTCTTGCAGCGTAGATAACAGGCCATGGTTGCCACATGAGCTGCCGCACTGATGCCATCCTTGTCGAGCACATTTGTGGAGACCATGTAGCCAATGGACTCCTCGAAGGCAAACAGGACTTTCTTTCCAGCATTCTGTTCATCGATTGCCTTGTTCGCAATCCATTTAAATCCAGTCAGGGTCTCATGGAAGGTGAATCCCTCAATATCCGCCATAGACTTTAATATCTTTGAGCTGACCGTGCTGGCAACCATAACACACTTGGATACATCGGGTTCTTCGGAACTCAATTTGTAGTTCTCCAATGCCCACCAGCCGAGAAGTGCTCCCAATTCATTGCCCGTAAATAATTTGTATTTCTTGTCATCTCCAACTTCGGCAATTGCCAGACGATCTGCATCCGGATCGTTGGCCAAGATGACCGGACTTTTCTTGGCAGTTGCCGTTTTGATGGCCAACTCCATTGCTGTTTTACCCTCTTCTGGATTGGGTTTAGGTGTGGTCGGGAATTCTGGGTCGGACTCAACTTGCTCGCGCACTGGAATAACTGGCTTCAGGCTGATCTTGGGGAATGCCAGCTGGATAAATGGATAACCAACGCCATGCATTGCTGTATAAGTGAAGGTCAATTGACATTTGCCATTCGCCTCGAGAAGTGTACACGTCATCTCCTTCTTGAGGGCATCGAAATAAGCGGGAACAACATCGTTGTAAGGATCACACAACATTTCATTGGCACAGAGTACGGTCTCATCCCAGGAATCCTCCTTTGGCTTCAGGTTGTCCAGTATTGCCTGATTGATTCCCTCATCATGGGGTGGAATGATTTGGGCACCGTTTGTCCAATAAATCTTATAGCCATTCTCTTGTTTGGGATTGTGGGATGCAGTTACCATGACACCGGCTAGACAATTAAGCCGCAATATTGTGTATGGTACAAATGGAGTGGGAACACAACGCTCAAATAGATAAACTCGGAAATTGCTGCTGAGGAACACGATGGCAGTTAGCTCGGCAAATCTCTGACTGTTGTAGCGACCATCGAATCCCACGACGATGCCACGTTCTGACCACATTGACTCTTCCGGATATTGTTCCATTAAATAGGCACAAAGTCCTTGGGCGGCCCTTTAAATAGAATGCCAGTTAATATCTTTTATCTTTCTTAATCTCTGACCAATCTTACTGTATAACAACCAACTCGTTCATGGAATCGAATCCAGCTCGCATTACACCCCGCAATCCTGAAGTGCCAAAGGTTATACGTCTACAAAGACGACACCGCAGTCTAAGGATATTATAATAAAGTTACAAATATATCAGATATATAGAATTTAGTGAACTCACACATCCCATTCTTCATTCTTGACAGCTTCCATGATCTGACCCAATGTATCTCCGTTATGATCCCATTTGACCCATTTCTTTATCTGATCGTCCAGCTCCTTGTCGCCCGAGAGCGGCATATTCCTGAGCTGGCATATTGCTTGGGGCATTGCATGACACATCGTGAACCGTCGGAAAAAATTTAGAAACTATTGTAAAGAAAATTTTTGAAAATTTAGAATTAAATGCCAGTCAGAAATTTTGATACACGAGCTTTGTGCTCGTGCTTGAAGAAGCAAATTCCTAAACAAATGAATGATAAGGCAATGATATTGAAATTTATAAATAATACGAAGGTTACTAAATAATGCTATCTTTCCATTAAAAAGTTAATATAACTCTGGTTCCGTTTTTACACATGTTTTCCTATTTTATTAAATAGATTATTTGTTGAAAATTTTTAAAATAGTAAAAGCAATTTTTAAAATAATTAATGATTATAATAAAGAACGCATTTTAACAGGAAAATTATAAGGAAATGATATTGAAATTTATAAATAATACGGAGGTTACTAAATATTACTCTCATTCCAATACTAAGTTTATGTACTTCTACATATATTTTAAAGAGTTTATATGGTGAAAAATTGTATGACAATAAGAGTAAATTTGTTAATAATTAGTGAGAATATTTAAAAAACGTAGAAGCAAAATTTTTTAAATAAGATAAAACATCTTGATTGCAAGATATAGTATATTTCTGTCAAACTTGTCTTAATAGTGGAATTTTTAAATTCGATTTAGATTTTATACATGCCAAAACTAAAATTTATATATATCGTTATTTATTCCTCTATTTTCTAGAGTAAACACACAAAAATAATCTTTATAAGCACAATCCAACACAAGGTCAAAGAGGCAAGGACACGCTCCCACAGGACTTCTCCTACATATTATTGTGTTAATCTAATAACATATGCAACAAACATATTTGCCAAACAGTTAATTATTCAAATATCCAGGCAAAAAATTATCATAATGAACAAGCCGGAAAGTCCGTACTAATTGTGACTCATAATTAGAGATAAATTAATTGCTGAGAGCAGGAAATAAAAATATAAATAAAATAGCAAGCTAAAAATGTAGACTATATAAATAGAATTGTTGTTGAAGGAATCAACTTGAAATAGATTAGATTGCATTAGTTAATCTAATTTTAGCACACATAATGCAAACAGTGCGGCTACTTATCGAAATTTAGGGGACCTTAGAGAGGTCTTTGGAAGTGACCCCAATCGAAAGAAATGACAACACAAATGTCAAAATATTTGGCAAGAGGTCAACCGCTAATATCAACTGGTCAGCCCGAAGTGGCTAACGGACAAAGCGAACAATCAGGGGGAGTCCCAATCCAACCCAACCGAACCCAACCACTCAACCAAACCACCCACTTATCCATTCATTCAAATATCCTTCCCAGCGGTTAGCATAAATTTTCCTTTGCAAATATTTCATTTGCATATTTTCGTTTGAGTTGTGTTTTTTATTGTTGCTCTGTTATTTTTTACTGAACATCTCCCGGGGCGACTGTTTGTGTGGTAAAGAAGTTGAAAATTTCGAAGATGTCAACACACATAAGGCAAATCTAATTCTCATATACTCGCTATACTCATATGCATCGATTTCAATATGTCTAAAATGTTTTTATTTAATTTGCAACCATTTTATGCGCTCGTTGCCCTCTGGATTTAAAAAAGGACACGACCCCATAATGGAACTAGCCTTGGGTCATATCCACTAGATATTTCATTATTTTAAGTATTTTTGATTACTCAATATATCCATATGTCAACAAATCCATCTCTAAGTTAACTTTTAAAATTTGTACCCTTGATTGATCGAGATTCGTTTGGTATAAACAAGTAAAAATTATATATTCGACAATAAGATACCCTTTACTTAATTAATTGTTGCTATGAATTTTAAATCTAGCATGGCTTTAAACTTAAAACAGTCATAACTGCAGTTATATTTATCTAATCTTGCTAAGATTAAGTAAACTGACTGAAAATCATAGAAAAAAATATAAACCAGCTAAAATGATGCTCTAACTTAAAAACTTTGCGTGTGGTGAAATTTTTCCCGAATTACGGAGGCGTAAAAGGAAGACGGAATCTTTTTAAAAACACTGTGAAAGCCAAAAAAAATTGATCTGAGTATCGATTTATATTTATAAATTATGTAAATAAATAATTCTTCATGTTACATATACCTTAACAAATGCAATATACCCTTGTGTTCTACGCGTAACGGGTATAAAAATAGACAAGCAAATTGTGCTCGCTGTTAACAGCGAATGTGCTCTGTTAAAATATCCCCAACTGCACTGTTAACATACCATCCACATCTTTACAGCAGTGAGCGACACTTTGGGTAATTGCTCTCCCACTCTCACTCGCTTTACAGGTAGTCCCGCTCTCTTGCTCTCACTCATTCTGTTAACTTAAGTGCCACACATTGCGCATTCTGTTAATGCTCTCTCTGTTAACGCTCTGCTGTTAAGTTGGGTAGGCAGCCCCAACATTTTATTGTGCCCCATCTTATTGCCAACACCTTTCAGCTTTCAGTACTGAGCCAGACTCGGAGTAAATTGGCAGCAAATTGGGAATTGGAATGCGAACTGGGGGAGAAGTCCTAAGAAAAAACGACGCTGTTAATAATTAGCGGTGACCCAGTTGGGGACACTGTAAAAGCTATTGGCCTGACCTTTGACACGACGCATTTAAATGCATCATTTATTAATGGGACTGATTACTCAGACTTCAGAGTTGGTCTTTAGCATCGGCAATCATGTCTTTCAACTTGCCTGTTATATCAAAAGTTGCATGCATCGTTTCTTATTGCAAATTATGCATTCACTGGCAACTGACAATTAGAGCTGTCCCCCCTTTTTTTGAATTTCCTAAGTGGAGTGGGAATGAAAACGCGGCAAGTGCTCCACTTGTCCAAGTCCAAGTCCATCTTGACTTGCAACAAGCTTCGATTTTATTTTTTTTATTTTTTTTATTTTTTCTCTTTCTGATTTTTGCTTTATTCGTATCTGCATCTTTTAACATGATATTCCTTTTAATATTGCCGATTCATTGACAACAACTTTGACTCCTGCCACAGTCTGGGATTAAACCAGTTTTCTGCTGCTTTTAGCCAACTGTCGAAGATAGAAGAAATTCATATGCAAGCTTACTATATTATTATGTATATTTAATCTCTCTCTCTTTTTCTTACTCTCTTTTTTATTCAATTTTTTTTCGTTCTAAAAGGATAATTAAATTAAATCCCTTTTGTCTGCAGTCAGGCGATTAAGCCCAGACAGGCAGTTGACAAAAGAAATTATAGATACATCTCATCAGCTAAGGGCAGGTGGAAAAAGAGGGGAACTACACTCGGCACCTTTTTGCAAAGGTAAACAAAATGTGTGAAATGTCGCTGCCAATATATGTACATATAGAGTATATAAAAAATACATAAGTATATCTATATCTGGCATTCAATACTAAAGCTTAAAAAAGCGGCTATATGAAAGAAAATACAGGCAAAAAAAGCATCAATTCTCCACGCGGAGAGGCTAACAGACAGGACAGCTACAGACAGCGACAGAGAGGACAGTCAGGACAGACAGGACAGTCAGGACAGACAGGACAGACAGTCGGACAGGACAGACAGTCACATGTCAAACATTCTTTTGACACTTTGTCATAGCATCTCGCAGTGACACTTGTCAGCAGTCGGATTTCGCATTCGCATTCGCAATTCTCTCGCATTTCATACTGGCGTCCTTCACACTCCACTTCCACTTCCCTCTCCCTATACCCCCCACCGTTCCCCCTCACTCATCACTTCACAGTTGATTTATAGTATGTACGAGTACTCGTATATCCACACATCCACAATTCACATTTACTTATGAATCTTTTTTTGCGAATTCAATTTTCCTAATGATATTTGTTGCTCCTCTCTGTACGTGGCATTTTCCCCATTTGATTTTCGTGTCCCGATAAACTGGCAACTTGTTTTATAATAGTGGAAATAAAATAAGTAAAAGATGAACATTATTTTATTTTGAAATGTTTTTAAGAAATTGCTTATTATTAATAAATTACCCTTCATGCGTACTTGATTATTCATAAATCTACTTTTAGAACTTGTAGAATAACTTTTGGAAAATTAATGGAAATAAAATAAGCAAAATAGGAACTTGATTTAATTTCAATTGTTACTAAGCAATTATTTATTATTAACAAATTACTAATTTATGTGTTCTAGATTATTCTTAAATATAATATTTATTTATTTATTTATTTACATAAAATGAAACAAGTCTCGATTGGTCGAACAGTAGAGAAAGATTTTCAGGAACTCCTGAGCTCAAGGTCTTGGTAGAACTTTGAATCAATTTAATAAAAGAAAAAAAAATTTCTAAATTCCATTTTTCATATATTTTTTAAACAGAAAATAATTGTTTTAAATTTTTTTATTTATTTCCTACATTTTCAAGGAAACAAACTTAATATTTGATTTTATTACTGATTTCTTACTGCTTTAAAACAACGATAAATATATAACGGTAATATATATATTAACAACAATAATAATAAAATAAATAAAAAGAGCACAGTACTTTTTTTAAGACCGGGATAAAAACAATTTGCTGTTGTGTTTTATTTTTTCTTCATACTTAAAGCCAAACAAATTTAAAAAAAGTTATTTTTAGTTCTTCAAACTAAATTAACCTATGGAGCTTTATGATTTTATTATTATGTTATCAAATTTTTTCAAAATTAAACTGAAATAATATTATATTATAAATAGTAAGGTAAAAAAATAAGGAATTTTATTTTTTTTTTGTATATTTTAATGAATTCTTGAATATTTTTAAATCTTTATTGAAACACCTTTCACACAGACAGACTACACCCTTACTAAATCGCAAGCTGCTCTTCAGCTACTTAAAAATTACATGTTAAAAGCTTACCAATACAAATGCAAAGTGAAGCAAAGTTAAAGCTATTAAAATGATCTATAAATCTTGCTTATCATCGAGAGTAATATATATAAATATATAGTGGCTTAATTAAGCTAACTGAAGAGGGTATAAGATGTGCTATCAACACGCAGATGGATAAATAAACCACAATGAAAGTTGCAACAATTTTTTGGGGCTAACACAATTAGCGCTTGAAGGCTAAGAGCAGTTTTCTAGTTAACCACCACGCTGACGGCCATTTATCAGGGCATCTAATCTAATCCTTTTACTGGTCAAATAAATTAAAATGAAAAGCCTTTTTCGGCAGCCGCCACAGTGCCCACTAAATTACACCAAACATAATTAACCTGTAGACTGTGGCAACAACCGGCGACGTCGGCAGCGACTGCGACTGCGGCAGAGGCAGAGACATATACATATAGTGGGTATCTGCTGGCTGGGCACTTTATTAGGCCTTCGACCCTTGAAACGGAAGCTGAAATGAGCGCAACGAGGCTGTGAAAAAGAGACGAGCCTCCATTTTCGAGTAGGCACTGGTAAATTACAAAATGGCGCAAATTATAGCGTAGCCGAGAAGGAGAAATAAAGGGAAGGTGTAAGAGGAAGAGGAAGGGGAAGAGGAAGAAGGAGAAGGAGAAGGAGACGTCGCGTCGCGCTGCGGCGTTGGCCATTTCCGTTCGAAGGCATTTTTCTAAATGAAGTTTGCAAGTAATCATGAAAAAGGTAATTTAATAAAAGCAAAATCGAGAAACATAAAACTAATTTACGGATCTGAAATTGCTTGTGAAAAGCTGAAAATTCGAAGGATGCCGCCGAAAAAGTGAGTTGAGAGTTTAACAATTTGGAGCCGACTATACACTGTTAAAAAAAACGATTTTTAAAGTCAAGAATATTATCTTAAAAATTTATATTTTTTAAATAAGTTGTATAATTTATTTTGAAAGTTAACAATATTAAAATAACACAATCGTACTATCATATTGTTTGTCTCTTAATATAATAATAAGAACGATATATATTTAAAATTTTAAAAATATATTATTTTAAACTGATAAAAAAAACGATTGTATTTCAAATTTAATTTTTTTTAAATAGTACCACTTTAAAAGAAAAAAATTTTCAAGTAACACAATCACACTATCATATTGTTTTTCTCTTAATATAATAATTAGAACGATTAATATTTAATAATTTAGAAATATAAACTTAATTTTTTTAACTAATTCAACTTTAAAAGAAAAAAATATTCATATAACACAATTACACTATCATATTGTTTTTCTCTTAATATAATAATTAGAACGATTAATATTTAATAATTTAGATATATAAATTTAATAATATTCTCACAAAACACAAATTTCTTTAACTGTTTAGTTGGTTTTCGAGCTTTTGAAGTTCAAGGTTAAGAATGGGACCACTTAGAATTTTGGAGATGGAGCAGAAGATTTGCCAGAAGATGTAGTTGAAGTTGGATTCAGTCAGACGTAATAATGTACTTCACATGCTCATAAGTGAGCAACTTAAAGAGCTCGGGCGATTCAATAAAGGCTAACAAAGCAAATGGATAAGCTGCTGTCCACTCGTAAACTATTTATATATATATGTTATGTGTGTATGTATCTATTTGAGGTAGAAATTGGAGGGAAACTGTTGAGAACGGGTAAAGTCCACACACGGCAGCACAAAACATGTCCAGCCATTTCACACAGCAACTATAAGCTGCTCAAGAGAAATGGAGAAACTTGCTGACACACACACACACACACACACACATTCCCCCTCCCTCCTCCTCCCCCTAACCCCTTGACCAACCGCACGTATGACAAAACAATTTGGGAAGCTTACATATTCTATTTTTCTTGGTTTTTTTTATATATTTTTTGTGGTTGACTCCTTTGGCTGCCATCCAACAAAAATATTTGCAACAAAATGTTACAAGGCCAAGAACTGCAGCAAATATTGTAAATGCTAAAGGACAACATGTTAAAGTTTAAGCAAATACATGTGTCTCTCTCTCTTTTTGGCCAAAGTATCCTCTTCTTTTTCTATGTTGGCGGGCAGTGACCGACATTGGCTGCAATTTTATGCCAAGCTGATTTTCCAGCCAACTTGCGCCACATGCGAGCCGAGTATTTAAGCCAACTTTCAAGAGTCAATGCAACCTTATAAACTGTGTGTGTATGTATAAGTATCTGTGTGCATGTCCTGTGCACATTTTCCTCGATTCTTTTAAATCATTGAATGCCACTTTAATGCCATTTTACGAGTACTCCGTATTTCGGCTCCATTCAAGTCTCCTCTTTTAAATAAAGTTGGCTTTAGTAAATAAACTAACTAGTTGCTAAGCCTATATTTTGATTGCATTTTTCTGACATTTTCAAGCTCATTCAACAGCTTTGACATACAGTACGTATACTTGATAAAATTACGCATACGCCACACTGCACAACAACTTTATTTTAATTAAAGAAATTTTTGAGTGAGAAATCAGAATTTTATATGTATTTAGTTGTAAATTTTATATATTTCTTGAACTTCACTTTCGTTTGGCATATGTGCAGCATTTAGTTGAGTAAAATAAATGTTGGCATACAAAGATGTGACTATTTTTAGGCATACATATTTTCAAGGCAAACACACAGCAGTCAGTTGAAGCCATGGCTAAAAGTGGAACCTCAGTAGCTAAAAGAAAGACATACAGCAAAAATTAAAATCCATTTTAATTTCTATTATGCAAATTTTGTCAAGTGGCTTCGTCAACTATTCTACATGAAATGCCCGCAATGTTGAAGCACACATGGAGAGATACCTGTACAGGTCGCAAGTGGTCTAGTCGGACTGGAGCTGTGCCATGTTCTGAATACATGCATAATAATGTCATTTAGGTGGAGGCCTTCCTTCAGCAGGGGAGTTAACTCCGCTTTCCGCTACCCTGTTCCCCTCTTAATGCCCGACTGAGTGGCTTTGTGTCTTGGGATCGTCTCGACACTGAGTTGCATAGTATGTCGCGGCCATGTCAGCAGCTGACCCAATTTTTGGCCAGTTTTAACAGCTTAATTTTGTTTTAGCCAAAATTTAGTCAGCGCACTTGCATAGTTAATTCAATTCGGTCAACATTATATTTATGAGAATATTGCACAAAGCGTCCCAAAGCAGCCCAATTTAAAGCAAAGTGACAGAGACAGCATGTGTGTGAGAGTGGGAGAGAGTGCAAGAGAATGGAACAGCAAAGCAAAGTGGGTCAAAATGAGAAAAAATGCGGCGCATTTCTCGCGGGTGACAGGCACATAACGCAACAGAGTCAGAGTCGGAGTCAGTGAAAATACACTGACAGAAAATAGGTTCTAAGATCAAGATTTTGGTCTTAGAACTAAGAAAAGCATTCTTAAAGTCATCTTGATTTTAAGAATATTTAAAATTAGACTATAATAAATAGGATTAAAAATTCGCATATTTTTGTGAAAACAAATTCAAGAATAAGAATAAATGTTTTAATTTATACGCTAGTTAAAAAACAAACAACAACCACACAGCAATTGCTCGATTTGCGACGCGGCGCATAGAGCCATAAAAGTGTTCATTTTTCTTTAATTGTGAATTTAATTTGTAGATGTTGTAGTAATGCTCTCGACTTAAAACTTCGTACCCACCGCTGTTATAAACCAAACAGTTTTAAATAGTCATGACAAAAAATATATCTATTTGGCAAATATTAAATTTATAAAATTTTTATTGTTGTTTTATTCTAATTTATATATGTACATGCTTTCTGGCTTGGTATTTTTATAAATATCCCTTTAATACGGGACTAAAATTGGTTATATATAAAAATATATATTTTATTAACAATTTAAAATTTGTGTTCTTCTATTAGATTAAAATTCTTAGTATTATTAATTTGATCCTAAAATTATCTTATCTTAAAAACAAAATATGTAAGATGAATGTTCTTGACTTTAGAAGTTGGTAATTTTTTTCAGTGTACACCATGGCACATGCGAGCATGTTAAATGGCGCCCTTGCCACGCCCACGTTTATGCCACAAGGGTGGCTCGGCGGTGTCAGCGGTGTCAGCGTCGGCACTTTGACATTTTTGGAGCAGTGTGCCGCAAGCGAAGCGGAGGCCACGCTCGAGTTTAAGTTTCAGTTTGAGTTCATGCGGTGGCGCCTCGCCTGAAAGGCAAATCATGTGCCACGGCCTCAACCGACAACATGCAAATAGAATAAATGGAGCAGCAGTGGCCCAAAGGATCCCCAAGCAACCCAGAGAAGTCAGGGAGACAACAGGAGACGGAGCTGGAGCTGAAGCAGCTGCGACATTGATTTCGCATTTGACATTCGCAGAGGCGCGAATCATTTTACGTATGTTGCCGGCGTTTCCCTCGAAATTCTGTAATAAAATTTTATGAGCGACGCCGGCGACGCGGTGTCAATTTTTTATTGTTATTCGTTCGCCTTCTCCATTGAGCGGCATCATAAACTTGAAATCGATTAGCCAGGAGACAGGAGACAGGAGCAGTTGCTACCACGTTGCACGATACGAAAACTCAAAAGCTCAAGTGACAAAGTTTTATTTTGATTTATGACCTGGAATCATGAAAACGCATAGAATTGAATCGTATCGCCCAAAATGCCAAGAAATCAAAGTCATCCTCGTGCCCAAAGATACCAAATAAATCACATAAATTAAACGCAGTCCAATGCAATTTTACTTTTACAAAAGTTGCCAAAGTTCCGCACGGAGGAGCCTGCAGAGCCCGCAGAGTCTGCAAATCCTGCGACCAGATTGCTCAACATTTTATGATGCGGCTAAAGTTTGTGTTTTGTATACCACGCAATTCAGTGCAACAGTGGGTTGTATGAACAAAGAGAAGTCGGATCATTTCTACACATTAAAGCATATTCAATAAAGTATTTTTTAAAATATATTTAATTGAAATCAATGATTTAAATAAAAACAAAATTAATTTCTTAATTAATCTTTATTCTTATTTTATATAATTTTATTCGAAATTTCTCGTTTTAATATTTTTTTTAATAAAATATTGGCAACAAATTTCAACTAAATTAATTTTTAATTTTTAGGATAATTAATGCAACTTCGATTAATTAAAACGACTATATTTAAAGTCTTTTCAAAAATCAGAAAGAATATTTTTAAAACTAAACAACATTACAATCGCCTCATTTATTTTTTTGGAGTACAGTATTATATCTGAAAACTAAGCCATATTAAATTGCAATATTTAGTAGTTTCCTATGACACCACTGAACATATTTTTCCTAGTTTCGGGCCAAGTTCCTAATTACACTACGAAGTATATTATAGTCGACTACCCTTAATTTAGTTAATTTCTTTACGTCTTTTATAGATCTACTCAGCTTTTTATGAATTTAGTTTAATGGCATTTGATTTGGTTTTCGGATTAAAAGTATTTTGAATTGAACTTTGAACATCTGAAGGCAATTAGCTGCATATTATGGCGTAAGAGTATTCAGATAACAAATAAAATTGACAAAATTGTTCATTAAGTTTCCACTTCCGATTTACAGACAGCTGCGATTTTCCCCTCAACAATCTGAAGAGATCCCACTCCTTATAATATGTATATGTTGATAGTCAGTGCTATTTGCACGTAAATCGTTTGTAATTTACCCAAGTTAATAATAATAATAATAATGCTGATGACGAAAAAGAGAATATTCGACTAGAGAATACTCTATAAATAAAAACAAGAAAACAAAAAATATATATACTCATTAAATATTATATTAAATTAAATATAATCATGAATATATACTTAAAAGTTGAATTTTTACTAAATGTTCCCCTTCGTGATAATGTCCCTAACTTGCTCCTTTTTTATGTTTACAGGGTATAATTATGGGTACTGTGAGCATGTGTGTGTGTATGAAAATTGACTTCTTGGAAACGTTTTCCGTGCCTCACTTTCCCTTCCTTCCCCTCTCAACATTGCTCCTGGACATTTGCCGTAAGTGCGCACAATTTTCTTATTGTCGAGACCATTTTTTTTGTTGAGACCGTGTCTCTGTAGTCCATAACATGCACAAAAAACATAATTTTTGGCATTAAAATCAATTTTCATCGTTCCCCAGACACTGTCACTTGTGGAGCTCGAGGACTTTCCCTATTTCCTGGCCATAGGGAGTCAATTCAATGGCAGCCCATTCCATTCTATTTGACATGAATTGGTCGCATTGTCGTGAGAATAATGCAAATAGTAATTTCTGGGATTGCCTTGTGTCCAGGCAACCAGGAACCATCTACAGATTTTTGCCTGTGACTGGCTAATGACAATGCCACCATTTCCATTTATTTTTGTGATATTTTTGCCAGATATCTATGTATACAAAATTGAAGGTTAGACTGTGGTTAGTTCCTGTTGATGCATGACATCATTATGACTTTAATATTAAAGATTGTGGCTGTAAAAATGTTCCTTCTGTTGATAAATTCATTTTGCAAAATCAATTCCTTAAAGGCTTACCGAAAGTGTCAAAGCGGTGGAAGAAGTAACTCAAAAGGGCTGAAAGGAATGTAATATACATTACAAAATAATATAAATGGGAAATAAGAGTAAGTATACCAAGCCGCGTGGGCGCTCGGTTGAGGGATTTGGTTTTGTGGGTTGGGTTTGGGTTTGGGGACTTAAGGGAACGCTAAGGGAACGTGTGAAAAATGAAAGGAAATGCCGCGACGCTGAGGCGGAAATGAAAAATGCACGAAAAAGAAAAAACGGAAATGCTACCAACGGCGATAAGAATGCTTAACAGCAGCAACAACAACAATAACAAGTAGATGAAGTACAAGAAGTAAATAAACAAGAAAACAAACAGAAACAACAACGATACTTCACAGGGAAAATGCATTAAAATTGCACAGTTGGTCGAAATATGCAACTACGAGGACATTTTTCACTTACCTTATACTGCTTTTATTATTATTAATGTGTGAAGGTTTACTCAAGTCAAGTACTCACGTTAAAGGATCTATAACATTAAAATGAAGTCCTCAGTTGGACATGTAAAGCGTTCAATTAAAGAAGCCTACGATTCACTTGATTTGCGCTAATTGCAAAGCTGTAAAATCCTCTAACAATGACAAAAGGGAGACTGAAGACGAAAATAAAGCCTATAAAGAATTGGAACGTGTTACGAGTATGTACAATGCATGGAACAGACAATGAAGAATGTGAAGAATGTGTATAGTCCAGGCAGCTGAGACTGAGACTGAGACTGTGCCCAGATTCAGAATCAGACCCAAACCAAGACCCATTCCCATTCCCATTCATAATTCATGGTCCCCGAAATTGCTGCGTGTTTGTTTGGCTTTTTCACACCAAACTTTTTAGCTGGCGTTGTCTGACTTGAGTCTGATGGGGTTGAGAGGCTTTAGGACCGTAACAAAAGCAACGTCAGAGCAGCCCAATTGTCACGAGAACGTTCCAGAAATGAGTCATTAAGCAATAAACAAAGCACTTGGTCGAAAAAGGGGGACAAAACAACAAAAAAAAGGAGAGAAAATCAGAAGAAAAGAAAACAAAAATTTGCACACGCGCTATCAATTTGTACCCAACAATGGGAGAATGTTCAAAACTCCTTTCGGCTGGCGCGTGCCGGCAATCAAAAATAATAAACACCCCTAATTTTGAGATATGCAAGAGGAAATTCATTGGCCTTTGTCCGCTTTTGGGGAAGTGTCCTTCTCGTTCCGGCTGTGTCTCATTAAAATCAACACCAACATCAACACGAGAATGCGTTGATGATATGCCAGACATCTCAGCCATCATTAATATTTGGCGCTTAGGCAAATGCAGCAGCATTTTCCCCTCCCCTGCTGCCCGCAACCATCAACATTTTCCTGGCCACCCGCTGCGCTGCCTGCTGTCATGTATACCCGCTCCCTCACCCGCTCCCTCTCCTCTACACACACAAACACAATGCCAGGATGACGCATTGTTTCATCCTGTGCGAGGCGACACAGAGATTTGGATCTTTGCGCCATTGTTTGCGAGCATCGAAATAATGCCGTTTCATGCATATGCATTCACGAATAGAATACGAGTATATGGATGCTGCCACACTGAATATACATATACATATAGTACTCATATATATGTATGTATGTGGCAATGAGCCTAGACAATCAAACTTGGTATCACTGTGTGTGCCAGCGAATAAAATTGCACTGTTTAATATGCATATGCATCACGTATTCGCTTATGCATACCATCAAAAAGATTCTCACTAATTTAGCCGTGCTGCAAAGTCTGACAAATGAGAATCATTCAAAAAATTTAAATTCAAATTCGAAATTTGTTAACCAGCAAAATGTCACATACTTTGAGGCTGCATTGAAATCGCTTGCAAAAATCATTGCATACTTTCAAGAGCAGCTTTAAAACTTCTCGAAGGACATATTTTCAAAAGCGATAAAAACAATTTCATACTTTCAAGCGCAGCCTTTAAAATTTGCGGAATAAAATATTTTTAAGGCAACCAAAACTGTTTCATACTTTCAGGCGAATCTATTAACTCTAGTTGAAGGATATTTTTTAGTTTTAAAGCTTAAAAGGTTGTATTATCCTAAACGCACACACTTAATTTATGTGTTCCTCAAATTTGTGGAGATTTTAATAACAATAGCTTTCGAAAACAATCGAACAGAGTGTTAGTGTTCCTGCAGTATCATAAATTTCCTTTTTCAAACCTATTTTCAAACTCACAAGATTTCAACAAAATTAATAAGTTTGTTAAAATTTTATAAATACTACAACTTTTAAATTTAAAAACATTTTTTAATAAATAGCAATCAATCAGAATGTTACTGTTCCTGAAATATCATTAATTTCCTTTATCGAACCTATTTTCGGAGTCACAAAATTTCAAACAAATTAATACATTTTTTAACATTTTATTAATTCTACAATTATTTAATATGTATACATTTTTTAAAAAATATAAATATAATATAATATAAAATGCATTTAAAAGTATAATTTTAAAATATGATTTGAATGATTTAAAAATATGACATTTGTAAGCTTGATTTTTGGCACACTGAAAAAAGCTTCTTTTTATTTTTGGTTTGTTAAAGATTTTTGAAATATGCCTGATTTAGAAATATTTTATTTATATAATTTATTTTACAGCGCTGCCTTTAAATCTAGTTAAATAAAACTCATTGAAACTCCATGGTAAATAACATAGAAAAAGTGCTTGAACATCATTTGATTGATAGATTGATATTTAAGTTAAATAACTGGCCAAGGAATCTTTTTGTATTGAAAGTTAACAAATGGAACTTCTGCCACAATGTCAAATAAAACATCAGTGTTACCTGAGTGCCCCAATATCATTTTGTTTTTTGTATTATTATTTTGCAGCACTCGCACTTTCGGTAAGAATAAAAGCACTTATCTAGCTCTCTTGTTATTTAACTAGCTATTTACTTCGAGCAACAACAACAACAACAAGGGCAACAATGAGGCAGCTGATGTCCTTTCTCTCCCACCTCACTTGTGGTTTGTATTTGGTCGAAATGCTTTCGAGATCCAAGTCTAGAGTCTCGAGTCTCGAGTCTCCAGTTAACTTGGTCGCGTCCGTTCAAGCATTGCGCTATTGGTTTTCCCCTTCGATGCGTGCTAAAAGTGTTTTTCTTCTCTTTTGGAGTGTGGGAGCTTGAAGCTGGAATTGCACGGAACCTGCAGAAACCTGAGTAAACAGCAGTAGAAACAATAACACCAACAACAGCAACAACAACTCCAACAGCAACAGCAACAACAACAATGACAAGCACTTAAAAACTGGCGCTTTGAACTTGAGATTGTTGTTGTTTTTGTTGCCCATGGTGTGTGTGTGTGTGTGTTTTTGTTGGCCATGTTATTGCTACGCTGGGAGGCACTTTTCACTGAGGTTGTTGTTTTTCTTTGGAGTGGAAATTTTCTTACAGCTTTATGTGCAGTTTCAAGGTCGGAACGCCTTTGAAGTGGTCAAGTAAATAGCTAGGGAAAATGAAAATTGAATTTGCATTTCAATGAAACACAAACTGCGGTTTCTATTTGACCTGAACAAGGTTTCATATGAGTACTTGTATTTATATTCATTATGAAATATCATTATTATAATAAATACATCGATATTTAGAATTCAATCAATCAGACGTTGCAGCAAGCGAGTTTTCACTGTACACAGACAAATTATGCACTTTGAAGTGTTTGTACACACAGAAAGGATTACAATTGCAAACTGCAGTTGGGCAAAATGCTTTTGGCCAGCTGCTGCCTGTTGACTGGTTAAATTTAAGGACTACAACTATGAGTATAAAATATTTGCAATTTAATTAAACGAAATTAAACAATCTTGGCAGCATTTGTGCAAACATGTGTGGCAATTGTGCTTGTAATCTAAATTTGTAAGTTTCCCATCTAAGATTTCCTTGCACTCCTTTCGACCATCTCTAACTCCTGGCCAGATGCAAGTTTTCTAGATTCGTTTCTGTGGCAATTGCTGGGTAACTTTCTGTGAATGTCTTTGCCTGGCGGCACCAGCACCAAGGACCAAAACAAGGAGCCAAGAAATAGTTTCACGTCTTGCAAAATTCAAACAAAACTGGAAGGAAGCAATAAATGCAAAGCAAACTTTTCTTCTTCTAATGACATTGATAAAGGGACGCACAAATAAAATGCAAAGAAGACTGAACTGAAAATCAAAATAAATGAAACTATAAATCGATTTCTATACCTATAGGTATTCATTCATTGTATTATTTATTCGTCCATTCATTTATTCATTCATTTATTTATTTATTTATGCAATAAGCATTAGCATTGTAATGCAAAATATTTGCATTGCTGCATTACTTGAAAACTTTTTAATGAATTTATATTCTTGTCAGTATTTTCAACCCACCGTTCGTTCAATTTACGGCATAAGACAAGGAAAAACATAAACATGCAACTAAATGTGAGTCAAGGGAAACAAACAACCAGCTGAATTTACCAGCTAAAGTTTAATCCAGGTGTGGCAATAATTGAAATTAACGCGATTTTGGGCCAAGCTGATGGAGAAGCTTGTTTCCTTCAGTTCAGGTTCAGTTATTGGGGTCAGGACCCAATTGAATTACAATGAACTACCACAAATAATTGGCCACACAGCCCGATTGTCGACCAAGCATGTCATATTCAATTAGAGCTAATTAGGCAATTTTCTAATGGCCATCAACCGATAGATATACAGAGATAGAGAGAAGCTCCTACTCGTACCCAAGGATCCAGGAATACACGAAGCACGCATAGAGAAATGCAAAATTAATGCGCTATTACATAATTTGATCCTTATCGTTGCAGATGCTCTACGCATATTAATTAACATTGGACATTTGATTGTCTGACAGCAGACAAACTGCAACCAAGTGGGAGACCAACAAACAGTCTGTTGGCCAGAAAATGCAGACCATGAAAATGGGCTTACTAGACAGAAAACTTGGCCCACAAGTCCTTACAGTGAATGCAGTCAGCATGGAAACTAAATCGATTAAAGACATTATACTTGCTTGTTAACCAACTCATTTAAATGCGAATGCCTCACTTGCATATACCCTATAATTTGTCACTTATTAGTCATATATTCCCAAACTGATTATTTGATAATTAACAGGGATTAAAACCTTAACCGAAACCGTAACCTTTAACCGATGAAAACCGATTGAAATTTGTAACCGTAACTGAAACCGTAACCGAAAATATTTTTTTTCCGCTGTATCGAAACCCATAAACTGATACTCCTTGAACCGAAATAACCGTTTAGTAACCGATTCATTTATAAGGGTTAATTTCGGTTCTGGCCGTCGCAGCTACTGAGCAACTTTGATACCTTTGAACTGCCATAACTTTGTCAAAACTCAATCAATTTCCATGCGCGATGTAAATTTAATCATGATTTTATTTCTTAATTCGTTTTGCATTTAAATTTTGTTCATTTTGAAAATTCGAAATTTTCAAAATTTTTCGAAAAATGATAAGGGGTAACACTGTAAAATTTCTAAAAAATTCGATATTTTCGAATTTTCAAAATGAACAAAAATTTAAGTGCAGAACGAATTTAGAGGTAAAATTATGATCAAATTTGCATTGCTCATGAAAATTGATTGACGTTTAACAAAGTTATGGCAATCCAAAGTTATTAAAAATCTGTAAAATCAAAATAGTTAAAATTTTCAAACCAAATTTATATGAGATCAAATTATAATAAAATCGACATTACGCTGAACCATTCCAGTAACCATATAGCATTATTTTCCAGGCTAAAAGGAGCTTAAGTCTTTTTTCATGGAAAACATTGAATACAGCTTCTTATTTTGGTCAACAGAAAATGTTAATTTATTTGTATTTGTGAACCGAAACCATACTGGTATTTTTAAACCGAAACTTACAAAAAACCGATAACCATTACGAAACCGATACTCCAAGATTTTGCATAACCGATAACCGAAAATCTTAATTCGAGCATAACAGAAACCGTAACTGAAACCGATTTTCATTTCGGTTTTATTCCCTGATAATTAATAATAATTTTTAATTTCGAATAACAACCGTTTCAATCAGTATGCATATGTTTGTGATTGTATTTTAATTTATACCTTGTGGGCAACCGCAGCTCGGATTTCAGATTTCAATTTCCAGACTATAGAAAATTGTATATTGTATATTGTATAAATAAATGCATGTTCGAGTTTATTGGAGTAGCTGTCAGTGGCTTTCTGTTTACAAACTGATAATTTGACACACAAATAATATTAAAGTGTCACATTCACATGATGTCGTTCAATTAATTTATAATAAATAAATAAGTAAAAGTAGCGCACAAACATTCATAATTTTTTTGTGTCAATATGTGTGTGTTAAAATCATTTACTCATACACATATTCATATACATATATTCACTGAGGGACACACGGATGCATTTCTGACATCACATTTAATTAATTTAATATGAATTTTTAAACAACATTAATATCGTTAATTTCATGATTGAGCCAATTTTCATTTGCCCATAACAGTTTCGGAATAAATACCATAAGAAATACTGTCTATTTTTAATATGCGCAATGTGAAATACTCTTTATATTTAAAAGTAAATGTCAATAACATAAATGCTGTTAAATTAAATAAATGGGGAGAAACATTTATCGACAAAAACTAAAAGTTTATTCATACTAAAACTTATAAAATATTATATATAATATATACACAAAACAGCTGCATACAAATTTTGAGCTGGAAGGGTATAAAAATAATATGGTAGTATATTTTTCACATTACACAAATATATTGAACATAACATAACCCTGTCATACCCTGTAAAAGTCAAATGAATAAATGACATTTCCGGTTAAATTCATGTTCCGATAATTTTTTATTGCATACTTATGTGGGCATTAAAGTTTTGAAATAAAAACCCTGAGTTAGATATACCTGCCATGATTAAAAGCTGCGCATCTTTAGTCAACGCATTTAAATTAAATCAAATGTCAATTAGCCAATTTGTTAATGTATTAAAATTGAAATGCCACTCAAGGCTATTTGAAATATCAATTTAACCTGCCCCAATACATTTCAATGGTTTAACTAATTGTTTAACCATCATAAAGTATCAGAAGAATGCACATTTGATTAATACGACTAATTGGCAGGATATAAAAAAAGTGAGAAAGTATGAAACTATGAAAATGTCAGTCAACTGATTGTTTTATCCCCCCAAGCGGATGATGACAGGTCACATCATGGGGTAATGTCATTCCCAGGACAACACACTGTGAACAAAGAAAATCGTGGGTGAGTCTGTATATGAATGTGTTTATCTAAATGTGTGTGTGTGTATGTAATTGTGTGTGTGTGTGTTTTTGTGTCTGTGTCGTATCCCGTGTCAAGCCATTCACAAGTCAAAGGCACGCAAGTTTCTGACAGGACAAAACAGCAGGATGCCCCGGATTCCATTAAACTGAGGCGTTTTGCTTGGCGTTGTCTCTTCATTCCCTTCAATTTCAATTCCAAGATTTCATCACCATTGGGTTAATTAATACCAAAGATGTTGAACATGAGATGTCATCATGCTTCAACCTGACTCCAGGCAAAGTCTTCTTAGATTAGTTAACTGCCTTTCATTCTGAGAATCAGTTTCTCAATTAGCTTTTATTCTACGATTATAATCTCTAAATTTAAGTGTTTATTTGTGTATATTTTTCTTAAAGGTATTTCGTTAAAACTCTAATAAATTCTTTGGAACGCTTTTCAAGCCAATTTTGATGAACGTTCCGCATTTCGAGCGCAATCTCCAAAGGTTCCTTAAATTTCTTGAGGCTCTTTAATTCCTGCAACTTTTCCTCCTTAATGAAGGTTGTGTCATTTTCGGCCAAAAGCAAAGTTAAGCTTTTTATAAGCTTAGCATTCAGTTTGTCACTGCAAGATAAATAATACGTTCAGTTTTCTATTAACCAAGTTAACTCTTTAGACTTACTTGAGTATTGTGGCATGTTGCAAGATGTGTTCAGTTGTCTCCAGTGCAACATATTTGCGGCGCATTGCCGATGTCACTGCCTCAACATAATAATATCCTGTGCTTGCCTCTGTGGATTCCAGCAAATAGTCCAGAAACTGTTGCAGTTGTGTAAAGTTGCGACTGCAGCCAAGTCCAGTTGCCCAGGCACTTTTCCTTGACTCAATGGTCGTGTTTTGGAAACGTTGCATCATCAACTGAAACTGCATCTCATTGCCAAATTCAATGTTCGTGCAGTAGACAATATCCCGAAAGTCCACGGGCACTTTTACCTCATCAATCTCTAGAGAATATCCCAACGCCTGGTCGATGCAGTTTTCCAGGCCATATTGACATGCGTTGTCGTAGTCCAAACGACATAGAGCAATCTCTGGGATTGAAGTAGTTCTCTTCTGCAATGCCTCTAATCTAGGGCAGCGTTCATAGAGTGGTGCGACAAGTTTTTTCATAAACATCTAGAATAGATAGATTAATTAATCATCATAAATTAAATAAAAGAATCACTTAGTGAATACATCCAGTAATCTTTAATTTGTTATCTTATAAGCTGTGAATTAAAATTGTTTATACATATTATAATTAAATGGTCGATTTTAGATTTCCATTTTGTAATTTTATTTAAGCTATAACCGAATAAAACATTTTCCGCTGTACCGAAACTCTTTAAACCGAAATAACCGTTTAGTAACCGATTCATTTATAAGGGTTAATTTCGGTTCTGGCCGTCGCAGCTGAGCAACTTTGAACCGCCATAACTTTGTCAAAAGTCAATCAATTTTCATGCGCAATGTGAATTTGAGCATGATTTTACTTCAAAATTTTTTTTGCATTTAAATTTTTTTCATTTTAAAAAATCGAAATTTTCGAAATTTTTCGAAAAATGTTAAGGGGTAACACTGTAAATTTTCAAAAAAATTAAATTTTCAAAAATTTTTAAAAATGAAAAATCTTTAAATGCAGAACAAATTTAGAGGTAAAATTATGCACAAATTTACATTGCGCTTGGAAATTGATCGAGTTTTGACAAAGTTATGGCAGTTCAAAGTTATAAAAATCAGTAAAATCAAAATAATATAAATTTTCAAACATTACGCTGGACCATCCCAGTGACCAGATAGCATTATTTTCCAGGCTAATTGTATTATTATCTTATTTTGGTCAACCGAAAATCTTAATTTTTTTTTTGTGAACCGATACCATACCGGTATTTTTAAACCGAAACTTACAAAAAATCGATAACCGTTACGAAACCGATACTCCAAAGTTTTTGCATAACCGATAACCGAAAACCTTAATTCGAGCATAACCGAAACCGTAACTGAAACCGATTCGTATCGATTTTAATTCTTGCTGTCGACTGTTTTTACTCGAAGAAAAATAAATAAATTAATTAATTAAAAAATAAATAAATAAATATATAAATAAATAAATAATTTCCTCAACTCACCCTAAAAATATTCGCATTCCTATCACTGAGCAGATTACCGTGTCTGTTGAGCACATCAAGGATTCTATTCCAGGGAATATAATGATGTTCACGTGGTAGATATTCCAGTAAACTAAATGCCAGCTCGTAACTCTGCATATTTTTCCAGGCCAATGCCATGAGATCGTCCATTAACTGGGCTCGATTTAACTCACGAATTTCCCCAAAGTTTTCAGTTGAATTGAGTGTATGAATAATTAAACCCCAATTGTGATCATCGTAGTTTACACGATAAATGGTATTTACTTGAGGATTCAGAATAATCCATTCGTCCGCTGATGGTTTATTGAGTAGCTCTAGAGTCCGTTCCTTGGTGGGACATTCCAACCAAAACTGCGGTTGTGTTATATTAAAGTTGACCTGTTGTTGGGTGACAAAAGTAAGCGGTATCCACCAACAAGTGTCCGGATAATCATCATCTTCATCATCGCCAAGCCAAAATCGAGTTTGATTAACCCTAACACTGGCTGTTGTATAATTCCGAGTCACGGTTACGATTGGATAACCCGCTTGAAGTGTCCAGGAGTCCATTACAATAGATATACGTATATCATTAGTCATAACTTGATTCGCATCCAGAGCCTCCTGCATGGCCTGCCAGAGATCAGACTGGAAAACCCCATCATAGGCATTTTTCCTCACATAGCTGCGTATTCCCGAAAAGAAGACATCATCTCCTAATACTTTATGTAACATGCGAATCGTAAGGGATCCCTTCTTATAAACGTACTCGGAAAACTGTTTCAAAATACTTTCCGAACCCTGAACATCACGTGAAATGGGAATTGTTGAATTGAAGGCATCCTGACGAAAGAACATGGCTAAATCATTGGCAAAGTAACGTTCTCCACTGCCCCAATCGGGCATCAGAGCATCCAAAGTTAAGTAGCCAAAATATGTGGAAGGTCCCTCTTTGAGCCAAAGATCATTCCACCATTTCATGGTCACTAAATTTCCAAACCATTGATGTGCATATTCATGTGCCATTGTAGATGATTTGCTCTCCTTCATTTCCAGCATCTCCTCGCTATCATTGTGCACAAATTTGCTCTCCTTGAAGGTAATTAAGCCCCAATTTTCCATAGCAGAAAATTTATGTGTTGGCACCGCCAATTGATCGACTTTTCGCAATGGAAAACTATACTCCAATAGTTTTTCCAAATAACTTAACACTTTTGGTGCCAAATTGCTAAGAAATTGAGCTTCATTAACAACCTTTGGTTTCATCCAGCTGATAAATGTAACATTATGAACAGTGTCACTTGACTGGGTGGCAACTCTGGTTAAATTATGCACTGCATAAGCCACAAGATAGGTCGAAGTTCGGAAAATTGGTTCATGTTCACACCAAATATAATTCACAAGGGATTCGCTGTAATTACAAGTGGGTTAAAGTCGGACTGAAATAATGAGATCAATTAAGATCACTTACTGATCTTCACATTTGGAAATTGGTGTATTACTAAATCCTGTGTAGTTCTTGTGATATCCCAAGCTAACCCTAAAAGTAGCTTTCAAATGGGGCTCATCGAAACAGGGAAATGCCAATCTGGCAAAAGTCGGTGAGAATTGTGTTACCGCCAAGTAACTGAAAGCAAAGAAGGGTAATTATAAGAATAAATTTAATTAAGTATAACTATTACTCACCTTGTTTGATTGATTAGGGAATCATGGAAAGAACTCCAATAGTAACCAGTGTCATTACTATTCAAGGGACCCTGAAAGGGAATGATTAACTCATACTGTTCAGTCTGCTGAAGATCCTTGCAGAGATGAATTATGTAGAGTTCCTTATCCTCATTTAATTCAGTCTTCACTATGCAATTGCTGTCACTTTGAGAGTACAGAGTTACTCGAGTTTCATCTATGGTTAGATTCTTGGCATGCAACGTAATATTCCTAGTCTGATCGAGCACATGGAACTGGATCTTCACTTGTCCCTCAAAACGCAGCTGATCAGGTCCATTCAAATGGGTTAATATACGCAAATCGTAATGTTCTGGTTTAAATACATCGGGCAAGCGATTGGGATTATAGATACTTAGTACACCAACTGTTCCCAGGAGCAGTAGAAATATTGGAATTATCTGCATGCTGAACTGGAGCTAGAACAAAAAAGCAGAGATTCTATTTAAATCACACAGAACACTAAACAACGAGAGATGTCAAAATTTGGAACCAACTGTAAGTGGTTTAAAAAATATATGTTTTTAAAATTAAAACTACATTTATAACTAAATCAAAGACATACATAGAATAAACGAAATAATAACGAATAATAACATCTTAAAACTAACTTTAATATTCTATATTTTAATTCAATGCTAATTCTTTTTTTTTTTTTTTTTTTATTTTTAGTTACATCTAAAAGTCGATGTTAATAGTGACTAGTACCTTAAATAATAAGCACTTGGAATCGAAATAAATAAATAAATCACGAGTGCTTTTTCAAACAATTTTCGGTCCTAGTCAGTTAATTTTAGTATGTTGAAAAAATGCTTAACAAGTTCATGTGCTCGCATCTTTCCGGTTCAAGTCCAAGAAAATTCTACTGTTTAATAAGATGTCCGGACACGTCGTTGATCCAGCAAAGAAAGCTAAGCTACCAAGGACAACATCGACGGGGATTCCGCTTGACTTTGCTGCAGTGGCTCAGTGGAGTTCGTTCCCAGTTTTGTATGTGGAAATTACGACGTCTACTCGCTCCAGACTTTGACGAGTTTGAATTCCTGACTGGAGCTCGACAGGCGGCCATCTCGATAATTGAGGCAGTGCGTCAAGCGGATTGGAATCGTATACATAGCTGTTGTACTGATCAGGGAGCCTGTGCCATTTACAGTCTCTGCCAGAGTCAGAGAAACATTCACTATTCGAAACTCTTGCGATTTGAGAGTCAACATTTATGTCAAGTGTCTCCGAAATCTGTCAGCAGGCACTGTGAAGATGGTCGCACCTATGTCTATGTGAATTTGGCTTTTGTGGGACTACGAAATATGCGCGACTTTGCCACCTTCGATGAGCAGCAAGAAATGTTGCAATTAACGCGTCAAGTGATGGAACAATCTCAGATTCCTGAACAGAATTTGGCAATCCAACAGCGAATTGTGCTGAGTGAATTTCTATTGACACTGCGAAGGGAACTAACCGAATCTGAGTCCGAATCTCAATCTCAGGAATGGCTTGTCGACTTCTACAAAGTGTTTAGATTCAAACTGGTCAATTATAGTCCCGTGACATTGGAATATCGTATCATTGAGATTCTTAAACCTGTTTAACTTCTTTCTCAACTCACCTCTTCTCTTTTGTCAATTATTCAATATCGCTGTCAGTTACGTGCTGATTCAACGTTCGTGGCACACATTCAAATTGCCGATATTAAGCAGGTACCCGATATTCTTAGTGCTACCAAATGACACGTCTGGTTCCCAATCGAGACCGAAGCTAACTGAGCACTTAATAAAGTAACCATCACATTTTGTGCTTGAGTTTCAAGACAACATGATATCTTCTACCTGTTGTTAACACTTGCTTCAAATATATCGAATGTCATAGCTTGACAGAATTTACCAAAATTGTATTAGCCTAAGCAGATGCTATTTGTCACTAAGCTCCATAATTAGTTAAGCTGCTTGGCAGAGTTACATACTGTGAGTAATTTCCAAATACGGCTTAATGAACTAAGGATTAACTGATCCTCGGCTGCAGTTTGTATTTATCACCTAAGAGAGAGTTTTAAATGTTTTTGAGAGCTTCAATTTCTATCATTGTTTGACCACACAATTGATTCTGCAATTAAATTATATTAGTTTAGAAAATTTCAAATTTTTCCATCAAATACTATATTTTCTATACTAACCCCTTAACATACTTTTCGAAACTTCGAAATCTCATAACTTTGTCAAATATTATGATGAGCAATGTCATTTAAATCATTGTTTGACCACATTATTCAATCTGCATTTAAGTTATATTAGTTTAGATAACTTAAAAATTTTCCATCAAAATTTTTCAAAACTTCGAAGTCTCATAACTTTGTAAAATTTCAACCGATTTTAATGAGCAATGTCATTTTAATTATTGCCATAATTTATTCTGTATATAAATAATATATTATTTTAGAAAATTTCATATTTTTCCATCATATGCCTTATATTCAATAAACATGTTTTCAAAAATTACCGATTTTTGGTTGCCAGTCCTTTGACATTTTTCAACAAATTAAATTTTATTTTCTTAGTTTACTCTGTTGCCCTTTAAATTAAATTAGTTTCTACCTCATCCGTTTGATTTTTGTAATATTTTGAATAGCTCAGTCCTACTTAGCAGTTGGCATGCTCATTCTCTTGTCCTTCAATTAGACTCTTTCAAAAGTTTTGGCACGCTCTTTACAGTCTCATTTGGCCAACAAGGCCAGAGTTAACAGTTGTATTTTTCCCCTCTCTCTCTCTCTCTCTCTCTCTTTCTTTCTCGTTGCCTCTTTATCACGCACTCTATTTTTTTGCCATTCTGCACTTTGCACTCTTGCCTGAGGGCTCTGGTGAAAAATAAACTATTCTCGCACTTCTCGCACGGAATCACGCCGTGTCGCTTTCGAAAGGCATATAAAAAATGGAGGGCTTAATTAAAAAGCAAAAATGTACTGCGATTTTCCGCTTTTTTAACGCCAACTGCAACAACACGTCGTGCCCTCCAATTCCGTACGTAACTAACTAATAAAGCTGCTCGACAAACGAGATACCCTATAAAGGGATTTAATATAGATAAAGGATCTTATTGATTACCATTTGAGTAACTATTGAATTTAAAAAAAATAAATTTAATTTAGTTTAATTTCAATTTAATAATATAAAGGAGATATTTGTGATCCTATATACAAATGTATGTATCAAAATTGCATTTCAATAATATTCATTATTATCCCCTTTACCGCACGCTCTCTGATTACAGGGTATTAAGTAAAGAAAAGAATTGGACAACATTTACAAAAAGAAAACACTACTTAGTGGCGACATTTTATTTGCTGTTGTTCCTTCACACAGACATTTGAAATGTTCCTCGAGTCAGGACTCATGTGTCTTCTTAGTCTTTCAGCACTTTTCCGCAGAAGGTTCACATTTGTCGTTCTTTTCTTGCTTCTACTTCCATTCTTCACATTCTTTTTGGGAAACAACTCATTTTTGTTAATTAAAGCTACAGCGAATAATGAGAAACTCTCAAGAGCTCATTAAAAACTGAAAAGTCACTGTGCTCAAGGGAAAATAATGTTGCTACAACTGTAGGATTGTGGAGAAATGTGTAACCTTTTTATTTAACATAATTCCAATTGATCAATTCCTTATATTTTTAACCATATGATAGAAATTAAATTGGCAAGAAATTCAGTCAATATGGGTTTAATATACTGCACTCATGGGGTAATTGTTATTCATCAGTGTGCACACTAAACTATATGTATCTATATGTATTCATGGATATGCGTTAAAACTATACGGGCCAAATGGCGGAGATCCATCACAATTTACAGCGCAAACGGAGCAAAGTTGGCAATAAAATTTAATTTATATCCTGACAGTATTGCTCCTGTTTGTTGCTCCCCGGCAAGGCAAACGCGTCCAAGTGTTTGCAAAACATTTAATTCCATTTTCGATTACAGTGGGAAGCTGGAAGGCTGGATAGAATTCACCACATGGGCCACAGTCTGGCATATTAATGCTATGGTTTTGCCCAAGTTGAGGCTAAGGCAAAAATGCAATTGCAAATTCCCGACAAATGTGAAATTTGAATTGGCAAAACTACCTGGGAGACAGTCAGACAGTGGGATGCACATTGAAAGTGGCATCTGTAGAGGCCTCGACCAGTGTCATTTGTAAGCGTTGTCCAACATCCACTCGAGTTGCATTTGTTTGGGTTAGAAATGCGAATACTCCTTGCCACGTCGTGTGAATCAGGGCAATTGAAGAGCTTTAAAGTGCTCTATGGCTGGCACATAAATAAATGTTTGCACATTTACTTTACCTTTCCTGGCCAAGTTGCCTCGGGCTTCGATTCGTTTGCGCTTCCTGTTCCCATCACGTTCATAACTCAACTCTGTCTCTATGTTATGTTCTAGTTGCTGGATGGGGCGTTGTTTGAGGCTTTATTTACTTGTAATTTGAAGCTCACTCTGCTGCAATCTCAATACAAATCCTCCTACAACTCAGCTAGATACAACATGGCCAGAACAGCTCTGCAATGAAATCCCCTGGAGAAACATTGCCATAACTTTGTATATTGTAATGGCAATACGATTGACCGAATCTGCCAAAAAAGATACTTACATATAACACATGGATTCACTGAGTATCTTCTACATCAAATGGCAGCCAACTTCCCACTCAGGAGCTCAACTCGAAGTTTGAAACTGCAGCGAATGCAGATATTCGATAACTCTCGGTCATTGTCCTCCGATTAACGCCCATCAATGCCAAAACCAATTAAAATTAAGCCTCAACTTTTCAAAGAGACTGGAGATACCCATAAATTGAAAGCATGGAGATGCGAAAAAGTCACAAAATTTCAGTGATACTAATATACCTTAAAGCAGGTATCATAACTTATAGAAATTAAAAAAATAAATTATTAAATGTAAATTATTTATTGATATTTATCCAAAATATAAACAAAATATTTCTTATATTTTGATCTGAATAAAAAAGTTACGTGTATCAAATAATAATACAATTTTAATGCTTATCTAAAAATCTAATTTTAAAAAATAAATTATAAAATAAGACTTTTTTTTATATGAATAAAAAAGTTATCATTTAATAATAAAATTTAAATGATTAACTAAAAATTCATTTTTTGTGAATAATTTCGAAAATTGTACATGAATTATTTTAAATGGTAAATAAACTTTATTTAAATTAATATGAAAATATATTTAATACAAATTTAAAAGTTAACTTTATTTAGCATTCAAAATAAAAGATCTAAAATTTTCCAAATTATTTATAAACATTTTTAATATGAATGGAAAAGTAAATTTTTTAACTCTTAAAACTAACTTGGACTTCCTAATTAAAAGTTATTCATTTCATTCCATTGTTCCCAGTACATATTCCATTCCGTTGTTTCACTCCACTATTCCTAAAACACAAATATCTTAAAGGTATAGAATTTAAGCAGATAATTAATATGTTTTAATATATGATTGCGATATTGTTTTTCATTGACAATTATTCTCCAATTAAAGCAGCTCCATAGGCACTTTGTAGTGTTCCATTCCAGTGCTCCTCATATCCAAATCACGTATTACGCATATCGCATTTGATGCAGTTCTAAAACGCAAGCAGTTCTAAAAAGTTTTTGAACCTGCTCATCTTCTCGTGACGAAATGCAACTCGAAATAGAAGAGAACTGGAAACGGTAAGGGGAGAGGAGGAAAAGGATGATGAGGAGTCTGCATTTGCAGTTGACAATGCTTTGGGTCTCTCTCTCTTTTCGGGCAGTTAGCAAAATGTCACGTAGCAAATGTGACAGCGTGGTCAACATAATGAATGGTTGCCACCCCGGAAAAGGAGCAGCGAAAAGTGCAGCATGACACAGGTGCATGTGTTGTTCCAATGTGAATGTGTGTGTGTGAGTATAACACATGCACTTTGGGAGTTCATGTCTCCGACATTGATTGCCTTGGCGGCGATTGCAATAACCTTAGCTCTTGTGAGGCCAAGCGCGCCCAAATGTCACGACATTACGGATACTAAAGCCAACGACTACGACAACGACAACGACACAACGACACCGGCAACGTCATTGGTAGCGGCATCGGTTCTAGTTCTGGCAACAGCCCCAAAAATGTGTCCATGCACGTGACACTTGGTTGCAATTTGCAATTTGATTTTCTTGCAGCGAGCGGCCGGCAACAAAGTTCCAGTTGTTGGCCGCATAAGTTCATAGATCCAAATGATTCCTTCGTCGGAGCTGTACTTCTGTATAGGTGACAACTAGAGCAACTGTGTGTGAGTGGTGGGTGTGTGCCTGTGTTTTTTATACTCAATACCCAAAGAGAACATGAGTATAATAATTTCGTAATAATGTATGTAACACGTTCTATTTTTATTCATAATTAAGTGGCGCCAGAGAGACGCACAAGCACTCGACGTGTCGATCTCAATCGAGTTGACTATAACAATATATGTGCAGTGTTGGCGCCAACCAGACGCACAAGCACTCGACGTGTCAATCTCAATCGAGTTGACTATAACAATATACGTGCAGTTTTGGCGCCAAGTAGACGCACAAGCAAAAATCTAGAACAAAAAAATCATTTTGCCTGCTCGATTGAAGCTCGCGTTGACGGCGACTTTTAATGATTCTCAAGCTGTTTTTTGTTGTTCCTATTAAAGTTATATCTCTAACTATACTGGGTGAATAAAAACAAAACTCTTTTTATTCGGCAGGTATATTTTTAAGATACAAATACTGAGTATCTCACTGTCGAGCTCGTTCTAACTCGTTTTCAGTGCTTCTGCTGTCGCTGTTCTGTCTCTGCATTGGCGTCTTTACATTGTTACACTTGACCAAGTCGAATTGCAATTACACACCTGAGTGTACCCCTTATCCCCCTTCACACTCGTTCCTTGCTCGCACATGACTTTTGTGTGCAGCAATTGGCGAACAACGATTTGTGTTGGCTTTTCGTTGTTTGCCAATTTTAAGTTTACTATCATACCTCACCTTTTATCCAGTCCACTTGAGTCCTTTAGCCAGTTTCGTCGTAATAGACTGCTTAATGAAAAGTCTTGATAGTTTCTTAGAGCTGCAGTTATCTAATTCCAAGCATACTCCACACAAATGCCAATAGGGTTGATTGCCAAACGAGTGTTTGCACTTAAATGCCCACAAAATACGCAAACATTTGATTAAATTGAAGCGCATGTAACCGGACATAGACCAACGGATTTTCCCCATTTTTCCGACCCTCTACGAGGTGGCAAAAACTGCTAAGTGCTAAATTCTATTCCACTTCAAACGACTTCCTTCCGCCGACCCTACCACATAAGTGGATGTCCATGTATTAAATGTATTAAATAAATGTCAAGTTCCGTATTAAATCATTGTTTAAATAGTATTTATTTAATAAATATTGGAAATAGTTGGCCGGGAAAGCACATATAATTATTTTGTTAAAACCAAGTTCAATTTGAATTTTCTGTTACTTTATAAACTTGTTAATTATTTAAAACGTTGTTTGTTAATTGTTTCTTTGTTGGTTTTGCGTTGTTTGTTATTTTTACGTTTAACACACTAAAATGCCATCTAATTTGTAAGTAGTTCCCCCATTTCTGCAAGCCACCTTCAAACCTTCAAATTTGAAAACTTGGCTCAAATAAATGACAAAAATATATAACTTATTTTCTCAATTGCTTTAATATTTTCAACATTTTTTTGAGATACAATTTATGATTAAACAATTTAAAATTATTCAATGAATTTAAATTAAAATTTATGATTTATTATTATATTTTTTTTTGTCACAGGAAAAATTGAAGCTCCGGCCTCTTCCGGTTATCAATTTTTATTTTATAAAAATGTATTTTTTTACTTTAGATTTAGGCTAAATAATTAAAAATTTTTGTTTTTTGCTTAGTTAAAATGAGATTAAATTCTTTCCCCCAAACTTTGCCGAAATTAAATAAGAACAGGTTAAAGATATTCACCTTTGAAAATTATTGCCGAAAGTGAAAACCGGAACAAATCGGAATATTTTTTCCTGGGCGAAAAATTTATTAAGAATTCTACTCCTTTCTCATCAGGCTCACATTGGTTGCCAAACGCGACTATACGAAGGTTGGAAGTGGCGGTTCCATGGTTCATTGTCTGCTGAAGCCGATGACCGTTGAAATGAAGACGGGACAGGCATTGATAATTAGAATGCGTCAGGAATGCATGCGAGAACTGCTGGAAAGTGAATTTTCCCAACAACAAATGGAGTTTAAACGGTTGCATACATATATACAAAAGATAGATTCGAGAAGATAAGATTCAAAAATATCTTAACTAAATCTAGTTAAATAACAGGCAACATTTTTCTGGCTACAACTGTGGTTTGTAATTCTGTATCTGTTCCTCAAAAATGTTGCCTGTCTAATTAGCTAACGAGTAAAGAAATAAAATTTATTTTAATCTTAACTTGTACACTCTATAAAAGGATGCGCAAATATTTATTTTATGCGGTCAGCCAACTTTCTGCAGTCAGTGTAATAAATTGATTTAGTCAGCTTTGAGCTTTGCTGGCGACCATTAATCTATTTTGTTGTACCAAAAAGGGCGTGGCATCTTTTTGCAGCATTTGTTCTTTATTGTTTAATAAATGAATGAGAAATTTCAATGGGGCGTTGCTTGTGCCGAAAATCCTTTGAGAGAAAGGAGCCTTGTTTTTGTTGCTGTCTGCTTTTATTTTATTTTTGTCATGCAGTTTGCAAATTTGCTTTGTTTTTTGTGATCACACACAGGGACAATGATGAATAAAGCAAATACAAACTGATTATCATGGCCTTTTGTTTACGGTCCAATAAAAACGCCACTTGTAATATTAATTGAAAGCTACAGATAAACTTTGTGCTAGGCTGCCACAAATCTCTTCAATTTTTTGGATTTTTTGAGTGGGTTTACTTCATCATCATTTGTCAATGTCTGCGTTTGTAGGCGGTTAACGAAGTGTGATTCCCCCTTCTTGATCATTTCGCCATTTGCATGTTCAATAGGTAGATGAGATAAGGTTTTTAGAATGGACTGCAGTTTCATAGCCTGAATGCACTCAGATGCACTTCCGTTAACTTCTGAACGCCTCCATTTTGCTGGCTGGTGACTTCCCTTCCATTCCCTTCCCTTTTTGCCTTTTCCGCTCTTTTCGATGTGCAGTCAGCGATGTGCTAATCAAATTATAAATTGTGCCCCATTGGGGAAAAGTCGTTCAAAGCAGAGCCAAGCCAACAGGACGACAGGACGCCCAGCTGACATTGTCATCATCAGACCAGCGATGGAGGAGATGCCATCATAATTCTCCTTCGATGGTGTGCACGAAAAAAAATGAGTTGTGCCTGCAATTTCTTTTGCCTCCCTCCTCGTTCTAATGCCATAATGGAAAACGACATCAGATGGCGGCTGACATTGCATCTGGGTCGCGGGTCCATTTACAATTGCTGCCCTTTTCCAGTTATTTTCCCTTCCTTTCTTTCTATTTTTTTTGTATTTTGTGTATTATGTTTGTGCGTGTAATTGAGCGAGGGTCGAAACTGGAGCTGGTCTATTGAGAGTCACACACACACACACACAAACACAGGTGTTGGAGCATGTGATCCACGAGGGGCACATTAAACAATCCATTCCTTTAATTAACAATTTGCATTTGCTGCTTTTTATGCCGTCCGCATATGTATGTGAGTGACTGTGTGCAATGCTTTTGTTTCATTTAATTGCTATTTGCATTGGCAACCGTTGTTACCCCTTTTAAATGGGTATTACTATTTTATCAGTAACATATTCGTTTCATTAACACTAAGTATACGTTTTTAGCAAGTGTATTTAATCTTCGAACCAGCAGAAAATGTAGAAAAATACTTGAGAAAACGATTAATTATGAGTTCATATACATACGCACCAAAAAAGATTGTAATTAACTATAAAACATACAGCTCGAAGGTACCCTAATATTTACATAGGTGAACTCATTTAAAATTTATATATTTAAAATTTAAATAAAAGTAAGAAATAAAAATGTTATCGGTTTTTATTTGACATTTGTTTTTAAAATTAATATAATTTAGAATTATTCAAATATTTTCAAAAATATTTCTAATAAAATACTTATTATTATTAATCTAATTGGGTTTTTCTGGGCTTTAATACATTAATTAATTAATTAATACATTTTTGAATATCCCCAGCTTAATCTTCAATTTTTTTAATATTTTCAGTTATAAACTAAAATTTTTACAATACAATTAAATTTTTTATTTAACATTTTAGTTTAATAATTTTATTTAAAATGTTATTAATTATTTTTTTACCTGTCGACTGCTTTTAGTCGACGTTAATTAAATGTATTAAATATAAATTATTAATATTTAGAGAAGAATTAATCTATACTTGCGTCAGTTAGTTGCATGCAACACATGTTAAATATGTATAATAATGCAATATGGAATTTTTGTGCTGCTATGTTGCACTTGGAATTCATTTCTTTAAAATCCATTAACGCAAATCTTTTGGTATTTCCGAATACATACTACGAATATTTTTAGCAAGTTTTCCTATTTCTCTCTCTCCATCTCTATCTCTATCTCTGTGTTCGTCTATTTTGGCTTGGCATACAGTCTGTCTTCCATTTAGTAGCAAGGGAAAAACTGCAATCACCTTTGTGATTGTGCTTTGCTTTTCAGCTTTATCGCAATTCCATTCAACTATTTTCGCTTTGTGCACTAAAAGTATTAAATTTCTTCAAATACTATTCTGAAATAATCCCAAGCACTTCCGTCTGAGCGAAAGATTCCAACAACAGCAACCAGAGAGCGGTCGGCCTTTCGGGGGATTCCCCTTTTTATTTCTTTGGTCAGCTGTGTGGCACACTCGCCCTCTCTCTCTCGCTCTCTCTCTCTCTTACTCGCTCTCTCTTGCAAGCCACCTAAGCCAACAGGGAATGCTTTTAATGGTTTCGCAACCATTTCTTATCATTATCAAGGCAAGCGTTTAACTTTAAACGACTTTTGTACTATTGTGGTTGCTGGTGCCTTTCGTTGTTGTTGTTGTTATTGTTGTTGTTGCTGTTGTTGTTGTTTTTAAATTGTATGCGCTTCATTGTAACGCCTGCATCCAGAACAACAACAGCGCTGGATTTTGCACTTTTGGCGCATTTCCGTCAACTGGCAAGTACAGAAATTCATACATACATACATATTTACATATTTACATCTGTATATTCATCCTCTATCTTGAAACCAGTACAGTAATATTTTAAATGTACTAGCGCTCTATATACAGAACTCTTCACAAATCAATACAAACTCTCATTACTCTTTAAAAGTGTATATGTGTATGTTGTACATATATATGTACATATGTATCTGTACAGTATGTCAAGTAATTATTTTACAAAATTAAAAATTTCCATATTTTATTAATTTACATATTTGGAAAAGAAAATATCATTTTAGGGTTTTTAACCTTTCTCTTATTTTATTACAGTTTCTATTTGTTCTTAGAATAGGTTTAATTTAATAAAACATATTTAGTGCTTTATTTTTAAATAAAAAAAGCAAAGCTTGCAAAATTCTTTCTTTGTCGGAACAGTTGCTTGACACACTGTATAAGCAGTATACATATGTCTCAATACGCACTGTAGGCGGCGTTCGAATTAGAGATGATCACGTGAGCACACAAAATATATAATAAATAAAAATAATAATAATAAATTCAGCTTGTAATTATTTAAGATAAAGAAAATTACACAAAATATTTCGCAATAGAAAATAAACCATTCTTTATTATGTCAATTTTTAAAAAAAAATATAATAATAATTATGGTATTAAACCGAAACGAATATTGGTTTCAGTTAGGGTTTCGGTTTGTATTTTGGTATTCGGTTACGGAACATCTTTGTATATCGGTTTCGTAATGGTTACCAAAAAAAATGTGAATATATAAAAAAATTCTTTGATTTAAACGAAGATCTATTTAATAAGATCAATATATAAATTTTAAATCTAATTAAAATTATTAATATTAATATTAATATTTAAATTTAAAATCAAAATTAGTTTTAAAAACAATGATTACACCTTAATAACATAATTGAATTTATTGCTTGATTGAACCAAAATTAACCGTTATTCATGAATCGGTTATTTCGGTTTCGGTATAATTTAAAAGTTTAGTTTCGGCTAACTTAACGGTTACCAATTTTCATCGGTTAATAACGGTTATAGGTTAAGAATGATGTAAAAGTAATATTTAAGTATGTATAATTTAATCTCTGGTACAATAATTGTCAATAATAACAGTCAGCTTGAATTACTCGCTCATCTCTAGAATATCGGCTGCCAAATCGAGTACACACATGGACACATATGTACATATGTACATCACACTAATTCCCTGAGTTCGTATGCTGGCATCATTTTAAGAGAGGCAGGCAAACACATCGGACGTTGCTACGCACGAGGAAACGGAGTTAATTTTGAGAGCGAAGAAAACATTTTTTCAAGTTCCGTTGAATTTTATTATTCCGAGGATCAAATTCAAGAGTAAGTACTTAAAGTGCGTTGGCGATCGTTTTTTTTTTTAGTGTCATGTTCTTCAACAAAAGTATGATTGCATGTATACATACAGTTGGTCATGTAATTGTTTTGACAAAATAAAAATGCGTATACTTAAAAGTGTTAAATTAAATAGTTGATTTTCTTATTTTTATTATGGTTTATAGAACAAATTAAAAAAGGAAAGATTTTTCGTTATATAAGATATGTGAATTTCCTTTGTTAAAACAATTACTTGACTAACTGTGTGTATGTATCCTCATGAAATTGATCTCGCTGAATAAGTAGAAAATTTCGACTACAGTTGTTTGTTTTTTTTTTTTAGGTAAATAAATAATCAACGTATAGTTATGCGTCTGAAATTTAAGGCTGCAATGCAGCTGATAATCTTGATATGGACAATGATGTCATTGGAGCCGATTGGCGCCTTACCCTTTGTTGATGATGCGGTGAACATAATAAAACTGATCCAGGAGGTAAGCGAGGGTGTACTGACAGTATGGCACCTGATTGATAAGACACCCATAGACCATCAAAAACTACCCTTTATGCTGGATAAGAAAAATCAAATAATGGATCGTTTGGAGGAGCTTAATGATCACATTCAGCATGCGGAGGAATTGCAAACCGAATATTTTAAATTGACAATTGAAGCGCTGAAACGTGATTTTCATTCGGAATCTTTGCTGACCCACAAGATGAGTGAAGTCAGCGATATGACGAAAATGATTAAGAAACGCTACAAAGATATGATTGAGTATCAGAAATCGAAGGAACAATTCGAGAATTACACATTAATCGGATTTGCCGAATGGTGTGTGAAACCGGGTTCCAATTCCTTAACTTATTTGATAGAAATATTGCACGATACCATTTTTGGCGACTCCGAGGATAATGGCAATAATTCGTTATTCTCCCAGCTGGTGGTCAAATATGAGGCAGATGAGGATCAGATTTGTGCTGAACATTCATCACCGCAGCAATTTGCCTATGATCTATATACTAAGATGACGCTGACTGAGATAAAGGCCTATATCATGATGGAGTTCTCATGGATGGCACTGCGGGACTCTGGCAAGGGTAACTTCACATTGGAGATGTCCCTAATGCGTCGAAACTATCATCAACGCATTGAGCACTCCAAAAAAGTATTGAGTGAAATCATGACTCGCATTACAAATGTTTATTGGCGCTGTGATCCCAAGAACTGGCAGTCCAAGTTGGGAGAGACCTACGACGAAGTTACTCGCCTGCTGCAGGGTTATATAGAAAATGAGGTCAACCTAAACACAGAGTCCAAGTGCTTTGATTCTTGCGAGGATTACGTTGATGTGCGAACCGAAGGATGCCTGGAGAACGAGTTCTGCAATAGACAGCCCAAATGCTCAGGTCGTCTCCATAGCTGTCGCTTCATTGACGCCCACATGACGGTATGTCAGTCCAATACGACGTCCGACAATTTGAGACGCTACGAATATATTGAGTACGATGATGGTCGTGTACTCGGCTCGGATTGCGGTAAACAGGAGAAGATTTGTCCAACAGGTAGGCTTATTCATCAAATATTTAACACTAAAACTACTTAAATTTGGAATTTTATTTAGCTTTCTTTCTACCTTTTTTGGTTTATAGTATTTGATATATGTATGTTTTGGTAAATATTTTATTTTTATCTGTACTGTTAATAGTCAAAAATAGTGGAAACAGCATCAAGTTTAATTCAAAAATATTGATATTTTAAAATATATTTTATTTTTAACTGATTTCTATGTTTTGAATATTTTTTTACATAGTTTTTAAATTTGTTAAATTTTTAAACTATGCAATAAAATAGTAAAAACATCTAATTTGAAGTGGAACCCAACAAATTAAAAGACGCACTTTTAGATATATTGTTATAATCTAAAATATCCAATTTTTTTAGGCAAGAATAGTAGAAATATTGAAATCTTAAAAAATATTAACACTCTAATTGTACAAAATAGTGGAAACCAGATCAAGTTTAATTCTAAAATATTGATATTTTAAAATATATTTTATTTATAACTGATCTCTATATTTTGAATATTTTTTTAAATAGTTTTTAAATTTGTTAAATTTTTAAACTATACAATAAAATAGTAAAAACAACTAATTAATCAAGTTTAATTTTAAAATAATGATATTTACAAATATATTTTATTTTTAACTGATTTCTATATTTTGAATATTTTTTTACATAGTTTTTAAATTTGTTAAATTTTTAAACAATACAATAAAATAGTAAAAATAACTTATTAATCAAGTTTAATTCTAAAATATTGATATTTTAAAATATATTTTATTTATAACTGATTTCTATATTTTGAATATTTTTTTACATAGTTTTTAAATTTGTTAAATTTTTAAACAAATAGTAAAAACAACTAATTTGAAGTAAAACCCAACAAATTAAAAGTCGCACTTAGATATGTTGTTATAATCTAAAATATAAATTATTTTTTTGTTTTGTCAAAAATACCAAGTTAAGAATAGTTGAAATATTGAAATTTTAAAAAATATTAACACTCTAATAGTACAAAATAGTGGAAACAAGATCAAGTTTAATTCTAAAATATTGATATTTAAAAATATATTTTATTTATACCTGATTTCTATATGTTTTAAATATCTCTTTATTTTAAAGTTTGTACTGTTTTTAACTGTCAAATTCTTTCACATTTTTCAAGCTTTGCAATGGAATAGACTAGTTAAAACTCGCAATTAGATATTTTGTTTTAATCTAGAATATCACCAATTTTTTTTTTTGTCAAAAATACCAAGTTAAAAATAGTAGAAATATTGAAATTTTAAAAAATATTAACACTCTAATAGTACAAAATGGTGGAAACAAGATCAACTTTAATTCTAAAATATTTATATTTTAAAATATATTTTATTTATCAGGTATAATATCACCACTTTTTTTTTTTGTCAAAAAAACCAAGTTAATAATAAAAGAAATATTGAAATTTTCAAAAATATTAACACTCTCTCCTATTAACAGGCGGGGATCGGGCGGAGTCCTGGACCCGTTGGGTCTTCTGGCGTTGCAACTATTGCTTCTGTCTCTGTGATGAGGAGAGTCGACAGTCGGATCGCTTTTTCAATTTGCGAGACACAATCTCGGACTTTAATGATAACATGATCGTTACTGGAGCACGTTTCGTCAAACATCAACGTGTCTTTCATCTGCAGTTGCAACAGGGAAAGCTGTTGCCAGGTGGCGTGGTGAATCAATCATCTCTGGCGTGGATACCATTGGAATCGTATGATGTGACCCACGTGGACATACGCAATGGATACGATTATCATAAGCTCACTTATGACAGCCGCTCATTGGATCTGGACGAGATTTCTGTTGAAAATGATTCGCTTGTGGTTACTGGCGCACGTTTTCGCGTCGTGGATAAACATCTCAATTTGGAGGTGCGATTTAGTACATTTAACTTTACCACAGGTCGCCTACTTCGTCCGGAGGTCAACAGTTTCTGGCTGGGCAATGATAGGTCAGCGGATCATAATAATAATCCTCGCCAGAAGCTGATGCTATACGATCCCCAAGTGCCCATAAAATCGCCGCTTAATTCACTGCCTTTGTCGAAGGATAACCAGTATATGGAATTTGTTAGCTCCAGCGTGGACAAGGACGCTGCACAGAGCACTGTGCCCTTCATCGATATACAGGACGTTGTACCCAATCCCGCTGTCCCACTCTCCGGATTAGGCATCTATCACAAAGGACGTAAAGGTTTCGGTGGCTTCTTTGCTCCAAAGATCGTTACATATTACAGCTTTTGGAAGAAGCTAATAAACCAACAGGGCTAAGTCTCAAATTATTTGCCATCAGTAGATTTATAATCACATCCATAATTCATAATAATGTAAAAGATATTTTAATACTTTCTGACACAACTTAATAAAGTTCAATCTCTATAAAAAAAATATGTGGTTCTGTGAAATTTTGAATTTTAAATAAAAAATATCCAACTTTAATGAATTATTAAAGTTTTATTTTCCATAAACTCGATATTTGTTTATCAAGCTTTGGAGAATCAACTCCCACGGTTGAAAAATGAGAGCCAAACTTCAGTTAAGATAATAAACAAAACATAAATAAAGCTATCCGCTGCATGCAATTTTCATTTATTTATTTTTATATCGTATATAAAGCAGACATGAAATTAAGCCTTAATTGGCTTGAATGTCGGAGTACTCCCCATAAACAGTCTTAAATAAAATGTGCTTTTGTTTTATAATAGATATAATTCTTAATTTCCAAGTCAGTTCAATTGTGAAGTATAATTTTTTTTTGAATTCGATTTCAAATTTCCCTCCCATTATTATTTTAAAGTAGGTGGCAACGCTGATTTCACTCGATATTATGGGCTGTAACTATCGATAAGAAGTATCGACATTAGCTCAGATGCTTATCGATTTTTATAAACTAATTGCACGAGCTAATTGGAAAGTTTTCAAAATTTATATTTAATAAAACCAATAAAGAAACAAATGTCAGACAATTAAAATATATAAATTTTAATCGTATTTCATTGTATAGTATGTAAGTACACTGCTCAAACATAATATCCAGTAAAGAATTATTAATTTTCAACTCGTGTCATTAGTCTTTAATTTTCAAGCTAGTTGCCGGGTGACATTGAAGTTATAGAAGCACATGTTGAAGCCATTGTTACAGTACCGAGGTTGCTTTACACCGCATCTACCACATTTAATTCGAATTGGAATTAAATCAGCCATCAACCCACAATCAACATTGTCGGCATTTCGATTTCGCACATTTTGCAAAATGGATGATAAAATTGCACTCGACAAAGCTAAAAATCTGGCTGCTCAAGCCGCTGTCGATCAATGGGTGACCGAAGAGACGAAGGTTGTGGGCATTGGCAGCGGATCGACAATTGTGTTTGCCGTGGAGCGTCTGGCGGAGCGCGTATGGAAGGAGGGTGCTCTCGCGGACATGATCTGTGTGCCATCATCATATCAAGCACGCAAGCTTATTCTCGATCATAATCTCACATTGGGCGATTTGGATCGCAATCCCAAAATTGATGTGTACATTGATGGTGCCGACGAGGTCGACAGCCACATGGTGCTCATTAAAGGCGGCGGCGGTTGTCTAATGCAGGAGAAGATTGTCGCCTCATGCGCTAAGAAAATCATCATTATTGCCGACTATACGAAGAAGTCACTACGCCTGGGAGAGCAATGGTGCAACGGCATTCCCATCGAGGTTGCGCCCATGGCCCATGTGCCAGTCAAGCTGAAGATTGAGGAGCTCTTTGGAGGTCAAGCCATGCTGCGCATTGCTTTAAAGAAAGCTGGACCAATTGTCACCGACAACGGCAACTTTTTGCTGGACTGGAAGTTCTTGGCCAAGCGGGAATACAACTGGGATGAGGTGAATCGTGCCATATCTATGATACCAGGTGTTTTGGAGACGGGATTGTTTGTAGACATGGCATCGAAATGTTACTTTGGTATGGCTGATGGTTCTGTCAAGGCGCAGAATAAATAAGTTTCTTACGAGCATCATTTCAAAATGTTCTTATTAAAAAATAAATAACTATACGATCGTTGTCCACATGATTGCTTATAACATTTGACGTCTAAAACGATTTCTTGCTGCGTCCTGGCAGCAATGTCTCCTTAATGTAGTTGAACAGCGAGAGAAGTCCCATTTTCTTGTTGCGCGAGAAATAGTTGCTGACCACATCGGGATTATTGATTCCCAGTCGTCGCTCATTGCTGCTAACTGTGGTGGGCAGAACATTGTCATTGGCGTTAACGGAGACAAAGAGCGCAAAGGGAACCATCCACATGCAGATTGTAAAGTAAGCGAGCACCTACAAATTATATATTATAGTTTATGCAATTGAGAAGAATTTATGTTTGTTCACCTGTGTAAAGGGCACGTAGACAGTCGTGAAATACTGAAATGCCAGAAGATGATTAACTACCAGCATGACCAGGGAGCCAATAAATGGCACCGACAACAATCGGATGAATGGGAAATTTGTCATTATGCTGAAATGAAATCCCTGTGCCGTTAAACCACATAGCACAATGGTCCAGGAGAAGTCCTCGAAGAATATTAACAATAGATACACGAAAATCGTGAAGCTAATCATAAATAAAATAAATCGACGTGTTGACGTTGTATATTCCTCCGCCAGTTCAGCCAAATAGTAAAGTCCGGCCACTGAAAAAAAATGACAACGTTGAAATCTAGCTACACCTTCATAATTCAGCTATGCTAGTTACTTACCTATAGACAGCGTTATGAAGATGATCTGTATGGCTAGTGAGATCCAACTGAGTATGAGAAGGAAACCCATAATTTATTCCTAAATATATTAATACAGTTTTTTATTGATGGTGGGGCCAAAACAAAACAATGACGCGACGCATCGATAACATTAACGATTAGCGGCTGATCTGAAAATGAGAATGGAGCTTTCTCCGAGAGCCAAGCCTGCCACATTTTTCATTATCACTTTTATATCGATTTTTAAAAGCGCGCAATTTAAATTTTGTTTTTTAGCAATAATTTAGCAAATATTTAATAATTTAAGTAAACATTAAATTCGAAATTAGATTAAATAAAGGTGAATGATTTAATGAATTTCGAAAAAACGCAAATTTTTTTATTTATCTTTTATTGAAAGGTTGCCAGACGTTAATTATACCGGGTGGCAGCATCGGCCTAAAAGAAGAAGAAGAAACTATTTCGCTTGCCAAAAAAAGAGAAGCGCGTGGTTTTGGTTTATTTTAGCGGCACGAAATTCACAAAGTAATCAAATTACCATAAATAGTTATACATTTAAGCAAAGCTTCAGAGTGTGTGTTTAATCGTAATCGAGAAATTGGCGCGCGACGCATTGAGCTAGTGTATAAACGCTTGCCTCGTGGGCCGCTCTTTGAGAATGTCGAATCCGAATGACAATGAAAATGCTGCGGCGCAGGAAGAAGAGGATGATGTTGAATTGCCAAACCTAAATGAATTGGACAATGCTGTGTTTGCTGCTGCATACCAGAGTGACGACAGTCTCGCGGATGCACTGGACAACGCAGGCGACGTAGAACTAGAAGGTGATGCCGATCCACAAAGCGAAGACAATTATGAAGATGCAGATGCTGAGGGTGAAGGTGAAGGGGATGGTGAAGGTGAAAATGAGGCTGATGGCGAAGGTGAGGGTGAAGGTGAAGCTGACGGCGATGGTGAAGCTGACGGCGACGGAGAGGCTGCAGCAGACGATGAAGATGATGACAATGCTGAGGACGCGGGCGACGCTGAAAATGCCAATGCGGAAGATGATCCCGCAGCTGATAGGCGATCGGCCACAAAAAAAGAGCTCACCCAAATCATAGATAAATGGGAGCAGGAGCAAACACAGAGTGGCTACGATCCAGTGCCCACGCTAAGAAGGTAAGTTTGACATAAATCTAATGAGTCACAGTTAGTCAAAGAATTGTTTTAACAAAATAGAAAAATTCACATATTATATATTGGTTTTTCTTTGTGAAGTCTTAATAAAATAAGAATAAAGGCAATTGTTTTCTTATAATTGATTTTTTATTTGTGAAAACAATTACTTGACTAACTGTACAAAAGCATTTATTTAATATGTTACTAATTGGAGAACTTCTTTGCAGTCTGGCTGAGATTTTTGAGCGCGAAAAGGATGCATACATGCGCAAGGATCCCGATCCACTGGACTTAAGGCATCCCTATAGAACCGATCCCAGTTGCCAGTATGGACTATTGCTTAAGCTGCTCTTTCGCAAGGATCAGTTTATGGGCAAGGTAAATTTGAGCTACATTTAACATATTCATTTAATTAAATAATTATTTGTATTTATAGCTGCTCAATGAATATCTGCGGGAGAACTACTTTAGTCGACAGAATGTGAGTCGCAGCTCACTGGAGCTGAACATCATTGCCTGTCGTCTGATACTTGTGGTCATGCCGGGCCTGGAGACAACAGCGGTATTTCAGACCGCTGAGGAAGACGGCATCATCAATCGACTGTACAATTGGGCGGAGGATAGCATTGAACCGTTGCAGAGCTATGCAACAGGTCTTTTGGCTGCTGCAATGGAGGTTAGCGATATTGCAATCAGCTGCCGTGATCAAAATCTGCGTCTGGTGCCCAAGATGATCAATCGTTTACACTTGTTGCTCGCCTGCAGTTGTATGAGCAAAAACTCGACAACTGAAGCGACTACCTCACACAATAACTCTGCGGACAGCACCTTCTCCCAGGGAATGCTTAGCTGGATGGCTTGTGGCGCTGCCTCTGCCCCACAATCTCCACAGCATAACGGCGCTAGCGGCAGTGCGTCCAACATGTCCATTTTGTTTGAGAACAGCCGAGATGCGTTTCCCGTGTCGCGGTATTACAAGCGAATGTATATTCCACTGCATCCACCTACAGCGGACACCAGCCAGATGCTCATCTTGCGCTTCCTAACCAGTCTTGGCGAGTACCAGGAATTTCTTGGCATGGCCTTTGCTAACAACGTAATGATGCTTATCTTTGGTCACCTGGAGGAGCTCGACAGGCGAGACACCTGCCTGGCCTACGAGGTGCTCAAGTATCTTGCCTCCTTGCTATGTCACAAGAAGTTCGCATTGGAATTCATTTCCACTGGTGGACTTGAGGTAAGTTGCCTTGAAATGATATAATTATATGTTTATATTAATATATCTTAATTTTTACAGCTTTTGTTGAACGTTCCACGCCCAAGTCTAGCCACGACGGGAGTATCCATTGCCATTTACTATTTGGCCTACTGTGAGGACGCCATGGAGCGCATCTGCAGCATGCCGCGTCCGTTGATATCGAATCTGGTTCGCTATGCGCTTTGGATACTTGGACGCTGTCATGACTCTTCCAAATGCCATGCCACCATGTTCTTCAGCTTAAGCTTTCAGTTTAAAGTCATCTTAGATGAGTTCGATGCCCAGGATGGTCTGCGAAAGCTCTACAATGTTGTAAGTAGAAAAACTGAAAGTAAGGATTGTCTTGGAACATTTCACTTTACCTAAAAGTCCACGAATATCTGATGACTATATCATATAGGAACAATTCTTATTGTTATTCTTACAACTATTAATTATCTATATTAATTGCAGATTTCGGTGCTAAAAATTCTTGATCCCAGTCATAATGATAGCGACAACGCATCGGATATAAACGAGGATGTGGAGTGCGCTTCCCGCCAAATGGTTCGACATGTGTGCGTTGCTCTCAAACGTTATATGGAGGCACATTTCTTCTACAAGTACAACAACTTTCTATGCCAACATTATGCAACCTCCTCGTCCTCGTCGCACTATTTCAGCCAACATCCGACAGTGGCAGCCAAGCTTAACTTTGAGCAATTGCATGAACAGATTCGTACGCTCCAAGAGCATACGTCAGTGCGTGCACACTGGGAGCCCGTGGATCAGCTACTGAAACTGGGCGGCATTACGATGTTGCTGCGTATTATTGCCTTCAGCTACGAATGGGTGAATAGTGGACGCTCGGAGACGGTGCGATCAGCTCTGGATGTATTGAGTGTATGCTGTGTGATACCACGTGTTTATCTGGTGCTCTGTGAGAGGCTGCAGATGCTGGACAAGACGACAACATCGGGTATCTGTTCGGTACTGGGAGCTGCTGCCGGCGAGATTACAGCCGATGCCGAAGTGTTGAAATCCGCTCTTGCCGTGCTCTGTCATTGTGTCTGCTCGCCAATAATTCGCAAGGACAGCGGCACCAGCCTCATGAAGTTTACCAACTCCTCGAGGAAGAACAAAGCGAATCAAAAATATGCTGAGGAACTGATTGAGAAGGTGTGGGAATCTGTCTGCTCCAACAATGGCATTGTGGTGCTGCTGTCACTCATGCAAGCCAAGGGACCCATCACCGATGCCGACTGCATCCGAGGCATGGCCTGTCGAGCATTAGCGGGCTTGTCGCGATCCGATCGTGTGCGTCAAATTGTTGGCAAGCTGCCGTTGTTTGCCAGTGGACAGTTGCAGGCTCTCATGCGTGATCCCATATTGCAGGAGAAGCGTGCCGAGCATGTCATCTTCCAGAAGTATGCGCTAGAGCTGCTCGAGCGCATTTCGGGCAAGACAAAGCCGCTCAACAATCCACTGGATCCATCGTTGACCAACATGCACAAGGCGAATGTCATTGCCCAGACGCGCATTCAATACAACGAACAGCAATTGTATCAGCTGATCTTTGAGCATCTGGAGAGCAAGGGTCTAAGCCAAACCGCCCAGATGCTGCAGCGTGAGGTGGGATTACCCTTGCAGACGACGACGATCCGCAATTTTCACCAGTCACCCTTTGACTATAAGGGATTCGCCGGCGTCAGCTCAATAACCCGCAGTCGACTGCGAAGTCGGATGCACGATGTGAGTGCGGCTATAATGTCTGGCGGAGATCAAGGCCGGAGTTTGGCAGACGATTCATCGCCACACTGCAGCACCAGTGGCAGTGCCTTCAATTCATCTATGGGCGCAATTGCAGCTGCTCCAGGCATACCCAATTTTAGTCACATTGGCGCACAGACACCCATCAAACTGCGCAAGACGGAACGTGCCACATCCTCGCTCAATCGCTCGCTGCAGAAGCAAATCAGTTTGGGCAACGCAGAGTCCAGTGCAGTGGGATTGCCAGATGAGTTGGCCAACTCGCCAGCGTTGTATCCCAAGCGTGTCACCCTCAACAGCATTGTGACGGAGTATCTGACGAATCAGCATTCGCTGTGCAACAACCCGGTGACGACATGTCCCCAGTTTGATCTGTATGAGCCGCACAAATGTCCAGATCCGCGACCCAGCCGTCTACTCAGCTCCAATTACAATCTGACTTCCAGACACTTTCGCACCCAAGCCGGATTTAATACCGCCCACTTTGATCGCCGTCATGTGCACACACACTTTGCACCCTGGCGAACAATACGTTCCGCGGACTACGATGAACTGGAGTTCACGTGCTGTGACGTTGTGGGCAACTACCTTATCGTTGGCACCCACCAGGGTGAGAGCAAGGTCTTCAATATGAACGATGGCGTCGAACAATGCGCCTCCATATGCCACACTTACGGTGTGGATGCGATTCAGGCGAATCGTGCCGGGGATCTCGTGCTGACCACCAGTCTATGGCGCTTGCGCACCACAATTCTCTGGTCCATCACCGACAACGAGTTCAAATCAAAGTTGCGTCTTCCTGAGGTTGGTTATTGCGAGTTCAGCCAGACGACGCAGGATCGATTGCTTGGCACACACACAGATGTAAGTTGAATGCACTTGCTCTGAATGTTATACTCACAATCTTACCTATCCACAGTGTGCGGTTCTTTATGACATCAACACGGGCTCCAAGGTATCCACGTTTACACCCACCATACCCAATCAGTACACCAAGAATCGTGCCACGCTCTGTCGCACTGACGAGTTGCTCTTGTCAGGTGAGATTCAACAATTAACCCCCCAATTGTACCTTATTTAACTTCAATTCTGTTTGATTAGATGGCGTGCTTTGGGATGTGCGATCCGGCAAAGAGATTCACAAGTTTGATAAGTTCAATCAGTGCATATCGGGAGTGTTTCATCCCAACTGTCTGGAGGTGAGTGCATCCTAATAGAGATTACAATTTGATTTGATTCAAATATTTTAAATAGTTTAATATTTCAGTATGTAAAATTTGGTTTGATTCAATTGAATATTCCAAAACTACACTATTATTTGATATAGTTAAGAATTCAAAAAACGAAATCCCTTTAAATATTGCTTAAATTTTCAAATCTATTTACATTAAATCTATATATTTAGAGAAAGAGAAAATATCTGCTAAATATTTTGAGTTAAAAAAATCCCAATTAAATAATAAAGTGGACTAAAAATAATTATAATTAAAAAAGAATGCTAAATAAAATTTTACTCGTTGGATAAATTCAAAATAAATAATAAGTGGTACTGGAAATCAAAAAAGTAATAGTAAAAATTTTCTAAAAGCTTTATTTTTTAAATATTAACTTAAATGAATAAAATTTCAATTGATTTAAAAATAGTTAAGATAAAATATAAACATATATCAAGTAAATTTTATATTTCTTGAAATACTTATCTAAACATATCAAATAATTGCTTAATACTGGAAAAACAGATTTTTTAGTTGATTAATTAAATTAATCAGTATTATTTAATGCCGATGCTACAATATTCTTTAACTAATACTGTTGTTGGTTCGCCTTACAGATCATAGCCAACACGGAAGTGTGGGATCTACGCACGTTTCACCTGTTGCAGACGGTGCCAGTGCTGGATCAGAGGAACTGCACATTCTCGCCCATGCATGTGATATATGGCGCCAGTTTGGGTGCCGATAGAGACCACGATGTGGAGACGACTACCTATGATACCAGCTTTAATGTACTGGATGCATACGACTATTCGAGCATTGCGACAATTGATGTGAAGCGGAATATCAATGATCTGAGTGTTAGTGCCAATGGCAGCCTGATTGCCGTTGTGGAGGATCATAGCGGCTACGATTCGAAGCAGGAGACATGTGTGAAGATTTATGCCGTTGGTGTTAAAAAGAGCGAGCGCTCGGAAGAGGTGCGTGCGGTTAAGGATCTGGCCGTCGATGAGGGCGTCGTTAGAAACGGCGCGTCCGAGGAACCGCCACCGCCCGTCAATGCACCAAGCGGTGACTCTGCGCTAATTCGCATCGTCGAAGAGGCGGCACGACCCCATACGCCAGCGCCAAACTTTGCTTTAATCGATGCCGATGTCGATGCTGATGCTAATGCAAATGCAGCAGGCATTGGTGTTGGCATCGGTGTAGGTGTTGGTGGTGTAGTTGGTGGTGCTGACGACGGCGGCAACGAGGCACGCCCACGTCGTCCGAGCCGGCTAAGGCCATCGTTATATGCCAATTCAAATCTGGCTCGCCAGCATGCGCCCAACAGCTCAATTGTTGGTGTGCGACGGCGAGCACGTACACTGGGCGGTGCCGGTGCGCCCATCGATCTCAGAACGCTCATGCGGCAGATGGATGATATTGAATTTAATATTATGTCTATGCTTGCAGGAAGATGATGAGGAGGTGCCCGAATCCAATGAGGAGGGCTCCGATACGGGATCGGATACGGGCTCCGAAAATGGTAAATACTAATTGTTATCATCTACAACAATCAATTATAATCATACATTTCTATTCACACAGCATTTTCAATTGGTCCGAATTTCATGGGTTTCCCGTTACGCAGCCACCGCAATCACAATTTCATTGATATTGAGTCCTCCAGCGATGACGACAACGATAGCGACTTGGATGATGCTGATGATGATGATGATGACGACATTGAAATCATTTCCGATGTCGACAATTTCGACTTTGAAGCCGATGGCAGCAGTGATGGTAATAGGAATGCAAATTCATTAGCTTCCGTTCGCATTCGTCTTGACTTTTCTTCGTCCTCAGATTGAAAACCCAGCCCAGTCCAGTCCAGCCCAGATCAGACCAGTCCTGTCAACTGTCCTCACCTAATCCTCCGCTGAATTTGGCTTCTGCACTTGAGACTCCACCTAATCCTGATTTTTCAGCACGTCGAGCTTGGAACCCCATCCTCCTCTCTACGCAGCAGTATGTTTAATTTCAATTAGTTTTGTAAGCTGTTATGTAAACTTATATTTTATGTTGAAAAGTTTGTACAAAAAAAAAGAAACAAAAAAAAACTGAAATGTAAAAAAAAACATAAACACACGAAAAATCTGAGCTGTTAAAAAGCAATTTATACAAAAGATAAAAAAAAAACAAAGTTGTTGAACAATTTCTAAATGTACAAAGTGGATTAAATTTATATATATTAATACAAAATGCAGTACATTGATTCAGGAATATTACTCCTTTCATTTATTTAGAAAACTATGATCGATCCGACATTATCAGCATATATCTCTCTGTATGGACTATATAGAGGACAAGGACCGTAAATTTTATAAACTTTAAAATATCTAAATTAAATTGGATTTATAGAAAAATACATATTTTTTGAACTAAATAAAATAAAGAAAAATAAAATAGAAAAACTCTTATTTTTAATCTTAATTAGAAATATATAAAATTATTTTTATAGCATATTTTTAAAATACAAAATATTAAATAAGAGTTTGAAAATTCTAATTTGACTATTTCATAATTTTTTTAAATTAGATTAAAAATAAACGCAACTCTTATTTTTAATCTTAATTGTAAAAATATAAAATTATTTGTATAACATATTTTTAAAATACAACATTTAAAATAAGAGTTTGAAAATTGAAATTTGACTATTTCATAATTTTTTAAAATTAGAGTATCCATTAATTATTATGATAATTATGAATATTTATTTTTCCTGTATCCAGGATGTATATCTAAGATTTTCACTGATTTGATTTGATTTTGTAAACTCATAACTCTTATTTGCGATCCCTAGTGTCATTAATCTGTTCAAACAGTTTGGTAGCATTCTGATATTAGTAATAGACGCCAAGGTGTTTGCGCAGTTTTTGTGTTTAGTTTTTATCTTATCTCGAAATATGGGTTGCTATGAATTGGGAAATGACGAGCAGGTATGCTCGTAGTGTTAATATTAATCATTTCAGTTCAGTTGAGTTGAGTTGGTTGGCTATTTGCATTGGTCGCGTTCGTCTTTCTTCAATCAAATCTCTCAAGTTTATCCTTCAGCAATAGATAAATATGGTTATATGGCTCGGTTCGCTGTTTATCGGCTTTATTTTGCGGTCAAGTTGAATGAATGAACGACTACCAAAATTGTAGCTGTCTATTTCTAATTGCGAAAATCAGTTACGATTTGTCATCGACAGTGCGCGTATCGGACGACGGATAACTAACTTCACTTGGAACTAAAACAAAATGTATATTTCCACGTTGTTGACTCTCTTTATATTGGGAGTGCTTATTCCCAATTGCTGCTGCCAGGCATTTGTTGAACGACCCGATTTCTGCATAGAAACGGATCCAACACTTCTCATCGATATGGATCGCCGTGTGTTTATGCCCAGTGAGAAGCAGAAAAAGTGCCTGATCACAGCCACAACATTGACGAAGAAGGAGAAGGTTGGTCAACCCAAGAAACTCATTGTAATATAATAACCAGATTAAAGTAAATATTGTCTTGATAGATAGGAAATTTGTTAATTTGTTAGTTGAAATTTGTTCGGATTTCAAGCATGCATTATCAAAGTTCAAGCTCTGGATAATTAGTAGTAAATCATTACAATCCATATTCTGCAAATGATTCTTTAATCATGCATTTAATTAAACAGAAAATTTAATTGCATATCTAATTAAATTATGTGTGAATTGTTTTCAAGTCTCTGTCAATATTTCTGACCTTAAATGGCATTTGATCAATCAGTTTCCAGTTGAGGTTGAGGTTGAGATTGAGGTGATGTCGTATGGGAAATCAAGGGAAACGGGTTGTCCTTAAATGACAAGACCAAGGCTCTTGAATTATAGCCACATATGGATAGATAATAGTCTGTAAATCACACAAAATGTTGAGAATGTTCAAGTCAAGTGGATCGCACGCCATATACTCAATTGAATTAGTCCGAGATAAAGAAAGCTTGGAAACGTGGAAAGTGTCTATAGTTATAGATAGATAATGTAGAGCAGTTCGATAAGGAATTTATTTATGCGAGTGACAAATCAAATCAAGTATTTGCCGTTGATTAATTTGCTTGACTAATCCCAGGATAGCCTCATTGATACCATGTGTACGGATCATGGATCCACAACAATGAAAAAGAGCATTCATCATTTCTTCAAACTACGCAATGGAGAGTTGAATGGACGAGGCGCCCATCAGGAGATTTGCAGTGGAAATGCCCACTCAATGCTCGCCTGGGTGCCATATAACATCATGATCCAGAACTATGCAGCCGAATTGAATCCCAAGGAGCGTCTTAGCTATATTGCCAAGGCTACCAACTTGGAGCGTGAAAAGACTGAGCTGTGTCACTTTAGGCACACGGATCTGGTCAATGGCGTCTTGGACAATCTGTTCACATGCGTGGTCATGATCTTCGAGGATAACTTTGTAAGTGGATGCAGTTGCAGTCATAATCCATAATCCATGTATGCTTTCACAGTACGGCGTCGAGGATAATATAAATGTGCTCGTGGAGCTGCAACCATTGATGTATCAGCTGCGGAATGTCACTTACCTGCCCTGGCGTAATGTGACCAACAGCTACAAAATGCATTTGGGCAACGGAGTCCTCAAGAATCCTAGCGGACAGCGCAAGCCAATCTACGGTAGCATTAACTATGCGTACGTGGAGAAGATCCGACTCAACACGAGCAGCATTTACAAACAGGAGCATCAACTGGAGAAGCTGCCGCTGCTGCTGGAACATCGCGGCTCTGTGCTGGAGTTGGACGAGGCTGGCGAGGGTGGACTCGATGTGGATGAGCACGCGTACTTCGGTCGCACAATGGATGCCAAAAGCGATGTGAAAGTCCAGATCATTGGACAGTGGGTTGATCAGCATCGTGAGTTCAGTGCCGACATCTATGAGTATTATGGCCATGGACTCGTCCGTTTCAAGCTACCAATAACTGGAGCTAGACTCACATTTGTGCGCATTGACGGCACTGAGCCCGTGTTTGAGGCTCCCGAGTCGAGTAATCTGGCCAAGGCGTCATTATTCCGTGACATGGACGCAGCACCTGCTAAACTAACCGTTAATGGCTCAGCGGAGTTCAACGAATGGGAGGCGGAGGAGGAGGGATCCTCATTTTATCCCTGGTTTGTGATCAGTTGCTTGTTAATTGGCATTGTGTTGGTTATTGTTATTTACGGCATCGTTCGGGTTTACAACAAGAAGAACAAGGAAAAGCAAAAGTATGAATTGGCCAACACAAATAACACGCAATCCTGCGCCTAGAATTTAAGCAATTATATTTTTATGTTTGTCTTTTGTAAGGTGATGAAACATCGATGCATCGATGTTTTCTATATTTTTGTGTTTTCTTAACCGAGTTGCCACGTCTGGCAACCTTTCCAAAAAAGTCCCACATTAAAAATCAGTCCTTTTTCCAAAAAAGTAATTTTCTTTGAGTTTTCTTTTGTAAATCTTATGATATATTTTTTAGCTTTAAATTATAAAACTTCTTCCCTCGACGGGTAAAGAACTTCAAACCTTTATAAAAATAATAACCTTTATTTTATGTAATTTTGAATTAAAAATGTTTTTCAAATTATTAATTTATTTCTTAATTAAGCTAAAATTTGAATTGCGCGCCGGAATCTCAAAAAAAAAAAGAACAAGTGAACATGTTCAGGTGAGCGATATTGACTTATTCAATGTGATAAATTAATAGGCACAAATTATATCGAAAGTTTGTCAGTTTGTGTCTGTTCTTTTGCTGCTAAGTTAAAAAAATAAATAATACAAAAGAATGCCCAAATTGTGCTGTTTTACCGACATATAACTCCATTCGAATATTCAATTGAAACGAAGACGTCATATTTGAATATGTCACACTTTTTGAAGAACCTTATAAATCTCATTAACCATGGCATGACAGTCCTTTAGTTTACCCATCCGGAGCAGCTGTTATGTGGGCGTAAAAGGATGCCAGTCGCTGTTTGAGTTGTAAATTATTCGCGAATATTTAAATGTGCCTTTCAATATTAAATAATACAAAGTCGGACGACGTAAAAGTCGCAAAAAGCGCAAGGCACAGTGAAATTTGTTAAAGTGTGTGTTGTGTTGTGCTTTGTAAAAATTCAACGTGCAGTGCTGAGCAATCCCTAAAAGGTAAGTAGAATTGAAAACCAAACAATAGGTGGCGCGTTTATGGTTCGCAAACAGACAGAAGATGGTACACTTATTTATATGACGTAGTTCGAAAACCATTTTTTATTCTGAACTATTTTTAGTTTTAAGTATTTATTTTAGTTTTTATTAGAATTTTAAATATTTGAAGAACTTAAAATAGTATGTTTAAAATGTCAATTGAAATTGCGCGCCATAAAAATATAGCGCGACTGTTGCCAGACTGGTGACAAAGTGCTTTATTTATGTGAGCGAGTTGGCAGCACTGCGTCCACGACCACGCCACATACGCATATCTCACTCACACAAGCAGAAGACGGGGCGAAACAAAAAAAGAGAGCTATATATGTGTGACGCGCTTGTGTGGGTAATCGTCGTTTCAGCTGCCTCGCGCATTCTGCAGTCGACAGAAGAAGACAAAAGCAGAAACAGCACCATTGCGGTTGCAGAGAAATTTCATTCATCGAATTTTTATTAATTTGGCACTGGTCGAAGTCTAGTTATTTCATTTACTTGCCAGAATAACCAACTGGTGCCCCATTTGTTTTTGTTTCGCATCGTTTCAAAACAAACTCGCGGTCGGTGCTTAAAATGTGAAATTTTTCCATTTTTCGTTTGGAAATTGTGTGACGCGGCCATATTTAAAAAGAATTTAATGTCAAATATCGTGCAAAGACGAAGGAACCCACACAAATTATATAAATAGTGCTTGGGTAAGTAAAAAAGTGAAGTGTATTATTGAAAACCTTGAATCAAAGTGCAACAAGTATGAGAATATTTATTGCTAGACCTGGCTTAAATCTATAAATACAAATCAAAATAAATTTGTTTCGTTTACTGCGAAAGTAGTTAAAATATGATTTTTCGCTCGCACCAATACTAGGATGCTAAATTGTGTATACTAGTTGTCGTCGTTGGTCGTGTCGTGTTAGCAGTATATTCCTCTCGCTTGCTCAGATAGCGACGAGTTGCCAGAGTGTTAGACGCCTGACAGTGCTGCCAGAATATGTTGCGCGCCAATTTCAAATGTTCTCTTATCAGCAAATTCTCATACTTATGTGCTTTTTTTCGAGGAAAAATAAGAAATTATAGCAACAAGTGTTACTTATCTCACTGCTTATAGAAGGAAGCTGCTATAAAAATACACAGTGAACCTCCAGTTATGATGGACCGCAAGAAGGTATTGGAATTGGACAAAATCTGTCGTGTATGCATTTCGGAACGCAAGGAAATGCGTCCCCTATTTAGCGAGAAGGTGCCAGAAATGCTAATGGATTGCACCAGCGTGCGTGTGGAACCCACCGAGGGTTGGCCCGACAAAATCTGCGTGCAGTGCGTCCATGCGGTCAGTCGGAATCATGCCTTCAAGACGCTCGTCGAGCGCAGTGACAAGGAATTGAGGGAATATATCAAAACTCTGACGGTGCGTCTCGTGCAAGATGAGACGCTGACACCGCAGGAGCGCAAGCAACAGAAGCTGTTGCAGAAGCAGCTCAAGCAACAGCAACAACTCGAAGAGCAACAACATAAGCTGGAGCAAGAAATTCTGCAGCAACAGCAACAGTTGCAACAACAACAACAACAGCAGCAACAACAACAGCAGCAGCAACAACAACAGCAGTCGCCTATTTTCCTGTTACAACAGCCTCAACAACATCCACAACCGAAGGTAAATATAATTCACAAGAAATCTGCTCAATCAATTTTAAATTCAAATTTCCTTTGCAGTCGAAGACCAAATTGAAGCCACTCTTGCGTAAGGGATCCTCTCGGCAGACTAAAAAGCAATTGGAGGCGGCACAATTAATGCAAGAGACAGCGCCACCTCAGCCGCCTCCTCCGCTGGTTGCACATCAGCAACAACAACAGCAGCAGATACAACAAATCCAGCTGCCTACACTGCAACCGGCGCCCACACAGCTTCTGCCCACGACAACAGCACAGCAAATCCTCTTGCCCAATGGCCAGTTTATAACGGCACAGATTGTGACGCCGCAGCTGGCACAAATCATTAACACAGGCCCGCAAACGACGACGGCGACGACGCCACAACAGGGACAATTTCTGCCGCAACTGTTGCAGGCCCCAAATGGCCAAACATTGCAGATTGTGCAGCAACCAAATGGTACACAGACGCTACAACTGGTCCAGCTCGTTCAACAGCGCAGCATGGCGCCGGTAACAACAACGAATTGTACGACGGACATGTGTACGACGACGAGCAGTGGAGCTTCGTTGGTGGATGCGGATGTGCAGCTGCTGGAGGATGGCGAGATGGATGATGAGGAGCTGGATGAGGTGTATGAGCAACTGGATGGCAAGGGTCATACATTTGAGACGATTGTGCTGGATGATGAGCAGCAGCAGGATTTTCTCAAAGAACATCAGCAACATCATCATGAGATGTTACTTGAAGAGGATCTCACGCAGAGCGAACAGGAGCAGGAACAGGACCAGGAGCAGGAGCATGATGAGTATTTTGACGAGCAGCTGCTGCAGCACGAGGATGGTGTAAAGCACGAGGATGATGACGAAGATAACTTCATTATTGAGGAGATACATCTAGATGAAGATGATATGCTTGACGATGGTGATGTTGATCATGAAGTCGATGGCGATGATATGACACCCGTGGATGATTGTGAGTACATCACCGATGAACAGGATCACGGTGTCCTTGGCGGCGATGTGGATGATGAACTGCACTATGCGATTATGGAACCACATGATGGCGATGTCAGTGCCAGTGACATTGAGCAGGCCTTCATCGATGTCGATGCGCAACAGCAGCAATTGCAGGAGCAGGAGCAGGAGCAAGAGCAAGAGCAACAACAACAGGAGCAACAACAATCCGTTGAGCTGCACAGCATCTCGCTAGAGAATGCTGTAGTGGAGTTCAGCCAGGACACATTGATGGCACCACCGTTGCACGTGAGCAGCACGCCCAGTCCCACACCCAGTGCCGCAAAGCGTGCGCGTCGTGGCAACCAACATCAATATAATCTGGTGGAGCAGCCCTGCAATCATCATCAGCACAGTCCACCCACAATAAGCAGCAAACTGGCGGCGGCCAATTCCCGTCAACTGGTGCAAACGGCTTCAGTGATTGCGGCAGCTGGAGCTGATGATAATTACGAGATTGATGCGAATCTGGTAACGGAATTCATTAGGCAACACACATCTCCGCTGGGCTCTGGACGCTACATCTGTCACTTGTGCAGCACCGAGTTCCGGCAGTTCAAGGGACTGCAGAATCACATGCATTCGCACACCAACTGGATACGGGCCAATTGCAAGAAGCAACCACAGTGCGAGATCTGCCTGAAGAGCTTCAAGGGACCAGGCATGCTGCGCATGCACATGAAGACACACGATGCTGAGACGAGTACGCCACTGTGCAATATATGCAATCGCACATTCAAGTCCAAGGCGATCCTCTACAGGCATCGACAGACGCATCAGCAACGTGCCTATTGCTGTGGCGTCGCCAATTGCCGCAAGAACTTCTCGAATGCGGCCAATCTGCGCTGGCACGTGGAGCGCAAGCATCCGGAATGCGTTGAACCCTTCTACAAGTGCGGAGAATGCTCCACACTCTACGACAACATTGACAGCCTGCAACAGCATGTGGAGAATACGGATCATGGCAGCACTAGCGGTGATCAACTGATTGCAACGAGTTCAAGTGCTGCTTTTAGCGGTGCTGTGAGCATTGTTAGCAATGGCACGGATATGTCCAACATGATTGCAGCTGCACCGAATGCCCTCGGTGGGACAGGTGCTCCTGGTGATACCCATGCCGTTGTCGTTGGCTCCTCTGGGGAAATGTATTTTGTGACGCAGGCGTAGCCAACACAGTTTGCTGCTATCGGCAGCTCCGAGTGCCTGCTCGGCATGTAGATCCACATTTATACATACATCTAACTGACTATAACTATATAGAGTATGTGTGTATATATACGTTGTATATATATTTTTGTACTAGCCTATATTTTATAGTTTATAGTTTATACAACCATTGCAATCCTAGTTGTCTCTGTCATTGTAGCTTCGTTCGTAGTAGTTCCATCGCTCCGTACTCTCGAATTTTGTACCACGGCGAACATTGTAAATTAATAATCATAATAATATATTAAACTAATTGCCGTATAGTTATAAGTTTTAGTATTACGTTTTAGACAGCAGCAGTCGCATTGCTTTAATGAAATATGTAATTAATTAATTGATTGATATATGTATATGGCTATGGACCATGTGAAGTAAAGCCACTATTAATTGTGGCTAATAAATAGTTATAACCAGTGGCGACGCGTCGTTATCGCCACCATTTTTTGGATATCGGACTGGAATTTTTAGACTACATTTTTCGGCTTGGTTTTCATTGTTGGGCATTGATTATTACTAAACAAAAATAAAACTGTTTTAATTGCAAATAAAATTAAATAACTACATTATAGATAAAACCTTTGTTTACCATTCACTTTAAGCCGCTTTTCTGGTTTTCTTTTATTTGTTATGAGCCAGAAAAAAAGAACCGACAAAACAATACAAAACAAAATTGATCAGAGAGAACGTCACCAATCAATTCAAGGTCTCTGCGCTCATCGATTCTCCCCAGAGACACGTGTCAAAAGCGGCAATCGACAAAAGCACATATCATGTTGGGGCTTACAATTAAACAGTTGTTTCTCTTTGTTTTCCATAGGTGATTCTACCTGTGCTGTAAGAAAATACCTATTAACTAAATTGTAAAACCCAGTCTACACTAGGTTTGAGAGTCTAAACTCTGTTTAAATTTTAAAATAGAAGCGTAAAAGCTGTCAAATAAATACTGTCGGACTTCTACTTTCCGAAAAATTCTATTTCTGGAGCGGTTCAGTACTATATACCAGAATTCGTAATTAGTTTCATTTTTAAAATAAAATTTACGAAATAACATCTATTTTTTTTATTTTTAAAACATCCCTTATTCCGCAACTTTTTTGTTTTAATTAAAAAATAATTGTTATTACGCAAGTTTTATTAAAAAAAATAAGTGGTATTTTTAAAAAAAATTTAATTAATTATTATTATAATATTTCTGAACTCAAGTTTATCAACTTTCATTTTCTTTTAGCATATTTTCTTCACATTGATTTTATTTTAGAATAATTTTGGATCTATAATTATTATTTTTTATTTATTAGTCTAGTTTCCTGGATTTCACAATTTTTTGAATTAATTTTTATAATATTTCTGAATTAAAGTTTTTCACGGATGTCGATAATAGAAAGTAGAATATAAACTTTGGCTCAAATCTTCTTGTTACTTTAGCCTATTTTCTTCACATTGATTTTTTTTACAAAAATATGCGATCTATAATTATTATTTTTTATTATTCTCGTTCGCTGTTTTTCACATTAAATTCAATATGGGTTTACCTACAATTTATTACAAATAAACTGCAATCTTATCGAATAGATTTAATCACATTCTCTTCAAATTAGAATCACGGGGGATTTTTAAGTTTTCTATTATTAAAATTTATGGAGATTTTAATAGCGGGAATTAGTTAATAAATATAGACTCGTTGTAAGTGCTGTAACTCAAGTTTTGCTTGAATTTATTGCTCCATCAGAGCGTCAAATCTGTTAATTTAGCTCGGGTTACAAAGTTTGCCCAATAGTTTGTAATGGGATCTCTTACAATGAGGCGTAGCTGTTATCCGAGAGTCAGGGGGAATGGAATATACGCAGTTCAAAAGCTAAAGTAAGTAGAACATCTGGTGAGGAGGGTGGGGGGTTAACATTGTTGTTGTTTTGTTTAGCATTTGGGGAATCCAATGCGTCACCTTCACCTAATGCGCAGCTTGTAATAGTCGAGAACACACTTTAGTTCTTTCTAGGCCATTTTACATTTTACAATGTCTGCAACGCAATTGAATAATTTCTATAATTTAAAATTAAATGTCAAGTATCTTTTACTTTCTTGGTTGGTCACACGCCTCAGAGGTCTATAAATAATTATCTGATGTTAAACTGAAGTGCACACTTTCTTATAAACTGGATTACTTGTGTCAATATTATTGTCCAATTTGATAATTATTATTAATTAGCGAAAACTTTCAACGTATCCATTAAACAATGTGAAATATTGACATTGGGAATCTCATAAATTTTTTGATTATTAATGACGACAGTTTTTAGCTTGACATGGCGCCTATCTAATATTCCTAGACAATGATTAGATAAGCACTTCTCCACATTTCCATTTCACTTTTGCAATGGTTAAATAATAAAATAATTGACGCTTTAAGTGGCCAATGAGGTGCGTGACTGAGAACTGCGGTTTTTTGGGAATTCCAGCTACTGAAATAATTATGTAGATATGTGTGTTAAGCAGTTCCGAAAATCGATAATGCAAAAATGTTTGGAGAGAGAGATTCACTTTCAGGAATTTGGCGTGACTTTTACTCAACACGATTATCTACTATTAAGGTACTTTAAAAAGTATATGTTAAATATTTAATATTCGCTAGTTTTCGTTGCCATAAATTACAAATTGTTTGCTCATAAAATATCTCAAATAACCGAGAAGCAAAAACATAAACAAGTCAGATTGCTTAAGTTCAAAAATATTGCTAGACCAGAAGATTCTCTATACTTGTTTTCAATCTTAAATATGTATTTATATCTTTTTTTTTTTGTTTGCCTACAATTAAAAAATAATTTATTCATTATTAAAAACAATTTAAATAATTTTATATATTCATTCTTCTTTTATTTAATTCATGTACAAAAGAATGTTGTATAATTATAAAATTATTTAAATTATTTTTAATAATGAATAAATTATTTTTTAATTGTAGGCATACAAAAAATAAGATATAAATACATAATTCAACTAATAATTTTATATATTCATTATTATTTTATTTAATTCATGTACAAAATAATGTTGTATAATTTTGTACATGAATTAATTATTAAATAAAGAAGAATGTCTATATAAAATTATTTAAATAATGATGTCATAAGTGGAAGCCTTAACTCGAGTATTCAGTCATTTATTTGTTACACTTTGTTACCCCTTTTATAGGGTATGAAAAACTCTTTTGGCCTAAGCAGCGCATGAAATGTTTATACATTCATTTCCTTGAATTTCTACAAAATGGAAACTGTAGCGTCCTTGAACTTTGTGGCTCAGTCCACATCCCTCCCCCCCCAAACACCCTTTTGTGGCAAAAAGCCCGTGAGTCTTTTGCCCAGGCACAAAATTATGCGAGTGCTGTAAAATAAATATTTGAAATTCTAAATGCTTATAAATAAGCTAGCAAATGTTACAAGTGTGTGCGCAATGTGTAATTGAATAATTAATGAGTGTGGTAATTTTCAGTATTTACCGCACTTGTTAAATTATATCAAAATTAATTGACATGCCAGAAAATATAGAAAGTACATATACTTTGATTGAACAAAAATTTATATATGTTTAAAAAATTCCTTTAATATTATTATAATAATGAAATGCTAAACATGTTTATTGAACATATAAATTTGCATACCAAAAGTGTTGGCAAATATACATAAGTATTTATTTTGATTCATGCTTCGAGCGTGCAAGAATAAATAATATATTATTTATTTTTCCCATTTGAATTCATTATTAACGTCATCAATAAATAATATATTATTTATTATTCCCATTTGAATTCATAATTAACGTCATCAGTTTAGCGTCATTGTTGTCTTATTAATCATAAGTTTTTCCTTGCTAAATTAATGAATGAATTATGTTTGTTGAATTTCACTTGTTTAATTATATCAAAATTAATTGACATGCATATTCTTTGAATCAAAAAAATTCTATATTTCGATTGGAAAATTCCTTTGATATTATTATTATAATTAAATGCTAAGCAATTTAAACATGCAAATATAAGTATTTATTTTGATTCATTCATTGATAAATATTATATTATTTATTCTTTCCATTTGAATTAATTATTTACGTCATAAGTTTTTCCTTGCTAAATTAATGAATGAATTATGCTGAATTGCTGAAACAAATTCCTCAACATCTATACCCTTTAATATATCATTTCATAATTGGTTTATGGCATCGATTTGTTTATGTTTTTTGTAAAAAAATAATTTTCTACTATCTGTTGACTAAGCAGCTTTTTGTTTATGTCATTTAAACGTTGAAGAATCATTCTTTTTAGCCGCTTTTGTGTTGCCGGAAGAAACCGAAAGCGAAATGTGGGAAAATCTGTTTACAGTTCAGTTCATTTGAGTTGATTTGAGTTGAATTCAGTTCAGTTCAGTTAAGGAATGGATGCTTCTAGCTATGTATTATTGTTGTTTTTATTGTTGTTGTTGACTGGGGATTACGTATACGCACTATACGCGGATCGTTTGATGTAGGTTCTGGTTCGACGGCATTTCAAATGACTCTCGAGTCCCGCCCCCTTTCTGAAATCTAGCTACGTCTACGTTATTGCCATTGACGCAATTGAAATGAAAGAAAAACAAACAGATTCATTGCGATTTTACGACATTAACAATAATTCGAGTACTTAGCTATGAGCAGTCGCATTAGTCTTCTAAATATACATTTATTTTTTATTTTTCTGCAGACACGTACATATTTAGATTTTCCTTTCTGCAATTCACTCTATGATTTGCACATTGTATGGAATACCTTACAAATTGTGGGGCATGTTAATTAGCAAATGGCGTTTAAATATTGGTAATATTAAACTACATAGCGTTTTTAATTGATCAATGACTTGGAAACACTTTAAATTAATTTTCAAATAAAGTTGTAGAGCATTCAAGTGTCGCCTTGCATTCGTTTCTTGCATTTATTTATTTTTCTTATCGTTGGCATTAAATTAAACTTGATCTACATAAGCTTGAATGCACATCTATGTACAGGTGTATATGTTTTTAGAGGTATCGGTACATATGATGTACAAATATTTATAGTATAATTCATATAATTATAGTCTGGTAGCATTATTTTTAGTTTCGTCGTAAATGAAATTATATTTGCGTCGCAATTTCGTTTCCGTTTGCCAAAAGAGCTGATAAAAAAGGGAATTATATAAAATAAAAAATAATAAAATAAAAAGAAACAGAAAAGAAAACACATTATTTGCCCCCTCGTGTAGAAATATCTATGTACATAGATATGTGTTCTTACACTGATAAAAAAATGTGCCAAAATCAAGATCAAGATCAAGTTCTAAGACCAAAACTAGGAATATAATTATTCTTAAGTTAGAAAACACATCTTGATTTTAAGAACATTTCAAAAAAGAATAAGCTCTTGATATTAGACCAAACATTCTTAAATTCTCAACCTAAATAATATAATAATGCAGGTGTTTTATTAAACTTGAAACTTATCTTTTCTTTTTTTTTCGGTATAAATATATACTATTTTTGGATTTATTTTTTTTTATAAATATTCCGATTATATGTATATTTTCCTCGGCCAGAGTGGGTTTCCAGAGCGCTACGGTGCCATTATTATCTCCATATTAAATAAGACATATTTATATTTTCTTAACAATTTAAGATTTTTAATTCTTTTTATTAACAACTGCGAATTTTTAGATTAATATTCTTAGTATTAGTAATTTGGTCTTATTTTAAGAACAAAATATTTAAGATGAATGTTCTTGATTTTAGAAGTTGGTCGTTTTTTCAGTGTATATATGTATTCTTATGCATTATGTGGGACACACGACTCGCTGTCGTTGGCATCTGCTATTGACATTGACTCATTCGGTCATGAATTTCTCTTTCTCATTTTATTTTATTTTATTTCACTTTTTGTTATGCTCATGCCATGTAAGTGTCTCATTTTGAATGAATATCACATGTATTTATATCTGTAACAGTAACTATTGCCTACTTATTTGAGCTGGAGATATATCCCTTCATCTGTGACGAATCAACAAAACATTTATCATATTTTCTGTGCCTTCGTTTAACTCATGCTGTGGGCATGGATACATTTTTTGGCACGCCTCCAATTATTTGCCAGACCGCCCACGGGTTTGTGGGCCAACTTAGTTGGCAACAGCTGCTAATAAAGTTCAGCAACGTTTGGCATGGTCAGTGTTTTGTGCTTTTATAGATTCGGCAAATCAAAATTCTAAACTAAAATCCGTTGGATGCCATTGCCAATGGGTTTTTCTCTTTTTTTTCTTAGTTTTTTTTTATTGTTCATTTCATTAAGCAATGTGTTGCCACACTTAAAGAAATCGGGCTTCAAAATTGCCTTAAAATTTACAATTTATAAAATCTGCATAAAAATTGTGCTGAAAGCTCCAATTTTTGAAATCTCTTTATAAGAAACTAAATATATTTTTAAATAGATCGTTCTTTTTTATTATAAAACGCCCTGAATATTAAAGTTTTTTCTCGTAAATTTTTACGAATTTTTGTTGTTTTTTGTCTATTTCATTAGGTTCTTTCTTCACACACTCAAAGAAATCGCTCTTTAAAATAACCCTAAAATCTAAAATTTATAAAAGCAGCATAAAAATAGGTCCAATTTTTGAAATCTCTTTATAAAAACTAAATACCATTTTTTCAATTATATTATATATTAATTGTTTAAATTGGACCTTTCTAATTATTTAAATTTGAGATGGTTTTCTTTAGAATGTTTTTTTTTATTATAAAACGACATGAATATAAGACATTATTTTCCTTAAGTTTGACGAATTTTTTAAATATAGAAAATTATTTCTTAATATTAAGGCCAAGACCTAAACATAAGAAGATTTTTTTTTTAATCTGGACCGACTATTCTTAAACTTATAACGTTTTTATTTAATTCTTAGGTGATGGATCCTAAGTATCAGATATGTTTTCCATAAATTAAGGGTCAATCTTTCTAATTTTATACGCATAAATATAAGAATTTTTTTTATAGATTGCGGCGAATTATTTTACAGTGATATGTGCTTTCTTAATTTAATGGTTTGCTGATTTTCTTTAGTATAGGAATTTCCAATTTTCCAAGTGTAACATAAGCGAGTATCATTGGCTGCCTCGTGCCGGCGCTTGTGAATATCCCAGCTACCAATTCCTGTGACAACCACTTGCCACATGCCACATGCCCAATGCCCAATGTCAAGGCGGCAAGGCGTCCAAATGTCGTGGCTGTTCACGGATTCAGCTCGTGGCCGATTTATGCCGGCGACGAGTGACGTTTCGGCCAACATAATCAGGAGACACCTTCATTGGTTTCTCTATCTAAATTACTTGAATTTTCTTACACTTCTTTCGTATTGTATTTTTGGCCACTATTCTATCAATACATCACTCAAAGTCAAGGTCGTTGTAGTATTTCGACACGCAAGCGAAATGTTTGGTAGCATCATCTAGATTCTAGAGGATCCTACGAGTAACTAATGAAGAAATGTCATCGCCTTATTACTTAATACACATATATAATGTGGTATTTAATTAAAAGTATTTTAATATCATTTTAAATATTTCTCAAAAACCGTTGCCAACAATTTCCCAAGATATCTTATAGAGCTCAAAGTGCTAGGCACGGGAATAGTTCTATTAAGTATTTTTTGAAACAGACTAGATCAAAACTGTTTCTGCTTAAAATAAATTATTATTATTCTTAATGGAAATGAATCAATATAAATATGAATTAAGTAAAAACGGTCGACTTAGGAATTCTCTGAAAACAGTTTTCATTTAAAGATCATTAACAGATGTGTATTTTAGCACTATTTTAAAGATTTTAATGATAATTGATTTTTAAATAAAAGGGCGCATAAATATCTGAGATTTCATTAATCGAACATACTTTCGAAATCATTTGTTTATTTCGAATTTCTACAAAGTTTTTAATTGTCGTTATATTTTATATAAAAAAAAAACAATTTAATAAAAAGTGTATTTTATGCTTTTATATGCAATTTTAACACGAATTTAGTGAATTGTACATTTTATTCAAGTGTTTTAACCAGGGATTAAGACTTTAACCGAAATCGTAAACTTTTACCGGTGAAAACCGATTGAAATTTGTAACCGTAAATGAAACCGTAACCGTAAAAAAATGTTTTCCACTGTACCGAAACCCTCAAACCGAAATTCTATAAACCTAAATAACCGTTTAGTAACCGATTCATTTATTAGGGTTAATTTCGGTTCTGGCCGTCGCAGCTTCTGAGCAACTTTGATAACTTTGAACTGCCATAACTTTGTCAAAACTCAACCAATTTCCATGCGCAATGTAAATTTGAACATAATTTTACTTTAAAAATCGTTCTGCATTTAAATTTTGTTCAATTTGAAAATTCGAAATTTTTCGAAAAATGATAAGGGGTAACACTGTAAAATTTCTAAAAAATTCGAAAAATTTCATATTTTCAAAATGGAAAAAATTTAAATGCAGATCGAATTTAGAACTAAAATCATGTTCAAATTTACATTGCGCATGGAAATTGATCGAGTTTTGACAAAGTTATGACAGTTCGAAGTTATAAAAAATCAGTAAAATCGAAATAATCGAAAGTTTTAACAAATAATTTGAAATTTAAATGCATTAACTGTTTTTTTTCAGGTACAGGAAAATTGTTTTTGCATTGATTTTAGATTGTTATAAATTTGTTGAACATGCCTAGTAGTTTTTTAACCGTTTAATGATTAATAAAGTAATTAGACTTACCTGCTACTTATACAATTAGTACAGAGTATAAACAATCTAATGAAAAGTAAAGCTATAAATTGTTGCTAAGCAATTACGAATAAGACGGAAGATCACCCACAATAAATCAGTACCACAATAAGTAGTTTAAGTGAAAGCAGCTGATGTTATTCACTCAATTGACTTGAGTCACATTATTGGCTAAACAAATAGGTAAAACTTATTGTTATTGCAAATTTCAATTGCTGTCGCAGTTCGGCGACTGTTTTCAATTAAACGCGCGTGTTTTCAATAAATTTCAGCCACCGAATCCGTAAACTTACCTCTTTACCTCTTTACCCCTTTTCCCGTTTCCCATTTCCAGTGTCAGATACAGATACAAACACAGATACAGATACAGATACAGATAGTTAGATAGGCAGGCACTGAGTGATACTACGGCTGTTATTATCAAGTGGTAATGGAAATTGAAATTCTAGTATTACTAATTCAAACACAAATGCAAAAACAAATTAAAATCATAAGGGAATGGAAAGGAAAGCAAAGGAAAAACAACAAAACAATTGCTATTTTGCACGCATACGAGTTTAATTTGTGAAAATTACCAATGTTGACAGAGCAGCGCTTCAATTTGCTAATGCAAACTCAATGCCATAGATACAGAAAGAGAGGGAGAGACTCTGTGGGAGAGAGAGGCAACAACGTGACCTGCAACATAGCCTTGCATCTTCTATTGCCACCTGTCCTTGAGTTGCAAAAACTGAGCCTGCATTAGAATTTCCAGTTGCCACACATCCATCACATGTTGTCTAACCCGTCGAAGGTCTCATTAATCAGTTTAAACCCTAGACATTACTCTATATTAGAGGGCAGCCCTTGTGTCTGGCAATGTTTGCATTTTAAAGCTATTTATACATTTTTAATCGGACTTGAATGATTTGCAAAGATTGACAAGATTTCACTAACTATACCTGTTCATGCCACACCCACTTCCTTCCCCAACCCGCCCCCAATTTTTGAGTGACAGCTTCCCTTTATTGTCAGCTGAATTGGCCTGGTTCACTGTATATGACTATGATGACTAATAAACATCGGAAGTGTTGGCCAAACAAGCGAAAATATATGAATAAATAAGAGTTTATCCATCACACAGATACCCTGTAGCAAGGGTATCAACTACTGAAATTCTTGTTGATAAATTTAATAAAATCTAATTTAAATTCATAAAATTCTTGTTGATAAATTTAACTTAAGCCGATTTAAATTATTTATATTTCCCATTTTATACAGCTTTACAAACTTATTATTCCTCATTCTGCAAATAACTAATGGGTATAATGCAAATATAATGAACATGCAAAATGTGAGTGATTATATATTTACCTGAACAAATATATATATATACTTTTCGACTGACAAACACAACACGAAATTTGCATAAATAATTGTGTTTAAGTAGGCAAATAAATAATGACACTTGTAAACTAATTAAGAAACGTTGCAAATTTTATCATAAGTCGTGAATCATGTGATTTCAAGTATCTTTTAAGACTTACATACGTCAGTAATTTAAAATTCTAAATAATTAAATCAATTAAATTAAATCAGAGATAATTGAAACGAGGGTTCCCCAATATTTAATAATCATTATAACTACAATCAACTACAATAAATCAATTAAATTTAATCCGAGTTAATTGAAACGAGGATTCCCCAATATTTAATAATCACTATAACTACAATCAAATTGAGTTTAATTGCGATCGATTAAAGATACACACAATTCTGTAGGTAGTAGTTAATTACATATTTATATTATTAAATATTATAAAAAATAATCAATATTTATTTAATATTCAATTCTATAATTTTTCTATTAAAATTTAAAATTAATCCGAACTTAATTTTAAGTAAAGATACACACAATTCTCTAGTTGGTAGTTAATAACAAATATTAAATATTATAAAAAGTTATAAATATTTATAATAAATTAAATTAAATCTTATAATTTTTCTATATTTATTATTTGTATTATTTATATTTATTTATTTATGAATTAAATTAAATCTTTTAATTTTTCTATAAATATTTAAAATTAATATCAGAAGTCACATGACTTAGGCGAAGCAGTGCAAAGTCTGCAAGCAGTGCATGGGCTTATCAGTAAGCAGTGAAGGCAAGAGAATCTGTTCACAGAGTATCTTTTAGTCTGTCTCTTTGCTTTCGTGTCACGTTTCGTCTGCCATCACTAGGCGCACTTTAGTGTGCTCAATTTGCAGCCTTGATGCTTTTAAAAAAAAGTCCTTTAGCTTACAGTGGCAGCGACAACAGCCTCCATTCAAAGTCCAATGTCAATGCCAATGTCAAGGATGCAAATGCTGGTAACAATGGAAGCGAACAATTCAAACGGCGTCCACTTGGCTGCCCTGCCCAGGGTCAAAGAGCACCAGCAAAGCGTCTTCTTCTCTCAGCGCCTCGAAACGAATAAATTAAAATGCAGTTGGTTCACAGACACAATGGCCACAAAACTAACAATGTTAAAACCTTGGGGGCCTCAAAGCTTAAATGCTAAATATGAAATGGAAGGCACGCCTATTTCCCCAAAAATTATAAAAATAAAAGAAATATTTTACTCTTCAATTTAATCATATTAATATTGCGCTTTAATTCAACTTATTTTAAAATTATTTTAAGAATTCTAATCGTGACTGGCACATTAATTTATAAGTAGCTGATTTAAATAATAATTAAAATTTATATTTAACAATCTATAGATGCAGATTGATTTTTGCTTATCAGCGCTTGGATCAAAGGTGTTTTTGCTCTATTTACGCGTATTTCTGAAATATGCGTCATTTCCATCATACTTTTTATCAGCCATGTCCATTGTCTCGTCTCTGTCGGCTTTATTTCTGTCTGTTTGATGTAAAAATATGAAATTGTTGCGTCACTTGTTTGGCATTTCTCTGTTTTGACAGGACAAACATCAACTTTATATCCGAAACGTGCCAAAATATAAAGGTTTTTAGCCAGGAAACTAACTTCGTCATCTGCTCACGCGATTTTGTTATTATTTGTGGCGATATCACCGCCACTTTCTGAGCAATTGCATTTGTATCTACAAGTGCTTCGTTTGTATCTTTTTGTAGTGTGAACTTTTCTACACACAACTATTTGACATTTTTGGTATAAAGTTCTATAAAAAGATGCGAGCATTTTAATGGGGAAGTACCCCAAGAAAGTATTATTAACTAGTGCAAATGGAAAATTTATAAACTTTATATTGAATTTTATTTTTGAATTATTTTATTATTGCAGTTGTAGATTATATGTGTAGATATATAATAATTCGATAATTCTATTTGCGTTATTTATGTTATCTGACTCGGGTTAGTTTATTTTTCATTATATACAAATATAAAATTGAAAATTAATGAAATCGAATTGTATATTTGAATTATTTTATTATTACAATTGTAGAATATATTTGTATGTAGATTTTATCGTCAATAATTCTATTTGCGTTATTTTTTGTTATCTGATTCAGGCTAGTTTATTTCCCATTATATACAAATATAAAACTTATATGGAAATTATTGAAAGCTCGAATTGCTTAAGTTTATCAATAATAAATGCAATTGAATCTAAATCTGAGGCAAGACTCCGCTTTCAGTCAAAGCTTAAATAACAGTGGAATCTGCCCGTTGTTATTGCTGATAAATATGACTTTTGGGGCGATCTCAGAGTGAATTGGCAACTTGTAGATAGTATGGAATTGTACATGGCATAAGGTTGATAAGATGTGAACGATAAGAGCTGGCTGGTTGGCTAATCAACAACAGCTGTTATTCTATAGACCACAAATTAATTAGTTAAGGGTCGACGCGGAAGCGTTGCAGGTGTGGAGAGGGCAAAGGAGGGTAGCTTGTTATTAGCCCCGTTAGCTTCCGTTCCGTTAGTAAATATTTGTTATGGAATTTTTATTGGACAAACAAATTGGAGAGGAAAAAACAATTTGCCAAGATTTTTACCATAAATATTTATTACGCTTTATAAAGCTAATAATAAATTAATAAGCTGCAGTTACAAAAACAAAAATAAACACTTGAATTGTTGACACGTGCGATTAGATTTCAAGATTTGCAATAAATTTGTTTTTTATTGCAATTCGATTAGAGTTCAAAATGTTATTCCCATTAATCCCTTTGTAATCTGTAAACTGCATTCGCATCTTTAACCACTTGCAGTTCAAAAGATACAGAGCTCAATTCCAGCTTAGATTGATTCAAACCACAACAATCCCAACTAAGTCCGCAGGCTACTGCACCTGCTCTTAAGTCCGTCAACTCTCTTTCAAAGAGCGTAGCTGAAAAAGTATCTGAGAATTGAGAGCGCAGCTGTCAGAAAAGTATCTGAGAGCGTGTGCAGTGCTATACGCGTTGCTGCTCACACACACACAGTTAACACTAATGCTAATGAACAAGTGTTGCGCTGCTCTACAGTTGTCTCACTCGCACTCACAGCTAGTATATGGGTCGTTGGCTCTGCTGTCTGCCTAGTCAATTCGACGCGAGCAACTAAATTCTGCCTGCTGAGGCATCTGAAAAATATATTGCATTCAGTTTACTCTCTCAACTCGCTCGAAACGGACGTGTCCAACGCTTGGAATTGGAAAAAAATAGTGATAAAGTGCAAGTCGCGCAAAATAAGCCTAAATCGCGCGTGTGAGAAAATCAAATTTAATTGAGAAGCTAAAATTGTATATATACTACATATATATATGTACAAACGTACATAAATTCAAAGCAGAAGCCAAAGTGTAACTGTGTTGGTGACCAGAGCGAGTGTGATACGTGTGTGTGTGTGTGTAATTTGTACAACATACAAATTTTCACATATAAATTCGATGTGAAAAATTGAATTAACAAATGAATGAAAACTAATTAATAACCTAATCTATTTAATTGCAAAACTTCAATCACTGATTAAGTGTCTCAAGAAGGTAAATTTGAATTTGAATCCAACAAGAAGCTAAAAACGTTTAGAAAATATTTTTTCTTTCTGTTGCGTGCCCTTTTGTAAGTGTATTTGTGTGCGTGCATGCGGTTGTATTAGTGAACTTTATTTAATTTTTTGATGTGTGCTGTAAAAATAGCCAAGAGCCCAAAGAGCAAGCGACGATGAAAAAAAATGGGCAGCAACGGCCACGCAAAGAGCACGCCAAAAAGTGATGAGAGCCAGAGAGTGAGTGAGTGTGGGAGAGCCAAGAGAGTGAGAAACTGAGAGTGAGAGCGTAAAAACGAATCGAAGTGGTTTTTTTTCCTATTTGTTTCTCTTTATTGTCGCCGCCGCTGCTGCTGCTGCTTTGCTATTTGTCTTGATCTTTTGTTTTGAATAGGGTTATTTTTGTTGTTGTTGCTGTTGTTGTTGTTGTTGTTGCTACGAGTACGTGTATTTTATCTGCTTTTCAACTGCTGTTTTTTGTCGTCATCGTCATCGTCATCGAAATCGACGGTTGTTTTTTTCTTTTTATTTATTTCTTTTAGTCTCTGGCAAATTCCGAGTAATTTTGCTTGTCTGTCCCACAGCTGCTTTTTGTTTTGATATGAGAAATTTATAATCAAGCGAGCGTGTGTCTGCTTATGTGTGTGTAGTTGTGAATTAATTATTAACACACTTAAAATCAGAAACTCGTTTCAGTTTTGCCCGTTTGCTGTTGCAGCTGCCGAAAATCATGTAAATTTCGCGAGTTTCAACAAATTCCCTTTAAAAAACAAACATTCCATAAAATTTTAATATTATTATGTGATCATCATAGTCGTTATCAGCATATTTGAAATGTTTCTCTTCATGCGACATTTATGTAGAGCTCTCTTAATTCAATGTGCATGACTAATAACCGTTTTAATTGTACGATTCCCCATTACTTATTTCATTTTCTTGTTGCTCGCTCTCTTTTATCGCCGTTCGCTACATATGGCTTTCTTCATTCCATATATGTTCATTTGTATGTTATTATTGTAGGCCTAGACTGAAAGTTGTGTATTAAATTATTTATAGCGTAAATACAGATAGGCTATTGTTTTTTAAAATTTAATTTTATGATAAGATATAGAAATACATACGTCATAATACCAGGAAAACAAATTTTACTTATCTACGTCTTTCTCAAGAATAAATTCCAATCGCTAAAGATTTTGTTATTTTTCAAGTTATTTATATTTATGTGGTACATTTCAAGTGGAAATATTTAAAAATTGTATACAGTAAACTCAAAAATTTCAACAAGCTTATGGTATTTACTTGTCTCTCTCTCTCTCTCAGCCTTCTTGTCTCTTTTGTTGTTGCTATGCTAAAAATTACTTAGTTTTTTCCATCTGTCTCAGCATTCAATCTCACTTATCAGCTGCTGATAACAAAGCTCTATAGACAGGCCTTTCTTTTTTTTCTTTTTATTTTGCGGAATTTGATTTTCGAATTGCTCTAATTTCAAAATTTTCCTATTCATAAGTACAGTAAATTGAAGAAGAAAACAAATTTGAGCTTCATGTTTATTTCTTGCTTAAAAATAATGAAATGGGAAAAATGAGGCAACATTTTGATTACTCGTATAACTCAATGGAGCGAGGTTTTGGCCATTGTACTGTATTTTTTGGCATTGTGTTAAATGAATTTAATAAACATTTGCTTAACAATTTGCACAAATATTTTTGTGTTGCTCTCGTTGGGCTGTCAAAATCAACGGCCTCATGAATGGTATAAAAACACTCCAAGTGTGAACTTTGTGCCCTTTGAAATCATTTGTTATATATGTATACATATATTATACCCTTGCCAAGGTGTGTTTAATTCTTTTTAATTTGTCATTTAGAGCTAGAATTTAATACAATAATTTAGCATATATTATACCCTTGTCAATAGTCAGACAGGGTATGCTTAATTCTTTTTAATTTATCATATAGAATTATAATTCAATATAATAATTTAACCTGAGGAGGATATTTCACTCAAAAATTGATTTTTTTTTAATTTTTTAATATTTTTATAAATATTTCTTATATTTTTTATATTTCCTTATTTTTATTTCTTTTTGTTCTTATTTTTTTACTTAGAATATAATATAATAATTCAAACTGAAAGATGGAAATATTCGTCTCTCTAAATTTAATTTTAGAACAGTGCATGGTAGGATTTGTCTTCTTTTAAATATTTCTTTAATTATTTTAAAATTTTTCTAAATATTTCTTTAATTATTTTTATATTTTTCCTTACTTTTGTTTCTTTTTGTTATTATTATTTTTTTTACGAGAATTAAAGTGAACAGTTGCGAAGTTACAGATACTGGGTATCTCACAGTCAGATCACTTTTTATATTAATTGTTCTATTTAGTTAGTAAATCTACTACCAGGTATAACTTAGTCTGTCAGAAATTCCCTAGAAATTAAATGTAAACATACAAAGATATACTAAAATATATATAGATATATTATGTATCTAGATACATAAGTATCTTTGTGTTGCCTACACTTCTGTTGTGACATGACAATCGCTCTTTTGCGTCTTGTTCTGCTTTTGTGTGTTGCTCATTCGCATTTGTTGTTATTATTATTATCTTCCAAAAAACTTTTTAACAAAGTAAAAGTCTAGTGACGAAAGTCTTTCCCTGCCCCAAAATTTCTGATATCCCATTTTGTGACGAACGATATTAAACTTTATATATATATTATAAAATAAAAAGTTTGGCATTCGGAACATTGCGCATAAAGATCTTGATTCTTTATACCTAAAAATAATTTTAATGCGCAGTGCCGAATGCCAAACTTTTTATTTTATAATTATTTATATATTAAGTTTAATATCGTTCGTCACAAAATGGGATATCAGAAATTTTGGGGCAGAAAAAGACTTTCGTCACTAGACACTTGTTAAAAAGTTTTTTTGGAAGATATCAGAAATTTTTGGAATTTTATATGATTCTGACAGTGTAATTTTGCTATAAAATTATCAAAATGCTTACTTCAAATAAAAAATAAATAGGGCAGCTATAAAATATATTATACCGATTTTAACCAATTTTGTTTAGGATGTATAAAACCAACCCAGATGCGTATGTTGACAGTGTGATCAAGATATCTAAAAAACAACAAAGTTTTTCATACTAAAACTTGATTTTATACCGATTGTTCATATGGCAGCTATATGATATAGTATACCGATTTGAACTAAATTTGGACATAATGTATAAGACCAACTTAAATGCATACTGTGTCAAATTGGTTCAGAGAGAGATATCTTGAGAAATATAAAGATTTTCGTACTGAAACCTTTTTTTGGACCGATCGTTCATATGGCAGCTATATGATATAGTGGACCGATTTGAACTAAATTTGGACATAATGTGTAAGACTAACTCAAATGCATACTTTGTCAAATTGGTTGAGAAACCTTAAAAAACAAAAAAGTTGTTCATACTAAAACTTGATTTTTAACCGATCGTTCCTATGACAGCTATATGATATAGTGGACCGATTTCAACTAAATTTGGACATAATGTGTAAGACTTACTTAAATGCATACTTTGTCAAATTGGTTGAGAAACCTTGAAAAACAAAAAAGTTTTTTGTACCAAAGCTTGATTTTCTAATCAGTACCATATAGTAAATAGTAAAATGTATATATTCAGTTAACCGGTCATATCTTCCACACCTTGCGGCTGAGAGACATGTGTCATATATCAAAAGACGCGAAATTTTACGTGTTACAACATATTGAAATTTAATAAAAATCGTCGGAACCGTTTTCTAATAAATCGCCAAAGTTTAAGCTAAAAATCCTTTTTTCACCTGTAGCGTTTTACCTGTTTTACCTGAGCACTTTGCAAAAAAATATTCAAGGCACGTCTGAAAGCCCTCTAATATACCTTTCTAACGACATATAGAACACATCTCTAGCTTTCTTGGATTGGAAGCAATGGGTGTTTCAAATTTATCACGTTTTAGCTTTTTCCCGCTAAACTAGCTATTTCCCGCTAAAGTCGTAGAACAAACATTTCTAGATTTCTGATAAGAAACAATTCCTCATCAGAAAAATTTAGCTTTTTCAGCGCCTTCGTACAAACAAACAAATGGACAAACAAACTTTTCATCTCATTTTGAGAAGGCCCTTAAAAACTTCAAATTAATATATCTTTTGAACCAAATGTCGGATTGAAATGATCAAGGTATCATTCGACGCGTATTTTTAATAAGAATTTTTAAAAATTATAAAATTTTACCAAAAGGCTCCAACGGCCCCACTAGCTGCAATCATTAAAATTTGGCCCCTCCCACTTACACCCCATATCTTACGAACCAGGTGAGTTACCAAAAGTCTTAGTATGCACTTTTGTTAGGTAAAGTCATACCTTTCGATCGGTATATAACTCAATCATCCGATCGGACAGTCATAGCAAATTTTCCATTCTGCGTGTATATATTGCTAGTCGCCTTTTGCACACTACGTGTTGCTTTCGTCACTAGCGCGGACTGCCGTCCGCAGTGATTATTGATAATAAAAACGCGTTGTTTTCACTACGACTTTGATTTCAAGTTGAATATTTAATTAAACGTTAATTAAATGGCAATTTCAAATGATTCGTAGGCTCAGTTTTGAGTTGTTTTCGTTTTCCGACTTTCTGCCTTGATATCTGCGATGGTTTGACCTACTTTTGGGCCACATACACGTATGTATACCAAAATAAAATACATATGTACATATGTATACACATTGGAAGTTTTTGGCTTTGTTTACTTTCATTTTAATTGCCATCAAGTGCTGTGAATCGAAATTTGCTTGTGGCCCAGTTTAAAGTGAGACGAGCATTTGGTTAGCTGTGATAAGGATTGTGTCTGTTTTGTAGTCTGACTCAGCTGGATTTTCCTATCTGCGTCGCAATTGTCGCTTTCTCTGTTGTTGTCTGAAGTTCACACTGTTCAATAATCATTTGGTGATCATTTAAAATTGTTAAGCACTCATCTAACATCGATAATAGCCTTGAGTGTGTTCCGTGTTGTGTCGCATTTACTTGACAGTTTCAATTCGTTCGTTGAGCTATAAATATGACAAGTGTTTTAAAAATATATTGTTTAAATATGAATACAAATAAGTCCAAGATTTGGACAGCGATGCGTTCAGTTGAGTTCATAAACATTTTGGATCAGCTGAAAGGTACGCGAACAATGCCCGATCATTGACTGTTTCAAGTTAATGACACCTTGATTACGTACTTATCGAGCAGATTCGTCATGGAAACTCTGTTACCGAGTGATTCCCAGTAATCAATACAATTTCTCTATATCTATATGTATGCAGAGATATAATTACCCAAGTAGCTATCTAGCAAAGTATCTATTGTTTTCACTGATAGCAGAGATTAAAAGGCGCGCCGTCTGGCCTAACGTAAATAGCTATAAATAGCCATAAAAAGCACGTACCAACTACCTGCGAGATTAAGATACAAACACAGTTAAAGATACGGATACAGATGCAGATACAGATACAGATACATTTTGTAGATAAAGCTACTGTTTTATTAGTTACAGCAAATATATACATTTGATATCGTTTTATGACGTCTGTTACCGACTTCTGTGTTGATTCTCTGCCCGGGAAAAGGGGCGTGTAATTTGGGGCGTGTCGTCACTTTTTTAGGTGCCAGACAAATGCGCAATTTGCAAATCGTGCGATTTTCGCAAGTCTTGATTGTACTTTGACAAACGATAACTTAATTATTTGAGCATTTGAACAATTGATAACTGCAGCCTATCAATATCAATGACCGCACTCTCAATCCACGTGCCACACGGCTGACTGATCATGAGCCCAAGCAATGGAATGGAATTCAATTAAGAATACGCTTCATTAAACGCTTCTAATAGTTATATTTACATATATACACGCGCATTTACTCGTTCCATGGTTCACAGATCGTTTTGATTGTGATGCAGATTGTCGGCTGAATGGATCGTCTAATTGTTAGGACATTATAAGTGCGACTACGCTTCAGATGCTTCATTTATTATGCATCATTGGATCGCATTTGTCTTGGCAACTGTCTGAGTATTGAGTTCATTTTGATTATTCAATTCCCTATTAGAATTTATTTTTTTGTAATTTATATATTAGATTTATTATATATTTTGTTCTTATGCTACAACTGCATAAAGTTTTATAATTCAATACATTATTTTTTCAAAGCCTAGTTGAGTTCTCAATTTACTAACTGAAAAATATTTTAATTAAAAAATTGTCTTAATTAAACTTTAACAAATAAAGCTAAAAAACTTGCAATGTTAAACAAAATTAGGAAACCCAAAATTAGGAAATTAAAGTGAGGAACATAAAAAAAAATTTATTTTTTTTTTATTATATTTTTTTCCTTGTTTATAAGATTTATAATTTAATGCATATTTATTCAATGTCTAGTTGAGTTCTTAGTTTACTAACTAAAAGATATATTGACGAAAAATACATAGCAATAAATTTCATAGTTAAAAATCATCTTAATTTAACTTTAACAAACAAAATTAAAAAATTTGAAGTGTTAAAAAAAATTAGGAAATGAAAATGAGGAAAATTAAAAATATAATTTATTTTTTAATATTTCATTTTTTATTATTTTTCCTTATTTATAAGACTTATATATTTTTTCAATGACTGTCTAGTTGAGTTCTCAGTTTACAAGCTGATAGATATTATGAAATTAAAATGTACAGCAATAAATTTTAAATTCAAGATCAACTTAGTTAACCTTTAACAAACAAAACTTGCAATAATTAAATAATTAGGAAATTAAAATGAAGAAAATAATAATTGAGATGTCAAAAATAAGTTAAATCCGATATCAAAATATTTGATCAAAAATCGCTAAACTTTTAATAAAGTAATTGATTCTGGCTTTAGCATATTCTTTGAACTAATTACAGAAAAACTTTCAAAATTATATCTGCCAAGAATTATTTTTAGTCATGCAATTTATTTATAATGTTGTATGAATATTCTTTATTTTCCATACTTTTTTAAACTCTAATAATTCAATCTATCTTTATCTATCTTAATTTCGGCTTAATCATTTTTTTTGACTAATTGCCAAAATACTTTCAAAAAGGAACTTGCCAAAAAAACATTATTTATGATTTTGTATGAAAATAATTTTTTTATACTTTTTTTAAAATTCTTTAAATATTTTCTCGAAGATTTTTTATCTATATTATTTATAAAATTTTATACTCTTTTTTAAATTCTTTAAATATTTTCTACAAGATTTTTATTAATCTATTTTTTTTGTAATTATTACAAAAGTATTACCGCTTATTCATAGTTAAAATTGCTCAACTTAGAATTGATTATTTTGAAATTCATATAAAATTGTTATTCAATCTCTCGCACTCACATTCACACTCACACAATCGAAACCGGAACATGCACGTTGTTATTAGCATTCCGTGTTCCGATGAGGAAATGACATTGAACCCGCTTGACATCTGAACGGAATGCACAAGTGCATGATGAGATCTGAGATCTCCGAGATCAGTGAATTAAACGCGTGCAATGTCAGCTTGAATCTCGAATCTCATTGAGAATATACTCGTAATATTTGTAACCGGTTACTCGATCGGGGATTTAACCCAATTGTAATGCAATTCTCGTTTATCGTTTCAGATACAACAACGGATTTCCCATTTTCGCGAAACGGGAAAACAGCAGCAGCAGCAGCAGCAGCTACAACAGCAACAACAACAGTAACAGCAGCAACAGCAACACAAAACTTGTTAAACTGTTTCGCGCGGCAGGGAATGGTATATTTCTTGGGGGATTGGGGCATGGGAGATTCTGACTTGTCGTCATATCAGCAGCATGTTCCAAATATACAGCAGCACCAACGCATCCATGGACATCAACAGCAACAACAGCCGCAGCAACAGCAGCAGCAGCAACAACAGCAGCAGCAACAGCAATTGGTTACACAAATCTCAACTAGCCTAAACCTATTGCAATCACAGTTGCAATTCGCCAGCGGTTCCAGCTTCCTTCAACAACAGCAACAACATCAGCAGCAGCAGCAGCAACTGCAACAGTCGCCCGCCCCATCGCCCCATCATCATGTTGTTGGTACGAGGAGCAGCAGCAGCATCACCAGCAGCAGCAGCCTGGTAACCGCTAATCTTCAGCAACTATCGGTGAGCAGCGGCGGCAATAACAACAGCAGTTGCTCTACGCCCACCAAGTCACAACATCAACAGCAGCAACATCAACAGCAGCAGCAACATCAGCAGCAACAGCAACTGCCACCAACTTGGCTGCGACAATGCTCCGAATCGACTGTCTCACAATCAGTTGCCGATAGTTGCGGAAAGGCAAAGATATCGCAGCATTCAGCACAGCTCAGCAAGGATCTCCTGGAAAATGAAGATGAGGTGGCACTTCATCCACTTTCCAATCAGGTAAACTAATCTTACACTATCTAAAAGAAAGCAATATTAAAGAAACAATAACGCAACTAGGAAAAGTGCACCCTTTAACTAAATATTACGTGCGCTAGATGGCGTCAGTTACCAATTTCCCTGAATCACACTATGATAAATGATCTTCTATACAAATTTTGACAAATACAACTAAAGAACTTCAAATTAGAGCTAAAAATTCAGGAAAACTAACTTCAGACTATCTAGAAGTAAGCAATATTAAAGAAACAATAAAGCGACTGACAAAAATGCATCCTGTATCTGAATATTACGAGCGCTAGATGGCGCCAGTTTCTGATTTGCCTGCTTCACATTAAGTTAAATGATCCTCTATACGAATTTGGACAAATAAAACTAGAGAATATCAAATTTGAGCTAAAAAAAATTAGGAAACTTGTAATTAAAAATAAAATATAGTTAGACAATTCAAAAAATTTCGAAGAAAAAAATTGAGATGAATATTTAGAGAAATGCGAAATCAAAAATATTTTATTATCAATCGATCGCGCAATTTTTAAAACTATATTTTTCTAATTTCAACTCTTGTACATTTTTCTACTACTGATTAATAATAGATTTTTTCCAATTTTTGTAATCTGAATGTTTTTTTAGAATACTTGTAATTAGGTATGATATAATAAGAAAATTCTAAAAATGTTGTGGAAAAAATTGAGTATAATATTTAGAAAAATCCGATATCAAAAGTATTTAATTAATAATCGATCGCGCGATACTTTTTTGATTCAGGTTTTACGCTTTTTTGTACGACTAATTAATACTCTGAATGTTTTTTCTTTTTTGCTAGATTTTGCTTATTTTTTATACGTACCTTACATATTTTGGTTTCAGTAAATTGTACACTTAGTTTTTTTGTCTTTTCTTTTTGTTATTGTTACAATAATATTTCATTTTGAATAGGTACAGGGAGAGAGGGGAGGTACAATTATATATTAATTAGTATACAAAGATTAAGATTAACGTTTTGAATTTCTTTTGGACTTGGCTATTTCCCTAAGCAGTTCCTGCTGCAAATCGCTAAAGTAAACGGATAGGCCTTCTAATGAATGCTTCATGATGAACGTTTTGATGACGGCCCACGTGGGCTTGAGGAAATTCACATTGGCAAAGACCATCATTTCGGTGGTAGTATTGTGATTATCAATGAGACAATAATGCAGTAGGATGTTAAATACGTCCGCATAGGGAATACCCTCATGGATGCAATTAATGTCTATCGAATATAGCTCACCAGGATGACTACATCTTCGCATGCTCTGTTCCTCAACGATTTTCGATGACTTGGGACCAATATTACCCTGTAGTGCTAACGTCATACTTACGAGGCGAACTTTCTGACCATCCTTATTGGTTTTCCAGTCGCCCATCTGAAGTTCTGTTGTATTACGTTTGGCTTGAAATTCTTGATAAAATTCGGACGGCGAGAAGAGCAATTTAAACAATGTATCGATATGAATATCGAGTTTACTGTGAATTATTAAACGACCTTCATGTCCAGAGTCACAAACTCTGGAAGCTCTTCTCAGACTTGGACCGGAATCTTTTTCAGTATTGAGAAACTCTTTGTTGGTGGGTGTGTGAATTGGTTTGACAGCTTTAAACGACTTTGTTTTCCTCGGTTTGATCGTTGACTTCTTTTTCTTGCGATCCATAACACTCCCTTGCGGGCTCCTTGAATTTGCAGTGCTACCTGCAGCCGAAGGATCCACCGAATTTTTCGCAGTCTTCGTTTTCCTTGAACGTCGATTACTAACTCTGGAGTCATCGACTATACTCTTGTCTGGTTTACTTCCACTAGCTGCTGCTGAAACAGATGGCTGTGCAGCCGTTTGTCTGCTGTGCATTGACTTGTTCTTATTATGACCAAATCCATGTTTCAGTTTATTGCGAATTGTGTTCATGGCAATGCAAATCCCAGTCAAACTAATTCCATTTTAAGAATCGTTGATAAATATTTTAAAATATGAGAGCTTATTTCAAATGTATTTTCATTTACTGTAAATTTTATGTCATTGCTACAATAATCAATGGATAGAATTGAATTTTCAATCAAATAATATGCCAACTACAATTATTTATTTATTTATTAAAAGTCGACTACAATTAGAAAATTAAAAATTAAATTATATTATAAAAAATTTAAGTTTTACTTTAACATCGAAATTATATCGAGTATAAATCGAAACTTTGTCATTATACCCATGAGTGTTTTTATTTTCATTTCTACAATAATCAAAGGAAAGAATTAAATTTCGAATAAAATGCCACGTACATTTATTTATTAATTTATTTAACGTCAACAGAATGATACAAATAATTAATTACATTTTAAATCACGTCGCCTTTGCGAAATTCCACCTGTAAGTGACTCAAATTGAGGTCAAAAGTCAGGGAATTGCTTTGTATGAACAACTTTTTTGTTTCTTAAGATATCTTAACTAAACTTACAGATTATTTGTTTGGGACTCTTACATTCTGACCAAATTTGGTCAAAGTCGGATAACTATATCATATAGCTGCCATAGCAACAATCGAATGCAAATTATCGCTCGGAGTGAAATTTTTTTTGTTTCTTAAGATATCTCAACCAAATTTATACTAGAGGTTGACATAACTAATTTTTATTTCCACGAGCGAAGCGATTTTAATTAAAAAATTAAATTATATTACAATAATTTCAATTCATAACTGAAAAAATAAAAATATTAAATAATAAAATCGAAATTAAATCGAAATTAAAGCAAAATAAGTCATAAGATTCTATTTTGTGAATTTAATCCAATTTAACGCTGTTTACTTAGACCTGATATTCAATATGGTTGGTCGTATTTTGAGTCTCTTACTTTACCTACTTACTGGTGACAATTCAAATCTCGTAAAGATTAACTTTCGTAATCAAGGCGTTGTGCTATGACGTAGATTTGATAAGATATTGTAGGTTATGGCTATGGCCACACGACTTGACTTTGGTTACTCCCAAGATACGCTATATTGATTTATGACTCAACTGATGAATAAATATTTTCCTTAATTCTATTGCAGGTCGGAGGACACACTCGTTTATTGCTGCTCAACCAGTCGACGGTGATAAAGCCGCTGAATTTGCGTGAATTGGACTTTTATCAGAACATTCCGCAGGACATACAGAAGTTTGTGCCCAAGTACAAAGGTAAGATACCGACTATATTCTCTTATTAATTCACTTCAAAACGATTCTCGAATCTATCGATGCGCTTCATATGATATTTCGTTTCGAATTAACTGCTTGTACTGTCATACATACCAAAATAAACTCGAAAAAATAATAAATAAATCAAAAAAAAAGAAAACAAACAAAAAAATAATGATATGAGAGTATCTTTAAGAACGCGTTTTGCATTGCCATCTGTTTTGAGTTCTGTTCAACATTTATTTTGTACTAACTTTTCGCATTTGTCCAAACTACCAAAAAAAATATTATTCTGCTCCTTTGTATCGTCCTTAGAGAAAATCAAAAGAAATGCATTTGAATATCTCATTCGTATTTTAAGTATTATATGCCTATATGTGATAAACGTAGACTGTAAGTTTTGAAATTGAATGATTACAAATAAAATATAGAGCACAAAAAAAATGAAGAGAAAAAAAGAAATAAAATGAAAAGAAATGAAATGAAATAAGAAATAAGATCGTTAGCTAAATTCTAGCTTTAAATATTTGTAATACGAAAAGCGAAAATAAAAAAATATTATAGTCCAAGCGCCTGGCCAAAAGCTCAACCTGCACACACAGAAACAATTTATGATAAGTACTTTTAGTTAGTAGCGAAGTGACAACAATGGGTAAGTCGCAAAAACACATCACAAAATACAAAAAAAACCAAAACAAAACCTCTACTCCAGTAAAAAAAATAAAAGATTTATGCTTTAATCCAATCCAAATCCAACGTTGGAGATTGTGGAATTTTTAAATTATAATTAAAAATTGTACAATCTTATTGCTTAGTTAATGAAAATGAAAATGTGAACAAAATGCACGCTCCTGGACGGTACGGCAAAAGTCTGGCCTGGATCTGGGGGCGTGTCCGTTGCCACTACAAATGTATCTACGCTCTATGCTCGTATTATCCAAAGGTTCGAAGTGCCGACTGCTGACAGACCCCAATTCGGAGAGCAGCCCCAAAAACCAACGAATCGAAATGTAACAGAGTTAAAAATGAAAGCGTAAACTAAAAAAAATATAATTATAAAATATATATATATTATAAAAATATCTATGCAATTTATTTTCAAATTTCTTGACCAAAAAAAAAAACAAGAAGAAAACCACAAAAATTCGTGTTTATTTTATGTGTTTGTTCAGAACGCACATCCGGTGCTGCCCCCCCTCCGTTGTTGTTGTCTAAGTCTCATGTGTCATCGTCGTCGTCTCCGTAGGCCTTGCCGATCTAATCGGATCTGATCTGCTCTGCTCTGATCTTCTCAGCTCTCAGCTCTGCTCTGCTCTGTCTGTCTCTGGAACTGAAAGTCTCCGAGACTCTCACAGTACGAAAGCCGATTAGAAATGCAAGCAAGCCAAATAAAGACAATGGCCTCAACGGGTTTGTATGAATCAAAACACATACTACTTAATTATAAACTATACTTTACTATCTAATTTATACTATATACATTAATTACAAACCAACAGATACAATTTCAAATTCAATTACAATAAGATATCTATATTTTTTTTTAAGTTAACTTTTAAAACACAAACAAAAAACAAGTGCAAATTATATTAAAATAATTTTGCACTTGTTTCCCTAATTATCGGATTCTTAAGTCTCAATTTGCACCCTGCTTAGATCTAATATATATGTCATAAGTCATTATCTATGTATATCCCATAATTTTCAATGTTCACTGTCCGAAATGTCCGAAAATCATAAGGGGATATTTATTAACTACATATTTTCAATGTTTGTCTGTGTTGCATATTCATTCCATAATTAATAAAGCTTTATTAATGTCTAACATACATAATCCAGGACCACAAGATTACTGAAACTACATAAATACATAAAATTACAATTATAAAAGAATTGTGAATGATTGAGAAACCTTAAACTTATCGCCCGCCGGTCCCATTCTATTTCCAGGCGTTATGCAAGCGACCTCCATGGGCGGCATCAAGTTGGACAAACGCTACTCCCCCAGTTTCCGGGACGAGGCCGCCGCGGTTCCCGTTCGCAAGATGAGCGCCTCCAAACGCAAACGTGACGATGTTTTAAGGTATGTAAAAACAATTCGGAGACATCTAAATAGATGTTGTAATTTAAAAAACATTACTTTTGCAAAAAAATAAAATAAAATAAATTAAAAAAAGATATACACACATCTTGCTTACACATGTGTGTGCATATACTTTTATTATAATATTTTTGTATATATATATATTTATATATATATATCACACATGACTGGAGCATTCAGCGAAGCAAATGGAAATGAATTTTATTTTTGTTTTAGATTGTGCAATGCATACAAAAAACAAACACGCACTCGCCCCTCTCAAACATAACGGGTATTTTTGGGTATGCAAATTACAATACAATAATATAGTACGAGTATTTTCTTGACAAATTTCAATTTTCAAATTCCAATTTCAATTGGAAAATCGCAGCATGATCTGTTCCATTGAAAACTTAATTTGACATTGCACATGGCAAAAACAGCTATAAAAAAACGTTAAAAAATTCTAGATTTGAACAAACAATATAAAAATAATAAAAGTTACAAAAAATAATGAAAAAATTACAAATTACAAATTAATGTAATAAAAGGCCTAGTTCTTATAGTTTATCTTTAATTTAAAAATCTTAAAAATATGCACAGTGTCCATTTTATTTAATTGATGGCTAAAACAGTTTAAAAAAAAGTTAAAAAATTCTAGATTTGAACATAAAATATAATAATAAAATAAGATAAAAAATAAATATTCAAAAAAAATAAAAATGTTGAAATTAAAATAATAAAAGGCCTATTATTATTTTTTATAATTTTTATTGTATTTCTTTATTTAAAAGAAATTTTAAAATATGCACTGGGTCAATTTTATTTTATTGATTGATTTCTTTAATTGATGTCTGAAAAAAAATTTAAAAATTCTAGATTTAAACAAATAATATAAAAAAATTATTTTTTTTTTATTTTAGACAAACTTTTAAATATTTTTAAATAGGTGTCAATTTATTTAATTAATTTTTTCGTAAATTACTGAATGCCCCTAACGAAAGTATTGTAATTTTAAACAGAACTACTTATCGCTAGGTGGCGCTTTTGCCCATGCTACGTTTTCAATGGAACAGAACATGTTTAAAAAAAAAAAGAGAAAAACAAAAGAAAAACAACAGAAAACTTGCAGCTTATTTTGTTTTAGGTCACTCATTTGTGCCATCTAAATGGGGTTCGCAGCATAATAAAAATGTCCGCTTGATTCCATATTAATCCCACACAATCTCGCCTGGATTATTTGCAGAATGAAGGTGCATAAGAACGGAAATGCGGCCGATGTTATCAAGAGCATTTCGCAACTTGACAACTCTAATAAGCAATGTTAGTATCTGTGCCCTGGCTCGGGACCTGGACAGCAATCTCTATATATTTTAATCAATTTGATATGCCTCACAATTCAAGGAATGTCTTGGACTAATCCTTAATTTTGATTTCACTTCACAGACTTCCTGATGCTCGAGAATATCACGTCGCAGTTTCGTAATCCCTGCATTCTGGACCTGAAGATGGGCACTCGACAGCATGGCGACGATGCATCCGCTGAGAAGCGTTCCAAGCAAATGGCCAAATGCGCGGCGAGCACATCCGGATCTCTGGGTGTCCGTCTATGCGGCATGCAAACCTATCAGGCGGATCTGGAACAGTACGCCAAGCGGGACAAATACTGGGGACGTGAGCTTAACGAGTCGGGATTCAAGACCGCACTGCATGATTTCTTCTACAATGGATATCGTCTTCGCATCCGTGTCATCCGCAAGATCCTCCAGCGATTAATGCAGCTGCGACGTGTCATCGAGAAACAATCCAGTTATAGATTCTACTCCTGGTAAGAAAAATTACAATGTCTTTTAAGAATTTAAAAAATAATGAAGAGAATGAGAACAAAATTTAAAGAAACCAAAATAAGAATTGGAAATATAAGATTGAAATAAGAAAAGGAGTAAAGTTTAAAAAAGAAAAAGAGTATATCTTAAAAGAAACCAAAATTAGAATGAAAAATATAGGATTGAAATAACAATAGAGTAAAATTTCAAGAAACCAAATTAAGGATGGGAAAATGGGATATTGATATATGAAAAAGAGTAAAATTTAACGAAACCAAAAAGAGGATGAAAAATCTTGGAAATTTAAATAAGAAAAAGAGTAAATTTTGAAAAAAAATCTAAAGAAGGATGGAAAAAATAGGCTTGAAATAAGAAAAACAGTTATATTTAAAGACAGTAAAATAAGGATTGAAAAAATAGGATTAAAATTATAAAAAGAGTAAAATTGAAAAGAAACCAATTTGAGGATCGGATAAAATAAAAAAATTGATATAAGAAAAAGAGTAAAATTTGAAGAAAATTTAAGGATTAAAAAAATAGGTCGTTAAAGTTAGAAAAAGAGAAAAAAATTTAAAAAGCAAAAATGAGGATGGAAAAAATAGGATTAAAATAAGAAAAAGAGTTAAATTCGAAAGAATCTAATTTAAGGATAGAAAATATAGGATTTTGATAAAAGAACAAGACTCATTTATAAGGACACCAAAATATGGATGGGAAAAATAGGAAATTGATATAAAATGAGAATGGAAAAAATAGGATTGAATTAAGAAAAGCAGTCTTAGGAAAAAAGCCTTAAACAAGAAGGAAAATGTGGAGAAGCCCAGTTAAAAAAACTATATTTTATTTAAAATCGCCATATTTTCGTAGTTTTTTCCTCATAATGTTTTTTAATATTCCCAATTGTTGCTGCCTACTTTTTTTCTATTTCTAAATTTTGGCATACTTAGATCAGTGTAAAGACTCTGTCTAACTCTGTTTTCTTCCAACAGCTCCTTGCTGATTGTGTACGAGGGCTATGAGGAGAATCCTATGGCCCATCCGCCCTCCATGGACTTGGATGACTGGCTGGAGGCTCCTAAATCGGCAACAGTGCAGCCCACGGCAGTGTTTGACTATCATCCGGAGAATAGCATAGATGAGGATGACATCGAGGACGATGAGGCGGGACACGAGGCGGGCGATGAGCTGGAACCGCACGATACCGACGAGGATTTGCAGCTGGTGGCCGCCGTTGATAGCGGCAATGCATCGGCCACCAACAGCAGCACCGGCGCTGATGGTTGTAACTACGATGCAGATGCATCCAATGACTCCAATTCGCGCTTGAATCTGGCCACACGGCGTCATCTGCACAAACGCGGCTTTGCGGAGGCGGCGGCACGTGGTGTCAAACAGACTGCCACCAGTTCCACCACCACCACAGACGAGGAGGAAGAGGAGGAGGAGGAGGAAGAGGACGATGAGACGAACAAGTCTCAGCATACGCATTTGTCCGTGATGCCGCCACCGCGCAGCTGCGGCGTCTTGCCATCCAAATCATCGAGTGGTGTTGGTAGTGGAGGCAAGAGCAGTGGCAACAACGCAACACCTGCATTCATTCCAATTTCCGAAGAGACAGTATTCCTGGATCCAGAGCCAGCGCTGCCCAGCGTGACCACATCATCGCCACATTCCGGTGACTCATGGATGAACTACAGCAGCAACAGCAGCGACGACTTCTCCGGCCTCTCGGAGCAGATCAAGGCAGTGGCCAGTGGCCGACAGACATGTAAGTTGTAATCTGATAAATTACAATCAGGGATTAAAACCTTAACCGAAACCGATAAAAACCGATTGAAATTTGTAACCGTAACTGAAACCGTAACCGAAAATATAACCCATAAACCGAAACTCTTTAAACCGAAATAACCGTTTAGTAACCGATTCATTTATAAGGGTTAATTTCGGTTCTGGCCGTCGCAGCAACGTTGATAACTTTGAAATGCCATAACTTTGTCAAAACTCAATCAATTTCCATGCGCAAAGTAAATTTGATCATGTTTTTACCTCTAAATTCGTTCTGCATTTAAATTTTGTTCATTTTGAAAAATCGAAAATTTCGAAAAATTTCGAAAAATGATAAGGGGTAACACTGTAAAATTTCTAAAAAATTCAAAAAATTTCAAATTTTCAAAATGAAATAAATTTAAATGCAGATCGAATTTAGAACTAAAATAATGATCAAATTTACATAGCGCATGGAAATTGATTGAGTTTTGACAAAGTTATGACAGTTCGAAGTTATTAAAAATCAGTAAAATTAAAATAGTCGAAATATTTAAACCAAATTTATATGAGATCAAATTATAATAAAATCGACATTAAAGTGGATCATTCCAGTAACCAGATAACATTATTTTCCAGGCTAAAAAGAGCATTAAGTCTTTTTCATGTAAAACAATGAATAAAGCTTCTTTTTTTGGTCAACCGAAAGCCTTAATTTTAATTTTTTTGTAAACCGGAACCCTACCGGTATTTTTAAACCGAAACTTATAAAAAACCGATAACCGTTTCTTTTCTGTTTTAATCCCTGATTACAATGACAATTTCTGACAATTTCTCTTTAAATTTATCAACAGGTAACAACAGTTCCGATGACGGCAGCTCGGATTATGATAGCAGCATCATTGGACCCACTGAGGCCATGTTCAAGCGTTATAAGTCACAGCAATCCTTCGATGCAGCAGCAGCAGCAGCAGCTGTTGGTGGCGTGGAAGCCACCTCATCAACTCACGCAACTGGCAACTCGAGTGTCTCCAACAGTGCCACCATCAAGTCAATTGTATCGCCCGCCTCCTCCAGCGCCTCGTCGTTGAAGTCGGTTAAGGGCGCCGTGAAGCGTCTGCGTTGTAAAGATGATGATGAACATTATGCGGCCCACGATGACTCCAGGGAAGCCAAGAAATCTACAATAACATCCACACCCGTTTCAGCCGTCTCTTCGCCCTCAAAGACGCGTGCAACGTCGGCGGTGCAACGGAGTTGTGAGAATATATGTAACTCTCTGCTTTCTGGCATATTGCTGGACTCTTTGGAACGACGTGCCAGTGCCGAGAGTGACAACAACAATAGCACTGACCCGAAGAGTTCGGCAACTTCTGGTCGTGGTAATACAGCTTTGCTTCACGGCTCCAAGTCACTGGACATGTCAGCACCGCCCACAGATGATTCGGCTTGTTTTGTGGACGTTCGTCTCATTGATTTTGCCCACACTGCGTTTGTGCCGAGGAACGGCAGCATGTTGCCGACTCCAGCTGCCGCGCCTGTGCATCATGGGCCCGATGGTGGCTTTCTCACCGGTTTGGACAGCCTCAATCGCCTGCTCAACGAGATATTGGCCGAAGAATCCGTCTAGGCGACGCAATCCTGATCCCTGCGCTTCAATCATAGCTTCCGGCGAAGCCTACGCACAGAATGCGAACCGCGAACGGGGACAGAAAATAAGTTTAAAGTACAATTTGATTTCAAAATACCTAAATTGTTGCAGCAACATGTGTTAAATTATGAAATTAATCTTTAGAAATTCGAAATGTGATTCAGCAAAACAAAAGAAAATACAAAACAAAAACAAACAAAATTATTTAACAGTTAACCAGATAAACCACAAAACAAAAACTATATAAAATAATATAAACAATGGAAACATTTATAAAACCCAAACGATAAGTGCAAGGTAAAATCCACAGAGCTGACAATTATTCAATTAACTAACTGATTTAAACGCATTTCAATGTGATTTATTTTTATCAAAAACCAAACGAAAAAAAACTAAAAAAAAAAAACAAGTTTCTTCCAAACGTAGTTTCAAATTTAAAGATTTATTGATTGAAATATTGATAATTGATATATTGTTCATGCTTCTGCATTTCCAAGCGCTGAAAATCGCTAATGAAAATTGAGAAAAGAACGGAAATTAGTTTGTGAGAAATGTTCATGAATATAGAAAAGCAACTACTATATTGTATGTATTGTATTTTAAATAATTAACGGGCATGCAAGTCATGCCTTTTTTATACTTAGCTATTATAATACAATGCAAATGACAAAGCATCAAAGCGTAAGAACAGTATTTTGTTATATCTTTTTCTTTGCTTTAAATTGTTTCCTTTCTATAAAATAATTGTAGCAATCACACAAAATCGCAATTCAAGTGTGAAGAGCAAGAAAAACGCTATTAACATAAATCCTAATAACGTATATGTATATTACTATTACTTATTGTATAATTAGAAAATTAAATGGAAAAACACAAATGAAAATATGAAAAAAAAACACAAAAAAACAGTAAATAAACAAAATGTATATTTTCACTTAAGCACGTTTAAAGATTACAAATGTTCTACAGATTGCAAAATTAATTTAAAGTATCAATAAATATATCAAAAATATAAAAATCCATTGAAGGCGGTGGTTTTATTATTGTTGAGAAAAATTATAAAATTATAAAAAGAAAGTAAAGCAAATGTTCGTTATTTATATTTTTGAATTTAAATCGCGCGCCGATTTACGATATTTTGCTCTAACATTGCGTTAACATTTCTGTTAGATAGACAGTAGTGATGGCCTATCCGTAATAATATCGTATCGAAATATCGTATTGTAGTAAATATCGATAAAATCACATTAAATATCGATAATATATACATATCGTCATATGTCCATCACTAGTCGACAGCAAGTGAGTGTTATTTATTTTCTAAAGTAATAAATTTTAATTTCCTGATATTTTCTTACTGTTTATGATTAAATTTAAAACAATTTGGACTCCCAAGCTATTAATAATTCGTTGCTATTATATTTGACACGCTTAAGCAGTGAGAAGTGCTTAAATACATAGTGTAACTTATGTAATGATTTGCGCTAGGTTAACATAAACATTTCATATTGATAAAAAGGAATAATAATAATTTCAGAGCACGGCCATAAATAATGGGTGGACATCACGCAGAACCGTACAAGGTACCACATCCTTCCATCTACAAAGTGGAAAATGTGCCACTGCTATTGGAGGTAAAGGAATCGCTTGCCCGACAGGGATTGCGTGATCCATGGCTGAGGTAAGTGGATGGATGAGCTCCAGGTGTCGACAGCTTCCATTTAAAAACCTAATAAAACTCTTGTTGCAGGAATGAAGCCTGGCGTTACGAAAAGAAGGCATTCGGCACACATGCATCCCGGTTGAACACATTCATGTTCCGCGGTCTCGGCGTCGGCTTTTGTGCATTTTTAGTCACCATTGCTGCGGAGTATGCACTTGGCATTGGCAAGGGCCAGGGTGGTCATGGACACGGTCATGGCGATGGTCACGCCGACGATAAGGGACATCATTAGTGCGAGTTATCCAATTAAGTGATTGTTTAGTTCAATAAAAATGCAAATGTGAATGCGCTTCTCGATATTTAATGATACGATACGATGATACATTTAATGGTTGATATTACTCGCAATACATGTTAAGACTTAAACTAAAACACGATTCCGATCAGTTGACGCGCGGCTTTAGTTCATCGTAGCAGGAACGCAGGAATATTTGTGGTTTCTTTGCCGGATTGAAGTATTCGTGACCCTTGGACCAATCATAGCCGACGGCGTACGCGAATATCTGTCCATTGGCATTGAAACCGCATTTTGTGATAGATTGATCCATAGCCTCGCTGGATTTGAGCTTGGTGCGCGCATCCTTATCCCAAAAACTGAATGTGCCGTCCGATCCGACTGTGACCAATGTGCCGTGCACGGGATGGAATGCAATATCGTTCACAGCGTATATATCTTGGAAGCCTGAAGTACCCGTCGACCGATGGCACTTGAATGTAAAGTTGTCCTTTGGATTGACGGGGTTCACATACTGTATGGCAACACGACCTTCTATGCTACCCAGCGCATACCCTGTTGGCGTCTTCTTCTTATCCTTGAATATCGATATGGTGCGATGCTGATATTTAAGCGGACTCTCCTGTCGCTTGTATTCCGTTGGGCTGTTTTCGAGAGAATAAATAATTAGGCCACGTCCCGCAGTGCCTACTACGGCCATCGGGTAGTCGACATCTGCACAGTAACAACGCTCTGGCAGATTAATGGCCATCATTGGATTTGGAGTGCGCGTGTCCCAGAACTTGAAGAAATCGACAAGATTCATTATAAGATAAGGATATGAATTAAACGAATTTGAATTAAATAAATACCTTGAGCGTTTTGTCCCAGGAGCCGGTCATGAGACACGTGTAGTTTGGTCCCTTTACCATGTGACAAGTTTTGACCGGTCCATCGTGGGCGGCCACTTGCATGACTTGATCGGAGGCAAGATCCCAGAGTTTAACCTGTTTGTCACAGGAGGCCATGAAGACTTTGGTTCCATCGTCCGACCAGCATACATCTAGCACCGGACCACCCATTGTTTTCATTGACTTTGGCACTGTTGCTCCATTTTGTTCAACCTCCCAACAACGCACGCTGTTGTCCCAGCTGCCGGCAATGAGGAAATTCTTTTGAACTTGCAAAGTGCTTGGGCTGAACTCCAGCGCTGAGACGGAGTCGTCGGGCGGCGAGGCCACCTCGAAATCGTTCATACGATTCGTTGTGGTTTGTGCGGCCCCAAACATGACTTTATTTTTTAAATGTCGCAAAATGTTTGTAATTTCTTCAGCAGAGAGTTGTCACTAGGGTTGTTGTTATAATATCGATGTATCGATAGATATTTATATATTATTATGTGATATTTTATTCTGACGATATTGATATTAATATCGATATAAAATTGCGATATTATTGTGCGATATTCTTAACCGTTTTATAGTTGCCGCCACTTTTTTTTCTTCGTGAAACATGGAAAAAATCTATTTTAACTAAATTAATGACATTGCATCTAAACAAAAACTTTGCAGACGTTCAAATACACGAAAGCTTTAGAATAAAATGGCAGATTGGTGATAAATTATTTGTGGAATGCGTATATTGGCCGTCGTCGCATTTTAAACTAAACGAAAGGATATGAAGAAGAAGAAAGCAAAGTGCAGAAAGAGCGCGGAGAAAAAACGACGATTTATGAAACGTTGACGTCGAGGAAGACGTCGCAATTATCAGATGATGATGCCTCCGTAGACTGCTGTAAATATTTAAATAATTACATCATGCATCAAGACCAACTCCGGGAACAGTTAATAAAATTCGTATAAAAGGTTAGTAGAGAAATGCAGAAAATTAAATCATAAATTTAAATCTGTTCTATTTGTCATATAAAATATTGCCCGCTATGCAATCGGTACATATCTCTCTCTCCCTCCCTCTCTCTCTCTCACTCACTCTCCCCCAAATAACAAATTCGTGAACATAACCAGATAACCTCATATAAGAAAAGCTCTTTCCGTACAGCTGTACTCATAAATTATTTTAAGACTTCAGCAAACAGATATTGATATAATTGTTATCAGTCAATTGATATTAAAACACAATCGTATAACATTATATGATCATTTGTTGTTGGTTAATTGTTTTATGCGCCTGCACTCGTAAATAAAACCCCCGAATATTTAAATGCTCGCTTTTTGTCACTTTCAACAAAAAAGTACAAGGGCGCATTTAGTTAAAAAAAAATAAAAGCGAATTTAATCAGTAAACGAACGCCATATCGGCACAATCTATATAAGGGGTACTTTTTTTTAGTTTACAACGAAATGGGGTCAAGTCCGTCCAAGACTCATCATTATGAGTAATGAATCAATTCTAGGAAACAGAAAAGAATACCCAATAATGCTGGGTCACTTGGGCATACTTTAAGACAGAATCATATGTGTTGTTGGTATTTACCCACTTGGGAAAGTCTGAACTTCACATTTTTATAAGCACTATGGGGGGTTTTTTGACCTTATGGTCACAGATCGATAATAAAAATTAAATTAAATTAAATGTAAATATGTTGAAAAACATTCAAGTTTAATAATAAATTGCAGAGATCATTCATAGAATGATTTGCTTTTTTTTAGATACCACATATATATTGTGGATTTTGTAACTAAATACTATAAATACAGATGTTAAATATACTATATGTAACTACTTATATGATGATATTTGTGAACATGTGGCAGATAATACTTTTCAGTGCCTGGATGACATCAAATTGAAGCAGTCAGAAAGTTTTGCTAATGCTAATGACTATGTACATATATAACAATAGGAACCATTCGTAATCTAACAGGCAAGTTACTAAGCTTAAACTTTGGACTTGAGAGGAAGAGAGATAGAGACAGCGAGCTTATATGCTCACATTAATCGCATTCTTGATTACAATATTTCCAGCCACTCCATTTACAATTGTCAGATTGTTATCAATTTCCACGCCCATGGTTTTTGGAGAAGAAGTATTCTCTTTTTGGGTTTTGGGCTTCGGGGTACGTTTGCTGGATTTATTGCTGCTGTGCAGATCCAAGGATTTGACCACCTTGAGGAGACCATTGCAGCCGATGTATTCGACATTCTGCTGCTGGGATTGGCTGCCCAAATAGATGCGTCCATCGTTGCCCGTGTACTTGATGTGTCCACTATTGTGTTGGATCTTCAGTCGCGTTGTGTTGCCAATGATCTCCAGATTGCCCGTATTGTTAACGATGCGCACTCGATTACCATTGCCAATGATGCGTAAACCACGGCAATTATTCTCAATGCGATATTCCTTGCAGTTGCCCACAAGATCCCGGCTGACATACATGGTTGTATTGATAGCTTCCTCCGTTGTGGTTCGCTTAGGAGTATTTGTTTTGTTTTTGTGCTTTGAGTTGCACGTCGTACATTCCTCATCATCATACGAATCGCTTGCCGAATCCGTCTCAATCACTCTGACGCCCATTGTGTGTGTATGTGTGTGTGTTTGTGTGTGTGAATTACTGTTTCTTTCCAATGCTAATCGCACACAAAAATCACCGATCGCCAAATTCGTATTCCGTTTTAGTCACTTCTTCGTATATGTTATTGTTGTTGTCTTTAGAAATGTTTTTAGCTGTGTTTGTGTGTGTATCCAATTTGTTTTGCTTGCTGTAGCCAAAAATTGTAGTATAATGACGTTTCCTCTATGTGATAGGGGACTCCCGGCTGCGCGGTACTTTTTTCCGATTTTAATTAAATTGATTTTGCTTTTGCGTAGCGGTTTTTAAACGTTCTTCTCTCGCCGATTGTTGGCTGTGCTTTGAACAATTTCACCGCCGAATGTTCGGCTTTTATATCAGCCGAGACGTTCCTTCGGGGTTTTTTATTTCAATGTTTCGGAGCGCGATTGCGAATTAGATACGAGGGCGACACAATCATACATAATGCTTTCGCTCTCGCTCCATTCGTTGGTCGTAATCGTGTTTATCACTGGGGAGACCACTACTGATAAAGTCGCCGCCAATATTCGTGTATTGTTTTGGAACATGAATAATGCCATCATCAGCTGTTCGGATCGAGTGACTCTTCTAGACAGATGATGAGTTAACCAACATTCCATTCATGGTGTGTAAAATATACATATTTAACCATTGCATATCCAAAATATTATTTTAAAGGCATTTTATGTGAATGTTATCAATGTTGTTGAATTTTAGGGGGTATTTTTTTATATATTTAAGTTCTGTTATCAGTGATAAGTACGTGCTGATATTGACTTGTAGATTTCATGTATCGGTCATAAATTTTACCATCGCGACTTAAATTACAGCAATGCCCCAGTTAGCGACATTAATTTATATAATTTGGCTAGAGTCTATAATTTGCATTATGGCTATCTAACAAAATTACTTATTTATTTGCAACAAAATAAAATTTTCTTTTATATTTTCTTATTTTATTAATGTCGCTTAGAATAAGCAAAAAATATTAAAAAACATTTTGTTTGTACCTACAACAAATTATAGAGTCTTTGGTAGTCAGTATTGATGTTCCAGCAAGGGGAAGCATATCGCCATTCATTAGTTGCCAGGCGTGATATTTCCACAATCATTTCCTACTCGAAAGAAACCAGTTTGTTTACAAACAACAATGTTTACACTTCTCATACACACACACACTCCGTTCCGTTTAATTTGCATTTCCATTGCTGCTTCAATTCTGTTCTCATCCACTCCATATGAAGTGTTCTCCATTTACTTGATTGATTCGCAAGCTCTCTGTTCTCTTCTCACATGATCTGTCCACAGTTTTACTCCATATAAAGTGTTCTCAATTAATTGATTGATTATGTGCTCTCTGTTCTCTTCTCACATGTTCTGTCAACTTTATCCACTCTATATGAAGTGTCCTCAATTACTTGATTGATTCTGTTCTCTTCTTACATGTTCTGTCAACTCTATTCACTCCATATGAAGTGTTCTCAATTACTTGATTGATTAATATGCTCTCTGTTCTCTTCTCACATGTTCTGTCAACTCTATGTACTATACATAAAGTGTTCTCAATTACTTGATTGATTCTGTTCTCTTCTCACATGATCTGTCAACTCTATTCACTCCATATGAAGTGTTCTCAATTAATAGATTGATTAATATGCTCTCCCTTCTCATTTTCAATGCTCTGGCAACTTTCCATATAACGTGTGCTCAATCTGTTGTGCGATTCTAAGGTAAACATTAGATATGTTTACTCAGTGGAGGTAAAGCACCGTTCAGTCTAGCGATTGATTTGTAAACATTGCCCAGGTCATGCGAATTTTATGATTTGCACAATTTAACAATCGAATTGCATTGATTCTTCCTAAGGGGGTGTGGCCAATTTGAAAGTTCATTTGGTTGATACATTTCCTGCTGTTTGTTGACTATTCATTATCTATGATGGTGCAATATTATAAAATGATTTATTTACTTGTTCATCAATTTACAGTCGAGGGGCTTTTTCTAAAGTTGTTATCTGGCGGCAACAAAAACTAAACTCAAATATCAAATTATTTTACACATACAACACGTTAAAGCAGCTAATTGCACAATTGTCTAAATGATTATTAGCCATAATCATATTGTATATATTTATTAATATGCATATGTATTTGCTCCGCACGTGTTAAACAAAATCCGTTATGACAAACTGTTAGCCAATCCTCGATGCAGCCAGTAACCTAATGTAATCTAATGCAATCGCCGACATGAAAGAATGAAAAACCCCCCCAGACACCTGATGAGTTGAAAACACCTGTAAAGGTTATAAAATTTCAATCACAAATCGTTACTAGCTGACAGACAGTCGCCCACCGACTGACATCGAGTTTTGCTTTGAAAGAAAAAAAAAATCACCAAAAAGTAACTGGTTTTATCAGTTTTACTGTCAGAATCGACCTTTGTTGTTGTACTTTGCAGTGAAATATAGCTTAAATATCTGTCGACGCATCGTTAAAAGCTACCTGAAACACCTGCCATTATAGATAACAGATAAGGAGCATGCGAATTGGGGGCCTAACCAAATACTACACATTATAGAGAAGAGCGCGTGATAAGAGACATTCAAATATACCAAAAAAACATTATTAAATAATTTAAAAAAAAAAAAAAAAATATTATTATTAGTTTTTTAAAGAAAAGGTTTATTTTCTAGTACTTTCTTATACTAAACTTTGTCTTGGCTACGAATTTAAATAGATTTTGGGTCCGTATTCCATAAAAAAAAATTACTAGTTTGAAAAAAAAAAGATATTCCCTAAAAAAAATTGGTATATTTCTGGGTCTCTCAAAGTTACCATATGTGACATATTTTTCGATGTAAAAAATCCAAAAATATTATTCATAAACAATGATGATTATATCATACTAGTGACAGAATATGCTATCACGCACTCATCACTAGCGTAAAGCTAGGGGATCTTATTTCGCATATCACTGATAGCGAAGAACTCCCACTTTTATTCACTTAAATTTAATTAATGAAATTTTAATCATTTAATTTTTTCAAAATGAATTTATAATTACTAAATTGCATAGAAAAATAGATATTACTTTATTTAATCAACAACTTTTCAACTTTAACAATTATACAGATGTCTTTGCTTAGCTTTAAAAAAGATTCGAGTAAATTGTATATTTTTATTAATTTACATAAATTTGAATATTTACTGTAGACTTTAGAAGTCATTTATAGAAGAAATATAGTTATTGCTTTATTTGATTGACAACTTGAATAATCACACTTTTGATAAATAACATGATATGGAACAAGAGTATTTAGTTAAGGAAAATATCCTTTAGTCCATTTTAATCTATAAGGTCTTTGTATATACTTATTATGTATATATGTAAATGTAGAAATATAATTGAACTGTGTTGTTATACTGAGATTCGTTAGTTGCATTGGATAATGATCACAAAATATTGTTTAAATTGCAGGTGCGACTGCAAAAGTTTCACCTTAAGACTGGTATATAAGTATATATGTACATGTACATACGTATATGTATTGCATGATATGAATTTGATTGCTTTATGTGCACATAGAAGGCAGTACCTTGTATCCATTTATCTGTGAAATTCTTCTAGTTCGGCATTAAATAACTATAAAAGAAGCGGAAAAAAGCAAATCAAAATGAAAGCAAGCCATGATAAACAATTATTGCGATAAAAGCAAACACACTAACATTTGTAATAGTGCTTGCCGCTCCGTGTGTCATCTCGTGCAGTTCCTCGTCGGTGTACGTTAGATTGTGGGTTTCAATTTTATAATTAAAGGTCGCTGATACGGGCTTGTGGTCGGAGAGCGTATAGTCCATGTATGATTGATAAGACAATTGCTTGGCACTCAGAGTAATGGCCGGATAACTGTTGACTTGCACGCGATGAAGGATGCGGTCACACCACGCTGGTCTTCGCTTCAGGTTGTACTCGTTGGTGCCCTCATGGAACTTGAAAGTGGGCGCAAAATCGGGAAGCATCTCCTCCATCAAGCTGAACGCATTGCCCGTATTACGCAGCAATACCAACTGATCCATCTGTAGCAGCTCCTCGTATCGGCCTTGTTCCACAGTGTTGCGTATATCCCAAGCTGATAGATCTCCCGACAAGCGAAAGTTGAGGTCTCCAAACCAGAATACAAAATCGTGATCAAAAATACGCCGATAACTCAACGATTTGTACTTGGTATTGTCAACGATTTGATGATAATCTTCGATACGCTCCTTAAGCTTCTCATCATGCGCCGCCAAATGGGAGCAAACAAACACGGCTCCAGTGCCATAAAGACTGAGTCGTATGCTGACCGCGCCCTTGTTGCCCCACAGTCCACCCAAGCCAGTACGTGTCTCCTCCGTCTCAATATCCTTCATATGCGGTATATGCTTGTGCTGGGCAAACATTGCAATTACAATGCCCTGCAGCTGCTCCGATTTGATCTTAACGTAATCATGGTCACTCAAAGCGCTGGCCAATTTCAACACCCATGGATCGTCCTGGAATATGCCCAGCTTCGAGCTCACCTCCTGCATGCCAATCACATAAATATCGGGCAGCTGGTTTTCCGGACAGTTGGTGGTGCCATTCAGGGCCAACAGCGAGGTCAGCTCCAAATTTTTGGGCGAGTGAGTGCCAACATTCCATGTAAGCAAGAATATGCACAGATCGGCAATGACAGAGGCCGACGCTGTCATTTTGCGCTCTTCCTAATTAAAAATGAATAACACTGGTTAGACAACTAGATGCGTCAGATTTGCGGGTGAACAACCAATGAATTCACATGATCGTTCAACTTACTTCTTGGATTCCGTGTCACAGCATTCAGTTTCAGTAGAAACAAAAGCGCTTATCACCTTTACCTAATTAGATTAATAAACGACAACTCTTTCGTAATTATTTTTAGATTTGTCTATGATGTTCCTTGGCTTCAGTAAATAAATATTCCGCTTATGCTGCTGCCGCCGTTAATCTCACACAATACCCACACATACATAGACGTTTCGTCAGTTTGCTCGCAGTGTGACCAGACTTTCAATTTTGTCATTTTTTTTTTGAATGTGAACAAATTTTTCTTATGTTGTGCTAATTATGCAAATAAACGAATTTAAATTTTTCGTATGACAACAATAAATCTAAATAATGAAAAACAAGCACATTCAACAAAAATATGTTTCAATAAAACCAATTACAATGGTAGACCGCGGAGTTACCGTACAGGCGCAAATAGTTAATTTGCTTGGGATTCAAGTGCATACGGACTGAAACAGCTGATGCGCTGCGAACAATATGCAACTGTGTGGCAACTCTGCAGTGTTTTGCTGGTGAAATAAATTGGTAAAAAAAAAGAAAACAAAGATTTTTAAAAAGCTTTAAAATGATGGTGACTACATTGCCAGCCGGTACCGTGGCAAATTGGATGCAAAAACTACAAAATGGTGCTTACAGGTCAAACAAAATCCTGGAACGATGTTTGCATTCGCTAATGACTGAAGGTATGCAGAAATTGTTTGTGTTTTGAAATCTCTTGTACCAACTTCAATGTTTACGTTTTGCAAATTATGTGTAGATGAAGCCTCTCAAACCGTAGAGAATGCTATTAAGGCTGGCATTCTAGTGCCAAAAGGGAATGCAAGAGGCAAGCAAACTTTGCTCTGTTTCTCACAGAAGCTCAGGAAACAAAAATCGCTGAAAACTGATCCATATTGCTTTGAGTGTCAATTGCCCAGTGGTCGACCAGTAGAGAAATGTCTGTTGTGCCCGCGTTCTTTTCATGCTGAGTGCCAACGTAAGAAACCCATACACCCAAATTACTCGGTGCCCTCAGACAGATGTCAACCACATCGTCTTCCACTTAACGAATCTGATATGGAGGAGTCAAGCAGTGAGGATGGAGCTCTAAACGACAGAGTTACACCACCGCCAACAATAGCAATCGAACAGGATGCTACCTACGAGGTGGATTGCAATAGTAACATCAACATAATGTCACGAAATTCATTTAAACACGAGCCGGACAGTGCGGATGATGTGTATTTCGTTAGTGAGCAACCAGCGCGACAGCGCAAGCGTTGTAGTCCATATATCAAAAGCGAGCAAGCTCCAGATAACGAGGCTAATGACGATCTACAACTGTGTACACCGTGCCGCCTGCTAAAGTTAGCCGATTTACTAAATCCACCGCACATGTCCATTGATGAACTAAACTGTCTGTTGGACTACGCGTGGAAAACGCATCACAGCTGGATGGAAAAAGATGTGCGAAAACATCTGACGAAGCATTTGAGTGATGGAGACTCGACAATCGTTAAGAACTTACTCTTCAATAACGACATGCTCGGTATCTCGGATATTTCACATAGCATCGAGATGAAAAAGATCAAGCATCTGTCGCAGTTTCTCATTGATGTGCTTGACCTGCAGCACAATATTGGTGTCTTCTTTGGTACCAAGTGTGAGGAGTACAATGCTACCAAGTGGCTGGTACGTGATATAACCCATGACATTCGTGAAATAAGCCGCTGCTCTGACTGCTATCGCCATTCCATGGAGTCGAACCGATCCGCATTCTGGTTTGCCAAACCCTGTACTCAGCGTCATGAGTTGGTCTACGCCAAGCAACATGGTTCTCCCTACTGGCCGGCCAAGGTGAGCACCATCATATTAAAGCGTATTCCCACATTTAACATTTGCAACTTACAGATTATTCGCGTGATGACCAAGAAGAGCAACATATTTGATGTACGCTTCTTCGGTGGCGATCATTCCCGTGCGCTCATTCCAGCACGTGATATTCTTCCAATAGATGCCGACATTTCAAAGCTTAAGATAAAAGCCACACGTCCATATAACGCTGCGATTCGAGAATTCCAATGTCATACGATGTTGTTGCATCAGCCAATGCATTACTTTAGCTTCTCTGCTGATCCTCGTGATGCTGATAATCTCATAAACCGTGCACTCTCCCATTGCATGGAGGCGGCTGAAGTGAGCTCCTCAAATAAACGTCCTCGTGCTGCCACCCCCGCTTCGGCCAAGAAACGAAGGCGAGTAGCAGCAGTATCTACTCCTAATCTGTCACAGCGCGTCCAGTCGAATCGTCGAAGTTCAATGGTCCAAGGACTAGATACGCTGCAGGACATCACACTGCAAATGGATAACAGCGTTACATCTTCGCCAACTTTGGAAATGCAAGGAGGAACAGTACCAAACTATCAGGAACTGATACATGAAGTCTTCACGTTAAATGAGCAACTGACACGGAACAAGGCTGAATTGGACATTCTCAGGGATGAGTTAAAGGCGGTAAAACGTAAGAGATGGTGCCAACATTGCTTGAACGAAGCTGAATTTGACTGTTGCTTCACTGCCTCATACTGCAGCGATGCTTGCAAGCGGCGGGATAAACGACGTCATCAAGGAACATGCAGTCACAACGGTCAAACTTAGTTTGTAGGAGATTATCACATACTTTAGTTAATTAGTCAAGTAATTAACATACTTTATTTTTTTATTTAACTCTACTCTGGGAAAAAGTATGTAACAGTCGGAAGATGACGTGGCTGACCCCGTGAAGTATTTATATTATTGATCAGCATCAACAGCCCCAGAAGAAAGTGATTTACAAGAGCAATTTAAAAGATAGATACTTCAAGTATACAAATATATATTTTTTATTTATTTATACATATCGCTCATTTACTTATTGAAGTAAATAAGCAATATGTAGATCTTTCATGGTTCTTAGACCTATGTTAATAGAAATAATGAAATCCAGTTGATCTAACTAACTTAAAAAATAAGTTACAAAATTGTGCATATTTTATTTTGAAAAAATAACCGTTTCTTGTTTTTTTATTCATGGGGTTTAATTATATTAAATATGTAAAGTGTTTTATTTTTTAACAATTACTTGGCTTCCTATTTACTAAGTACAAAATAAATGTACATTAAGTGAAATGAGTTCTATTATATAAGAATCAATTGGTTTATTTTTTATAGAAAGTTAGTAAGAAATCAATTATTTGGATCAGCTTTTGTTTGTCTATTTGAAATTGTTCCTGGTAATTTCATTTGTTAAAGAAAATAGTCGGCTCGTGGTTTTTTCGATGGTATTCCGCGACGTTCCTCTGGTGCGGCCTCAAAGATGATAAAGTCAGGTTGCAGATACTCATTGAGTTGGAAAATAGCTGCCACATTGCCGCAGCGATAGCAATAGTTGGGAGCTGACCAAACAGTGAGAACCGTATCATTAAAGTGCCATTTGAAGCCTTCCATGGCCAGCTGATGGGCGCGACAGATCAAGTCAATGTTGTTGGTGCGATTAAATTGTGATACAACATCGGAGCCAAATATATAGCCAGCTCCACGGGGTGATACACCCCAGCCGATTTGATCTTCGGGATCACTCCACAGTAGATCACACATGGGACCATCGTGTGGCACCTCCTGTTTGCGATCGATGCTCCGGATTTGATCCAAATACTGTATTGACGGCGACAATCCACCATGGACACAAAAGATCTTCCCATCAATGATCGCCGACAGGCTGAGGTAGTCAAAGATTTCGGTGCAATAACGCCAGACGGCAGTTGAACCATATTTCCGAAGGCACTCATCGTAGAACCCGTAGACCTGCGTAATTTGGCGACACTCATGATTGCCGCGTATCAACGCAATGCGATCCGGATAGCGCACCTTGAGCGCCAACAGGAGCAGGAATGTCTCGACGCTGTAATAGCCGCGATCCACGAAATCACCCATGAATAGATAGTTCCTGTCGGGCGCATCGCCGCCAACCTTGAACAGCTCCATCAGGTCATAGAACTGACCATGGATGTCGCCGCAAACGGTAACAGGAGCATCGATCCGTTGCACGTTCCCCTCCTCGCCGAGAATCTCTCGCGCTTTGGCGCACAATCCTTTCACTTCATTCTCCTGCAGGATTTCACAGCGTTTTAGCTGCTCAATTTGACGATCCAAGTCGTTGTAGTCCGACATGACAGACAGACAGACAGTAAATAAATTGTAGTCTCAACAATTAACAACAACAATCGTTGCAGTGTTATTTACTGTAATAAATTGCAAGGATATTTTTTGTTTTGAAAAGCAGTATTCGCAAACAGCATTAGTTTTTTGCAACCGATAGGTTTCGATAGTTCAACGCATTTAATATCTATAACTAACGTAAATGCTTATAAAGTTTTACAAAGCTTAAAAGTTAATTTATTTAATTATTAATTTTTAATAATCGCAATGCATTTATTTTTGCTAGCAAGCTTGTCGTGGGTGAACAGCATACCATGCCTAGAACGAAATCGAACTCGAAGTCGAGCGGTGCTAACAGGTGGCAACGCCAACAGCTCGTCAATCAGTTGTTATTCAACCGCCAAGCTTTACGGTTGGTTGTTATTGGTGCGCGTCAATTTTGTACCAAGTTTTCCATCGCGTGTTTACTTTTTTAATGTCGCGCATAAGTTTGTAAAAAGCATTGACAACGAAAAAGGTCAATACGCTTCGGCAACATTACTTGCATTTATTTTCGTTTGTGGAAAAATCAATTGTTGAACTTGTGAAATAAATAAAACAAACAACAACAAAATGACTCTTGGAACTTTTGATGTATGGGATACGTTGGTGCTGTCAAGCATTTTAATAATATCAGCATTAATTGGCCTATACTATCGTTATACGGGCGGCAAACAGAAGACAACGAAAGAATATCTCATGGCGGATCAGAGCATGACAACGTTTCCAGTGTCCTTTAGTCTCATGGCCAGTTTCATGTCCGCCATCACACTCATGGGTGTCTCCACGGAATCGTATCAGTTTGGCACACTCTTTGGAGTGATTAACATCTCGTATATACTGAGCACACCGATTGCCGCATATATTTTCCTGCCCGTCTTCTATCGAATGCGCACAACAAGTGTTTACGAGTATCTGGAACGACGATTTGGTTATGCGACGCGTCTAGCGGCTTCCATTGCATTCACATTGCAAATGATTCTCTACATGGGCATTGCTCTCTATGCTCCCGCTTTGGCGCTCGAGGCTGTTACCGGCATACAGAAAAATACGGCTATCTTGGTCCTGGGACTGGTGTGCACCTTCTACTCAACAATGGGTGGTCTTAAAGCTGTTCTCATCACCGATGTCTTTCAATCGTTCCTTATGTATGCTGCCATTTTTGCGGTCATTGCCGTATCGGCCATTAAGGCGGGTGGACTTGGCCCCATCTGGGAAGTGGCCAGAGAACAGGGACGTTTGGAATTTTTTGAATTCTCAATGGATCCCACAGTGCGTCATACGTGGTGGACTCTTATAATTGGTGGCATGGTCACCTACCTATCTCTGTATGGTGTCAATCAGACGCAAGTCCAGCGACTTCTGAGCGTGCAAAACTTGAAGAGTTCACAGTCGGCTTTGTGGTGGAATCTGCCAATCCTTGGGTTGCTCAGCTTTAGCACCATCTTCAGTGGTTTGGCCATATTTTATAACTATCGCGATTGCGATCCGCTTCTTGATGGACGCATCAGTTCGCGGGATCAGCTTATGCCGCTCTTTGCCGTGGATACAATGGGTAAGTTACAAGTCTCAATTGGTTTACAATTGAATTAAAAAATCATTTCTTTGCAGGTCAATATCCCGGATTGTGTGGTCTCTTTGTTTCGGGTATTTTCTCGGCCAGCTTATCCACAATATCCTCTGCAGTTACCTCACTCTCGGCCGTCACACTGGAGGACTATGTGAAGCCACTGTACAGGGTTATCTTTGGGAGACCTCTGATGGAATCAAAGTCAACACTGCCCACCAAAATTATTGCCTGCATTTATGGATTGCTGTGCATTGTGTTGGCCTTTGGCGCCGGCTCCTTGGGCGGCGTTTTACAGGCCTCATTGACCATCTTTGGAGTTGTAGGTGGTCCATTACTCGCCATCTTCACACTGGGAGTTTGCACTGTACGCACCAATCAACGTGGCGTTCTGCTTGGCTTTCTGCTGGGCCTTAGTTTCTCTTTCTGGATTGGATTTGGCGGCCCCAAACCGGAGCCAAAACGTCTGCCATTTAATACCACAGGCTGTGAATTAAAGAATGTTACGCAGGTGGCAAGCGCACGTCTAGAAAACAGCGTGGAAGAAGAACCTCATTACTTTTGGCTGTATCGTTTGTCGTATCTCTGGTACTGTGTGCTGGGCTTCTTGGTCACCATAATTGTTAGTTACTGTAGCAGCCTTCTGCTGGCGCGCTACAAGTGTGCTGACAACTCACAAATCTACCTGGACAAGCACAAGCAGCATCTAGACTACGATCTATTTGCACCCATGCTCTCACGTCGCTGGCGACGACAGCAGAAAGAGCAATTGGATCCGACGTTCCATGACGAGTCGCTGGCAAAGTTAACTCAGCCAGCTGCACCATTGTAATAAGTCAAATATAATTTAGTTAAATTGTTAAATGAAGTATAGAAAGTATTGAATAAGTTTTATGCGGCACAGTTGTCGCTTTATTTGAGAGGCATAACATGATATTAGCAGTCGTACCTAATAACTGAATAACAATGTGACCTATTTGTATACCTGCGTGTTAACTATCTACAGCTAAAGGCGCCAATGTCTTCCATTTTGCAAGTGTATAAGAACAATAACAAATATTATATTTAGATGTTATATATTTAGCAGATGAAGTTCCTCATTGAATATTTGGTAAACTCTGGGAATAGACAATAATAAACATTAAAGATTGACAGCCGCAATCTTTATTGTTTCATTTTATTTAAGTTCACATTGAACTTGTTTTACGTTGAAAATGATGGAAATATATTATACTGTGTGCGAATTTATCAGCCTGTTATTGTAAATAATATACATCACATTTACAACTCACGTAATAATTAATCAAATCATCGAAACTATATTATTATATTATATTAAATGTGCTTGTACTTATACATACACTACACTTGGCAACATTTGCTGAAACATTAAATTATTGTTGCAGTTTCACTGTCGAGGCTTGTGTTAAATGTGTTTTGTACTAATAGAAAATCAAATGGCCATGAAATTAAGTATACGTACCTACAAATATATACTATAAATACTCCTATACAAATGATGATAAGCTAATTTTACGCAATCGCGTGCGAGGCTTTCCATTTTGTGAATCAATTTGACAATCGAATTTCATAACTATATTTCGTATGTATATCTTCACAATTCCTAGCGTCATATCGGGGGCAAAATTCCATTTAAACGATGACCAAACAAATTATTCTAAATTGCAATTGGGGCAAAGGGCAATTTTGAAATTGTCTTGCTTATAAACAACTACAAATATTTATATGCATTGATTGAGACAAGCATTAATTGAGCTTGTCTATATTCATGTATACTCGATATATGTATGTACATACTTTTATGTGGCACTGTGATCTATGGAAAGTTTTCTGTTCTTTCTTCGTGAGTTCAAAGTATCTAAACTATTTGTTGACATGAATATTTATTATGCGAAAGAAGAAACAGCAAGAACAACGATAAGCGTGGATTAAGACTTGTTTACACATTTAATTCTTGCATAATTATCCAATTATTTATAGATACTTACATGGACTTTAATTCCAGCTGCGATTATTATTTGTTTTTATTTCTTATAGTTTATTTAACCCACAACATTTTTGACTCTGTTTCGTTTTGTTTGTTAATTAAGAAATAATTTATTTAAAAAAAAAAGTAAAATTAAATTGGATTAAAATTAAAGTAAAATTATTTTGCTTAAGTCTAAACATTAAATAGCAAATATACTTTTAAATGTAATTGATATCTCGATCTTATTAAAAGATTAATTCATTTAAAATTTGTAATATCTAAGATAAGTGGGTTAAATAAGCTGAGAGTTGATTACATATTTAATCTTTAGCCTGATTAAATGATTAAGGATAACAACTACAACTATTTTAAATTTTTATATTGTTTTTTATTATCAACCTAATACAGGTATTTTATAATCATTTATATTTGACGCTTTATTCACCTTTTATTTATTATTCATTCGATTTATTTATTTAGTCGACTTGTTCGTCAGACACATTCACACCTACATGAGAGTAAGTTGAACGATTTTCAGATAACTTTCACCCATGTAGATGTAAATCGGGCGAAAAATTGCTAAATTTATAGTTAACAACAAACATTAGATGGTTGAATCTCTTTTCTGTACAATGTTCAAGTATATATCCTCGAGTGTTGTTTGACTTATTGAGTAATGCTTTATCTGTAATCGAAAGCGATTATCTTCCATATATCGAAATATCTCGGACCACTTAAGATCTTTGTCGGGTATTGTGATTGTTATCAATCCGCGATAAGTGAATGTTTCACTGTAGTTACAAAAAGAGCATCGATAAATATTTAAATAATATAATTTCTCTAGATTTATGTACATACGTGACATAGCTTCTGGGAAAATCGGTCTTAAACTTTCTCTCCACATCCAATAGTAAGCTATAATAATTATATTCATCGGCAGTTGTGATATATACATTGAGTAAACTGCTTCCCGTATCTGAAACTCCAATTGTGGTCCTTCTTCCCGATGCTGAAGTTTTTCGACGCTTTATTACCAATGTACCTCTTCCTACAGTTTCAAGTGTTTCGTCTTGTTTTGATTTGTTAGATTTGTTGGATTTGTTGGATTCTCCTGGGCTTGACGGTGGTGATTTTTTCTTTTTTCTCTTAATTTTTACTTGTACAGCTTTTTCCGTTGGCGAAACATTTTCAAAATCCAGCAATGCCTCTGTACTTGTCCTTTGTCCTGAATCAAAATATTAAATTATTAAGATCAGGGATTAAAATCTTAACCGAAACCGTAACCTTTAACCGATAAAACCCGATTAAAATTTCTAACAGTAACTGGAACCGTAACCGAAAAAACTTTTTTCCGCTATACCGAAACCTATAAACCGAAACTCTTTAAACCGAAATAACCGTTTTGTAACCGATTCATTTATAATGGTTAATTTCGGGTCTGAGCAACTTTGATAACTTTGAACTGCCATAACTTTGTTAATAGTTAATCCATTTCCATGCGGAATGTAAATTTGACCATGATTTTACCTCTAAATTCGTTCTGCATTTAAATTTTGTTCATTTTAAAAAATTTTTAAATTTTGAAATTTTTTGAAAATTTACAGTGTTACCCCTTATCATTTTTCAAAAAATTTTGAAATTTTCAAATGTTCAAAATGAACCAAATTTAAATGCAGAACGAATTTAGAGGTAAAATCATGGTCAAATTTACATTCCGCATGGAAATTGATTGACTTTTGACAAAGTTATGGCAGTTCGAAGTTATTAAAAATCAGTAAAATCAAAATAATCGAAATTTTCAAACCAATTGAACCAAATTTATTTGAGATAAAATTATAATAAAATCGACATTATGAATTACAATGAATAACGCTTCTTATTTTGGTCAACCGAAAACCTTAATTTTATTTTTTCCGAGCCGAAACCATACCGGTATTTTTACAAAAAAAACCGAGAACCGTTACTAAACCGATACTCCAAGAATTATAACCGAAATCGTAGCTGAAACCGATATTCGTTTCGGTTTTAATCCCTGATTAAGATTTATTGCATCTTACCTTTATTATAAGATGACCTGCCACTCGGGTCGCTGCTTAAATTGATTAATGCACTAAAAAAGAATTTATTAAATATAAAAAAAATCAACTTTAAATATTTATAGGAAGCTTACGTTTTGATCTCGTCCATTTCCTCAGTTGTGCCCACCTGAATTTTGATGGAAATGCCCCGATTAAAACGTGTCTTGAGATCCTCGGCGGTTCCGATACATCGGAGCCTTCCTTTAACCATGATGGCCAGATAGGAGCAAAGGATCTCACAGTCGGACACGTTATGCGAGGTAATCAGAATGGACTTTCCATAGGAGCGCATTTTACTAAGCACCTTTGAGATCACTTGCTTGGCACATATATCCACATCCGTGATGGGATCATCTAGGCAGATCAGAGTTGGCGATAGCACCGCAATGGCAATACTTAGTTTCCTCTTGGTGCCCTTGCTATAATGAACCGTCATCTGATCGAGGTGTTTGGTGAACACAAAACTCTCAGCCAGATTACTTATAATGCCGGATATATATTCTTTTTTGATGCCCCTTATAAGGCATGCAAACTTGAGCATTTCCCGGCCAGTCATATAATTTAATACCGTATTTTGTTGAGGACAGTATCCCATGTGACCAAAGCACAATTTCCTTTGGTTCCTCATGCTGAATCCCTTCACATAGATATTTCCTTGAGTTAACTTCTGATTGCCAACGATCAAATCAATAGTACAGGTCTTGCCAGCTCCACTGATTCCAAATATACCGAAACATTTACGTCTGAAACAAAAAATATTCAAATTGTTATACAAAACTCCATAATTGGGACGGATAGTTATTTTTTTACGGGCTGATCTTGAATGATACACAGTTGACTGGCGTTAGTTCACCAAATCTTTTTGTAACTCTATCACAGACTAAACTGTAGCTCTTGAGCAGATCTGGTTGTTTGACTATAGCGTCGACTTGTTTTCGTACCTCCCTCACATCATCATCGTGAGAAACACTTGGACAATTCAAAAATTGATTCCTTCTGCGTAAAAAGTTTAGGAATTTTAAAATGCCTCCAAGTTAAAGGAAATGTATCCAAACCATACGTAAATTGACAAAACTTGCTAACCAGCAGCACCAGAATAAAAGCGATTATTCCACTTACTATCATAAAGCTCAATGGTTTCCAGGCAACTATCGTATTGAATCCTAAAAAATATGACAACACGTTTCATCTTCCATCAATATATCCAAGTGATTTTTCAATTACCTTTGTGACAATCTGCAATATTCAATGTCTCACAGACCATTTTCCTATTCCCATACTCCAATGTGGCTAATGCGGCCGAATACATGGCATAGTGTGGATCAATCATGAATATGAAATGAAATATCCGATAAATCTTTTGCTTCCGATAAGAATGGGTCATGATAGCCAAGATAACTGCAATTTTATTATTTAATATAAGGAATATAATTATTTTTTGTAATATATATAAACTTGAATCAAAATTTTATATTTAAAAACTATAATTCTCTAGAAAAGGCATGGAATAGTCCTGTATTCGATTAAATTAATAAAGGTATAGTATAGTAAGAATAGAAAAACTTTAATATTTTGAAGCTTTGAGAAACTTTTAATTTTTGAATTATTATCCGGTATTATCCGATTAAAATTGGTAACCGAAACTAAACATTTTTTACTATACCGAAACCGAAAGAAAGACCGATAGACATTCATATCGGTTTTATATCCTGATAATTATATTATATTTTTTCCGAAGAAAAGTTTAGGTTACTTGAACTAAAATAATATACTTAGTTACAGCTTAGTATATAGAAATGATATAGTTATAGTGTAGTTATTACCGATCACAATGTTAAAGAATATCATGGTAGTCAGGCCAATGTAGGGCACCTTGAAGATAAAGGAGAACAGATAGACGAATGAAAGTGCGGTGAAGCCAAAAATCAATAGGCAAAGTAATAGCCAATGATACATTTCAGGACATTTCTGAAAAAATGACATAATCAGTGATAATGTGAGAATAAGAAACATTAAATAGTCCCATAGCAGATGCGACAGCCAATAGGTATACAAACTGATGCCGGAAAGTAACTGCCGATGTTTCATTTTTGTGATCCTCTCCTGGATCGGTAGCATGATATATGTGGCCATGGCAATGCTTAAATAGATCATAATAAACGTGGCATGCTTCTCGGCATTCCATTGCATTTCCATCTGATGCAAATTCAAATTCGAGCTGTTACGCGGCTTATTGATTATATCGATGTCAACGCCAGCTAGGCAGTTACCAATCGCTTTATAGATCAGACTCAATGACATCGGTTGGCCCTGGACCAATCGACGGTTAAACCAGGCCGTGGCGGAACCTTCGCGAAATGTCGCTGCTGTCACATAGGTTTTCGTATACCCTTCCTCATTCAAGTCAATTTTATCTAGCAAATAATTCTCAACACCATTCCGAATGCCGATCATCGTGGCACCTGCCAACATGGCAACTTTATCATATTCGGCAACAATATCCATGGAGCGATCCTCAACAATGGAATCCTTATCTGGATCCTTGTATGAGCGCTGATAATCCCTTACTACAGTCGGATTTGGATACAGCGACAAATCGGTAAACGATGGTATTATTGGAAGTTGTTCTTTGTCCATTAAATCAAACGCCAAATTCAATACGGCGACAATCATCGGGAGTATGATGATGCACACGACAGGGATGAGATTGTGGCGTGTGTGGAGCATCTTCTTTATCATCATGCCATGCCATTCGTTCAAGTATCTTTGTTTCTTACTAGTCTCCTGAATCTTCATGCCTTGCTGCATCCATTCTGTGACGCAGGAGATGGGAAAAATGGTTGATACTCTACTTTTAATATCCTTTCTATTTAACCACATTCTTAAAAAAAAGAGTGCGGTTCGGAAAAAAATACATGAATTGTATAATTTTCTAATATTACGCATAAAAGTTATTAAATAGTAAGTCACATTTAAATTTCAATTAAGTTAAATTATTTAGCAAATTAAAATATAAAAAAAATGGGAATTTTTTAAAATGCTAAGAAAAAATTAATACACTATAAATATTTGTGTATATTAAATTTAACCAAGTCCTTAAATAAGTCTTGATCTATGGTTCGAGCCACCGAACCGAACCTCTATGAAATTTTTTGTGGCTTGAAACCTTTTAAAGAACTTTGTTATTTTTTAAAAAATCTCAACCAATCTCACGTATTATATATATATTTGGTATTGTCTTATACAACCTAATTAAATTTGGTTAAAAAATCTACTATATCACATTGCTGCATTAGGAATTTATAGGAATACCAACTCTTCTTTATTTCATCGCTTACCATCCGATGTATTGTTGCCCTCAGTATGGGATTGATCGATTTTATCAGCGCCAATCTTTGAGAAAGTTTCATCCATCGTTGGTGCACTGACTCCAAAACTGGCCAACTTTAATTTATCCAGTTTTTTCTCTAGAGACCGGAAAAGTTTTGAAAATTTGGATACCTTCGACACAGGCAGGCGATAGATAATATCAGAGCCCCAAACGCTCTCCAGACGAACTTCCTCCATTTTACTTTGGAGAAATTTTGTGACGTTCTCGACATTGCAATCGGGGAGTCTCACACAGACCTGACATGGACATGACTTATCGAAATGGAAATGTCTGTCTAACAATCAACTCACCAGACGATAACCAGGTCCTAGATTATTTATTAGAAAATCTGATGTGCCGTAACCGATAAGTTCACCGGCAGAAATAATCCCAATGCGATCTCCAAGCACCTCGGCGACATTGACGCTATAAGTATTAACGAGGATGCAGCGTCCTTCCCTCTCCGTGCGCAACAGATCCCAGATCTCTCGACAGACAGTTGGATCGAGGCCGGCGCTGGGATCATCGCAAAGAACCACCTGCAAATGGAGTTTAATTTTTATTCTATAATTATTAAATGGAAAAATGTATAAATAACTAAATATCAAATTTAAAGAAAACAAGCGGGAAAGCCCGACTATATTAATTAATTTATATTATATATGTATATATTAATTTATATTTGTATATATATAAATTTATATTTGTATATATATTAATTTATATTTATACGGTCTAAACATGACTGCATACTTTTAGGCGCTTGATTTGCTTAATTACTCAAATCAATCCTAAATTCGTTTATAGATAATATTATTAGACAACGTTAATCCTCAAGAGAGTTATTAATTCAAAACTGTAGATATCATGGATTTTTGCCAAACACTCATAGGAGTCTGTATGCTAAATTTGATAGTTCTAGCTCTTATAGATAAATGTATTGACTCGGTTGTTAATGCAGATCAATAATATATACTTTATATAGTCGGAGATGCTTCCTTTTTCCCTCTAAATATATTCTATATATTTATTTTAAAAGTATTTCTTTTAATATCACGTTCTGTGTATTGTATTTCTTTTCTAAGGAATTTAAAAACACATTGAAGATCAATCAATCAGCTATCGAACCCAGTTATTTGATCATAAAGAGGGAAAATAACCTCCGTAACTCACACAAAACAAAAATAATACTAATAATTTAAGGAAATAAAAAAAAAGGATGCCTCCTGTGAACAATTAAATCCCTGGCGCTCACCTTGGTGCCGGCACAGAGGGCACAGCACAGCGAGAGTTTGCGTTTCATGTCAATTGACAGATTCTTGACCTTTGTTTTCGCCTTGTGTTTTAGGTTTATTTTACTTAGATAGGCGTACGCCTCCTGTTCGGCATTCTGACGCGATAATCCCTTAAGACGGCTATAAAAGTAGATATGCCAAAAGGCGCTCAGTTCCTCAAAGAAAATGTTTTGCTGCGGACAAAAGCTGAGATTCTTGCGTGCTCTTTGTGGGGAGAGGGCCACGTCATGGCCATTGATCAGGACCCGGCCGGAGGTTGGCACATACAGACCGGTCATCATCATGAATATTGCCGTCTTGCCGGCCCCATTGTGTCCGAGGAGCACCGTGATCTCATTCTCACAAAACTGGAGGCTGAAATTGCGAACAGCCAGCCTTGGACCGAAAGTCTTACTTAAATTCCGGCTGTCGATAAGTACGGGATTTTCACGTGTAATCTCCTCAAATGCTAGGGTATTTTGACTCCTAAAACTGCCCGTCGACTCCTCATCTTCATTCGTAGGGCCATCGGGTTGACGCGATGGGCAAAAGAATTGCCGAGTGAAGGGAAAATTCCACTTTTTGGGTGCACGAAATCCGCCAGGTCTCAACTGATCCAAATACATGCAGAACAGCAGACAAATGAGGCTGCTAAAAATCATAATCAACAATATGCTGCCATAGCTCAGGACATCCTCGGGATGTCCGCATCGAAACATATTATCCCACTGGACGCCCATGCCATTAATCTCGTATCTAAGCACCTGGTTTATTATTAAAGGCATTGCGCTATTTATGCACATGCAAATGCCAATAGACTTTCCAATACCAATATCCGTTCCATAGCTTATGAAGAATGGCATAAAGCTGACAAGATTGAGAACACATAGGACAATCATGGCCATAAATGAATTGCCAAACATGGCAGCGACCACAAAGGTGCGACTTATTAGTTGCAATATGTAAATGACATAGATGAACATCAGGACTGAGATATTGGCATTATTGCATAAGAAGCACTTCATCAGGATCGTAATTACCGCAGCAGGAATCATCCACATAACAAAGGTAACAATGAACCAAGCAAGCCAATTCAATCCAATTGGTAATCCCATTATTTGCATTATATCCCTCAAATATTTTTCCTTCTCCGCAACAATCATCTGTGATACATAGATTCGGATAATTATCCGAATTTAAGGGAATATCAGAAACCCAAACTAATTGAAATATACTTACAGAGTTTCATCACAACTTACCTGGCAAATAATCAACGACGGAACCATAAAGATTATAGAGGACATCAGAACGAGACACATAAAAGCACTTGGCAAATCGGTACGCATGGAACGATGCGAATCCGGAAAGGACTGTATATGGACTTGAGGAATTGCAGCACTTTGGTTTACGGCCTTAATAATTGCCTCGGATAGTTTCATTTGAAGGTACAGAAAGCCCTCTGTTTCATAGATGTCCGGAAAGGGCTGGATAACAGCTTGTTTGAATAATCGACTACTCCATGTTACATTTGGATGATCTCGCGAATGCCACGGAAAACGTAATGCAACTTTGACTTTGGATGGCATTTCCATAATATTCCGAAAGTGATCTTCAAACTCAAAGCCCACAAAGGCATCATCCAGTTGCAATGCATCGTCCATTTCAGATGCATATAAATATGATTTAATTTTGGGACGTTTTAAAGACAAAGCCAAACTCCTTATGATCTCATCAAGAACATGATTGATGGGTGAATAGTATATTGAACTATGGAGTAATTAATCGGAATGGGATAAATAATCACTGCTTACACATACATACGTAACATTCGGCGCATTCCATTCTAATGGTTGATATCTATTTTCTGGAAAATGCTCCGTTTCCTCCCCATCCACAATGTGCTCAACTTGGGAAAGCAAAAAAAATATTATGGGACTCAAAATGATAATTGTTGCATTTATGGGATTGGCGAATTGCACAGATTTATTCTTTGAAATCAATAACCACAGCTTGGTACAGCTTGTGATTGATGATGAATGTATAAAATACGATGATGACATTTCAATTTAGTTGTTTCGTGTTCGTCCAATTTGAAATGTTAAGCAAATTCATCATGTCAAGTATTTTTTAATAAGGGGAGCTTCATAAGATTTGTATTTTAATCATTTAATACCAAATTCACTTCACAATTAGTGCAGCTTTCAAATAGAAACACAAATTCACCACTTCATCTGATTATTTATCCATAGATTGAACACTGCACACAAAAATATTTGTTTCCAGTTTTTGGGTTTTTTTTTTATGTATTTGTTTTATGTTTTGGATTGATGTTAAAGTAGAATAATAAGCAATAACAGCTTCAGCCTGATGATGACGTTGATCATTACAGCAGCAGGAGCCACTACTAGCTTACTTCTTCTTGGACACACCAACGGTGCGACCACGGCGACCAGTGGTCTTGGTGTGCTGGCCACGGACACGGAGGCCCCAGTAGTGACGCAGACCGCGATGGGAGCGGATCTTCTTCAAGCGCTCCAAATCGTCACGGAGCTTTGAATCCAAATTGGAGGATGTCAACTGCGAGTATTTGCCATCAATGATATCCTTCTGTCTGTTAAGGAACCAGTTCGGCACTTTGTACTGCAAAGGGTTCGAGATGATGGTGACAACCTTGTCGACCTGTCCACAAAAACAACAACAAATGTAAAATGTAAACAATTGGATTCAATTTGATAATTGGTCAGATTTGATTACTCACCTCCTCCTCGGTGCATTCACCAGCACGCTTGGTGAGATCCACATCGGCCTTCTTCAGCACAATGTTGGAATAACGACGACCCACACCCTTGATGGCGGTCATGGCGATGCCAACTTTGCGCTTGCCATCGATGTTCGTATTCATGATACGAAGAATGTGCTGGAACTTCTCTGGGATGACGAGCGACTGTAAGAGCAAACAATTGGTTAACATTATTCATATTCCCTTCATCAAAAACATGATATAAACAACAAAAATCACAAATGCCAAAATTGCATTTCCGCTAAAAATAGCAATACAATTTCGCTATATATAAAACATTTAAATGCTGCATTTTGCATTCTCTGTGCACACACGGGCATCCATTTGGTTATTTGGGTTCGATTTGTCAGTTTTGTTGTTGGATTAACTAGATATTTGAAGATTTATATAGGGACGCACCATTTTGCCCTGTTTAAGCGACAATTATTCAGCCGAAAAAGAAAGCGGATGTGCTTCTTCTTGCCGCTTTTGACATTGACATTTCGAAAAACAGTGTTAGACAACGTCCAAATAATTAAACACAGGGTTGTAGAGTTTGCTGATGAGGAGACAACTGTGACTGCGAGTTTAATTTTCAATATATTATATATTTTACCGCACATTAAATGCATAATATTAAAAAGAAAACCAAATGAAGGGATTGTAACAATAAAGTGACAAGTAATAGGGCAGTAACATTGATTTTTTCGCAGTTACTTTTGCTATTTTCCAGATGCAGTGATAAAAATACTAAAATACTCCACAGGGTTGTATTTGATATAACAGCCCTGAAAAAGTGCCGTTACAGCTTGGATATTTAGATTTTAATAATGAGTGCAACTAGTAGACGTGTGAATGGTAATTAGTACACTTAATTTAAATATAATTTGTAAACAACATTTCCTTCCTTAGCACTTGCCTGTGTTGGCCAGAATGATGTCGTGTCATTGCGCATCATATGTTCGAAAGCTCGTAATTATCACTACAACATAGAGGAGCTGGATACGTACGGGAACACGGCATTACTTAAGGCTTGCTACATGGGAAGGTTTGAGTGCGCTCGTATATTGCTGGATTTTGGGGCCGATATTCGTGCCATCAACTATTTTGGACAAAATGCATTAACCTTGGCAACATATGCTGGTCATTTTCAGCTGGTGCTGGAATTATTACGCCACCGTACATATCAGGACTTTAATTTATCTTCGCTTATACCCGCAATTTGTGTGGCGGCAATGCAAAAGCACAAGATTTTGGAGGATTACTTTAAGCATCTCGATCCAAAAGGTGCCGAGGATTTACATACTGTGCATGGTAAGCTTACAAATATTTAATTATGGCATTAATTTAATATATATTTTCATTAGGTCTAGGAGCGAATGACTTGCGGCAGATGGTAAATGCAAGACCAATAAGGAAACAACAACCGCAACTATTTCAAAAAAAATATTAATATACATAAGTGACTAAATATAAGTAATTTCTTAATTTGCTGTTTATTAAAGTGTTATTTTAAATTAAATATTGCCATTTGTGCCAGGGCTGCATATACGAAAACACCCTTTGATACTTTTACAACTGTTGGGCAACGCCGTGCCTTTCCGCCAAATTGACAGCTGTTGTTCGCGCCAAAACGCCTAGTTTTGCCGCGACAAAAGTTATTCATCATATTAAAGTCGGCCAAGTAGCACGCTGCAGCGACGCGCTCGTTATATTTAGCAAAAATTGCATATTAGAGAAACAATACAAGTTAAATAGTGTAATCATGTTCGAGGCACGTCTAGCATCAGCAACCACACTTAAGAAAATCTTGGATGCCATCAAGGATTTGCTAAATGAGGGCACCTTCGATTGCAGCGATTCAGGCATACAGGTAAGTGATGAAATTGAGTCCACGTTCCAGAAATATCTCAATGGGATATATGTTTACAGCTCCAGGCCATGGACAACTCTCACGTGTCGCTTGTTTCCTTGACTCTGAGGTCCGATGGCTTTGATAAGTTCCGGTGTGATCGTAATCTTTCCATGGGCATGAATCTAGGAAGCATGGCAAAGATATTGAAGTGCGCCAACAACGAGGATAATGTGACAATGAAAGCCCAGGATAATGCCGACACAGTTACGATTATGTTCGAATCGGCCAACCAGGAAAAAGTCTCGGATTACGAGATGAAGCTAATGAATCTCGATCAGGAGCACTTGGGCATTCCCGAAACGGACTATTCGTGTGTGGTGCGAATGCCAGCTATGGAATTCGCACGCATCTGCCGTGATTTAGCCCAGTTCAGTGAGTCTGTTGTCATTTGTTGCACTAAAGAAGGTGTCAAATTCTCCGCTAGCGGCGATGTTGGCACGGCCAATATTAAGTTGGCCCAAACTGGCTCCGTTGACAAAGAAGAGGAGGCTGTCATCATTGACATGCAGGAGCCAGTCACGCTCACTTTCGCCTGTCGTTACCTGAATGCCTTCACCAAGGCAACGCCTCTTTCCACACAAGTTCAGCTGTCCATGTGCGCCGATGTCCCGCTGGTGGTTGAATATGCCATCAAGGATCTGGGCCACATACGCTACTACCTGGCGCCAAAGATCGAAGATAACGAGACATAAACAAAAGCCAGTTAATTACCTGAATCGTATTCATATTTTCATATACCACGTAATTCTTCTCAACCACAACATTCTAATTATTAAGATTTTACAATAAAACATTTCCTTGAACAGTAAACTAAATTAAAAGCAAAGTGTTGTTCGTTTAATGGCAATAACCATTTAATAACATATTACAACTAAACAGAGAAATTCGAATTACATATTGTAAAGGATTCGCATAACTGCTAAGTATAAAGTATTGTTAACTCAACTCTCCTCCTCTATATGGACATGAATTGTGTTTAAGTACTTGTTCATAACAGGCACAGAATCAAGAGTTTGCATGAGTGTTGAGATTACATTAGTTTATAAATATATATTTTAGAGCGTGTTTACACGCTCTCAATACTTGAACGATTGGCTTTTTTGTTTTTCTAAATGTAGAAGCTATAGCCTATCTATAATATAGATATATCAATAAGTATATTCGTATTTAGCTGGCATTACAAAACATATAAAGCTTAGCTAATTGTGTTATTCGATTATAAAAGTGTATAAAAAACTTTTCAAGATGCGAAAACAAGCAAAAAATGTGCCCAATTAACAACATGTTATTCTAGCATGTAACAAACGGTGTATAAATATTAATATATACTATACTATATAGTTTCAATATAAGAATAAGTATAAATGGTTCTTAAGGCGCTGTCGATGTAGCAGAGCACGCACTCGGACTGGAAGTATCGTCGTTGCCAACGCTATCGTCATTATTGTCCGTGGTGGCCTGAAGCAATGTCTGCAATGATTTGATGCAGTGCTTGGAGCCAACCATCGCCTCATTGGATAGCTAGAATGGAGTTTGTTAATTAACAATGCCTTTTGTTGTTGGTCTTTACATACCATAGTAAAGTTGAGGAAACCATGTGGTAATCCCTCAAGTATCTCCAGGCTAACTTGGCGTCCGAGTCGCTTCAGCTTCTTGGCAAGCATAACGCAATCGTCTAGGCAAGGGTCCATGTTCAGTGTCTATAAAAGAGTAAAATAAGTAAGCAATCGATTCAATCATCACTTGGATGCCACTTACCAGTATCTTGGTCTCTGGCAGCTGTGACAGCCACTCGTCGCTGGCCCAATAGGGTGATAGAAACGGATCCTTGGGCACGTCGAATGCAAACTCTTCACTGGGGCTACGTGCAATTAAAGCATCCATATTACGCACATCCTGTTGGCCAGGTGCAGTGGTGCCGTGTATCTCATAGGATTGCGTACATCGATTGATTATATTGTTAACTGCCTCCTGCAGGCGACCTGGCAGCGTGTCCATGGCAATCATCTCTCGTCCGGTTTCGACAAGTATATTTTCCTCAGAGTTGCTCTTGGCGTGTCCATTCAATAGCGTGGATTTCTCAGCGACCTGGGCTGTGTTCTCCTCTGTTGCCTCCATGGTGGCGGTGTCAATAAGATATTTGTCTAGAAAACTGTCAATATAGGCAGCTGATGCAGCATCTTTGGGTATCTCAGCTGAGATCTCGATCGGATAATGTTCGATGGGCTGCGAATCGTCCTCGAAAGACACGCAGGAACTGTTGTCGCTGCCCTCAGTATTTGGCAAGTCGGTGCGCTCCACTGTTTGACTGTGATACGAAGCACTGGCAAAGGTATCGCTACTCTCCTCCTCCTCATCTCCTTCATCCGATTGATTAAGCGGCTCCAGTGGCGTTAACGGACTCTTGGCGGTTGAGGTGCGTCGGCTGGAATTGAGACTGAGTGTTGGCTTTTCCACATCGACTCCAGATGCCTGAGCATTGCGAATCAGCTGCAACTCTTCGACATGCTTGGCATTCTCCTGTAGCATTTCATTCGTTGGTGCTGCGTAGGCGCGAAGGCAACGCATCATGAAACCAAATGGTAGTAGTGGATCCATCAGACAAAGCAGACGTGCCGGACTGGGCACAAAGCTAACCAGCGTGGGGCAATAGGCCAGAAACAATCCATCCGGAATTCGCACACCCTGCTCAATACACTTCAGCGCCAGGCCAATGGAGAGATTCGCACCCGCCGAGTCCCCAGCGCAGATTACACGCTCCGCCGTTGTGCCCAGCAGCTCTATATTGTTGAGTAACCAACAGTAGGCGTAGTAAACCTCCTGAAGTGCACGTGGAAAAGGTGCCTCTGGCGCCAGACTGTAATCCACCGATAGTATAGGTACATCCAATGCCACAGCCCAGTCGCGCAGATACAGCTCGTGCGATTTCGAAGACTGTGCCACAAAACCGCCACCATGACAATGGAACAGTATGGATTTTGATGCCGCTGCCGGTCGACGCCAGCCACGATAGCGACCCTCTCCTAGCATTCCAGTGCGCCTCTTGGCGCTAAGTAGACGCACGGAGACTGGAATACCTGGTCCTAGATGCGCACTGGGCACGGGTATGTCAACAAACTGCAATTGCTCCTCCTCCTGTTGAACGCGCGCTGGCAAACGCAACGGCTCGGCAGGCAGCTCAATTATGCGATTCACTTTAATTGCAGTGCCCACAATGCTGGGCAGTTTGTGCATAAGTTCAGATTCGGCAAGAAACCAGAAGGATTTGCAAAAATCAATTTTCGCATTCTGGGAAATGTTTACAATGCGTCTGGCTCGTAGTTCCGGATTCATAAGATATTTGCCACTTGACCAGAGGCTTCGTGTGGTCTTCAGTAAGGTGCTGCTGCCATTGTCCGCTTGGGAGTAATAGGTTTCCGAGTAGCTGGCCATGCCAATGCCCAGAAAGCGCAGCACACCACGTATGGAGTCACCATACTGAAAGCCCAAGCAGCGTCCATAGAAACAATACTGATTGATGGTGTCGCCCAGTTCAAAGAGCTGCTCGGCCGTATGCTTTCCGCTGGCAAACAGATCCCCCGTCGTGGTTGACCATTGGCGAAGGATCAGCAGATACTGCAGGCAGGTGCACAGAGAGCAGAGCAGCTGCGAACAAGCCTCCACCTCTTTCATATAGAATTTCTTGCGAAAGAAGAGTGTGGCACGGGTAGCCAGCAACTGTTGGCAAATACTGCTTCCATGTGAGATGCACGCGTTGGTCACGTAAATAAAGCTTCGATATCCATTACCCGGCGTACTCTCATCAAAGTCATATTCGTGGGCAAAGGCATCGATTTGCAGGACCAGTCGATTGGCCAGTACTATGAAATCCTGCCAGGCAATGTGTGCGGCATGCAAGCGTTGTCCATATTCCGTGGGATCCTTGGCAAAGTATGCGGCATGCTCCCTGCAATCCCCGTACAGTTTGTGATATGCGGGTTGCAATTCGGCGGGTATGGGAGCAGTTGTTGCTGTTGTAGTTGTGGGTGGGGTTGTGGCCGTGTCTGTGTGTGATGCTGGCGCCACTTTTCCATTGACCTCATCCTTCGCCTGCGCCAGTTTAAGATTGTCCTCGAAGTGGGCGGACGTCTTTGTCGCTGTTGTCGCCGCTGCAATCATTGCAGTTCTGAAGCGTGAAAAAAGACAATTAGTAAGACTAAAAAAACACATTCTCAATTTTGATTATAATATAGTAATATCCTTATAGAGTATTAACGGGAGTTTTATTACACATAAGTGGTTGGTCTGAAACACTTTCACTTTTACAAAAACTGCGCACTACGCAATAAAGTTTAAAGTCCATAGCATTTCAATTAAGTATCTTGACGACTCTTGCTTAACAGCATTTTTTAACTTACAACTGGTATGTGCGATGTGTTTATTTTATTTCATTGCTTTCTAATTACTTAGTACGTAAAAATACCCTAATTATAATTGCTTTAAGGCAACAACAACCAGCCAGTGTTGGTAATCTTTCGAATTATTTGCAATTCTTCTAGCAGTTTCCAGCACTCAATCTTGTTATCGATATATGTTTCTCCAACTCTCGCACTTGTTCTTTTGTCGATATGCGGCGCACAATTCAAATTGTTGATAATATTTAGCTAATTTTGAAATATAACGAATTATTCGATGAAAGCTTTTATTTCGAAATTAGAGAAAATGAAGGGGATCATTTTTATAAATCTTTAAAGCTCGTCCGTTCACGGGATAAGAAGTTAAAAATGTAATTCTAAAAAATATCATCAAATTTACAAATCCAATAAATATTTGACAAAAATTTTTAAAAATTCCAGCTTCAAAATTAAGAAAAAAATTTAAGAACGAACCTTTTTGGAAAAATTACTAAATATGAATTTTTCACTTTTGGTTAAGCGTTGCCAAACGGTTCTTTTTTGAAGGGTGGCAACTCGGTTAAAAAAGACGATGTTTCTTCTTCAGAGATTGCAGTTTTAATACTCAAAATAATAATATAATGTGTGCATTGCACTAGGTAAAATAGTGAACGTAATCAATCATGAGTGTCAGCATTGTGCAGTACTTTGGGGAACAGAATAGCAAATGTGGTTACTGCACGGGAACGAATTGCAGCAAGTCTCATGGTAAGAACGCAAGTTAAAAAAACAGAAAAAAACCAGAGATTGACTCAAGATTGTTCCAATACGATTCCTTCTGTTTGTATAAATAAATGTATGTATGCGTCATGCAGGTATGCATGCGTATCGTTTATCCTGTGATGACTACCAAGAGCTGATCGATCGGGGTTGGCGGCGTTGCGGCAATTACTGCTATAAGCCGCAAAACGACGTAACCTGCTGCCCCTGCTACACCATCAAGTCCGATGCCCTGGAGTTCAAGCTGACCAAGTCAAACAAGCGAATCTTGAGGCGCATGAATAAGTTTTTGCGTGATGGCAAACGTGAGCCGGGTGAATCGAAGACGTCCAAAAACGGCGATGGCGATGATGTTGGCATCGGTGCTAATGCAAGTGAACCTCAACCCCAGCTGCCTGATAAGAAGCCCTCAGTGATTGATGTGGAGCATGTTGAGAACTTGGCGCACTCTCGTGCTGCACAAATGAAGATGCCGAAAGTCTTGGAAATACTCGAGCCGAAGTCAGGAGACGGTGATCAATCGGCGTCCAACAAATGTAAACGTGAGTGCGGAACTTGACTTATGCAAATATGTGTATTTTAATGAAATTCAACATCTGTAGTCTCGAACTCAAATCCACCTCGCAAGAAGGCCAAGCAAATGCGCTTGGAACGGAGGCAGGCCAAGCTAGGCAACTCCCAAGAGCAGGCACAGACTAAAACGATGCCCCAGGAGAAAAGTCTAAGAGATTTTTTATCTGCAGCAAGTGAGACTGACAAGCATAAGTTAAAGGTATGTATGCGATGATAACATTTGCTAAAAGTGCAACAGAAACTTTAACTAAGATTAATTGCATTTACTAAATACCAATATTCGTATAAAGCTCGAGATAAAAATTTTCCGAAACACTAAATAAACAAACAGTATAGTTAATTGGCCAGTTATCTTTCTTAATTGATAAATAAGTACATTCTTCTCTGATACTCGTATGCTAAATATTTTCAATATCTCGAGCTGAATACTGGGTTGATGATAAAAGGCGTCAAATTTCATATTATGCAAATGTCATCATATTATCGAGTATAAATTGCAACCGTTTGCAGAACGACCAGCTGCGTTCCCTTATATCATGTAATTGTTTGTAGTTTGTAGTTTGTAGTTGGTTATGTTGTGCTACTGTCTACCATGTGTTCATAAGCCCCTTCTATGTACACACATCGTATTTGTGCTATTTGTTGCAGATCGTTTTGGTCGCTGCCTCAGATATACAACGCAGTTGTACCGATGCAGTACACGCATTGTATCGCAAATATCAAATAGTCATACACAATGATAACCCCGCACGCCTAACACTATCTAGTATGCAGCGGTTTTTGGTTAAATCACCCCTAAAGGTAATTATAAATTATGCTCTTCTTTTTTTTCTTATTAATTTTACCTTAGCTGAGTTTGGTCCACGTCCATGGAGCTGAATTCGATCGGACACTATCGCAAAGCTATAAGCTATATGAGAAGTATCAAATTGCCATACACAATGATCCGCCAAAAAATCAGGAAGCTTACAAGGATCATCTGAAATTATCGCCCATGAAGGTTGCTAATTCAAATAATTATGTTCAATAATATAATATATATGTTATTTACAAATCATATTAAAATTTAATAATATCCTATGGTTGTTGATGCTTGCAGCACGAAAAAACAGGAGATGCTCCGGAAATGGGCTACGGATCATTTCATCAGCAATATTGGTTGGACGATAAGCTGATTGCTGTTGGTGTCATTGATATATTACCCGGTTCGGTTAGTTCTGTTTACTTTTTCTACGATCCCGACTACAGTTTCCTCTCACTGGGCACTTATGGGTCTTTAAGGTAAGTTTTCAATGGACTTGTTAGCTAATTATATATTGAAATACTCATATTTGCGGTTATTCCATTTTATTAATAGAGAAATTGATTTGGTGCAGACGATTGCTGAGCGTGTGCCCGCATTAAAGTATTACTACATGGGCTTCTATATACACTCGTGTCCCAAAATGCGCTACAAGGGAAAGTTATCTGCCTCCTATTTGCTGTGCCCAGAGACTTACGTTTGGTTGCCCCTAACCGATGGTAACAGACGACCAAATACTTACTTAATTTTAATAATTATATATCTTTAATTCTGCCAGAGATACGTAGTAAACTTGATGCGCAAAAATATCAACGTCTCAATCCGGTTGCCACTGACAAGGATGTGAATGAGTTTTTGAATCAGCATTTAAACGATGTACAACTTCTGCTGGATGCTAGAACCTGTACCACATACCAGAGATTCATACAGGTATACAAATTAATTAATTACTTACATAGTTTTTAGTTTAAAAATCCATTTTTATTTGAAATAGATGGTTGGTGCTTTTGGCGAACAGGATTCAATCCTTGAATATTGCAAGCTTGTGGGTAAAGTCTGTGCACACCGAATGGTCTACGTGAACATGTCATAAACTGGCATACCATTAATAAAAGAAAAAAGAAAATTTTAAATGCAAATTAATTGATCTTACATAATTCAATTAAGTTTAAAGCCTTAGCTAAGTAGTGCAAAATTGTGTCATTCAAATATAATTGATTAATTTCTGTTGAGCCTAGCAAATACTTAAGATTGTGTTATTAAACTCAGCTTTAACAAATAATAAAATTGAAAATGTTTAGCCAAATTGTAAACACCAGTTTAATCGATAAACTTCAATTAGTCAACAAAACCAATTAGCGTAACATCTAGAAACACATGTACTATGTACAAAATGAGAAAGCACTTGTGATAAATGTGATTGCACGAACAACACGCAAATTAACAACTGTTATCACTAATCATTGCTGCTTATCTACAACAGGCAGCTAAATGCATCAATAAAACGAATTATCTGTCTCTCCCAGAGAAGCTGCTGCTCCTACGATTATTTGATGTACTTATGAGTCTATCAAGAAAAGATTACATGTTATAAGGCAAAAAGGTAGACGAAGAGGAGCACTTGGAATTCGGTATCTAGCTCCTCGATGGCAATGCTGACCTTGGGATACCCTGCTAATTAGTTTGGTAATTTTTTTTAAACTATTTATGTCTCAATAGAAATATTTTAATTTTTGTCAACTTCCTTATTTTTATAAAGTGGTACGAGCATTCTGAACATTGTTAATTGTGGCTTAATTGCGTTAGCTTTATCTGGTCAGCAGAAAACAGTTGATAAGATCTGTATCTGAATGCTAGCGAGTAAAACAATGAAAATAGAATGTCAAATCTTCAATATACTTTTTTTTTATTACTTTTAGTACAGTATAAAATCACGTTAATATGGAATTCTAACACTTCTCTTATATTTTTGTGAGCATTGACCAAGTGCGTTAATTAAACAAAATATGCTGTTAATTGGGGTTTTGTACCCTAATCAAATGGTGTTAATTAAAGTAAACGGGTTGTGAACACTGAAAAAGCCAACGCAAATTACAAGTTTTTAGTTTTAAAAATTCCCATAGTCAAAATTTCTCATTATCTTATGATATTTATTTTTTACAATATTAGAAATGTCTAACTATTTAAGTTTTGATGGGTATTTTTCTCAGCTGAAGCTTTCTCAGATATTACTACTATATTTTTTAGTCAAGGACTTTAACATATTTTTGTGTATTTTATGATAACGCTAAAAATATGCATAATTTAAAACATAGACTTAAATATATAAAACACGTGCGATTGGCAAAATAAAAAAAGAAATAATATGTAATATTATTATGTTTATTTAAAATGTTGCCAGCGTAATTGTTGTTGTTGTTATTATTTTGATTATTGACATTCGATTTAGCACGAATTTGTGAATTGTTATTCACAATTAAAAATTTCACGGTGTGCAATAAATCGCACGCGATTTTTGTTTGGACGCGCTATCAGAGCCGAAAGAGAGAGAGTAAAGTCAGTAAGTATCGTAGTATCGTAGTATGTATGTATGTTATAAAGCTGGTCAGAGCGGAGCGTCAATCTCGAAACCGCCAACAACAGTCAACAACAATTTAAACAATTTTTGAACCGTTTGTGTTGTTTTTTTTTGTTGCGCTGCGTTTTCGCTGCTCGAGGTTTTCGTCGGATGAGAGGTACATAAGGTAAGTTAAGTATATATGCCATTGGCAGTTGGCGTTTTGGCTTCATTCGTTTCGCGGCATTCTCAGCTGTAGCTACAGTTCCCAAATCCCGCTTCCGTTAACCTCCCCCCTTCGTTCCCGCACAGCCGCACAGCCTGAACGGGCAGTTCGGTTGCTAATCAATGTGAGTGTGTGTATGAGTGTGTATCTGTGTGTGTGTCAGGACTCGAAAAACAAAAAGATACAAAATCTCGCTATGGAAAATAACGATAAAACGATAAAGCGAATATCGTACGAATATCGTTCGAATATCGTACGAATATCGTAAGATTGTGCAGTGCGTTAAAAAGTTACGAAATTCGACAAGTGGCTAAATTTCCACAGATATTAATAAGAATTTTATCAACTCTATGCTTTAAGTGTCAATTTTAAATCACATCAAATCGAATCCAGTTAAAACTTTCACGTGTTTTAAACGCGTGTTTGTCTTTTTTCTATTTTTGTTAATTGGGTTAAAATAAGCATTTCAGTTATAAATCGTCGCAACTGGTTTTCTCATCAGTCTCATCAAATCTCGCAAATCTTTCATCTACAAATTCATTCAAATATTCTTCATGATGGCTTGCGGGATTCTGGAAACCGTTGTAAATCTTCAAATTATATAATCAAACATCAGAAAACGGAGTCTATATTAAATACGGGTATTATATAATGTCCAATGAGTATGAATAATTACTGTTGTTCTCTTTTGTAAATTTTAAGCTTTTTTTTTTATCTTTTTACATTTTTTTTGTTTGTTTATAATTTCTGACCTGCAATTTTTCGCATTGATTTTTGCATTAATTGAGCTGCTAATTATATGAATAAATATGTGCACTAATTATACTCAATTCTATGGTATTTTTCCATTTGAATATACCCTGTAACTATTGAGAGTGTGCAAATAATATTTTATCTTATTCTCGATCATTAGTAATTTTTTAGAGGGTATATCCTCGTCTAGCATTCCGTAGGACACTTGTAACGATAATTGCGGGTGTACTTCCTATTCAATTTTTATTGATATTCGAAAGTTAAGTATAACGTGCAAAAATGCAATTGCTGTGCAAATTTGGAATTCAATTCGGTCACTGAGAACTTCAAAAACAATAGCAGATATTAAATTAATAAACAAATGAAACAAAAAATAGATTAGTGACTGTTACTAACTGGTAGAGCATATTACATATTTCAATTTCATTTGAGATACGGTTCATTGCCATTGAATTAGTTTGCAGAATTCGGCGGCAAAAGCAAAAAAAAAAAAAAAAAAAAAAAATATAAAAACAAAACGAGGCGAAACGAAACAAACAAAACAGTCGAAAAGCCATGCAAACTGACTAAAACCGAACTGTTTAAACGTTTTTCAAAAGTCAAACCAGAAAAACAAAATAACAAAACAAAAAAACCAAAAAAAAAGCAACTATAGAGATAGATGCAAACTGCCAAACCATGTCAATTGTGAGCTCATGTCTTATGTAAATGCTAAAAGCACGCGTGCTATGGGTATATAATATCTATATACAGCTATACTTAAATATATACTTTCTTATGTGTATCATCAGCATAGACAGCTAACGGTTTAATACTGTTTCATTTGGGAAAATCCCCATAACATATTCCAATATCGTGATATCGTTACCCCCTGGATATTTTTCCTAATTGATAAATCAAATCATTATGGATCTATAAACATTGCAACACGAGTCCAATTTTTTTTAAATTTTACAACCGAATAATTGACGATTAAGTGAACTTTTAATGAGAATCATTTACCATTTACTAGCTGCCTTTTTATCAGATTGACCGTTTATTATGGCAAATATACCCGTAATCATATTTTTTACAATTACGATTTCTTCTTTGCCCTCACTTCATAATATCATAAATTTGTGAGCTGATTTTATAATGTCGTTGATAAAAGCCTCACGCTCCCGATTAGGGAAAAATTAATAAGCAGCACTCTCGACTCAATTACATGTACTTATTACTCGTACTCCTCTTTTTTGATACTATTGGTACATGGTAATTTTCGACTGACACTAAGATACGTCTGTAACTTTGGGTTCTACCCGGTAATAATTGTTTTGTTCACTCTATCTTTCATTCTGGTAATTTGTCAAGATTCTAAAGTAGCTAATGGATCCAGATAAAATGTGTAAATAACTGGGCTTAAACACTATGCAACAACATATTTGTCACAGTCTATTGTCACAAATGAGTGATTTAACAAGTCACAAGTAATTGGTTGTTAAAATTCCCAATACAATGAACAATTCCGAGTAGTATTGGATATCAGTGTTGTTATTGAAAATCCCAGCAACGTATCTCAAAAACTAGTCTATCAATTGTCTGTAAAAACATGCATAAGTATTGACAATTTCAAGATCTCTGCAATAACAAAATATTCCGAATATATTTTCCCATTAAATCAACTATTTTAATTTGACTTTGACTGAAGGAAATTATTTTTTAAATGTCAACTTTAGATTGCATAATCATGAATTAAATTTTTCTTGGCTTGGATACTAAAAACCTAGACCAAAAGATTTAATACTTTACTTACTACGTGATCATATCATATTTAAGATAATCTAATTTTTTACTTACTGCAAAGTGTTTTAATTTTAAGCCTTTAGAATATCTTAAAACGATAGAAGTCGAGTGCATTAATTAAGCTATCTGTCTGAATTTATTTAATTATACATATCTTTATTTTGGCATAATATTTGCCAAGTATTTCTCCGATGTACTACATATGATATCAGACTCAAAGGTTATTTACCGTATTAGATTGTTGTTGTATTATTTATTAAAGCCAATTAAATATAAACGTTCAGTGCACGTTTCCTTGGCCATGGCTTATCTTAAATGGTATATCTTTAATGTGATATCTTAACTGGAATATCTTTAATGCGAAATCTATTTTTGGTGGCACATTCGTACCTTAATAAACGATATTCGCAAATGCAAATCACGTCCACGTTCCGAGTGTTTTTTTTGTATATATATTTTCAAATATATAATGATATATATATACTTAACTATCGGTCGAGTTAATACACCTAAAAATTACATAGAGCTGTTCATTTATAGAGTTGTTGTTTTTTTGCACTTGATAACGGTATATAATAGGACTATATACTTTATACTTCTTTAATTGGCCATAACTTTCGATTCTTGTTTTTGCTTTTTATTTGTATAATTGTTTTTTATGCTATGTGTGTTTTGGATTTCTGGCGTTCATTGAGAACTTTGGCAAAACCAAGACGATTGCTTATCATTAGTTTATGGTGCCTACTTAAAATTATTTGTTTTGTTGTTCTTGGAAATTGGTGCAATATCTAAAGAGCTTAACTAATTCGATTTGAATGATTTAAGGGCATGCTACAATCTTAACTTTATTTAATTTCCCGTTACCAGCGGTTTATTAATACCCAGCCAATAGATCTCATAAATTATCCTAAACTATAGCTGTGATTTGTTCAAAAAATATAAAGACCACTTGAGAATTAACGTTATGCAAGTGGGAACTTGAATGCGATACACTGAAATTCCTACTATACCTATACCTATACCAACTACCTAATAAACTGACTTAGTTAACCCTGTCAAGCAAATACACGTAACATTTAACGAGGCTACCGGCTATTGACGAACTGCATGTGCAATATTTTTGTTGTTTTGAATTGCTTTCGAACAGCTGTCCAAATTATCGTATATCGTATATATTGAATCCAATATTTGAGTCCGACGTGCCAAGGGCGTCGTCGTATTTAAATGTTACAAATATTCGATTCCCATTTCCGATTGCTTAAATGACTTTGATCTGGATTGTTGATGAAAGTACTATGAAAGTATTTTGATAATTTGCCTAGCGTGTTGCAATACAATTACCTTATCAAAAAGGTCTGTCAACACTAATGACAGCCAATGATAGCCATACCTAGTACTATAAATCAAATCTGAAATCAAAACATTTAAAAAAAAAAGCATGAGCAGCTTTTGATATTCCCATTTGTCATGTTCATAACTCAATTAAGCTTAAATGCCCTCACACGTGCATTGCCAAAAACCCATCTGAGACATTATCACGTACAGATCATAAATATAATCCACACATCGCTTCATTTTATTAAATTCAGATGCTTTAAAAATGACACGTGTAACTTAAGTAAATTGTATTAAAATATGTAATACTCTGCTGAATTTTCCAATTTATTATTTTTTTACAAATGTTAACATTTTTTTGGTCAATACATGAATATTCATGAGTCATGAATAATAATTTTCGGTTTCATTTGAGTGGCACAAATAATAATTGAAATTTCGTTGCCATATGATTTAAACGATAATTAACGTTTCTAAACAGGTTAAATTTATCCCCAACACGTGAAACATTAATGAACCTAATGTAAATACCACAATTGAAGTATTCATACTTATATATGTAGTGTATTTAAATGTTTAAAAAATTACAATTCAACTACGCGTGAAACATTTATAAATTAGTAATAATTTGAATTAGAATTAGATCGAATTAGTACAAATTAGAAAAAACGATTGACTTATAAGAAGATAACGAAATATTAAATATTAACCGGTCTACCTGAATCAGAGATCAGCTGACATAATAATACCAGTCGAAAAATAAAAACACCTCCGCATTCTCACTTAAAAATAATAATTTAAATAAGTACTTATTATTAAAACTTTATACTATGCAAATTAAATGCAACTTCCCTTGGCGTATGCGTAATAATAAAGTCTTCAACTGTTTCCTGTTATCGTCTTTCAGTTAACATCGACGTGCGGCTCAATCATAAAAACAACCTGCCAAAATGGCTGTTATGCCCTGCTGTAAGTACTCGTTATTTTATTTTTGGTCAATCAAATATATAAGATGAATAAATTAAGACTGATCGGTATAAAGATATTCTGTATTTCCAAGTAAACAAATGAATCATAGCATTGTTACGAAATTTATAAATATTTTATGTTAAATAAATTCAAACTCATTGTTTCTCTATAAATTTAATTTATACTTTTCCAAAAATATATCAAATATTTTTAACATAAATCAAAAATCCTGAAATCCTAAATTCCATCGTAGTAGTAATTTTTGGATTTTTTTATTTTACACATTTGCAAACAAATTAAAATATACCTTTTTAATGATTTTCAAGGGGTATAAACCTCGAAATGTCTCATAAATAAGTTTCTCGTGAGCCGCTGCCGAAAATCCCCGAGAAATGAGATTGGCAAATATTGGAATTTACGCGTGTGTCAGTTATTAGATACCTGAGAGGCCCCAAAACGAAATAAAGATGAAGTTGACAGATCTAAGATCGTCCGCTGCTCAACTATAAATAGACAAATCTAATGAATAGTTAATAATCAACAATACGAATAATCATAAAAATCAACATTTATTATCATCCACAGTTTATGTGCCGAAGCGCGTGAATGTGGCCATAATGCTGTTCATGATTTGCCTGGTCAATTATATGATGCGGGTTAATCTGTCGATCAATATTATTGCAATGGTCGAGGAGCGATACGAGAACGGCACAATCGTTGAAAAACCGGATGTATGTATTAAAATAATAGATGTTAAATTTGAATTACAATTAGTAATCAATTAGATCAGAGGTGTACAGAGCCTATGCACACTGTACACTGGAAAACAAAAACATTAACGTGTGTACTGCTGCTACTAAATAAAATAGAAATGCGATAAAACAAATTTTAAAAAGGATCAATTTCATTAAAAAAGAGCCAATTTCATATAAAAACTAAAATTAAAAAAGATATTGATGAGCTTTTGAAAAAACATTAAAAAAACATTTTTCATTTTTTTTTTAGACACATGTTATTATTTTTTTCCGTGAACTCATTGAAATAAAAAAAAAGTTTGTTACATGTGTGCGTGTGAATTTCTTTATTTGTATTGGTGCGTGCACATCCATAAGGCAGCTTTGAGCATCGCTGAATTAGATTATCAATTTCAAAGAATTGTAATGATTATATTAGGGATTACTAACTGATTATTATTATAAGTAATCAAAAATAGTCAGGATTACTGAAGATTACTAGGAAATAATTAAAATTCGCCAAAAATAATAATTATAATTGGATTATTATCGGATTACTTTAGCTCAACTATTGTTAATAATCAGAAAAAAATCAAATTATTTTTTTTAATTTTTTTTTAGATAATTGTAATTGTATTTTCTATTAATCTTCAGTTATCTCGATTATTTTTTATTGCTAGTAAGCAATCAGTAATCTTTATAATCCATGAATAGTCGTATTTTAATCATTATTTTACCCGAAAAATACATAATTAATCTAATTACTAATCATTATGACTGGTATAATTTAATCATTAAAATTATGATAGTAATGATAATTTAATTTTAATGATATTCTTATTTTCATATCCAGTATGGCACGCGCTACGAATGGTCACAAAACGATCAGGCATTGCTGCTGGGTGGATACTTTTATGGTTACATGATCACCTCGCTGCCAGGTGGCACGCTGGCCGAGATGCTTGGAGGACGCAATGTGGCAGGATACAGTTGCCTGGCGGGTGCAGTTTTGACCGCCTTGACACCTCTTGCCGCTTCCTGGGATAAATATGCGGTGTTTGCTATACGATTTCTGATTGGTCTCTTCACTGGCGTGGTTTATCCATGCTGCCACAATTTGGTATCAAAGTGGTCACCGCCGGATGAGAAGGGCAAATTTGTTGCCTCATTGATGGGCGGCACATTTGGCACTGTCATCACTTGGCCACTTTGTGGTGTGATCATTGAGAATCTTGGCTGGGTCTGGGCCTTTTATGTTGTGGCCGCCATAGTGTTTGTTGTGGTGGGATTTTGGTTCTATCTGATAACCGATACGCCGGCACAACATAGCACTATAAGTCTCAAGGAGCGGGAGTTCATTGAAAGCAGTCTCGGAACCACAGTGGGCAACAAGCCGGTAAGTTTGACATTATACCCTATAAGATATAGTATTCCCATTGAGAATTTCGACAAATTATAATCAGAATAACGAAATTTGGAAACAATAATCAGGAAAACAAAATTAGAGAGCATGTTATTAGGAAATAAAAAGAATTAGGAAACTAAAATTGGGAATTATATTATTAGAAAAGTGAAAATTGTTAGAAAAAGAACTTAAGAAAAATGTACTTTAAAACTATTCTATTAAAAATCAAATTTTCATTTTCATCATAACATTTTCATAATTTTAATTTTCTAAGGATTTTCTATTTTTTTTTTTACTTTGAATATCTTCTTTTTTTAATTTTTTTTTTTTAATTGAGTTTTCTAATTTATGTTTCCTCTTTTTTATACTATACATTGATTCTTTAAAAGTATTTCTTAGTTAACTTTTTCTAATTCTTATAAATTTGAAGATCTGAATTTAATATTTTACTTTATTTTTATTTAGAAATGGCCTCCATACAGGCAACTGGTTGTCTCTATGCCTTTCTGGGCCTTGACCATGCTGCATTACGGCAGCATGTGGGGTCTGTTCTTCCTTCTGACCGCCACTCCCAAGTTCTTGAGCGAAGTGTTGGGCTTCGATTTAGGAGCTGCCGGATTCCTGTCCAGTTTACCGCACATTGCCCGTCTCTTGGCCGCCTTTGGTTTTGGTTCCATTGCGGATTGGATACGTCGCAAGGGATGGTGGACAATGACTTTCACTCGAAAGATTTTCTGCGTGCCTTGTGAGTAAAAATTGAGGAATTGAGAAAATTTAAGATTTTCATAAATGTGATTTTTTGTTCAGCTCACATCTTGCCCGGCATAATGCTCATCGTTTTGGCCTTCTTTGGTCGTGATCCATATGTGTGTGTGGCGATAATGACCATCTCGTTGGGCTTTAATGGTGCTGCGACCTCCTCCAATTTGGCCAACTCTCAGGATCTCGCTCCCAACTTTGCGGGCACCATGTACGGTATTATTAATTGTCTGGGCACCACGCCAGGATTCTTCTCACCATTGATTGTGGCCGCATTTACCACAGAAACGGCAAGTTTTATTAATCTTAAATAATTATACATTATTTAATATTTTTTGTTAATATATTTTTATAGAATACCATCGATGATTGGTTCTGGATATTCATAATTGGAGCTGCTGCTTATATTTTGCCAGCTCTATTTTTCTGGGTCTTCGGCTCAGGAAAGATACAGAAATGGAATGAGGTGAAAACCAGCGAACCGAGCGAGGATGTTGTCAACACAAAGTTGTAATTTGTGTCTTTGGCAATTTGCTGTGATGTTGTAGTAATAATGCCATATAATAATGACCTATTTTCATTTGTATATATATAATATGTATATGTAATTGCACTCTCGGGTGCGAGTCCTATTAAAGTTAAAGCTGTCTATTTATTGTTGTAAATCGTGTTGTCTTTTTTTTAAGATTATTGCTCTCGTTTCGCTTGAAAGCTTTGCTTATGAAGCCTATTAGAACGTACAAAGATAATCAACAATTGCCTTAGATTTGTCGAAGGGGAAATATTCGAACTGGTTGCGGTGTCTGCAGACGTTAATTTTCTGCGCGTTCAAGCAAAAAACCCCAAAATTGACACAACAATTAGTTAAATGTTAATCAAAATGCAGAAGTGCAAACTTCGTATTTTTTTTTTCACTTTGTTGACAAATGACTTTAATAAATTAACATCAAGGTCTTGAGCCTATGAAGAAACCATGTCAAGAGAGCTTTCTAAAAATACGAATCAAAAAACTGCGCTGAACAAAACTGTTTATCACAATTATTTACACAAATAATTTGCAAAAACCTACGTAATTACCCAAATATGTACAATAAGATACAAGTAAAAGTGCTTCCGTCGACTGAAAGATACCCTGTACTCAAATTTGACCTAGGCTTATAGGTGTATTTTGTATTCTCTGTGAGAATATATAATACTTCAAATAGGTTCTATGCTTATAATACAAAAAGATCTATTTTAAATTGATAAATCCAATATAGTTAATTTCCATTCCAGTTTATACAAATCTTCTTACAATACTACTTTGATTTAAAATACTTTTTAAATTACATTCTAGCGCGCTCAACTATCGATTACATATTGCACAGCCAGTGTAACGATAATCTATCGATTTATTAAACTGGCCACACTGTTTCTTAATAACATGACCATTTTGAGTATAACATAATGTACATTTAACATAATGCAAACTTAACAAAGGCTATCGCCCAACTATCGATTGCTGTTGCAGCAATGTGTAACGATTACTTATCGATTTACTCAGCTGGCCACACTGTTTCTTAATAACATGACCATTTTGAGTATAACATAAGTACATTTAACATTATGCAAACTTAACACTTTCTGTTTTGTTGTCGATTTTTTTAGTAAAAAGTTATAAAATAAACGCGTTAACGCGACAGCGTGCACATTACTTTAACAATTAGCACAATAAAAACATTAAAATGGCCGAAGTGGAAGCTGTTCAAATTATTGCAGAATCGTTGAAGCAACAGGTAAGCAAACATTTTGCATTGCGGCCTTTTTACCTTTGCCTTTTGTGTGATCTGCAGTTTTAGTTGTTTTTGCATACCAAGAACAACAACAACAACAACAACAACAAGGGTGGGAATGTGCAGTGCGTTCAACTGTAGAATTAACGGTGTCCGTGCACCGTTGCCAGCTTATCTGACAACTGTTTTGTTGTACAAAGTTCAAAAGTACTCAAAAGTGTCCACAGTATTGTTGTTATTGCCTTGATTATATTGTTGTTGTTGCTGTTGCTGCTGTTATTGCTGTTTGTTGTTGTTGCCAACCGGTGGCTTTTAATTGCGATATAGATACGAACGGATCTTGATAGAAAGAAAGAACTACGGCCCCAATGTTCCAAAGTTGTTAAAACACGACGATCCAAATGAATTAAGCAGTAAATCACACGAGTTTCGCGACTGATTAAAATCAATAAGCAGATTCACAGAGGGCCCCTAACGAATTTGCCAATTTGCAATTGCCCAATTGAACTTTAAACTATGTACATATATTAACTTTACAACTTATTTGGTTGTAGATGTCATAAAAGGTTGCGAGACCTTCCGTGTTATCAATCTGATGACTATCAGATTTCTGTACTCTTGCAGAGGGTCTAGATATGTGTAGGGATAAATATTCCTGATCAGCACAACAAACTGAGTCCTTATAGACATATTCTTCCATTCAGCTTTGAAACTATCCCTATCATATAGCATATCGATCAGAAATCGAACTTTTTCATTAAAAACTTGGTATTTCTTCAAGATATCCCAAGTAATATTACAGATTTCGCTTATATACATATTCCGACCAATTTTAGTTAAAATATGACTATTATATCATACTACTATTATATTAGTATTAAAAACTTACTTGTTTCTTGAGATATCTCAGCCAATCTCACAGATTGTGCATGTTATACTGGTTTATACATACTGTCAAACTTTAGTTAAGATCGGACTACTATTTCCTATAGCTATCATAGGAATGCTTCGCTGATAATTGAAACAAGGTCCAAAGTTAGCCTATTTTCTTGACATTATTTAAATCTATTTTAATTATAATAATATACTTACTTTTATGCTCTCTTAAATGACTTTTGTAACCCTGCTATTAATTTCAGGGCGTGGATTATGTCTTCGGCATCATTGGCATACCCGTTATCGAGCTGTCCATGGCTTTTCAGGCCGCTGGATTGAAGTACATTGGAATGCGCAATGAGCAGGCGGCCTGTTATGCTGCTCAAGCCATTGGCTACATGACGGGGAAGCCTGGCGTCTGCCTGGTTGTTTCCGGACCTGGTTTGCTCCATGTTACTGGTGTGTAATTGGAATTCTATTTTATTGCCTGTCTATTTAATTTATATTTTAATTTTTAGGTGGTATGGCTAATGCTCAGGTTAACTGCTGGCCACTAATTGTGATTGGAGGTGCCACGAATCAGGATCACGAGGGAATTGGCGGCTTCCAGGAGTGCCCACAGGTGGAGCTATCGCGTCCGTACTGCAAATATGCGGCACGTCCACCAACTGCTGCTCTGATTCCGCTGCACGTTGAGAAGGCCGTGCGTTATGCCACCTACGGTCGTCCCGGCGTGGCCTACTTGGACTTCCCCGGCAATATTCTGCAATCGAAGGCAGTGGAGTCACGCATCTACAAAGCATTGGCTCATCCTGCTCCACCATTGGTCTATCCACCACATGACGAGGTCATTCGTGCTGCTCAGCTGCTGCGTCAGGCCAAGCGTCCACTGGTGATCATTGGCAAGGGCTCGGCATATGCTCATGCGGAGAATACACTTCGCCACTTCATTGATAATACAAATCTACCCTTCCTGCCAACTCCCATGGGCAAGGGTGTGGTCTCTGATACGGCTGCTCAGTGTGTTTCCTCCGCACGCACCTTGGCACTGCAAAAGGCCGATGTGGTGTTGCTTTTGGGCGCTCGTCTTAACTGGATTCTGCACTTTGGACGCGCTCCACGTTACGATAAAGATGTTAAGTTCATCCAGGTGGATATCTGCCCCGAGGAGCTGCACAACTCGGTTGTCTCGTCAGTTGCCATCCAGGCGGACATTCGTCCGTTTGCGGAGCAACTTTTCGAGCAAATGAATGCGGTGAACTTCCGTTTTGGCTACGAGCAGGATTGGTGGAAGCAACTGGCAGCAAAATGTAAACAAAATCGCGATACAGTTCAGCAAATGTCACTAAATACATCAACGCCGCTCAACTACTATGCGGTCTTCCATCATCTGCGTGAATTGTTGCCACGTGATACAATTATTGTTAGTGAGGGCGCCAATACGATGGATATTGGTCGATCCATGCTGCTTAATGAGCAGCCCCGTCATCGTCTCGATGCTGGAACCTTTGGCACCATGGGAGTGGGTCCAGGCTTTGCCATTGCCGCTGCCCTTTATTGCCGTGACTTTGCACCCGGAAAGCGTGTGCTCTGTGTGGAAGGTGACAGTGCCTTTGGATTCTCTGGCATGGAAATTGAGACAATGGTACGCTACAAGTTGCCCATTACCATTGTCATTGTGAATAACAATGGCATTTACGGCGGCTTTGATAAAGACACATTCGAAGCCATACGCAGCGATGGAGACCTAACGCAAATGTAAGACATTTGGCTTATCAGCTTAACTGGTTAACTAATCTTATCATGTTTTTGCTTATAGCACACCACCATCAGCATTGGGCGTTCAAGTGCGCTACGAGGAGATGATGAAAATGTTTGGCATGCATGGTTATTTCTGCACCGAGATCGACCAGCTCCAATCAGCGGTTAAGGCGGCTAATCAACTGACGGATAAGCCCACCATTATCAATGTGGCAATTAGTCCATCGTCGGATCGCAAGCCGCAATCATTCAATTGGCTCACTGAATCAAAACTTTAAGGCATAATGAAATCCCACACACACACACACACACACACATGTTTTTATAAGCAGCAACGTTTACAATTAGTTAATAAGCACACAGTTTTGCGCATTCCTAAAGATTTTAAAATGCATTTGCCACGATATTGTCTTTTTTGTATATACACAACATAAGATGCAATTTTTTATAAAGCCAACGATTGTAGAATTTCAGATCATAATTGTTAACTTTAGGGGCGAGAGAACAGATCCATATAATGCAGAGTTAAATAGGATAAAAATCGATTTTATTTATTATGTTCATAGTTCACAGTTCTAAAACAAATTGAAGAATTGTGTAAATTATTTATAATTCTTCCATTTGCAGTAGTTCTTTGAACCGAAACCAAGTGGTATAAGGTTTAATAATTATCGCGCACCAGCTCCTCTTCCAGTCCCAAATATTGTAGAAACCAATTGAAATCCACCAGACGTCCCTTGTGTAGAAACGGTAGCTTGGGACACAACTCGAAGGCGATGTTGAGGGGTGCAATGTCGGGCACCTGGTCGGCACTCATGTTGAAGAATCCCATCACATCGCGCACCTCAATCTCGCCCTGCGCATTCCGTTGCAGCACCTGCAATATATCCTCCACCAGTTCCAGGCTAAAGGGCAATCGACAGCCACGCAGTGTGGATCTCACTTGTGCCTCCGATATATACGGCTTGCACGTTGGATTAATGTGACACAGGTGCTCGGTCAACTCCTCCACGTTGTTCCACAAGGCGCGTTTCAGCTCCAGTTGAGCGGCGGCTCTCACATGATTCCGATCGCAGCTTGGCGGCGGCATTTGCTCCGCGGAGAAGAAACGACAGACGGTGACAATTTCGTGGTTCAACAGTGACTCCTTGGACAGATAGGACAACAATGTAGACTTGAGCTTGTCGTAGCTAACGGTGGTGTTATCGCCCAGATCAACATCCGGTTTGCAACGCAGCACAAACTGTTTGTATTGCGGACGCACTGCATCGCGAATCTTTTGCATGATCGAGCGTATGTCTGCCACAGGAAACTATAAAGGAAATTTAACATATATCGGAGATTAAAAGTTATTCCAATCGTTGACTCACCTCATTGGGATGTTGTTCCATGTAGAGCAAAGTGAACTCATCGGCTGAAATTATGTGAAAGATGTGATCCTTCAGGTTGACCGTGGAACCAATGTAGAAATCGCTGGCACGGAAATATTCCGGTCGTGCCGAGCTGAATTTCTCCTGACCTGGAAGCGGAACCCGTGCTCGCTTCAGGAATTCACCGCCCACAAATCCGGAATTGCGTCGGGCCACCTCGTAGATCTGAACCGTATCATCGGCCAGATAATAACTTATCACAAAACTGCGCTCACAATTTTCCCGTATTACAGACATTAACTTTGCTCCAAAGCGAAGGATGCAGCCGTCATATTTGAAGAGCTTCTTGAAGTCGGCCTGCGGTGCCTTGGGTTCCACTGTGAGACAGTTACCCTCGGAGTCCTCATAGCTGCCCCAACCATTATAGGGCGGCAGACGACGTCCTTGACCTTGGTAGGCAGGACGCTCATCACTTCGATCCGGTTGAGGCTGCGGTGTAAAGTCCTGAATGCCATACTAAAAGGGAATATAAGCGAGGAAGCTACAGTTAAGATCCCGATTAACTTCATCAAAAATTAACCGATTTTCATGCGGAATGCCAATTTGAGCATGATTTGGGCCTCAATTTAATTCTGCATTTAAATTTTACCCACTTAGAAAATTTAATTTCTTTTGACTACAAGCCATTCATATTCTATTCTTTTTAATACAAACCCCTTACCATTTTTTTTAAATGTTAATCTCACATAACTTTATGAAAAATCAACCGATTTTCATGCGGAATGTCATTTTGATCATGATTCGGCCTCCAAATTCATTCTGCATTGAAATTTTGTTCATTTTGTAAATGCAATTTTTTTCGAAAATTTACAGTGTAACCCCTTATCATTTTTCGAAATTTTCGAAAATTTTCGATTTTTTAAAATGAACAAAATTTAAATGCAGAACGAATTTAGAGGTAAAATTATGGTCAAATTTACATTGCTCATGGAAATTAATTGAGTTTTGACTAAGTTATGGTAGTTCGAAGTTATTAAAAATCACTAAAATCAAAAAAATGAAATTTTCAATCGATAAACTTAATTTTTTCTTTTGTTATCCGAAACCATACCGGTATTTTTAAACCGAAACTTAAAAAAACCGTTACGAAACCGATACTCCAAGATTTTGCATAACAGATAATCGAAAACCTTAATTCGAGCATAACCGAAATCGTAACTGAAACCGATATTCGTTTCGGTTTTAATCCCTGATATATATCTATATATTTACTCTTTATAGGGTCGGAGGTACCACCCTTTCCATGTTACATACATATATTGCTTCACGAGTAAATAAATAAAAATAATAACATCATTATATTCATTTGATTTACTCCTACCTTCTCTCTGTAATAGTGTTGGGTGAACTGATCACAGCTGGTGAGGATAACGTCACGTCCAAAGACATTTAACACGGCGCCAATTTGTAAATCCTGATCCGTATAGTGTTGAACCTGCTTCTGGCCCGTATTCAGGGGATCGGTCACATAGCGGACATCGCGCATATTGGTGCCCAAGACATTTAATAGAGTTACGGATGTTTGCTGTCCCGGCAGAGCGAGGCCCGAAAACTCCTTGGGCAATTTGGCACGCTTTAAAAATGTGCTGGGTCCCTCGCGTCCTGAATTCCTTGGAAACTTCTCCTTAATGTCAATGGTATCATCAGCTAGATAGTAGCATATGTCCAACTTGCGTACATCGCCAAACTCGGAACGATCATTCCAATAACCCTGAAACTTGAGCACCCGACGATCAAACTCCAGAAACTGAGCAAATGAATGTCGCTTGGGCAAGACACTTGAATCCGGTCTGGAAGTCTGCTTTAAGGCTGAACGCTTACGCATTTCCGTAGTGGGATCACTGGAGATAAAAGAAGAGGAAGATCAATAAGTTAAGTATTTGATATGTAGGATAAGTTAGGATATTCCTACTTGGGCTCCATTAGGGAGACTGGCACTGGAATTCCTGCACGATTGAGGAATTGCCGAGTGAAGATGTCACAACCACTGATGTGATAGACCCGATCAAAGATCTGCACTTCGGTGTCCACATTGAGATCAAAGATGGAAATGAATTCACGATCACTGGGCGGTGACTTGGGAATACGCTGACGATGTACCAGGCAGCCTTGTGGTATCCCGGAATTTTCCACCTTGGGCTCTGTGATCTGCATGGTGCCATCCTCCAGATAGAAGTAGATTTTCACCTTTCGCACCTGATAGGGCGCATAATAGATCTCCGTCAGCGGTTCCTTGAAGTAGGCATTAAAACATAGCACCTGTTTATCATACGCCAGCCAAGGTGGCAACTTGATGCTTATCTTTGGCGTCCACATTGCACTCATCTCGGTGGCCACCGGTGGACATTTGGGATCCACAAGCGGTCCATTGGGCTCCACCAGCTGCGGTTCCCGCCGATCCGAGAGCATATGTATGCCCTGATAATGCATCAACGTCTGTCGCCGCGGATGTCGTCGTTTGCTATGCTATAAAACATCGGAATAAGTGTTAATCTCTTAATCGTGGATACTATTAATTCGCTTTACTCACGTCATAGAACTGCGCACCTGGCAGCAGCGGCATTCCTGGCAGTCGCAACATTCTAACGGCCTTATTTTTTATAAATTATCCAAATTTTTTGCACCTCTAAATTTTGATTAAGTTTATGCGAAATTTTGATTTTATTTAAAATTTTGTTTTTGCCATAAAGTTTGCTTGTAATTTAATTAACTTGAGTAATTTTTGGGAACTTAAAACTGTTTCGACATTTTCACTGTTCGATAAATGGAACAAACAGCTCTATGGCAATGCCAATATTCGCCATGGCAGCAACAGCAACTGGTAGCGGTTCCATTGCGATGGGTGGGTTCACGGTGCATGGTGCATGGTGGTTGCCAAGGAGGTGGTGCTACAAAGGTGGATTCACTTATTTTTGATGATTGATGTAACGCATCAAATGACATCTTTTTTGGAATGTTGGGAATGAAATGATTGTTCCTGAAGTCTTATCGATAATTCCGGGAATTTTAAAAAACGATTATAAATAACAATTTTTAAAATTATACAATAATATCTCTTACTTTTAACATTGATTTCTTCGTTAGTTCCGGAAACTTTAAAAATTGATTATAAATATAATAATATTCTTTACTTCTCCCATTCTTTTATCAGTTAATCTTAAATTTTCATTTTTTATTAACCTTTTTGTCATATAATATATAATATAATAATATAATAGTATAAAGGAGTTCAATTCTGATTCTAAGACATATTTTTTTTTGTGCATAAAATCTTTTCAAAACTGCATCGATTTCGAAACGGAATAGTTTTTTAATAAATATAATGAATTATTTGGGGTCAAAACTCATTATAAATTCAATCATATTTTGTTTTGTCTAAAAATATATTTTTTCTGGAAAATATTCTCGAATTCAATTATTTTCAATTGTTTTCTTATATTTTGAATTTCAAGTTATATTTTTTTGTCATTTAACGTTGTCATAATTAAAAAAGTATCATAAAAGAACACTTAAAATCTGATTCAAACGATTTAAAATAACGAATTCTATTAAATTCCACTCTTTAATTATTTAATACATATCGTTAGCCTGAACTCCAATGTAAATATCATTAATGAATACGTGTAGAGCTGTCTTAACACTAATTAGATCTGAAATGAAGCCTATCCGAACTTTACGACCAAGAGATATAGACAGAGGGGAAGAGAACCAGTGTAGACAATATGGAAATGTGTTAATTGAGCGGACATGGCAATATAGGAAACCCGCAGAAAGCACGTGCATATTTCTCACACCTCTCACTCGGGTTTGTTATTAGATTGTGTACCCATAAAGCGACGAGATCAATGCCAAGCTAATCAGAAGCCATCGGAAGCTATCATCATAAACGGTTTGCCTTTCGAGCTGACAACACAAGAAGCGGAAGAAATGAATTTAATGTAAGTTGGATATATAAATGGTAATGCGAATTTAACTAAAATTATATATATTTATATATATATCGAATGCTGCAGTGGATTAATCACTTGGCTGCTGTTGGCGCTGGAAGCTGTGCATGCCCAGAAAGCAAACTTGACCTCATGGCGTCATCATCGCCGACAAAAGCGGTTTCTCATCTTTCAAGACGGTGGCATTGTAAAGGTAAGAAAATATAAATAATATATATCAGGGATTATAACCGAAACAAATATCGGTTTCGGTTACGATTTCGGTTATGCTCGAATTAAGGTTTTCGGTTATCGGTTATACAAAATTTTGGAGTGTCGGTTTCGTAATGGTTATCGGTTTTTTGTAAGATTCGGTTTAAAAATACCGGTATGGTTTCGGTTCACAAAAAAATAAAAATTAAGGTTTTCGGATGACTAAAATAAGATGCTTTATTCATTGTTTTACATAAAAAAAGACTTATTGCTCTTTTAAACCTGGAAAATAATTTTATCTGGTTACTGGAATGATCCAGTGTAATGTAATGATTTTGAATAACTTTGAACTGTCATAACTTTGTCAAAATTCAATCAATTTCCATACGCAATGTAAATTTGAGCATGATTTCACCTCTAAAATCGATCTGCATTTAAATTTTGTTCAATTTAAAAAATTTAAATTTTTCGAAAATTTCGAAAAATGATAAGGGGTAACACTGTAAAATTTCTAAAAAATTCGAAATTTTCCAGTTTTCAAAATGAACAAGAATTTAAATGCAGAACGAAGTAAGAAGTAAAATCATGCTCAAATTTACAATGCGTTTGGAAATTGATTGACTTTTGACAAAGTTATGGCAGCTGCGACGGACAGAACCGAAGTTAACCCTTATAAATGAATTGGTTACTCAACGGATATTTCGGTTTAAAGAGTTTCGGTTTATGGGTTTCGGTACAGCGGACAAAAATATTTTCGGTTACGGTTTCGGTTACGGTTGCAAATTTAAAAAGGTTTTCATCGGTTAAAGGTTACGGTTTCGGTTATGGTTTTAATCCCTGATGTATATTATTTATTTATTCATATAATTATTTATTTAATTAATTACTAATTAATGTATTTACATATATATTTATTTATTCATTTCTTATTAATTTAATTTAATACTTACTAATTGATTTTTAAAGATGGTAGCCGGCACCGCATTTCCAGTTGACTTTCAGGAGAAGAATGCATGGCGTCAGCTGGTCTGGCTTATGAACTATCATTATCAATTCCGTGAGCCAACTTCACCTATCTACTGGTGGAAACTCTGGAATGGACGTGACTTAAAGGGACCATTGAGACTAACCAAAGAACAGCAACAGTTGAAAACTGTTGAAGAAGATTCGGAGGTGGATGAACCGCAACAGTTGCTTTTTGAATTTGCTGTGGAATACATGAATCAACGTGGACAACATGGAAGATCTTGTCTGGAACGTTTGATCTGTGAGAATGGTCAGGTGCATGAGCACAGTGGACTCTATGCTCAGTTGTTGCACAGGTTGCTAAAGTGAGTAATTAAATATACATATATTAAAGTTCGATATTAAAGTTTTCCTTTCTTCCATTAGACCCCATAGATCTCTGGATGTGCGGTATATGGATGCTTATAAAATGGGCAGACATGGCGTCAATTGTCGTAGTGCATTTCCCAAGGCATCACATTGTCTTCTGGATGATTATGTACATGTCCATGAACGGGGTCTGACGCAGAGTTACATTTGAGATTATCAGATGGGTTATTTGAGTGCATCCCCTGGAATAAAAAGGGCGCCGGTTGCCACTACTTAATTGGGACACTTTAATAATCCTTCTTTAATGAACTTAAGCAGTTAAATAACATTAATGAAACTAACACCTAATTAAACAATGCAAATTTTATATACAAACATCTACATCAAAGTATCGTCTAATCGGTCTAATATCTAATCATTATCATCATCATCATCGTCATCGGAAACTTTCCAGGCCAGCTGATAATACTTCTTAACGTTGCTCGAAAGCCATTGAAGTGCGCAGTTGTGTGTGCAGAAGTTACAGGTGAAGAGCTGCTTCGAAGCGCTGCCGCGTCTAAGAATGGAAAGAAATGGGGTTAAAAATGGTCTTAGAACGATCGAAAATAGATATAGTAGTAAAATTTGAATATGGGAAAATTCTATGACATGTTATATCTACAAAAATCTCTGTGAATCAGAAGAATGTCTTGAATTTAGGTATTTTTAAAGATTCCTGGGATTAATTAAGCTGCGATTAAGAATTGAAAGAAATAAGGCTAAGCACGATCTGCAGATGTGGAATAAGTTATGAGTGAGAGAAATTATTGGGAATGTGTTTCCACATTTGTGACATAGAAAAATATCTTGAAAAATTATATAAAAATTACTCAATTTATTTTAGAAGTGTCTTTGAAATAAAAGAAATTATTTTAAATATGATCACAGAAAAATACAATAGTATTGTAAGCTTAGCTTATTTAAGCTAGATATATTTTAAGATGTTTTAAATTTTTTTAAATGAAAAAATAATTTATTTTATTTTATTTTGATGTATTTGAGCTTAACATTTGTTTTAGCATATTGATTTTAATTTCTACTATTTTCCTTGTCTTCTTTTTTATTTATATTTTTTCAAAACTATTTTTTTAACAGTCAAAACTCTGACATTACTGCATTTAAAAGATAAAAAAAAAACCAAACCCAACTTGAAGTTCAACACAAGCAAATCTTACTGTACCGAACCGATTTAAGTGCCCCACTGTACTTACCGCTTGACAACCATAAAGTAGTACGATGTATAGAGGCAACTGGAACAGTTTGTAGTCGTGCAGCGGGCAATGGGTCCATTGTTGATATCTGAACTCATATATGGCTCGGGCAGCACACGATGCATTGCAGCATTGTCATAGACGGGCAAGTGGCGATTCATTGTTTGCACCGCATGCAAACAATCATCGTAGAGTGAGACCTGGTTTTCAGCCGAGGGAACGGGAAAAACTTTACGTGTACCCACTGGTAATAGAAGACGATTGCGGGTCTCTAACTCACGCACCCAGAAGAGACCCTTCTTGGAGATGGAACTGCGAGAGTTGATTATTGGTAGAGAAAGTTTCAATTTGTAAGTATTTTTTATTTATAAAAAAAATTATAATTAATATTTCTAATCTTAGCAAGTATTTTTAACTATGTGTTCAGAATATAATAATAATTATTGCTATTTATTATTGCAACCGTAATCGAAATAATATTTTTTCCGCTCTACCGAAACCAACAAACCAAAACTCCTTAAACCGATATAACCGTTTATTAACAGATTCAGGAACTGAGCAACTTTGATAACTTTGAACTGCCATAACTTTGTCAAAATTCAATCAATTTCCATGCGCAATGTAAATTTTAACATGCTTTTACTTCTTACTTCGTTCTGCATTTAAATTTTGTTCATTTTCAAAATTCTAATTTTTTCGAAAATTTCGAAAAATGATAAGGGGTAACACTGTAAAATTTCTAAAAAATTCGAAATTTTCGAATTTTCAAAATGAACAAAAATTTAAATGCAGAATGAATTTAGAGATAAAATCATGTTCAAATTTACATTGCGCTTGGAAATTGATTGATTTTTGACAAAGTTATGGCAGTTCAAAGATATTAAAAATCAGTAAAATCAAAATAATCGAAAGTTTCAAACCAAATTGATATGAGGTCAAATTATAATAAAATCGTCATTACACTGGATCATTACAGTAACCAGATAACATTATTTTACAGGCTAATTAGAGCATTAAGTCTTTTTTTATGTAAAGCAATGAATAAAGTTTCTTATTTATTCGTTTCGGTTTTAATCCCTGGTTTTGAGCAAATGCTCGAGCCATAAAAGTGTTCATTTTGCTTTAATTCTTGACTTAGGAAGTTGTGTTTGTTGTAGATGTTGTTGTAGTGCTCTCGTTTGAAAATTCTTATATATTCTTTACTTACAGTGGTGTCAGTTTCTGTCTGTTATCGTAAAAATTCTGGTAGAAACGCTCATAGACCATGGGTATATAGTTGACGGAGGTGTTGTGAAAGATGCGCACATGGTTCATGAACTTGGAGAGTGCAGCCGGTAGATAAACAAGAGCACAGCCTGCAAGAGAAAGAAGAGATTAATGCTATGGTTTTTCTCTTATTCTCTCTCTCTGTCCTCTACTCACGATCGGCGGCGAGAGACTGCAACATGGGGAGATTGGCGATGCGCTCGGGAAGATGCAACAGCGCCTCGTTGTCGCTCACATTGAGTTCGTTGAGACGCACGCATTCGCTGAGTTGCAGGGGAAGACGACGGAACTGATTTTTGGCAATGTTCAGATGCTCTAAATTGCGCAAGCTGCTCAGCTCTAAGGAAGAGTTCGGGAATAATGAGTTCATTGCCAATGGAACTGGGTCAACAACTTACCAACGGGCAGTTCTGTTAGCTGATTGCCACTGACATTCAATTGTTGCAGCTGCAGTAGAAGACCCAATGTTTTGGGCAATTCCTTTAACTCATTATTGGACACATCGAGAAACTCGAGGTTCTCCAGCATATATATATCCACGGGCAGTTCGCTGAGATTATTGCCAGCCAAATGAATGAACTTGAGTGTTGTTATATTGAGCAGCCATTTGGGTATAACAGATATATAGTTCTCTTTGAGATAGACCTCCTCAAGGTCCTCATAGAGAAACAAGTCCATGGGCACATCTTTAAAATTCAAATAGCTCCAATGCAGTATGGTTTTATTCATATTGAATTAATTTTGTCTTTGGTTACACAATTTTTCTCAATTTCAATTAAATTGATACGTATTTTGATTGCTGTTTTGCGTTTGATTGTTTGTTATTATGCTTATATTTAGACAGATTTCGTTTATTTTCTTTTTACGCGGTCATGATCAAATTTTGGCATGCGGTGCCTTCACTGTCACCCACTAAACTGGTCCCCCAAAACGGCATCATCAGCAACAAACAGCAACAGTTTGCTTTGGTCCAATAATTCCTCTATCTAAATTTGTCTCAAAATATTTCGAAATGCTCGCGAGCACATAAAATTCTCTGCTCATTATTACTCTTAAGTATATTTAAAATTAATTTTATTTTTAAATTTTATTTATTTATTTATTTTCTTTGATTTGCTCTGCCTCACGGGCGTATACGTAATATGCCGCCTGAAAGTATGCAATTGCGGCTAAAGCGGCAAATTCTAAAAGCTTTTTTGTGACACTGACATTGAATTTTGTTGGTTGCAGCTGCATTGATTTGCCTCTGGTTGTTGTTGTTGTTGTTGTTCTTCGCACTTCAAGGTCACTAAATAAGTGTGAGCTTTCAATGCAGCTTTTGGTAGTTAAACTTTAGCTCAAGGTGCGAAAATTGAATTGAACTAAAAATGTCAGTTAAAAAGCTATGGTTGAAAAATGCTCAACTACGTTTAAAAGCTCTGTTTTAAATGAGCTTTCAAAGAAAGTAACTGAGCTAGATTTGTTAAAGTGTGTGTTCTCTAACTCATCCATAATATATTTAAAATCAGAAAGTAATTTATTTATTTTTTTTATTTATTTATTTATTTATTTATTTATTTATTTATTTATTTATTTATTTATTTATTTATTTATTTATTTATTTATTTATTTATTTATTTATTTATTTATTTATTTATTTAACATCGACTAAAAGCAGTCGACAGGAAGAAAAAATATTAATTAATTAAATTTTAAATACAATTATAAAATAAAAATGTAAAATTCAAAATTAATATAAAAAATATAATAATAATATAATAATTCGTAACTGAAAGAATCAAAAAAATACAAAAATAAAATAAATTTTAATTGCAACTCTGAGAGTAATTGTAAATAACTAAAATTTTGTAGTTTAATAAACCATAAAAATAATCTATACGAAATCTGAATATAAATATATTTATTTATTGCCTTAAAGATATTTGCACAAACAATTACCTCTCAAAGTTTCTTGTAGCACCAATAAGTAAAACGCAATTTATGACTTTAATATAAATAAATTATTTATTTTGACTAGTTTACTGACAGTATTTTCCCGGATATTCGATTTGTTTACCAATGATGATATCCATGATGGTGATGATAGCCGTGATGATGATGATAGTCGTCATATGGTGAATAATGGTGATGATGATGATGATGGTAATAGGGAGACGATCCATAGTACGGCACACCCACAGATATGGGCAAGGGAATGCCTACGCTAATCCCATGTGGTGCCGGCAGAGCTTCAAGTTGTCCCATGTTAAGGCCCAAAAGTGCCAATATAATTATAAAGACTTTCATACTCCGGCGAGTGTTGTGTATCAACTGAACCGCATTCGGAGTTAACACCTGTTTTATATACTAAATTAAACTTGAAATTTCTCCAAAAATTAGCAGGTAATCTATTGAATGTTTTTCCCCGCGACAAAAATTAGTAAGTTCAATAAATATTTGCTTTATATTTATTTAACTAATAAAGCTCTACACTCTTTATCACAAGTCGCAGTTTTATCGTAGATATTTCGCATATACATTATGTAAAAGTGGGCGTGATCTCACGCACCTGACTTTACATTCACCGTGAGTTGCTTGAAGTCGCGATCGCTGAGCAGATTCCATGGATAGCCCAAGATCTGAGAGATCTCTCTTTCCACAGCCTCGTAGGATCGCGAGTTGCGCTTCAACCACAAATAGAAGTCATTGCTCCACTCCGGATGCCTTGGCCAGTCGCATCTCAAGATGACAGCGAAGCGTCTAACGTATAAATTTTGCAAGTTTTTGGCGGTGCGGGCAATCAACAAAAGTGTAGCTGTGGACACCTTTTCACGAATGATCTACATAGTGATAAACTTGTTAAAAGAAACACTTATTTAAGATTACTTTATATGACAGACTTACCAATGTGTCCAGATTAAAGCACTGGCGACACATCAACACCAACAAGCTGTCGATGCGATTGTGAAATGGCTTTGGACTGCTGAAACGGGGCAACAACTCGTGTCCGTAGACAGCCAGGGTATTTTTGTAGTGATCCACCATGCGTATTAGTAATTCGGTGCGTATACGTGATTTTGGTGCCCAATATGTTATGCTATGCACTGGCGCCTCGGGTTGCATCACAACCTCACCATCCACCATATTCTCCAACCGCAGATGAACTCTCAGCTTTGGATTCGTTACCTTCAGACTGCGCCAGGCTTTGACACCACAGGCACTGATGGTCAGGTGATTGGGCGTATAGGAGTTTTGCAGCAAATACAAATGACGCAACTTTGTATCCGCCAGAAGTGAAAGAACATCATCGTCTATATTTTGTGGGGATATAGTGAGCACCTGGTGAAGAGTATAAAAAATATAGTTATCAGTGATTAATACCGATGTAAGGAATAAAAATAAAATGGGGAGCACCTGGTGAAGAGTATGAAAAATATAGTTATCAGTGATTAGTATCGATATAAGGATAAAAAAATGTACATGAAAATAATATGTGTATTTTGATGTGATAAATCTTACTAAAAATTGAAAGAACTTTTTAATATAGTACCAAATTTAAATTATATATTTAATTAATATCAACTGTGATAAGTCGATGTAACGATTTAATGTTCAGATCAGAGTTCTATCGTTTTTTTGTGTTTTTAATTATTTCTTTTTTATTCTCATATTGATCTGATTGGGTTGGATCAATTTTTTGTTTTTTATGCTCCAGACTTAATCATATTTTGCGTTTCAGTTCTTAATTAAAATATATTATTAATTTAATTGTTAATTTTTAATATAATTTTTATTTAACTTGCATTTTATTTTTTTTACACCGACTGTTCTTAGTCTTGATTAAATAAATAAATAAATAAATAAATCAGTAGTGTCCAAAAGCATACAATATAATATTTTTTCCTATCATATGTGATAGGAAAATACACATTTTGGACACCACTGATATAAATTAACTTTTAAATGTAAACAAAAATTGGAGTAATAGAAATTTTAATAAATTTACATTTATAAATAATTTTAATATAATGCAAAATTATATATAAATTTTCGAAAAAATACAGCAAACTCACCTTTAAATTGAGAAACAATCCTACATGCATAATGGGACAATGCATTGTGGTCACATTCACCAGATTGAGGACACGCATTTTGGTGCAACAACTGCAAACGACTTCGTCCAGCAAATGATTCGCCTCGAAACGTTCCAAAACAAAATCCACTAATTTAAGAGTATGTAGATCGGTTAGACGTAGCAGTAGCTCCTTGAGACCCTTCAATAGTTGCCCTCCAGTGCCAAATAGTTTGATGCCTTCGGGATCATTGGGTTGCGACATGTTGCAGGGAAAGTGATAGACCAATGAACGTATGCGTTGTCCCATGCCAATCAATTCCGACTGAGGATGATGTTCGAGACCCTGTAAAATAATATAAATATAAATTAAATTATTTATTTTTATTAAATGAAACTTACCTTATCGATGCTCCACGACAGCAGCGTCATAAACTGATAGATATTATTGAAGCTATGCCAGGGACGAAACTCGATGCCTCTGAGGTGTTTACCGATTCGTGCTAGGCAGTTTTGGGTTCGCATATGATCCAAACAGTATTGCCAACCCGAGTAGTAATTGTACTTTGGACGTGTCAACGTTCGATCATCCACCACAAAGTTGTGCCACACCGTGGGTAAATAAAAGGCGCTATACCATTGTCGGCAAACCTAAAGATCAGTTGACACTCAATATAAAATATGATTAAAAGTGTATAGTGTATTTACCAGACTTGCATAATAGCGCTCCTTGGGTGAGAGATAGGCAAAGATGTCCTCCAGCACCAGATTTGGTAGTTCAGACCATCTGGAATAAACTCGCTGCGATTCATCCAGTTTATCATTGGCCTCATCATCATCCTCATCAATGTCTATATAGCAGGCTAATAAATAAACTATTGTTTATTGACATTTAAAGCTTTAACTTTGCTTTACCTTTCTCATTCTCATCGATCTTCCAGCCTGCTTTGTGCATTACCTCCAACTGGGCGCTTCCTCTGCGCCCAGCATTGATTGTGGACATGTTTTCTTTTCTTTTTGATTAGTTTTTTCCTTGATTTTGGGCACAAATTATTTACAACACAAGAGCAAGAGACACACAAACACAGATTACTACTATATTCCACTCTAATTTTGAAATTTTTGGCACAGCTTGCTGTTTAAATTTGTTTTTATTTTTGTTTTTCTTTCGCTTATTTTTTTTTTTCTTAGATGAGATTTATTTTTATATAGTTGGTTCGGTCGGATCGCTCTCGGATGGTGCGTCGCGTTGCGTCGCGTTTGGGCAACGACTGACAGTCTTCAAACAAATTCCTTCAATGCCCGTATGCTAAAATGCTATTTTCGAAAATGGGAACGAAACAAACGAACATTTTCTATTCTCTAACGTTTCGTTAAGTTTCGAAATTGTTAAAAAGTCGCGCGCGCATTCGTTCGAATTTTTGTTATTATTTATTTTTCATAATATTTGTGATTGTTTTCGATTCTGATACTTTTGTGGAAACAGAAACTGATGTTGTTATAATTAGATGCCGGCATGGTGTGAGCACAGGGCTCAATGTGGCATCAAATTGGGGCAACTTGTTGATGTTGCCACTGACTGTTTCATTGAGGTGTTTATTATAAATAAACACTTCGCTCTCTCTGCCTCACGCAACACGATCTAAGACTAATTGCCAGACCAGCTGAGTTTCAAATAATGCCCCTAACAAGGCCAACATTTCTCTTATAGCGCTGATAAGGCTCAGTTGGGCACATTTTGATATGAGGGTGCGTATATTGTTTTTTGATATGTGCAGTTTCAGTTCTGAAATTAAAATTTTATATAATAACAATCAGATGAGAGAGAGTAATTTTAAATTATATGGGAAGAACTTTATGACAGTTTAAATATACCCTCTTTACTTATGTTGAGCTTTATAATGAGAAAAAAAGTATTCATAAACATAGAAATTAATATTCAATTTTTTTTTTAATTATATTTTAAAATTTTTATATTAACAATCTCTTTTTTTAATTATATTTTAAAATTTATATATTAACAATCAGATGAAGGAAAGTAATTTTAGATCATATGAGAAGAACTCTTAGAAAGTTTTAATATACGCTGTATACTGATTTTGATTAATAATATAAGTGAAAAAAAATGTTTAAATATATTAATATTATTACATTTTTCAAAAAAATTTTGTTGAATTTATATATCAACAATCAAATGAAGAAAAGTAATTTTAAAAAATATGAGAAGAACTTCAGGAAATAAAAAAATATAAGTGAAAAAATCTTTATAAATATATATTCTTTTATTTTTAATTATTTTTTAAATTTATATATTAACAATCAGATGAAACAAAGTAATTTAAAATCTCATAAGAAGATCTTCAAGACAGTTTTAATATACCCTGTATAAATATTTTGAGCAATATTTTAAGTGAAAAAATTATAGTAAAGTGAAAAATAATTTTTACATTAATAATTCGATTTTATTTCATATGAGAAGAGCTTTAAGAATGCTTTACTATACCCTGTATACTTACGTTGAGCAATATAATATGTGAAAAAATATTTATAAATGTATGCATATTCCCTTTCTTAAATTATTTTTCTTTTAAATATATTTGAGACCAATTTTTATGGTTTTGAAGTAATTAAGTTTATTGAAAAATATATCATATAAAGTTTTGTTAAGTTGAAACCGTTTAATGTTTTTGATAAGATTATATTGTTTTTTACTTATGAAACACAAAGAAAGAAAACGTGAAAATTGCGTGAAAATTCGTACTTATTAATACTGGGGTCTTCCTTTGACATTTGACACCACTTTGCAACTACCGGTCAATGTCCTTATTCGCTTTTCCATTGTCGTTGTCGTTGCCGTTGCTGTTGCCGTTGACGAAGCCACCAACTGTTGTCCATTTTCTGTTGTCCGTTGTCCTGTCCGTTGTCCTGTCCGTTGTCCTGTCCGTTGTTCAATGTCTGGATACCATCACCATCAAGGAGCTGCACAAGGAAGCAACTACACACAGGCCATTGTCATTTCCGGCACTGTAGCAGGTACACTTAGCGGAAACAGCTGTTTATATTGTTGTTTTCGCGTAGTCGGACTGTGGTCTCAGCAGTGAGAAAATGGACTGAGGGGGAAGAGGTGAAAGAAAAATGTGTAAAGGCATTTTGCAATTTTCTTTGGAGACCAGAATTTTTGTGCAAAGTGACCAAAAGCGACATTCAACCTGTTTCATAGTGTTCTTGGCATCTCCATCTGTTGGCAGTGTAAAAATTTCCATTGCATACTTTTAGGATCAGCGCATATTTCGCACCCAAGCACTTAAAAATATGTTGAATATTTTATAAGTTGCGCGCAACGAGCTGAAACAATGTGCAATTCTCTCGTAATTAAAACAAATTTAAAAGCAGTTAACACACACACATACACAAATATACTATAAAGATACACATGAGTGCATTACGCGGCTTACATATATATATATATATAATGTGTGTGTGTGTGTGAGTTGGCAGCACTTCCGCATTCAGTTTGAACACATCAAATATGACAGCTACCGTTTTCGCTGCCACAAAATTCGACTATGCAAATTTGAATGTCAACAAAAAACTTGCCGTTTAACCCAAAAACCTTATTTTGTGGCATCGTCGTCGTTTGCCATTTGCCATTTGCCGCTTCTGGCAACAATTTCGTAACGTAACGTAACGTTTACCAAATGCTTTCGACTCCACAGTTTGGCAGCACGAAGCGCATTGCGCAAAATTTATGCAATCTCTCCTTGTGTGTGTGTGTGTGTATGAGTATATTATGAGAGTGTGTGTGTGCATACTTATTAGAGATGTGTGCGTGATGTGCTTAACAAGTTGTCAAAATGGCTGTAAATTGTTTAGTATAATTCACGTAGTTTTTTGAATTTTAGAATGCAATCTAAATAAATCATTCAGCTAAAGTGAATTTTGTTTCTCTAACTTATGTGATATTCGCTTAGAAGTGGACTTAAATAAAGTATTTACCAGCGATTAAAACCGAAACGAATATCGGCTTCAGTTACGGTTTCGGTTATGCTCGAATTAAGGTTTTCGGTTATCGGTTATGCAAAATCTTGGAGTATCGGTTTCGTAACGAAAATCGGTTTTTTTTTGTAATTTTCGGTTTAAAAATACCGGTTTCGGTTCACAAAAAATACAACAAATTTACGTTTTCGGTTGACCAAAATAAGAAGTGTTATTCATTGCTTTACATGAAAAAAGAATTAGTGCTCTTTTTAGCCTGGAAAATAATGTTATCTGCTTACTGGAATGGTCCAGCGTAATGTCGATTTTATTATAATATGACCTCATTTGGTTTGAAAATTTCGATTATTTTGATTTTACTGATTTTTAATAAATTTGAACTGCCATAACTTTGCCAAAAGTCAATCAATTTGCATGCGCAATGTAAATTTGGACATGATTTTACATTTTTATACGATCTGCATTTAAATTTTGTTCATTTTGAAAATTCTAAAATTTTGAAATTTTTCGAAAAATGATAAGGGGTAACACTGTAAAATTTCTAAAAATTTCGAAATTTTCGAATTTTCAAAATGAACAAAAATTTAAATGCAGAGAATTTAGAATTTAGAGGTAAAATCATGCTCAAATTTACATTGCGCATGGAAATTGATTGAGTTTTGACAAAGTTATGACAGTTCGAAGTTATTAAAAATCAATAAAATCAAAATAATCGAAATTTTCAAACCAAATGACCAAATTAACATGAGGTCAAATTATAATAAAATCTTTATTTCTTTTATTTGTCAACATTTACAGAGATCCTATAAAAATATAGACAATAATTAAGTATTGCTTTTGTTTTTTAGTTTAATGTCAATTACGATATTTCGACAAACTTTCATCTCTGACATATGCATATGCATGTTAAAAGTCATACATGTGAGTTGTTGAGTGCGTATGTGTGTGTGTGTGTGTGAGTGTGTGTAGCGGCAGCTTAAAACTGTAAAACAGGAAGTTGCTCGTTGGCTTGGTTAGCCAAGCCCGGCCAAGTACTCGACGCTGTCTTCCTGACTGCCAATCGTAGTTATTGCTGTTGTTGTAGTTATCGTTATTGTTGTTGTTATCGTTATTGTTGTTATTGCTGTTGTTATTGTTGCTGTTGGCCTTGCTCAGGTGCATCGCGTTGGCAGCTGTTTTGGGCCATTGTTTAGCCGTCGGATGTTGCCAAGTTCTGGCATTTAATGTATAATTTTGCAGCATTTTAATTACTTGCCCTTTACTTCCTCTCCTGATCTTTACCTTTCTCCATACTCCTTACTATAGTTAAGTCTGACATGTGGTTATGCAAATTGGCGGCTTATGGAAATGGTTAAAACGTCGCATGACTTTGATTTTTCGTTCATTTGCAAAACTGCATTTGTGTTAAACATTTTAAATGCAAATCATTTTGGCAGTTGTTGTTTTGGCAAGTCATTTAAGTTTCGTTGTTGTCCTTTTGTAGCATAACTTGTGGCGTCTTAGCCTGGCTTAAGTGCTCTTAACTGTGCAGGCGGAATATTCGGTTGAGTTCACTTAATGTATGCAGCTGAAATTAATGCATTTTCTTGATAAAACGTGTCGTTCCGGGTTTTGTTTTAGCTCCAATAAAATGGAGATATATATGTTTATTTCCAATAAAATATAAATATATATTTTTATTTTCAATATATTTTTCCTGTATAAGTTTCAAAGAATATTCTAAATTTTGGATTTTTTTTCTACATTTTATCTTCTAAAATGTATTTATTAATTTTTGTGGAATAAATAAATAATTAAATGCAATTGATATTCTATTGACATAATATATAATATTTTGATATTCTTAGCTCCAATAAAATATAAATATATATTTCTATTTTCTATTTTTTTTTCCTATTACCTTCTAAAATGCATTTATTAATTTTTGTGGAATAAATAAATAACAAAATGCGATTGATAACAATAATTTGATATTCTTTATAAAGGAAAATTTGGAACACTCATGCTTATAATTTTCATATGCCCTACTCAATATATTCTTCTTCTATCCCCTTCATTTCCCCATCTTCTGCACAGTTTTACAAAAACTTTCTGACAGTTGCAACTGCCGGCTATGAATTTGAATGCACAGCTGCTACTTACGCAAAGTTCTTGTGTTGAGTGGATAACTTAAAGCCCCAAAATTTTATATAAACTCACATACAAGGCTAAATCTCAATCACAGCAGAGTACACACCCTGATAAACCAACAGAAACTCAATTGCAATTGTTCTGGCGTTGTCATTTGAGTGCCCAACCCTTGTGGGGTCAGTCGCCACCCCTAGTAATTTGCCTTGACAATAGTCATGCATTTTAATTGAGCAACAGCTGCGGTTCATCTAGCCCCCCTCCCCATACCCAACCACACCCCCTTGGCCGCCCACTAAACGCAGCAAATTGTGACCATTAAAAAAATAGCACATAAAATAGAAACTTTTTACATGTTTTCTCTTTCTTTGTTTTTTTTTTGTTTTGTAAAATTATTTTTCACTTTTTGTGGGGAATGAATGGGGAATGACAGCAATTATTTGTAAAATATTTATATTACAATTGAATTGAAAAAGTTTCTGTGTGTGGCAGTTGCCCCGCAATAAAAAGAAGTAGAAAAAAAAACGAATAAAAAAAGAGGAAAACTTTTTTGGGGAGCGCTAATAAAATGAATGGAAATTAAAGCACTGCGAATATTTGTTGGCGTGTGCAAAACAATTAAGCTAAAATTGTTATTGCAATTTGAAAACAATTGTCAAATTATGCAAATGCGGCCTGATTGCCAAGTACTTTTCAACATCCCCTTGCAATCTTCTCAACTTCTCAACTTCCCCTCTTGAAGAGCTAACAAGGTAAACAACTCCACACTCCTCGAGAAACCTGCTCGACAAATGCTGCTCAAAGATTTATGGCCACTGACTGCCTTCAGGCACAATTCTTCTCTCCTCTCTCCTCTCTCCTGTTGCTGGTGCTGGTGTGGGCACTAGAAGATGAAGCAAAAAGTTGAAAGTGGCACGTTGTCAGCTGCAAGGCGATTGCAATTTGCATAAAAATTCATTGGTTATGCGGCAAGTTGACAACACGCAGCAGCCAACAGGCTGCCACACTAAGCTTTCAGTTTGAGTGGCAACTTGAACAATCTTATTGGTAAACGAATCCCTCTCTTTTTTGTGTTCAGGACAAATCGAAGATATTTATTACTACTATTCGAATATCCAATGGAATTGTTAATTTAGTTAAAGCTATTTACTAAATTAACTACATTTCGTTATCGAACAAAAATTGTAGCATACTTTTTGGAGCGTCATAAAATATAAGTTTTAATTAAGGGTATTCCAGAAATACAAACCAAGCACAACCAACCAAAAACTCGTTTAAATTCGGTTGACATTTCTGGAATACTCCTGTATTCGTTTTTATTATTATTAAATTATGTGTTATACACGAATAATAAAAACTTTCTGATATTAAGAATATTTTGAATTTTTAATTATGATAACTTTAGGAGAAAATACAATAAAAAACAATGCTTCAATCAAGATATTTTTATTTTATCTAAGAATCTAGGGCTTTATCACATTTTTTAGACTAATGGTCTTTAAATTAATAATATCTATAAAAAATAAGAATTTTCGTCTATAAAATTAGTCGAGAGAAAATTGTTTTATCTGACTATTCTGGTAAATTAAGTCTCTAGCTCTTATAGTGTATAAGATTGACAAGTTGATAGATGAACGAAAAATATGTGAAACTTAAAAAAAACATCCAAAATTCTAATTTCAACTTATAAAATATTTTTGATAAGTTAAGTGTATATAGCTTTAAATTTAGAATAAATGACAATAATTTTTCAACTAGTATTTTATGGTGAAAATCAGTTTTCAATCATGTAACTATAAAAGAACAGATTTCGAAATCGTTGGAAAAAGATGCATGTGGGGAAGGAGAAAGGTCAGGTGTTGTGGTTAGTGAGCCAGAAAAAAAGTCAACTCTCAATAAAAGATGGCGCTGACCACAATCACAGCGTGTGCCACATCCGTCTGCTGTCTCACTCTCTCTCTCACTCTCTCTCTCTTGCTCCCTGTCATTCTCTCTGTCTGCTGTTACATTTCCGTTACATTAACAAAGCGCCATTGAACGGCACGAACAAGAAGAGCAAAGAGTAACAAAAACAAAAATGGCGCACACGCTGCGCTTTACAAGTAAAAACTAGTTTGGGTTTTTTTAGGTACCCAAACAAGGACAACAACCAGCAGGACATGAGGACAACAGGACAACAACGGTCATTATGTTATATAGAGCCAGGGGCGGGGCAAAAGGGCAACCAGCTGCCACAATTCCCCCCTCTCTACGTTTCATCTCCCCCCTCGATCATCTGACTGCGTGTGTATTTTTCGGTCAGTTTTGTAATTGAATCACGTTTTGTATTAAATAAACTTTTCAAATTATCGAAAAATTGACTTGCACTACAAACAACGCCTAGTTTCATTTACTGTGTGTGTGCGTGCCATTCATGTGCTCTCTCTCTCTCTCTTTCTCACTTACTCCTGCTCTCTCTTTCTTTGCGTGTGGTTTCTCTATTAACATAAAAAACGCAGCTTTCTTTTTTGTATAATTTTCTTTGCTGTTTTTTTTTATGCAAAACACTTGACAGCCTCATTAGTATTGAAACGCTTACATCTTTTTTCCTCTCTCCATTTATTCTCTGTTCCCCCCACGTGAAATTTTCTCGCTTTAACGCGCTCGCTTTTAAGTATGCAACACGTTTTTGACTTGGCTTAAAACAATTTTATTTTCCATTTGAATACTTTTTGTTTGTGGCATAATTGAGGTAAAATGAGTTAACAAACAAACAAATGAATTCATTTTGTGATCACGTGCAGTTCAGACGATGCACTTGCTCATTTATCGGTCACAGCCTGATGTTGCACGTGTACAACCAACAACCAACTTACAACAACAACAACAACACAATACATTGGCTGCATTCTTTTCATAACATATTTTGCATGCAATGCTGCGTGTCTGGCGAACTTGGCGCCATCGTTTTGCACCCAACCGAATGCATTGGAAACTGGGTGACCACTGCTCACAGTCACTGTTTCACACACACACATACACATACACTCACTCACAAACATACACTCACACATAGAAGCAGACAACTTGTTTTCGCGCCATTTGCACGCGTCATGAATTTTTCATAAACATTTAAAGGGATTTCATTACAATATACATACATACAAATATAAAAGATATTTACAGTGACTATCAGCCTATATGACCTACTACATTTTTACTATTTTTTGGTTTTATTGCTTAATTCAGATATTTTCCTGTTCCGGTTTTCAGTTTCTATTTTATAGCAATTAAAAAAAAAGGTAAATTTAGGCAAAGTCTTTAAAATTTATTTAAAATTTATCGTATTTCACTTTATCGGACTTAAATTCACCAACTTAAATTTTATTCAATCCTCAAAATTGTTCAGAAATTATATTAGAACAGGTTAAATTTATTCACTTCGGAAAAATCATGCTGAAAGTGAAATCCGAAAAAAGGTCTGATAATATATATAAATTATATAATCAAAATATTTTGCTCAATTCAAAGCATTAATTAATAAATTTTCTTTTAAATTTGACTTAAATTTACTTTCCATTAAAATATAAAGTAATTTGAAATTTGTAGTAAGTAAAGTAATGGGTCAAATAAGCTGAAACCCACTGTATTTATTTATACACATAGATAGATTTAAATGCATGAATACATGTATGTATGCAGAAATATCCAACTGCACTCGGACTGCGCATATTTAAAATCTTTTGTTGTAATAGCACATATTGGTTTGTATGCACTGTAAGTTAAAATGAAAAGCCCTTTATTGAAAAGATAAACAATAAGAGAATACAAAGTGATACTATTAGTAAAAAGAATAATGCAACAGAGTTGTTTAGAATTTAAATAGAGATTAGTTATATTTACCAAAATAAAATAGAATACTCTGCTAATTTATATAAAACTGTTGTCAGTATAGAAACTATTAAATAAGTGACACCAACTTTTACAGAGTATTTTAAAGTCGTATAGTTATATCTGCTCTTAGTCGATTTGCATACATACAGGCTCCGAAGAGCATGTAAATTAAAAATTAAATTCTGTTCAGAACATGCATTTCGGCAGCTGTTGTGCGTTTACTTACAACAGAAGAGAAATTTTGCGGGAGGGAGAGGTGAAAGTAGTGTAGGGGGGTATTGGGGTTGTGGGATGTGGTCATTGAGGTGGAGCGGAACCCAGACAAGTTAAACTGACAGAACCTTCAATAAGCTCATTTTTAAGCCATTAAGTAATTAAGGTTGAACAATTTTCCAGTTGTAAATGTGGATGTAATTGCAATTGTAGGTCAATTCCATGGAAACAACTTTATTTTAATTCATATTTATGTTATTTTTTTTTAAATAATTTCTTTTAAATACCGATAGCTGACAAGTGCGAAAGGTTCATTTAACAAGAGTTTAATGACCAATTTTTTTACTCTTCATTCTGACAGCAAATGAATAAAGATGAACTCAATTTATTCGTTTTTGGCAGCTTTACAAATTGAATTGATTATCTTACAATAAAAATTGCTACCATTTTAAATTTATTTTATTTTATAAAGTAACTTTAACATTTGGTAAATAAAGGTTATATTTATTTCTTTCATATCAGCATCTGACAGTCTGTATGTTTTTTTAAGGACAATTTTGAAAACACCTCATAAAAGATAAAGCAGCATGAGGTATTTTTAATTTATTGTATACATGATATCTTAAGGTGAACGCACCTCAAGCTTGGCTATAAAACTTCAATTAGATTTTGACGAGTGTCGCACAAATCTTGGCAAATCTTTTTATCAGCCACAAAACAGGCCAACAAGTTGGCCAAAAACTTCTTAGCTGCAATTCAGCTTTTAGTGGTTAATTACACCCACGTGGCATGACAAACATTTAACGGCCTTTCAACCGGCCCGTCCAACAGGCTTTTGGCCAAATACAGATAGAGAAAGAGTTGTGGAGAGAGTCGCATTCTCATTTTCATTTCCAGGGATTGTCACTTGAGCGATGAAACTGACGCCAATTTGCAGTTATGACTACGCGCAACGTTTCATTAAAAATAATACTCAACATTCTCAAAGACAAACTACCCTAACCATATACAAATCCAACCTGGTGCCACCCACGGGCAGAGAATTAAACAAAATTAGTGCGAGAGATAGAGGGAGAGAGAGTGAGGGAGAGGGAGAGTGTGGGAGGAGAGGTTACATTAAACGGGTTTAGCAAATACGCACATCAAATTACTAACATCACTCTCTTCCTCTTCCCCTCATGGCTTTCTGGCCACATTCGATGTGACTCGACTCAACTCAACTCAACTCAACTCGACTCGACTCGACATTATTCATATTTTATAACCCTAACGGCTGCTGACTGCAACACAAAACGACCCCAGCACACAAAAATGAGGAAAGTCGAGTTGCCAACTACAACAATTATGGTTTCACTTTATTTGCTCTCTGTATATATATATATATATGTGTGTGTGTGTGTGTGTGTGTATCTATGTGTGTACACTGATAAATAAAATGTTCTAAAATCAAGATTTCGATCTGAGAACTAAGAATTATGGTCTAAAAAATGCGTCGAGAACATAAAATTCTTAAAGTTAGAAAACACATCTTGATTTTTAGAACATTTCAAATAAGAATAAGTTCTTAATTTAAGACCAAATAGTCTTAAATTCTCGAACCAAAAATAAAAAATAAGCAGGTGTTTTTAACTTTAAACTTGTTTTTATTTCTTTATAAATGGATTTTTTTTTATAAATATTCCGATTATATGTTTTTTTCTTTGCCACGGTGCCATTATTGTCTTCATATTAAATATGACATATTTATATTTTCTTAACAATTTAAGATTTTTAATTCTTATAATTCTTCTTAGTTTTATTAATTTGGTTTTAAAATGGTCTTATTTTAAAAACAAAATATTTAATATAAATGTTCTTGATTTTATAAGTTGGTCTTTTTTTTCAGTGTATGTGTTTACGCTAACATTTAGCCTTAGCCTGACTGGGGCATGAAAGCCGCTCTCCTGCTGACATTATAATTCCTTTAGTTTTTATACCCTCACCAAACAGCATACAAATGAGTCCACAAAAGGGTTAAAACAGATTTCAATGGGATTTTTATACTCATACTACATAGATAAGGCTACAGGTAAAAATTGTATCTTTACCATGATGTATTTATATTTGTTAGTCAGCAAATATTGTGATGAACATAATATTAATGAATTTAATATGTATTGCAGATGATTTAAAAATGGAATAAAAAAAATAAAATAACGTTGGTTAATTTTTATTAAATTTTTAAATTATCTTCATTTTATCATTGTAAATAATACAATAATAATAATTAATATAATATTTGAAAATAGAAAAAAACAAAACAGTCTTAGGTTGGGTAATTTTTTAACATTTTTAAATTATCTTCATTTTATCATTATCATAAATATATTAATAATGAATATAATATTTATTGCAGATGATTTAATAAAAAACATAGTTAAGTTGTCTAATTTTTCTGTTTTCATAAGATATAGACAATCCTTGAATATCTATATCTGTTTATTACAATTATTATAAAGGTTTTCTGCTTTTTAATTCAAAAAATTCTAGATAATTAAATACATGTTTATTTTCCATGCTCAAAATAAATAATCTTACTAGAAAGCTATTCAGTTTTAAAAAAGTTTAAGTAAAGTTTTTTGTACCTAAAAAGATCAAGAAATTAAAAACTCAAAATTTTCGAAGAAAAAATAAAATTTTATTACCAAATAAGGGTATATAAAAGTCGAGCTTACATATGAACTAACGTATGTACATACAGTCACGCACAGAGAGAGATAGAGAGAGGTTTTGGAAGAAAGAGAGAGAACGAGAAACTCACGCAATATGTACGACCTTTGCTCAGGTAAAGCTGACATGCACGTTCTTGCATATTTATGCAGTTTTAATTGTGTGTTTGTTTGTGCGCGTTTGTGTGCTAATTATTGTCAGTTAGGTTTTAATTAGCGACCCGCTAAGACGTAGAGTGTGGGGGGAGGGGGAAGGGGATTGGAAAATAATGGCAACGTTTGTATTTTTAATGATTTGGCTTTTAGTCTATAATGACGTATTATTAATTGGCTTTCAATGCAAATACTTGATATTTGACTTCCTAATGCAATCAGCTAATAATTTCAAAATATATAGAATAAAGGCATTTATATCCAAGGTAGACAGCATAGGTTATTAAAGATTCAGTTTGTATAGCATACTTAATACTCTTTATTTATACGTGATATTATACGTAAGATATTTAAATAATTGGATTGGATAAAGAGTAATGTGTTCCATAAAAAAATAATACGTAAGATATTTAAATAATTGGATTGGATAAAGAGTAATGTGTTCCATAAAAAAATAATAATTAACTGAGTGTTTTTTAATATACTCGTAATAAATATATGGAATAAAAGCATTTACATTAAAGAGAGACAGCATAAGTTATTCTAGTTTCAGTTTGTAGAAGACTTAATACCTTTTATTTATAAGATATTTCAAAAATTGGCTTGGACTGAGAGTAAAGTTTTCCAAAACAAAAATTAACTTGTAGCTGCAATGAGTTTTTAATTAATATTCTCATAATATATTGACTTTAATTTGATTAATAAACTATTTTTATCTTCATAAACTGCGTTATTTTATTTATAGACGGGGTTATATTCATTGTAATCTGTTTCTTCTTTAATACTTTACTCATTTTGAAAGAGAATTAAACACATATACTGTTAAACTAGTTACTGGAAGTATCCAATCAGAAATTCATCTTAATGAATACTCGTAGGTCTCTGTATTGAACGAGTCTTATGTTGGAACTGTAATTGTAATATCCATTCTATTTTCGAGTGCATTTCTGTAAGCACTTTATGAGTTGCATTGTTGGTTTGGTTTTCCAATTTACAGACTCGGTATCATCAAAAACGCATATTCAAATGCAATACACAAAACATAACTGAAAATGTTTTGAAAGATAGCCAAAGTACTCAGAGAGAAGGAGAGAGAAAGGGAGAGAAAGAGAGGGAGAAGAGTAGTGCATAGGGATTGCATGGTAAAGTAAAAGGAAGAGGAAACGCCGAACGTTTATTTCATCGTCTAAATGGAGTCCATATTGAAAAGAGGCGGAGAAGTAGGAGAAGAGAAAGGAGAAGAGGGAAGAGGAAGGGCATTTTGGATGCCATTTGTTAAGTGCAAGTTCAATAGCATTAAGAGTGCAACACAAATAACCATAAATTCGGTAAAAGCTGCAAATTTTGCATATTTTTGCTCTCGCTCGATTGTAGAAATGAAGTGGGTGGAGTTTCTCTCACTGTGATTGGAAAATTCAACATAGAAAAACATACATCCATTCGATATATATTGAGTGTATATTTTGGCATAAAAAAAAATGCTGGTTTTTAAATAGATTACGTATACGCTCTGTTGCTCGCTTTTTGAATGTGATTTATTGAGGCGCCTCAATGTCCACAACGACGACGACGACGGCGACTAACTCTGGGTCCAGCCAAAGAATTTGCCACTTCTTTAAGTTATTTTAATATTTACGCTCATGTAACATATGGCCAAATGTGGCAGGGGCGGAACAAAGGGGGGGATGGTGGATGGGGACTGGGCGTTACAATAAATTGCCAGGCCAACCACAATGATTTACTGCAGTAAGCAGCAGCCACCACAGGAGCAGCAGCAACAGCAGCATCCATAGCACTATACAATATTACGTATACGCACCTTTGTGTATATGCGTGTGTTTGTTTGTATTTCGACATGTATTGCTATAATTCTATTTTCTACTCAAAACCACATTTATATTTATTACTTTAGCATAAATCTTGTCGCATTTTCGCATTTGTGTCGAATTTGTCGAGTTTACTAGACACGAGAAAAAACCCCCAACTCACATATATATACATATGTATATCCAACACTCCCCCTAAAATAGTCGTTTGCACGTCTACAGCTTTAGGTAAACAATAAACTGGCCCCCGTCCAGTCGATGTGAGCTCAACAGCTCAACAACAGTACCTGATGTTACTTCTTATGAGGGGTGTGCGAAATATATGTACTATGCTGTGTTTTTCCTATCGCAAATGAACTGAACATAATTTGCCATCGCACAGTTGCATAAATTTTGTGTGGTGCCTCAATAAAAGCATTGTAGTTGTCAAATGAAAAATAAGAAAGCAATTTCAAGTTAGAGGTTCAGGTCAAATAAGGTGAATTTAAGTCGTCGCATTTGAAGCTAAAACTGTGACTAACATACGTTCTTTTTATTCAACTGCTCTTTAAAGACTTAACTATTTTTTTTAGATGCTAAGCGATAAAGCTATAAAACTAATGAAAGGTGAAAGGAGATGTTTAAAGCTGCCTATTCATGATGGAAAAGCATTCATGAAAGTGATGAATGTGAATTCTGAGAGCTATTCGAATAACATTCTCGACACTCTATTATTCCAACTACATATGTTCACTTAAATCAAATCCTTCTTAAGAATTTAAAAAGGTCTTGAGTAAAAGATTTAGCTAAGTCAAAATCTATAAATAAATAAATAACTATCTTATAAATAATTTACTTAAAAAATGTGCCCAGATAATTTTAAATAAATAAATAAATAACTATCTGATAAATAATTTACTTAAAAAATGTATACGAAAATCTACAAAGTACATAAATACTTTAAAACAGGCCAGATAATTTAAAAAAAATAAATAAATATATAAATAAATAACTATATGACATATAATTTACGTAAAAAATTTATAAGAAAATCTACAAAATACATAAATGCTTTAAAACAGCGCAGTTTATTTTTAAGGTAGACATTTTTTTTATTTTTTGATATTATTTGCAATACAATTTATGTCAAAATATATTTCAGTTAGTTAACAAAGACCACAAATATATATTGAAATAATGAGAGTCAAATATAAATTAACTAGCACGAGTTTAAAAGCAATCGATCAATCTTATAATTCAGAATATTCAGAACACTTTAAGATTAATCGCATGTCAATTAAAGTCAACAATTAAATTAGGTAACCAAGTTCAATCGTTTTGCAGACCTGTTAAACTGTTCTGCATTGAATTTGCTTAACTTTGTTTAGGCCAACTGACAGTGGAAAATGTCAAAATGTTAGCCAGAAGTTGTGGGTTAAATGTCACAATAAGCAAAAACTAACTATGCAAAAATGCAGAATTATGCCTGATGGGGGCCTGTCAAATATGCAAATTTCAATTGCAACTCTGAAGCTTTCAAGGTTCAACAATGGATTCGAGGTGTGTGTGTGTGTGTGTGTATTGGTAATGGTAATTGTTTGTATTTGGTTGTGGCATGTGCTGTGTTGGATATTTTGTGACTTTGACATGCCATAGAATGTGGAACAATTAGTGACCGTTTGGAAAAACAATTGCATATAAATATTAGCTAAATTACGAGCATCTGTCCCAAAAATCGTAACTCTCCGAAATCAATTAAGTTTGCAATTCAGTTTTTAAACTATCTACCAAAAGTTTGAATTGTGTCAACTAAAGTCGAGCTCACACACATATAGATAACGAACTGAGGGTGTGACAGTGTGTGTGAGTGTGTGTGTGTCTGTATGACATAAGAGAGGGGAGTTAGATTCATGTACGGTTCGTTGGCTGTGCTCAGAAATAACAAACTTATTGTTTTGATTTTGTCAATGACAGTATTTCAGAGCCTTTCTTGTGCATCCATGCAAAAGTAAAGCACAGCACACAGGCAAATAGAGCAATATGGCAACTGGCAGCTGGCTCTGAACTCTACACAAATGTGGCTAAAATGTGGTTGACAAAAAGCAACAACCAAAAAGCACAACAACAACAACAATAGATGACTGTTTTTGGGTGTGCTACATACAAAGAAGTGAACTTTGTGACCACAAAAGAATGACTTTCAACTTGAACCAAACGCGTTTAAATTTTATACTTTTTTATTTATTATCGACAAGTAAAAAATAATGAAATTTATTTTGAATAAAATTATAAAACTTAAATGTAAAAATTAATTATATTATGTATAATATAGATCAAGTTTGTTTTAAATTTTTAATCAAACCACTATATCATATATCTGCCATAGAAACAATCGGTCAAAAATTAAGTTTTAGTATTGTTATTTGAGATTTCTCAACCAATCATGTTTTAGTATGAAAAACTTTTTTGTTTCTTCAGACAAATTGACAGCATATGTATCTGGGTTGGTCTTATATATCCAGACCGATGTGTGCTCAAATCGGATAACTATATCATATAGCCGTCATTGGAACACTTAGTGAACAATGTTATACAGAACTCTGCAAGCAAACTTAAACTTAAACGTAATTTGTTTTTTTTTATTCTTTCAGTTAGGGATTAAAAATTATTATAATATTATTTAATTTTTAATTTTATATTTTTATTTTATAATTATATTTAAAATGTAATTAATTAATATTTTTTTCTCTCTGTCGACTGCTTTTTGTCGACGTTAAATAAATAAATAAATCAAATCTTCGGCGTGCCATTACAATTAACCTGAAGCAGTTGCTATCCCACAAAGCATTTAACCTGAAGCAGTTGCTATCAAAAATTTTGATCCTGAAGAAGTTGCTATCCCAAACAGCTGTCTCAAATTTTGATCCTGAAGAAGTTGCTACTTTGAAAGTACAGAAAATGCCGACGATGTTTCAACTCAGTAAAAACAACAACAAAAAGAGCATTCAAGCCTTTTTTTCATTCCTGCACCTTATAATTCTCAACTCGTTCTAGCTACGCGAAGGTGACATTAAGGTTGAATCGCTTGTCACGTCAGGCCAAACTGGTGATGGAGACTGTAATCTCTTGAACCTTGCTCCTCAACACAAAATTTTTTGTGTTTATCAGAATACTTTTGGCGGTATCAATGTAATATTTTGCGACTGTGCAGGATTTTTCTCTGAAGCGGTTGCTTATATGGTTTCAACCTGTAGCAGTTGTCATCTTGAGAAGTTGGACCAAAATAAGGGCTTGCCTAATATTGAGCAGCAACAACAATAGTATTCAAGTCGTTATTTCTTTCTTACGCCTTATAATTCACAACTGGTTCTAGCTTCTCGAAGGTGACATTAAGGTTGAATCGCTGGTCAAGTCAGAACAAACTGGGTGACTGGCATCTATTGAAACCGTCTTCCATACTACGAAAGGACAAACAATTTTGTTTTTGGTATAAATTTAGTGTTATATTCTAATTTTAATCTATGCAGAATTATTTCTTCTATTTTAACTGGACCAGTTGCTGTTTACAACTTGCTAATTAATAGAATATCAATGCAATTATATCAGAAATCAGAAGTTTAAAAGGTTTAAAGAGCGTATTTAAACATTCTTTTGTTAATCCAAAATATACTGTCTGGATTGGGGGTATATTATAAATGTATATTAATATTTAAGTATTAAATATGTATTTTATGGGGGGATGGAGATACTTTATTTTGTTTTGTAAATAAGGAGAATAAGATAAAAAGATGTTAGCAAGATCAACAATGCAAGTTACGTTGAAATTTCTAAAGTATATTTTACATTTTGTACTGTAATTTAGTTATAGCTAAGTTTGACTTTAAAATTTTACTGCGGAGTATAAGAGAACAAATGTGTCTAGAGTTTGTTGTGGAATCATATGTTACATACACGAACTGTATTTCCATTCAGTAAACAATTTAAGACAACATAAAACATCACTCAGCGCTCAGCACTCCAACGCACACAAACTAATTTGATCAAACTCAATTTATGTGTGGCAGGGTAGTGAATCACTCTACCAAGTGGCAGACTGAATCCCAAACTCAATGGCAACTGATGCTGATACTGATGGTGTTGGTGTTGGTGATGTTGACGGGATAGCGACTGTGACTGACTGACGGACTGACTTGCCAGACAGTGGCTGGCAGTGACATGGCTCTGAGTACGAGTATGTCGTACCTTTTGGCATTTGAAAGCTGTTTGAAAACGCGACAGCTGCTGTCGCATATTCCGTCACTTTGTTATTAACTGCAATGCCCTTTTTTATACACTTCTCAAGGGTATTAAAATTAGCTTGAGAAATGTGTAACCCATTGTAATTGATCTATCTAATTATTTCTATCAGCGATCGAAATTAAGAGAGAAATCAAATACATGAAACCCATAAAAAAAGGATCTGAATGAATGAAATTTTCTTAGTTATCGTTTTCTTTGAATGGCATATCCGTTTTTATGATTTTTAAATAATAATGGGAACTGTATTATAATTTCCTATTTTCAATGATAATCAAAGATTAACACAAATTTGTATCAACAAATTATTTATAATTTAATATTTTTATTTTAATACTTCTTTATGAATGGCATATCCTATTTTATGATTTTTAAATAATAATAGGGACTGTATATAATTTTCTATTGTCAATAAAAATCAAAGATTAAAAAATATTTGCATCAACAAATAATTTATATTTTAATATTTTTATTTTAAATATTATAATCTTTATGATTTCTGCTTCCTATCAAAAGTAATCTCTCTATATTATCAGAAGTAAATATTTTTAACATGTTTTAATTTAATTTCGACAAAATTTTGGGGATTTAATTTAATTTAAGATCGTTATAGTGAAAGCTATAATTTTTGGGTTGTCTAATTTTAACGTGAAAAAATAAATTTTTTTATTTGTTATGTATAACTTATATACATATATGCATATTATTTATTATTTACTAACAATGGCTGCCATGGCCTTCGATATATGTAGATATAATTAATAAAGCTAACTAGGAATTCTACTCATTAAAATAAAATTTCAGCGACATATTCTTAATTTCGAAAAGTGTATTAAGATTTCGGCAAGATTCGACTGTTATCATCTTTATTTTTACCGCTGCTTGTCTTACAGCGCAAATATAATTCACTATCTGTTGGGGTAAAAAAAAGAACTGTCACAGGTTTCACAACAGATGCGTAGCCTGGAAGCAGGAGAAGTTTGGTCTGTCTTTATGTCTGTCTGTCTGTCTCTCTCGCTGTCTGTCTAATTTGAAGTTGAAACGAGCTGATGGAACTGCACCTCTTGAGCGTCCGCAAATAAACTAATCTAATACCAATTTGCATTTGATTGCGATTTTGATTTGATTTGCAAAAACCCTTGGCGAATGGAAGTGGGAAACACGTTACGCGTCGAAAGTTTTAACAAAAAAATAAAAAAACAAATGCAAGTTGGAGAAAAGGATACAAAAAAGGGAACGACTTGAATTTGAATGGGTGGGTGTATAACTTTCTGTGGTCTTTTGGCGTTAGTCTGTTTTATTGTGGCAGCCGCAGAGCAGCTGAAAGACTTTAACAATTCAGTTCGACAACGCGTCCCAAAGTTTTGGCCACAAAGTGCGGTTTTAGCCAGTGGCAGTGGCAATGCCAATGCCAGATAAACTAAATCAAGTTTCAGTTGCAGTTGCAATTGCAGCTGTATTGACCCCACATCCGCTTGCACACTCACATAATGGCACACTTTCCGTTTCCGTTCGACCGACAAAATGGCGCTGCCAACTTTCAGTGCCGTCCACTCGATCAATAGAATCCCCCTTCCCAATTAAACCGTTCTCACTAAAATACAATAATTTTAATTGCAAAAACAACAAACAATAGCAAACAAATTGACAGAGAGAGATAGGAAAGAGAGAGAAAGAAAGAGAGAACGAGAGAGAGAGAGAGAGCGACATCGTTGGCATCGTTTCCCACAATTTCCGCTAGCAGTTGGATTTCGCATTTGGACATTGGATTGTTTTAATTGCGACTGTGTAGTAACTTTTAGTGCCCACTGTACCGAACATCTGCAGCTTGTAGTTATTGTGGCTTAAGTTACAGTTTTACAATTTTCAATTTTATGTTTTTTTTATTTTAAATGTGCTGCTATCTGAAAATTGAAAAAATAAATTGAGAATAAATAAATTCGTGTTGTTGTAAGAAAATAATTTATTTAATGCAATTATAATTAATATTATCTTACATTTTATTTAATTCACTTATTTAATTAATCAATTTGACTTTTATTAATTAAATAACAGATTGATTAAATGAGAATAAATTAATGATTACTGTTGTAATATTAAATAATTCATATATTTAATGCAATTATAATTATTATTACCTTACATACGTAATTAAAATACAGAAATTTAGCTCAGACTTTAGCTATAATAATTTTAATTTATTCAGTTTTTTTTTGTTTATAATATAATAATTATTATTACTAGGGATTAAAACCTTAACCGAAACCGTAAACTTTAACCGGTGAAAACCAATTAAAATTTGTATCCGTAACTGAAACCGTAACCGAAAATAATTTTTTCCGCTGTACCGAAACTCTTTAAGCCGAAATAGCCGTTTAGTAACAGATTCCTTTATAAGTCAACTTTGATAACTTTGAACTGCCATAACTTTGTCAGAAGTCAATCAATTTCCATGCGCAATGTAAATTTGAACATGATTTTACTTCAAAATTCGTTCTGCATTAAAATTTTGTTCGATTTGAAAATTCGAAAATTTCGAAATTTTTAGAAATTTTACAGTGTTACCCCTTATCATTTTTCGAAAAATTTCGAAATTTTTTAATTTTCAAAATGAACAAAATTTAAATGCAGATCGAATAAAAATGTAAAATCATGCTCAAATTTACATTGCGCATGAAAATTGATTGAATTTTGACAATGTTATGGCAGTTCGAAGTTATTAAAAATCAGTAAAATCAAAATAATCAAAATGTTCAATCCAAATTAACCAAATTTATATGAGGTAAAATTATGATAAAATCGACATTACGCAGGACCATTCCAGTAACCAGATAACTTTATTTTCCACTAAGCATTAAGTCTATTTTCATGTAACCGAAAACATATGTGAACCGAAACCATACCGGTATTTTTAAACCGAATCTTACAAAAAAAAAAACGATAACCGTTTTCGAAACCGATACTCCAAGATTTTGCATAACCGATAACCGAAAACCTTTATTCGATCATAACTGAAACCGTAACTGAAACCGATAATTGTTTCGGTTTTAATCCCTTATTATTACCCATCATATTGTTATTTAAATTGCAGAAATATAGCTTACTTCTTGATTCATAAATGTAATATTAAATCGTACCAATTTTTTTTGTAAATTCTGAAGCCATAAAATACTAGAACATTACTTGACTTAACGGTACTATTATGGGAATTTCTCTAGTAAAAACAAGGCCTGGAACTTTATGAGCCTGGACGTCAACACAAACATTTACAGTATGACATTAATTTTAAGTTTTTTTCTCCTCTTTTTCTGCCTGGTCTGAGCAAATTTGCGGCTTTGCTTTCTTGTGTCAATTATTTGGATTTTTTTTTTCTTTTGTACTTTTTGTAGTTTGTATTGTTGTTGTTGTTGTGGTGATTTTAATTGAATCTCATATACAAAGTAGAAGCTGCAGCGAGTAGGGCAAACATACGCGAACTCAAACGAGCTGTAGTCGCATGTATTGTGCTACCAAGCCGAGTTACAGGCACAGCATTAACTTGGCCCGTTGCATTGTTGGCCATGGCAGCAGCAGCGGCAATCGGCAGTTGGAGCCACAGCCGAGAGTTGCTATCAGGCACTTTTATCGCCGGCCACATCTGCACCAAATAAAATAATTGAACGTTTTACGATAAGCATCACAATGCAGCGCAGTGCAGTGCAGTGCAGTGCAGTGCAGTGTAGTGTAGTGCAGTGTAGAGCAGTCTAAAGATGCTGCCGGCCAAACAGAGGCGACTCTCAGCAGCAATATTGAGGCAGCAGCTCCATCTGTTGTTTGCCTCCACTCGATGCTCGTGTACAGCAAATGTCATGTTTACAGACCGCACTCAGTCGATTTGTGTCAAAGTTGAGTTTAGTATCTATAAAATTATATAATACACTTCCTGATTTCTAGTTTAATTTTTTTTGCTTCTTTGCTATTCCACTACAATATCTAGTTCACAATGGTACAGGCAACAAGCTATCGACCGTCAGTTTCGTCCAGGCATTTGTCTTTACATGCCGCGGCATTGTTTAGCGGCCCTAAGGTTTGAGGTCTTGGCCAGGCCATTGTGCTGCCGTTTGCTAAACTTAAAAGGCAACCAAATGTTGGCGGAAGGATGCAAAAATTGACAAGATATGCAGTTTGTGGGTTTATTTAATGCGCTACTTGAGCTGATAAGAGAAAATTACAGAAGTTAAATGCTTTAAAAATATTTAGATTAATTTTTGAAGAACAATAACTTTAACTTTCGATAAATTATGTGATTACTTGAGTGTTGAAATATATAATTAAAAAAATAAATAAAAATCTCTACGTTTTTTTTAAAACTTATATCAGTTTGAAAATGAACTGGGTTCTTGTAATAATCTGAAAATAATAATAAATAAAATATATATAAAAAATATCAAGAAGATATATGAAAACTTGGTGCTATTATATTAAAATTATCAATTTAAATATTAATTAATTGCGCCCTCATAATAATAAATAATTTAATAAAAAAATAAAAACATATAAGAAAACTTGTAACTATTATATTAAAATTATTCAACAATTATTAATATCTATTTATATAAAAATCAAACTAACAACAATTTTAAATAATTTCATTAAAATTTAAATAGCCCAATTGTAGGGTATAGTTATAGGGCGATCAACTTAAATTTGCTACTGCACACTCTTCAGTTTGGTGAGTTTAAAACAAAAAGAAGACAGTACCGAGTCGTAAGCCGTAAGCGATATGCCGATAATATGATTTTCAGTTAATAAATAACTGCCTAAAGAGGCGATAGCTTTATGGAGAGCTGATGGGTTGTTATGGTATAATATGGTATGGTATGGCTTGGTATAAGATGGGATGGGTCACTTACTGTAGTCAATCGGTTTATGCTTTGATTAACTGTTGTCAAGAGCTGGACCCCATGGCACGAGCTGCTGCCTCAACAGATGCTACTCTTGCTACTCCTGATTCTCCTGATTCTTCTGCTTCTCCTGCTGCCACTCTGCTGATGGCTTTGTTCGATTGCCGCTGCTGCAAATTACTTATGCATTATTATAACTTTGATTTTGGTTGCCGAACAGCATGAAGAAGTCAATAACAAGTCACAAAAAATAAACAAGTGAGTCGGAACGACTAAAATACACCCAGTAATCATTTACTTTTATTCACATAAATATGAAAAGAACAGAAATGTTAAATATTTTCTTAAAGAATTTTCTAAATTTATTATTATTAATATTAATTTATTTTTATTTATTTGCTAGGTAGATTAATTATGTGTTTAATTTTTTATTAACTTAAAAACAAATTTATGATAACATTAACAGTGTTGTACATTTATTTTATTTTATTCCTGACTTTTCTCCTTCAGCATCGCAGGGTGAGGAAATGAACCCTAAAGTTTGAACTGAAAAAATTCTATTTGTGGCAGATTGGCGACTCTAATACTATTACTACAAAAAATCATAACTTTTATTTTTAATCTTAAACATTTTTCAGATTTAAGTATACTAAATAAAATTTTATGTATTTGTCGTTGCTCATTTCAAGTTTTAGGTAAAGAAATTGTTATAATTATAGTTTCAAGTATTTTTTTTGAATTCAGTTATAATACCCAATTTTTGACAATGGGTACAGGGTATCAAAAAGCAGGGCGCACGTTCATTTATCTTGATGCGTCGCTGTTTTTGTTGTTGTTTTGTTGTTTTTTATTGTTGCTGTGGAATCCTCGGTGGCTGTTGCGATTTTTCAACTGCGGCGCGTTCTGCTGTCTTCATTGTGGCGTTATCTCAGTTGCTGTTCTTTCGTTTCGTTTCTTTACTTTATTTTTACTTACTTTTTTCGACTTTTTCGTTTGCTGTGGTTGCTGTTGTTGTTGTATTTTTGGACTGCATACGTCAGTGTCTGATAAGCGAACGCTGCAAGTTGCTACCATTTTTGCATGGACCGCTAAAATATTTCTCATGTAAAGGGCCCGACGCTGATTTAGCGCTGTTTTCAGATCGCAGGCAGGTTCCGTTGTGTAAAGAAAAGAGGAAAAAAGAGAAAAAAACGAGGAGAAGAAATCCCAACAGGGTAGATTTGCACAGCTGATAACATTACGTATACGCCAAGCTGTCTTCGTATTTACCTTTCAGGCGGCTTGTGAATTATTTTTTGACAACTCTCTGGTCATCGATTAAGCAGCTTAAGGCTTATCAGCTATCCGGCTGTCTGCCCAAAAAATAAATAAGGCAATCGGGTGATTGACCCCATTGAAGGGAAAACAGATTTATTAAACCCACAAGACTATTAAATATATATTGGGATATATTGGTATTACAATTTTCTAGATCACAGTAGGTCATTTCAAATAGCGTAAATAAAATTTATTCTGCAATAGAATAACAATTGCTGAGAACTAAAGAACACTAACAGCATTTAAGCTATTTCTTTTTCGTGCCAAACTGACAACATACCAAGTCTCTTTCTCGATTGTCAACTGTTTTTGTATCTATCTAGTTCTATCCGTCCACAACAGATCACTATCAATTAGCAGAAGCTGCTTCCAATTCAAATGCCAAGTCTTCTTCTCATATGCTCCCCCAGTGAGCGAGCCAGTTCAAAGCAAATCTAAATCGAAACGGCAAACAACGAGTCAACTATTTATTAATGCTAAAGGCTAAACTGGCTAACTGCATGGCGGGTCTTTGGCATTCGTCTATCACGGCTGCTGCTGCTGTTGTTGGGCATTTGCTTTTTATTTTATTTAATTGAAATGAATTCATTAAGCCTTTGATTTGCCTTGCAAATCAACGGAAATGCAGCTCTGACTTTACCTTTGACGTCTCAGCTTCAGTTGACTTGACTCGACTAGGCTCGGCCTCAACTAATGGAGTGCACATCAAAGAGCGGCCAGGTTTAACTCTTTTACTGGGCTTGAGTTTGAGTCGTTGCAATAATTTAAAGGCGAATTAAATATACGAAAATTAACTGCAGCAACTGTTGCTGTTGTGCTCCAATTCGGTGCAACTGTTGCACGTTTTGCATGTCAAGAAAATTGCTTCATTTGTGTCCGCTCGAATGTCAACCACGAACATGATAAACCGAGACCGAAAGCGGACATAATGAGTGACTTATAGGACTCTCCATTGTCAGGGAAAACTGTTGTATGTATGAGTATTTCAAGTGCTTGAAAAATCAACTGACATGAAACATGGCAAAAAACCACAAGAATTTTCAACAATTTTAATTATTTCCTGAGGCATAATAACCCTCATAATTTATATGACCAAATTGTTGATACCCTCTGTTGTATATTTTGTTAGACAAATTAAGCAAAAGTAAACGGAAGAGCATAAATAATATTTGATTAAAAACTATTAATTATATAAAATATAGTATGATTTATATTAAAAATTAATACATTTAATTCAGATGTTTTTATTAAATATATTTACAATTATTGTAAATTTTACAAGACAAATTAAATAAAAATTAACGTGAAGGCATACAAAATTAATGATTAAAACTATTAATAGAAAATAAAAAGAAAATATTTTATAATATAAATAAATCCATTTAATAATGATACACGCTTATCTATTTTAAATAAATTTACAATTGTTGATACCCTCTGTTGTACATTTTGCTAGACAAATTAAAGAAAAATTAATTTAAATACACAGTAAAAAATAAATACATACAAGCTATTTAAAATGGAAGAAATATTTACAAAAATAATATAATTTTATGCAGATTTACGTTTATCTATGTTAAAAATATTAAAAATGCCCAAATATTCTTGTAAATTCTCCAAGACAATTTAAATAACATTGGGCGTAAAAGCCTAAATAATAAGTGACTCAAAACTATAAATTAAAGAAAATATAAAATATTTTATATTAAAAATAAATACATTTAATATAGATTTACGTTTATCTATGTTAAATATATTTACAAAGCCCAAATATTAATTTTTTTCTTAAACATATTTTTTTTCTGAGTCAACAAACCCGAACTGTTGTTAGTAACTGATAGAACCCTTTCAAGCCAAGTGTTATAGGCACTTGAGCACACAAAGTTTTCAATTTTCTTGCAACAACAAAAGGGGTCAACTTATGGCTACGTGACTGTCCCCAAAAAATAGTAGAAAAAAATACAAAGTTTGAGACAAGTTTTGTTCTAGCGGCAAATTAAAATTGCTCAAAGTGCTGCCCACAATTTGCCCCCCTGTTCCGTCCCCCCTGTCTAGTTCTTAGAACATCATGAGCTAATGGCACGTGCTTATCGAGCATATCAACAGCAGCTCAAGCATTTTGTCACCATTCAGTGAATTTCCTTCTTGATGAGGGCTCGATAAAAGTTCTTCAAAAAAACAAAGTAAAATTTAATGCTGGAAAATTATAATAATAATAGTAATTGAATTTTATTGGAATTACTTGCAGTTGGTGTGAAATTGGTGTGAATTGAAATTTATGAGTTTTGTATGCGTTTTGTTTGCTATTTGCTATTTGTTGTTGGCTGTTTGCTGTTCGTGGCCATTGGGCTAAATGCTTGGCCAATAAATTCAAATTCTATGGCCGCATAGCAATTATGCAATTGTTTGTGCTGCAAATAAAATGAAGCCAAGTGTATCCGATGGATGCAAATACTTTTGGCAAGCAGGAAGCAAGGCAATGCCAACAAAAACTGAACTCAACCCAACCAAACCAAACCAAGGCACCAGCGTGTTCTGCCAGTCTAAAAACTCCAAATCGATATGCAAATACAACGAATGAGGCGTACACACAAATCGCAAAACGAGCTGAGCTCAGTTTGAGATGCCACGCCCCCCTTGGAATCAGAACTCCCCTCCCTCCTCTCTTTTTGCATAGCAGCCAAAGCCGTTTTGACCAAATTCGTCGCTGGATCTGTTTTTACCTGAAGACGGCTAACTGTGTGGCTATTACAACTCCTCTGAATCGAAAACCAAATCCAAACTAAACTGAAAGCTGATCTGAGTTGAGCTGAGCATTTGCTTTGGTGGTCCACTCTTGGCCATGGTTTCTTTTATTTCCTATTGCTATCAATTGTGCATGCAATTTATTTTTAAAGAAATAATTGCTCTGCCTCTGCTCTTGCAGCGATTATGCAAATATTAGTATTTGTTGTTGTCGTTTTCCTACTCCTGATAATAATACGACTACTACGAGTACCCGAAATGAATGGCAAGTGAAAGAGTCCGTTGGCACGTTTGCATATTAGCCAATTTGAATATGCCACACACAATGCAATTGAATGCCTTTACACAAATTTCACATAAATCAATGCTAGCTAAATATACACATAATAATAATTCCACCTTTTATATACACATACATATTTTTTGTTTTGAATTTCAAATCTCCAACAAGTTTCGTTGCTGTTGCATTTTTGGCAACTGCCTGAAAGTATGTGCTGAATAATTTAATAAAGAAATTGTCTGCAAGTAAACAGAAAATGCATTTCAAAAACAGTTTAAAATATGATTTCAAATTGAAAGTAGTATGTGATGGTTAGGTCTTAATTAAAGTTATCGATCTTAGAAATATTTAATTGTGACATTTTTATCTACATATTTATTTATATAACGTCGACTAAAATCAGTCGACGGAGAGAAAAATAATTAATTACACTTTAGATACAATTATAAAATAAAATGTAAAAATTAAAATGAAATTTTATTCATAACTGGAAAAATTAAAAAATAAAGTTTAAGTTTTAATTGGTTTAATACAATTATAAAATTAAATGTTAAATAGTAAATAAATAATAATACATTTATACATATATTATAATACATTCAAATTTATATCTAAAAAAATGTTAAAAAAAGTTTAGATTTTAATTGGTTTACTGCAGACTTTTTTAAACGAGCTAAAATATCAACACTTTATAGTTATTGCTGAATAAACTGAGAAGAATATAAATTAAGGTTGTATTTTTCTGTATAATTTAATATAACTTAGTATAATTTAATTTCATTTAAATTATAATAATTTCCTAATTCGATTTCTCATTGTAAACGGCTCTAATAAGAAAATTGGGAATTATTAGAGATGTTCCAGAAATGTAAATCAACCGGAAACCAACCAAATATATCCGGTTTTTTTTTGGCTTGTTTGCATTTCTGGAACACCCTTGTATATCTCCTGTTAAAAGGGTTTTTAAGTAACATTCAAATATAATGCTGCTTGAACAGTTCCTATTTGCAGCTTTAAAGTATTTACCAATTTCTTTTCACATCAAACAGCTTACATACATACAAACACACACACACCTCTTAAAACACGTCCTAACTTACACATTCTGAGGGCAGATAAAGCATGCTTCTTTTTTTTTGTTTATTACTTTTTTGTTCCTTTTTGGTTAATGAAAGTGGCAGTAAATGAAATTGGCATCACGTTATTATTCTTTTGGTTCTTTGTTGCGTACATATTTTTTGTTGGACAGACATGTGGGCCTCGCAAAAGTTTATCTTATAAAACAACAACAAGCACTTAAGTGTTATATGCCACCGTATTACAACTGGCCCAAACCGAACCAAACTGAACCGCACTCAGAACGACCCAAAATGCAACGTAGCATAAATGAAGAAAGCTGATAAGAAAAAGTAACAAAAAAAAAAGGCAAGTTAAAAAGGCGGCACGAAAAATTGCTGCCCGCATAAAAGGAAGAAGAGAACAACAGCAAAAATAATAATAATAAAATAAAACAGAAATTGAATGTTGCGATTCGTGTTGCGTGGCGGGACCAGGTGACAAGCAATTCCCCACAGGTGCTGGCCAAGTTAACGGTGTAACCAGCTTTTTGGCCAGCATACATAAATATATACATACATATGTACATCGTATTAGCAATTGCCCTTAGCGCTATAAAACAAGCGAAACATTTTGACATGGGTTAGTTTTGCAGGCCCACAAAAATGTGGGTAGGTGAAAATGAGGCGGGATGAGTTTTGGATGATGGCAGAAATCCCATCGGATTGTGGAGTGACCCTTTCTGCGCCTGGGTGTTGCACCCATGTCAATGCACTGACAACTGGCGTTAACCAAGCCAGAAAGAAAGTCAGACACAGTCACAAATCATAACGTATCATATCATATCAAGAGTATACATTTTAATGAGTTGCATTTCAGTGCAACAAACGTGCAACAACAACAGCAACAGCAACCACAACTTCCCTGCTTTACAAAATTGTATTTCCGTTCATTATTTTTAATATTTCGGGTCTTTCTTATCTGCGCGTCTTTGGGAACTTATCAAAGAAGCTTCACTGTCTGTCAGAGTGTTTATGATATGTTTGGCCAAATAATGAAAGTGCCAAGAGATATGAAAAGCTGCCTGTAGCTTCTACGTGACTGCCAATTAGCAGCTGCGGACATTGGCATGCAAATATTTATGATCCAAGTATGAGTACACAGAGAAAAAATCGGGGATTTCGAAATAAAATTATTTCAATGCGGTGAGCCGGTTAAATAAATTTTGTGTTATATTAAACAATATAGTAAAAGAATTGATTTTTCGAAAATATTTAATATAAATATAAAATAGGCACAGAAATAATTTCTTAACTTTAACAGTCATTTTATTTAAAAAGTTTTTTAACAAATGCTTTTTAAATTTTTAAAATATATTTATTAGTTCCAAAGATATGATATGATATGATATGATATGATATGATATAGTATGATATAATACTAACAAGTAAAAAATACTTGATTCAAACACGATTTTTTTCAGCAATTTTTTAATTTTCGTGGTTCTTTATATTTTTTTTAGTTAGATCAAATATTTTAGGAAGTTTTGACTTTTTAATTTTGTATCGTTGCCACATTATTCGCATATTGTCTTATTTTAAAAATAATAAATACATACTTAAAAATTTAAGAATTTTCAATTTGAATTTTAGAATGGTTATTTTTCTCAGTGTAGTCGTATTTATAAAGTTGAAGAGCGACTTCAAGTGGGTCCCTGACTTCCGTCACATAATAAATTCATAACAAATCATATATACGAGTACATGCTCTGTTAGCTATCTTAGTGTTGTTGTGTGTGTGTGTTTGTGTGTGTTTGTGTATGACATGCGACATTATAATGCCACATTATGTTGCAAGTGCGTGAAAGAACCGTACATCAGAACATTGCAGTCATAAATCAAAAATCCACAAACAAATGCAACGTTACGTTGTCTATGCGATGATGTTGCTGCGTGTGTGCAGCTTGTTTGTATCTATAGCAAGTACTATTCGCAAAATTATTACACTTGACATGATTGAATATACCGCTGAGTACAAGATTACACCCATACATACACGTACATACGTGTGTCCATGGATCACATAATAAATATAAGAGGTACCAGTCGCGACCGGTGTCCAATACGACTACGATATGTCCGTGTCCGTGTCCGTGCCCTCCAAATGTCCGCTCACCGCGAAGTTGTTGCTGAAGCTGGACATAGTTTTTTTTTTTTTTTTTTTGTGCTTGTCCCAGTGGGCAATTCCCGTTTCTCTGCTTGTATGTAATAAGTTGACATGCCGCATAAATGTAAGTGCCTGCAATGTTGTTTAGTGCTCACTACACTGTACGTAATTTTCTATAAAAATCAGAGAATTGCAATAGTGCAATAGCCGTGATAATCTTTTTGATCTCTATAGGTGAACTAAACAAATTGATTATTTTCATATTAATCCCTTACTTCGAACTGTCATAACTTTGTCAAATTTCAACCGATTTTAATAAACAAAATCATTTAATCATAATTTTTTGACCTCATAATGCATTTAAATTTTTTAAGTTCTGAAAATTTAAAAACTTTCCATTAAAAGCTATATTTTCCATACCATACCCATTTATATATTTTTCAAAACTTCGAAGTCACATAACTTTGTCAAATATCAACCGATTTTAATAAAAAGTGTCATTTTAATCATTTTTTGAACTCATAATTGATTCTGCATTTAAAAATATATTAATTTAGAAGTCTTAAAAATTTTAAATCAAATATATTTTTCAAAAATTCGAGGTTTCATAACTTTGTCAAATATCAACCGATTTTAATGAGCAGTGTCATTTTAATCAGTGTTTGACCTCATAATTGATTATGAATTTGAATATTATTCATTTAATTTAAAAATATATAATTTTTTTTCGAAATTCTTTGAATGTATTTAAAATTACTTTAAGTAAAAACTCCGTGTGTACTATTTTAATTTTTAAGTAAAGCTTCGATTAAGATTTTTAGCCTGTCGTTAATTTAATCGACTGTGAATTTAAATATTTTTTTTTAAATACTACATACATAGTTGTACAATTTTGAATTCGTTGTCAATATGTATTTCTAAATTTTCAGCTCACTACCAGACACACAACACATCACTACACATCAACACACCCCAAAATTCCACCAAATTTCTCAACATTTTGCAATATTTGGGTTAGTTTGAAAGAGAATAGAAACAGTATTTGAAATTCACTTACTAATATTTTTATTTCTAGCCGTTATCATGTGTCTGGAGACCATCTCAACTAATAACAAGACGCTGGATCTGATCAGACAAGGTTACAAAGTACTTGCCGAGTACAATATGATCGAGAAGATGCAGTTGAAGGGCATCTATGCCGTTCCCAGCTATTCCAGCGCCTTGCTTTGGTTCGGTGTGATCTTCATACACGGCGGTTTATATGCGGACGGAGTGTTTCGCTTTTCCATATTGCTGCCGGATAATTTTCCCGATGCAGTCAGCATGCCCACCGTCATCTTTCAGAAGGACATCTTCCATCCGCACATCTGTCCATTGTCCCACAGTCTCGATCTGTCACCCCTCTTTGAATTTTGGAACAAGGATGAGCATCACATTTGGCATATACTTAAGTACATTCAGCTGGTATTTGCCGATCCTGAGGGCAGTGTCTGCATGGGATTATCGCCAAGCGGAGAACCAATTCCTCTAGAAGATGTTAACAATGTGGACGCAATGCGTCTTCTGTCCCACAATCGTTTAGATTATTCGCTCCGTGCAAAGGAAAGTATAGCATGGAGTTTAAGTCATTTGTTCGATAAGCCACCCATTAAGGATCCCCACTATATTGTCTTTGAGCGATATCAGCCCAATGTGCATCAGTCAGCAATGCAGCGTCTCAAAAGCAATAGTTGGTATTCCTTATCGACCCAATCCTCTCCAGCTTCAGTTTGTGTTGCACGCATTGAATCCGAGCAACAATTACGGCAGGAGGCGTCGGCTCAACGGGCAAATTTAGTTGACAGCAGCCTGAATTAGCGAAGTAATCTCTCGACTAGTCATTTTTAGGTATTTTTAAAGTAAGGAAAATATTGTAATACAATTAGAATTCTCTAGTCAAGACAATTCCGCATATATACACATATAAAAATTAGTTAAATGTGTGATTGTAGTGTAAATTGTAACTATTGTAACACTATTATATTTTTGACATTAATAAACCGTGAACTGACAATGAGAAAATTAATTAAAATCAGGGATTAAAACCTTAACCGAAACCGTAACCTTTAACCGATGAAAACCGATTGAAATTTGTAAGCGTCACTGAAACCGTAATCGAAAAAATGTTTTTCAACTGTACCGAAACCCATAAACCGAAACTCTTTAAGCCGAAATAACCGTTTAGTAACCGATTCATTTATAAGGGTTAATTTCGGTTCTGGCCGTCGCAGCTACTGAGCAACTTTTATAACTTTGAACTGCCATAACTTTGTCAAAAATCCATCAATTTCCATACGCAATGTAAACTTGAATATACTTTTACTTCTAAATTCGTTCTGCATTTAAATTTTGTTCGATTTAAAAATTCAAAAATTTCGAATTTTTTAGAAATTTTACAGTGTTACCCCTTATCGTTTTTCGAAAAAATTCGAAATTTTCAAAACTTTCAAATCAAACAAAATTTAAATGCAAAACGAATTTAGAAGTAAAATCATGTACAAATTTACAAAGCGCATGGAAATTGATTGACTTTTGACAAAGTTATGGTAATTCAAAGTTATTAAAAATCAGTAAAATTAAAATAATCGAAATTTTCAAACCAAGTTAACCAAATTTATATGAGGTCAAATTATAATAAAATCGAAATTACTCTAGACGATTCCAGCAACCAGATAACATTATTTTCCAGGCTAATAAAAGCATTAAGTCTTTTTTTCATGTAAAACAATGAATAACGATTCAGATTTTGGTCAACCGAAAACCTTAATTTTTTTCTTTTGAACCGAAACCATACCGGTATTCTTAAACCGAAACTTACAAAAAACCGATAACCGCTACGAAACCGATACTCTAAGATTTTGCATAAGCGATAACCGAAAACCTTAATTCGAGCATAACCGAAACCGTAACTGATTAAAATGTATATAAAAATTAATGCTGCATCAGATATATGTGTAAATAATTAAAAACTGTATATAGCGACTAATTAGAGGACAATATAAACTGTGCAATTAGCTAATCAATAGCCACTTAGTTTAATGCAATAATTCGGTTTGATATGCATAAATGCCAGTTCATTTTGCCATATATTTTAGCAATTTCGATAGCCAATTTATGCTATAAATATAATGTAATTAGTAACATTGCCATGAACACGTTTTCAACAGCTGGCCCAGAGTCAATACATAATTAGAATAGTTGGTAAATGTGTAGAACAGTTTGCATTTATGTTTTAGAGAATTAACAAATTTATAAATGCAACAATTGATAAACAACTAATAATTGTAAAGCAATTAAGTGCAAATGTGACTTAATTGTGATTATTAAATTCGCAACAATCCTACTTTCTCTCAGTGTATGTTGCAACCCACTTTTTTCACTCTACACAACACTACACAGCCTTGGTTCAAAGCCCATTAATGATGTTAATAATGTCATCTTTCACGTGCAATAATCAAAATAACAATAATTATGGGGACCCTGTGCAAGAAGCGTCACTCTCAGTCACGTTACAGATGGTCGCAGTTGTTGCAAGTGGCATCTGACTGCTTGCAACTTGCAACTTGCAACTTGCATGCCAAAGTGGCATTCCAAAATATTAAAAGCCTTGCCTTCTTTCATGCTCTGGGCGAAGCTGTCGTCGCTTGCCGCAAAATATACAAAAGTGACAATTTGATTTATCACTGCACTTTGCCGAGCAACGAGTTTGGAGTCTCTGGGTTATAGTACATATGGTACATATATATACAATGGGGAATATGGGATCTGGGATCTGGGACTGCACTGTTGACTCGTTAGGCAGCTCGTTGCGTCCCAAAATCGTTCATGAAATTATGAATGTGAGTGCAATGTGCCATATTTTGGGCCATTTATGACTGGGCTTTTAGTTATCATGGGCTGTTGGCCTGTTGCTGGGTGTCCAAGTGGGTGACAATGTCACCATTGTGAACTAATTGCACCACACAATATGAGAGAGCCTCTTTCCTGGAACGCCAAATAGTCGACTATGGGAAATAGACGCCGGGCGATTTTTGGTGGTCATATGTACATACATGAAATGTTCTCTACTCAATTCTAATAAGCATATTTAATTATCCAAACATAGAAAACCTTTTCTTAAATAGATAAAAAGTTGACAGTGATAAAATCAATTAATTTTTCAAAATTATGCAGAATAAAATTAGAGACCAACCAATGATAAAAATGACATTCCGAAATAATCGGCTAAGTTTTGTCAAAGCTATGAGAGTTTGAATATTTTGAAAAAATGTTAGTATGGAAAAATCGATATTTATCGATAATTATTGCATTTTTCAAATACATATCTAAAATTTTGATGCAGAATCAAATTTGAGGTCAAGCACTGATAAAATTTACATTCCGCAAGTAAATAGGTTAAGTTATTTAGAAAATTTGCCAAGGGGAAAAATTTGAAAAGATTGATAGTGTTTGATAAAAATTAAATGAATTAAATTTTGATGCAAATTCAAATTAAAGTCCAAAAAATAATATAAAATACAAGGTATATTACGATTATAAAATAATATGAACCAATTAACATATAATTTTCCTCTTCCTAAACATTAACAATTTCAAAAACTCTCTGTTGATATCTACTAGATCATCTAGAATTCAGTCACATCCGGTCAGGGCGCGTCTAGCTTCATCTTCATTTAAGAGGGCGTTACGCCAAAATTAAGACATATCGTATAAAGGGCGTTAAAGAAATCCAACAAAAGCAACAATAACATCGAAAACAACATTAACAATTAAGTTGTAATAAATTTGAACACTGCGTGGGTTGAACTTGCTCTCCGGATGGATCGTCGAGGCATACGAGTTTATATGATTTCAGCGTCAATTAAAACGCTATAAAAATTGCTTCAAGCTGCGCCGACGACGAAACACGTGACAAAGTATAAAGGCCATTGTTATTGTCTCTCAGTCTCTGTCTTTTTTTTTATTCTTTTATTGATTTTGTAGTCTGTCTCATCAGTCCCTGGTGAAATCGGCATTCCCCTCCTGCTGCTGCAGTTATCAACGGACATCAAAACAATTGCCACCATCGACGAGGACGAGGTAAAAGGTGTGGGAGAGAAAAGGAGTTGGCATTGGCGGTTTCGTTAGCCACGTTCGTTTGTCTGACAAGTTGGCTAAAAAAAACTAAAAGCAAACCAAGTTCAATTGCAGGTAATACGAGAGCAGGGAAGTAGAGGCAGCTTTAGTTTCGGCATTTCGATTTCCTTGGAAAACCGCTAGAGACTTTTGCAAGCGACCCGAACTGAACTGACTGCTTAGCATTTGCCTGCGAAGAGAAGGAGAATGAGAATGAGAGAGGAGAGAATGACGGAGACACAGATTGGTATTTATATGCAAGTTCATGGCATGGTCGAAGCGCGCACACACATCATCATCGATTATAATCGAAATGGGATTGTAAATCAAATCGCATTGAATGGTAGTGACTTTAAAATGGGCTTCATTATCGCCGATGCCGATGCCGATGTTGGTGCTCCCAGTCAACTGTTGTCCTGGCAGCAGCAGCAGCAACAGCGTCGTCGTCATCGTCGTCGGCAGTCGCAGTTGCCATTGTCGGTGGCGACTGCTGCCGCCGTCGTCGTCGAAGTGACATTCAATGCCATAATTTATGAGTTTATCTTTTTCGCGCCGCCAAATCGTACGCTAAATGCTGTCTGGCCAGACCAGACCAGACCAGGCCAAAGCAGGACAGAACAGACAAGGAGACCCAACCAGATCAGAGCATACACTGATAAAAATAAGGTTCTTGATTTTTAAACAAGATCAAATATTAATTTATAGAACAAACAGTTTTAAATACTCAGGACAACAAAGAAAACTAAGGCAGCTTTTAAATTTATAATATTTTAATTCTTGTTTTATTTTAATAAATATAATTTTTTTTAAATATTCCATTAATATTCCAATCCCTGCAACAAATGTTGGATCAACTATTACATTTTTGAATACCCCCAGCTTAAACTGAATCTTAATTTTTTTATTCTTTCAGTTACGAATTTAAATTTAGTATAATATTATTTAATTTTTAAATTCACATTTTTATTTTATAATTTTATTTCAAATTTAATTAATTAATATATTTTTTCTCTGTCGTTAAATAAATATATATATAAAATAAATAAATTAATATGTTTTTGCTTTGCAATTAAATTCGAGCCCGCGCTAGATTTCAAACTGAAGCGGGACTACAATTAGTTACATATGTAAATATAACATATTCATTTTTTCCTAACAATTTAAGATTTTTCTCTTATATTACATTTTTTAGATTAATATTCTTAGTATTAATAATTTGGTTTTCAAATTGTCTTATTTTAAGAACAAAAATATATGAGAGATGAATGTTTTTGATTTTAGAAGTTAGTCGTTTTTTCCAGTGTACATCTGCCCGTTCATTCGTTCATTCGTTTGCTAGTTCTTTCATTCTTTTGAATGCTGCCTTCGGTTTCGCATATGCAAACCAAACAAACGGCAAACAAACCAAACGTGCGCATATTTTATGGCGCTGCGAATCCCATTTGTGTTGGTATTGGTATTGGTAATGGTATTGGTAATAGTATTGGTAATGGTATTGATATTGCTATTGCAATTCCTTCTCCTATTCCTATTCCTAATCCTAGAGTTGGAGCTGTTGTTGAAGCTATTCGATTTCGTTGTCGTTGTCCTCGTCGTGGTCGATCGTTTAATGTCGGGCAATTAAAATTGGACTTCTCTAGTGTTTGGTATGTGTTGCCTTTTATGAGTTATGGGGTCTCGTTGACAGGCCCCAACCCTTTTATGTTGCAGGGAAGAGGGGCAAGTTAAAAGTGCCGCAGCTGCAGTCAGTTTGTTGTCATTGAAATTGCTTGCAATGTGTGTGAAATGCAATGTGTTAAAAAATATTGAAATTCAAGGGCATGGAAAATGACTCACATAAGAAAGTATTAAGAGGATTTGGCAGAATCTTGAAAAGTATAGAGTATGTATTTTATTAAACATCTTAAATCATATTTTTTATTTTCATACATTTTTTATTATTATTCTTTATATATATATCTATTATTCTAACTTTGTCTGAATCAAGTCTAAGCCTCTTTATTAATATTTATTTATTTTGTGTCCAAGTCATGGTTAATTTTGATTCGATATTAATTTGTAAATCTCCAATTTATTTAAATTTTATATCCCTTAATTTTACTAAATATTATATATTTTAAACGTTTCTTAATTTATAAAATTTTTGTTTTGGTATGCTTAGTTAATTAATTTCAATTAACCCTTGATTATCCACTTTAATCCCTACGATCTTAGCATAAATTCTCACACCATATATCATATATAGTAACTATTTTTACTACTTACATATATATCCTGCATTCTTAAATGTGTTATTTAGAATTTATATTCACTCATTTGGTTTTCTTGAAGAAATGTAATAGATTTTACAATTTCCTTATCAACTCAATGGCATTTCGCATTTCTTATTAATTTTCTAAGCACGAAATTTAATTCAATTATCCAACACTTTATTGTTTGGGCTTATACTTAAGTTGCATGCCAATGTTTGTTGCCCTGTTTTAAAGTTTTGCTCACACATTTGCCTCGAACGGCAGCTTGCAACATTCCTCACGTATCCAACAAAGTTGCCGACCAGTTCTTGAGATTGTCTTATTTTTTTTTTTTTTTGATATTCGTACTCGTAGTATCATCAACTCAACTCAACTCAACTTAACTCAACTCTTGCAAGTTGCTCACTTCTTTTCAATTTCAACGCACTTGGCCATGTAATCACAGCGCCTAATTCTAAACCGTTTTTCATGGCCGAAATGCGAACCGGTTGGTCAACTTTAACTAATACATCATTATGCTGGCATGTTGCTGTTGCAAGTAGTTGTTGTTGCCTGTTGCCTGTTGCTGTTGCCTGTTGCTGTTGCCTGTTGCTCGTAATAATCAATTACGCGTCAGGCACGATCTTGACGCGATCCTCGCATGCCATGCCACTCCGATTCGCATCATGAGCTACGATTTTGTTCATTCTATATCCAATCTGTATAGCTACATACATATTTTCCTTTCAGTTCGGTTCCAGAACTCATGCGCCAATAATAAATTACAAAACAAAACTCAAAGAACAGGTTCAATTACATTTAACAAGAGCTGCAAACAGCTGATTTGTAGTTGCATTCAAAGGGGTTGCAGAGTAGAGAAGTGAAGAAAAGAGGAGTGCAGAAAAGAGAAGCGGAATGGAGAGGAGCGGAGTGGAGGCATTGAAATGGAGCCCAATGGCAAATTAAATAGATTTACGCTGGTAAAGTGTTGCTGATTGGGATAATCAACGCGTTTGCCGAGTTGTTGCTGATGTTGCTGTTGTTGCTGCTGCTGTCAAGGCATTATTACCGCCGCTTGTTGCTGCTGCTGCTCTTGTTGTTGTTGTAGTTGCTGTTGCTGTTGTTCTACAACTAGCTCACATTGTGGCTGGTCCAGGCTGTTGAGTTGTGGCCGTCGTTAATCCCAAATTCGCATTGAAATTTGCATGGTCGTTGACGTCCGTCGGCAACAGCAACAGCAACGGCAGCAGCAGCAACAACCAGACCTACAACAACTGCAACACAGGTTGACACACTTACTCAATATGTTGTTGTTGCTGCTGTTGTTGTTGTTGTATTTCCGGTGGTGTTGAGCTACGCGTCCGGTTTTAATAAAATTTCTGATGCTGCTCAAGTGTTGCTGTTGCAACAACAGCAACATCAGCAGCGACATGTTGCAGCGCTTATGTTAAACTTCCTACGCGTAATTGTTGTTGCTGCTGCTAATATTGTTGCTGTTGTAGTTGTTCTTGTTGTTGTTGTTGTTGCTGCTTGCCATGTTAGCATGTTGATATCACCCGCAGCGTAAATCTTGTGGATTAATCCAATTTAACACTTTATGCTGCACTGCGCTTTGACCATGTTGCAGGCGGCAACCGGTAATATGGCCGTAATGCTTGGTCAATGCTGCTACACTGCAAAAAATGTTAATGCCTTTAAATTAAGAATTTATTTTTAATGAATTTTAGTTTATTAATTATTTATATTAAAAGTTTCAATTGTGAATTTTGTAATTAATGCTAATGATAACTTTGAACTGCCATAACTTTGTCAAAACTCAATCAATTTCCAAGCGCAATGTACATTTGAGCATGATTTTACATTTATATTCGTTCTGCATTTAAATTTTGTTCAATTTGAAAAATTCGATAATCTTGAAATTTTTAGAAAATTTACAGTGTTACCCCTTATAATTTTTCTAAAAATTTCAAAATTTTCGAATTTTGAAAATTAACAAAATTTAAATGCAGAACGAATTTAAAGTTAAAATTATGCCCAAAATTACATTGCGCATGAAAATTGATTGAGTTTTGACAAAGTTATGGCAGTTCGAAGTTATTAAGAATCAGTAAAATCAAAATAATCGAAATTTTCAAACCAAATGAACCAAATTTAAAATAGTTTCAAATTATGATAAAATCGACATTACGCAGGACCATTCCAGTAACCAGATAACATTATTTTCCAGGCTAATAAGAGCATTCAGTATTTTTCCATGTAAAACAATAAATAACGCTTTTTATTTTGGTCAACCGAAAACCTTAATTTTTATTGTTTTTATGAACCGAAACCATGCCGGTATTTTTAAACCGAAACTTATTAAAAACCGATAACCATTACGAAACCGATACTCCAAGATTTTGCATAACCGATAATCGAAAACCTTTATTCGAGCATAAACGAAACGGTAACTGAAAACGATATTCATTTCGGTTTTAGTCCCTGATTAATACTAATAATTTTTTAAAAAGAAGTCAGAATTTGATGTTAAAATTTGTGTAAGATATGCATACATAAATTGAAATTTAAAACTGAAAGGAGAACAAACAAATTAATTGTTATACAAAGTGCAAAAAGTGATGACTAAAATTATAATTTAATTACTGAGAGTTTAGCTCTTGTGATATAATTGATATAAAATATACATGCATAAATTTAAATTTATAACTGAATGACGAAAATAGACATTAAGTGTAATAAGAAGAGAATATTTGAATTATAATTATCTATTAATCAAATATAAACAGTAGATCTTAACTGTTGGTATTTAATTTCCAATCATTACTATTGTTTTTATTTCATTTCTATAATGTAAATGTTTAATATATATTTTTAATTAAATAATACCAATCAATCATTTGCATTTCTCGGTTGTCCATTGCTTTCTTAGTATATATTTGTTAGAAATTCAATAATACATATTACGTATACGCCGCATATTCCCACAACGCTCATCTGATATTCATTTCAGCATTTCACTCAGTGTCTGTCGCTTTTGGCCCTTAGCACATTTTGCTCAGTGCATTGGGGATGGCGACCTTTACAGTCACAGTCACTTTGCGACTCTGTTAGTTGGCTACCTTTGCCCAGTTCAAATCCCGGAAAGCGCCTCCTCCTTCTCCTCCTCCCCCAACTTCTCCTCTGTCTGTTTAAGCCAGCCCACTTAGCTACCATTCAGTGCCAAGTTTTTCCGCAAACTTTTATTCTTTCTGTTTTGTTTGAAGTGTGCACAAAATTTAATACGCTTGTGGTCACATGTGTTGCACGCTTTTTTACATATTTTTAAAAATAGCAAAGACAGCAACAGACCATTTTGTGTCACTCCCCACCTGCTGGTGGTCTAACTCCCTCTCTCTCTCTCTCTCTCTTTCTCTGTCTTTGTTGCGCTTTTCTCCTATGTCGTTGGGTTCCGGCAAAAGCGCGAATTTAATTAAAATATGCAAATCGCTTTGTGGCATTTTGATCAAGTGTTGAGTTCGTTTTGCGTTCAGTCGCAAGTTCATGAGGTCTCTCGCTCCCTTTCTCTAGGTTAAGCCACAGAGAACTCCACTAGCTTGTTGCTGGATTTAATTTATAATGGAATACCCTGTGTGGAGTGAGTAATATTGGGATTACAATAGAGTTGACCCTTAAAAGGGACGTAGAATGGCATTCAGCTTATTTGACCCTCTACTCTTAAATATTTTAAATAAATTTATCTTTTAATTGGAAGCACATATAAATAAAATTAAAACGCAATTTAATAAATTAGTGCTTAAACTTAAGCAAAGTATTTTTTTAATATTATTTTTATAGATATATTATATCTGAATTAAGCCATAAAAACATAACAAATTTATAAGCTCTCTTTTTAATATAATTTTAATTTGCATTATTAATACAGGGTATCCCAGTGTCGTTTCCATATTAAAATACCAAGTCGTATTTTATTCAGTTTTGTCTTTTTGGCAACTTCAACTTTTGGCGATAAAAGCGAGCGATAAAAATGTAACCAGTTGAATTTTTCTTTTCGTTCTACATAGTATTGAGCTTGAGGTTCTTGTGCTCGCAAAGCGAGTAAAAAAAAAGATAGACAGACCGACAGACAGACAGATGAACAGACAGAACGAAAGCCAAAACTCATTCATACCCTTCATGAGGTGTGATTTTTATTTGGCTCGAAACGCCGTGCAAATTAAATTTATTGCACATTTTATTTCCTTTGATGTTCGTTTGTTAACAAAATTGTTGGGGATTAAGGTAACGGGCGCGGATTAGCCATGGCATTAACCAACAGCCAACATCGTGATATGGCGTAACTCTTGCACTTCATCACTTCCCTCGACATGGAATTCAAGTTGCACTTCTTCGTCTTCGTCTTCGTCTTCAACTTCATCTTCATTTTCATTATTTTCGACTTTGTTTGTGCCTGCTCCATTCAGTTCTGGCTCTGTTTCAATGTTTCATTTGCATTTTTATGGCAAATGTCTGGAGTGAGTGCAACATAGTCTATCCCAAAATGCGATTAAGTCATTCGCTTGTCTACCCATTTCTATTCTTCTGTCTTTTGTGGGTGCTCGTTGGAGCTCATTGACATTACTGTTGCCTTGTACACTTTTAATTCGGTCTAATTAAGCTGAGAATGAGAAATGCTAGCGAGAAATAAAACTAAAAATTACCCAAAATGACAAGCAATTAAATTAAGCATTTAAGAAGATATATATTTAAATTTGCATTTTCTTTGACAAAGTGTGACAATGTATTAGTTTGACTTAACTTTTAATATTGTGAGTTAGTTTTATTTGTAAATAGAAGAAACTGAATTTTCTTTGCACTTTATATATTCAGTTTTAGTCAGCTATCAAATGTCCTATGTGTTATGCAATCCTCTCTTTGTGCTACTTGCAAAACATTCTTGCATACTTGAAAATCTTGCTTGTTCGACTCTCATATTATCCTGTTTATCCAACACATTCAGCTCTCAGTTTCTGAGCCGTTGCAATCCACTTCATCATACTCAAAGACGCCAACACCTGTGCAACTTGGACTTGGCCAACAACAAGTACTTACTACTCTGTGACAATGTGAGCCAAATTCAAGGAGGAAAAATTGTGCCAAAGTGCAAACCAGCACCTGTTGCCTGCCTAACAGAAAATAGAACCAAATGGCTGCAAATTTTCTTTTAGAGCGTCAGGTAATGTTTGAATTTTCATTTTCCTTTTTTTTTCCTCCCTTTTTCTATCTGTTTTTATACATATTTGCACTCGGTAAATGGTACCAGGATATTTTGCATTGGTAATTTGGCGTCATTCTCAGATAGTTGCCACTACGTGTTCTTCTATTCTTACAGTACTCGTCGCACTATATCTTGGGCTGTAGATGGGGTAAACTTAGGGCGGTCTACAATAGTTGACCTAGTTTGTGTGTGCTGTGTGCGCTGAGTTGATATTGAGCAACAAAGCTGCGGTACAAACAACACACACAAAACTTGCCATACAAACAGAGAACGAAATATCCGTGCAACTTAAGCCATGGCCTGTCCGCAACACGTTTACACAGGACACAACACATGGACACACACAGGACATGCAGGGGCGTAGCCAGGATACAAAATAGGGGGGCAGACAATTTTTTATATTTGTATCAGTGATTAAAACCTTAACCGAAACCGTAACCTTTAATCGGTGAAAATTGAGGGGAATTTGTAACCGTTACTGAAACCGTAACCGAAAATAATTGTTTTGCCCGAAACTCTTAAGCCAAATAATAAACAAATATTGCAATATACATTTGTGGTTTTCTTATGATATTACATATGTATAATAACTTTGAACTGCCATAACTTTGTCAAAAGTCAATCAGATTTCATGCGCAATGTAAATTTGGGCATGATTTTTTCTCTAAATTCGTTCTGCATTTAAATTTTTTCCATTTTGAAAATTCCAAAATTTTCGAAAATTTTGAAAAATGATAAGGGGTAACACTGTAAATTTTCAAAAAAATTTGAAATTTTCAAAGTTTTAAAAATGAACAAAATTTAAATGCAGATCCAATTTAGAGGTAAAATCATGATCAAATTTACATTGCGCTTGGAAATTGATTGAGTTTTGACAAAGTTATGACAGCTCGAAGTTATTAAAAATCAGTAAAATCTTTAAAACTAAGGGGAAACCCTTGAAATAATATAAGTACTTTCTAATTTTCTATGCATTTCCTTTATTTTGCAGGATCTGGGGCAGTTGCCCCTTCCCTGTCCATAGCTGCGTACGCCCTTGAGGATATGATGCCGTCAGCAAGCGTTCCCGCATATCCTTGAGAGCATCAAACTCGACTCGACTTAGCAACGACATCGACATCAACATCAACATCAACATCGACATCGACATCCACATTGCTGTAAAGCCTTCAAGCTACTGTCAGCTACCAATGGTTGACTGAATTCTACCACCACAACTGTGACTACAACTCCTCCTTCGATTTTTTATTGTGCCACCACTGTCCTTTTCCCTTTGCCCCACACACATAGTTTTCATTTCCAGACAAATGCGTCGAATGTTGCTAAAGCTTCTAATCAATTTTTGAAATGGTAAATTTTGCGCAATACAACTTTTCTTTTTTGTACAAATTTCTGTTTTTATTTCAAAGTTGTCAAGCTTGTTGCGGTTGAAATACCCTTTGTAAATTCAATAACTGAAAATGGGTTTGATGACAAGTAGTAGAAGAAGAGTAGAACAATTCTTTTTAATAAAAAAAAGATTCTTGATTGAAAGATCAATTATTTTTGTATTTAGATTATTTCAAAAAAATAAAGACGGTCTTTTTGTAAGCTAATGCATAGGAGAAACGACAAATAACAATCGCATCTATCAATTTTAAGCTCTCTTACTTTGCAGTCATATAATTTTGTTTAGTATACGTAAATCCTAAAAAATAAATCCTAAATAACAATAAAAGTTATGTTTGCTTTAATACGATACTGGATAAATATATCCTGATAGACTTTCTGTATCTAGAGCACTCTTTTCATTTCTATGCCTTTTCTTTTTACAATTATTTTTCCTTTTTTTCCGTGCTCTATTTTAAAATTCCTGCACTTATAGACTTTTGCTGGGCCAAACCAAAATTGCCGTCTTTCTTTCTTGTCAGTTGTCGTGTACAAAACGTTTAACATGCCTACTTTTATTTACCTGCCCGTTGCAGTTCAGTTCGATTGAGTTTGGTTTGATTCGGATCACCTCTGTGCCTCGTTCCTCGCCTCGGGGTACGGACAAAACGCACTTTGTAAAATCGAAAATCCTTTTAATTGAACGCAACTCAGTTTCAGTTCAACTTTACTTTCATTTCGGCCTCGTTGTCGTACGTATTGAGTACGAGTTTGTGAGTTGAGTGGGCGAACGCATGTTTAAATATTTGTCCACATTTTTACTTCAATTTAAATTCCCTGTTTGTGATATTTACGAGTATTCCGAAATGGGAATGAGTAACTAAGCTGCTGAGTGGATGACGTAAGTGATGTGGATGTGAATGTGGATGTGGATGTGGTGCACCCCAAAACCCAAAGCCTTGCAATTGTCAGTTTAGCTAAGGGCCCAATTTTTGGGCCCGATTGAGTGAGTGTCACGAATCTGTGGCTTGGGTTGGGCCATTTTGGCAACCGCACGATATGTGCCCCTCTCTATGCAATTCTCAACAGATGCAGCGATAGTGGAACTTTAATTTGTGTCTAATTTAAATTTTATTCAACTAACCAAGCTATTTTAATTGCATATATTTAATAGATTAAGTCTCTAAGTAATAGTAATAATTGCCAATAAATCAATCAAATAAAATAAAAAAATTATATTGAATATATTAAAAAGTATTTCAGGATTTAATATATACAAATCTTCAAAAACTACCTCACTACTCTATGCAATTTTCAACAGATGCTGCGATAATGGAACTTTAATTTGTGTCTAATTTACATTTTATTCAACTAACCAAGCTATTTTAATTGCTTATATTTAATAGATTAAGTAACTAAGTAATAATAATAATTGCCAATAAGTCCATCAAATAAAATAAAATAAAAATAATTATATTGAAAATACTAAAAAGTATTTCAGGATTTAATATATACAAATCTTCAAAAACTACCTCACTACTCTATGCAATTCTCAACAGATGCTGCGATAATGGAACTTTAATTTGTATTTCAGTCACACAAATTTAAATTTTATTTAACTAATCAAAACCATTTTAATTGTATATACTTAATAGATTGAGGAACTGAATAATAATAATAATACTTGCCAATAATTATGTTAATGCTTATAATTGAAAACAAATAAACTAAAATTGTCATATTAAAAAAATTAAATAGTATTTCTGTATTTTATGTAAACAAACCTTTTAAAACTCTTCCCAATTCTTTTCTTTGAAATCAATTTACTCGTTTCTTTGTGAGTAAAGTTATTTGTCAGAACAAAATTTCTAAAATTCTCAACCAAATTTTAACAAATATTTAAAGTATTTAATTTGAAAATAAAAATGTTTATTCAAAATCAAAAAATACTTGTGCAAATATTATAAATTACGAACAGCAGCAATTTTATAATGAATAATTCAGCATTGTGGCCTGGTCTTGAATGTTGATTGCATGTGGCTGCATTTCAAATGTCAGAAAAACCCAAACTGAACTGTGGGCAAGGTCGGGTTAAAAATCAATTTAAGTTTTAGGCGAAATCAAAAACGCAAAAACCACAACAAAATATTGCCAAAGCAAAAAGCAGAGGCAAAATTACAGCATAGCACAGCATGCCAAGGTATTTGTTAAAAGTAATACAAAATTTCTGATTTAATTTTCCGGCAGTGATAACAGAGTTGACCTAGTTAGGAATAGAAACCGCTGCTGAGCAGTAAAAGGCGCAGCGGGCGGCCTGAAATCAATTAAACCATAAAGTAGGCCCAGATATCAAGCAACAAACAAACAAACCAACAAACAAACACTAAATGGCATATATACGAGTTGTAGAGAAGTATATTGGCCAGATTTGTTGATAAACCACAACAGTGTAATTAATTAAGGTAAAATTTATCAATTCACATCAAGATTTATGAACTGCGGCTGCGACTGAAGCTCAGCTGAGATACTTTTTGTTAATTACAGCAAAATGTTGTCAAGAGAGAAAGACAGACAGACAGACAGAGAGACAGACAGACAGAGAGACAGAGAGACAGACTGACTGACAGTAAGAGTCCAGCTGGATGATAGTTTGATGGAATTGAGGTAAAATCAATTTGCAGTTACATAAACATGCATCAATGTCGTCGACGTCTCTGACAGTCATGGAATGCACTCGGCACAATGTTGAATGTTCTATGTTCAATGCTCATTTCTGGTAAGATAAGAACGCTGTAGATTTTCGCCTCAGATTTTCCAACAAGCAGCTACAAGCGCCAATTAGAACTCTAGTCCCCAAAAGCTAAGGCACAAAAATATTTCACTCATTTTCGTTTGCTCAACTGGTTTTCAGGCTACACAAAACCCAATACCCTGTACCCTTCTCAGTTCTCAATTCTCTGATTACAGCCAGCGACATTTAGAATCAGACTTGAGACTAAGACTGGGATTTCGACTGGAGAGGACGGACACGACAGTCAGGCTGTGTTTTGTTGGGTCTAAAAACGCTGTTGTACTACAAGATCATAGATAATAATATTAAATTGGTTAAATGCCGTCTTGGATTACCCAAACAAGCTGTCTCCAATTCAACAATATTTAACGACCACCCTGAGCTGCATTTTTCTTCTCTCTCTCTCTCTAGAAATCTTATCTTACATATTGATATTATATTTTTGTATTCTTTTTTTTTTGTTGTTAGTAATTAATACGAAAAGTTCAAGTTTGCCGAACGTTTACAATTTCCAGCGATTAAATAATTGATTTCGTTAGCCTGTTTTGACATTATTGAATTACCTGGCGACATTTGATTAATTTGCATACGACAACAAATTCGTGATCTAAATTATTTCGTTCTCTTCTGGTTCTATTCGATTTGATTCTTGGTTCTCAGTTCACAGTTCTTTTAGCCCCTTTTATGGCCAATTGTTAAATGTTTTTCTTTTTGTTTCTGGTATTTTTTTTTTTTGTCTTTTGGCCTGTTTCTGTTCATTGGCCGTGATTGAAGTAAAAGGGCCTAATGAGCCACTATAATTCAATGCCAGGCCAAATTTGAATGCCACCGACGCCGCCTGACTGCAAAAAATTGTGAAAATTTGTTTGCGCCATAGAAAATTTCACCAGGAAATGTTTAACAATGGCAACTGTCTGAGATTTGTATTTGTTTTATTATGAATTTTCTTTTCTAATTTCTTTTTGTTTGTTTGTTTGTTGGAAGATCATGAACTCGAGCCTTTTGTCTGCTGATAATTTTGGTAGCTCAAATCAATAAACCAATAGGAATATTTTAATGTGGCTAAGAGAAAATATTGCAATACTTGTAACACAAAACGTTTTCTGTTTTCTTTTCTTTTATTATATTATTTATTTTTTTTTTACTGGCTTGTAGTTCATATTGTAACGGTTTCTCTAAGGTTTGTTGCGGGTTTTCCATGCCACATTGTTGATTTGACTGGTGGATTGCCCAGGAAGAGAGAGAGAGAGAGAGAGAGAGCTGGAGAGGGAACAACGATCGTAGGCGTTATGGATTTTAGCCAGAAATGCAGTGTGAAAAATTTAAGATGAGCTTGTGAATTTTGACTTTGATTTTATTGATTTTATTTGTTGCTTAAAACGATTTTTCAAGTTATAAAATAATGTAATTAGTTTTTTATTTATTAAATATAATAAATATTAAATATTAAAAACTAAAAGAAAAGAAACCAAAATATATAAAGTTGTAATTTTAATTTTATTGATCCAACATTTGTTGCTAGGATTGGCAAAAACTTAGAAAAATCCTTTAGCTATATTTATTGCTTTACATGAAAAAAGACTTAATGCTCTAATTAGCCTGGAAATTATGTTATCTGTTTACTGAAATGATCCAGGGTAATATCGATTTTATTATAATTTGACCTCATATAAATATGGTTCATTTGATTTCGATTATTTTGATTTTACTGATTTTTAATAACTTCGAACTGCCATAACTTTGTCAAAACTCCATCAATTTCCATGCGCAATGTAAATTTGAGCATGATTTCACCTTTGAATTCGATCTGCATTTAAATTTTGTTCATTTTGAAAATTTGAAAATTTCGAAATTTTTCGAAAAATGATAAGGGGTAACACTGTAAAATTTCTAAAAAATTCGAAATTTTCAAAACTTTCAAATCGAACAAAATTTAAATGCAGAATAATTTTAGAGGTAAAATCATGATCAAATTTACATTGCGCGTGGAAATCGATTCAGTTTTGACAAAGTTATGGCAGTTCAAAGATATCAAAGTTGCTCAGTAGACCTTATAAATGAATTGGTTACTAAACGGTTATATCGGTTTAAAGAGTTGCTTTTATTAAATTTAAGTAATATTGTAAATTCCTTAAATCAATTATAAACCTTATTTAAGACTTTAAAGCACCTTAAATTCATTTTTGGTACTAGATTTTTCTTAAAGTGTATTTGCCCAATTCAACTTTAACTTCAAAGGTAGCTATGGCAAATATCACAACAACAACGTGAATAGATATTTTTGTTGTCGTTGTTGTAAGTAGTTTGTTGTGTTACCTTTTGTGCTTTGTTTCAACTGGCAAAAGCGGAGCGCAGAGTCAGCCAAAAAGACACTGAAGCTGCCAGCCAGCCAACGAGTCAGGCAGTCAGACAGTCAGCTAGCCAGGCCAATACCTAATTTCATGTCATTAGTTTGTGTGATAACTGTTACCATTGAAAACGAGGCAACAGAGCACAGCTCCTCGTAGTTGTCGTCGTCGTTGTTGTTGTCTATGTTGCTGTTGTTGTTGTCTACATTGTTGCTGCCACTGGGAGCGAGGAGATGCAGCAAACGAGCCGCCTCCACCAAGAGGAGAGCTATTGAAATCATTTAAACCATTTAGACCATTTAAGCTATTTACAATTTGCCATCATCACGACATTTTCGGCTGCCGCTAGCGGCGTTGGCTTTAACGGCGCTGCCAACGGGCCAAAATGCAATACAAAAGCTGCTGCTGCTGCTGCTTTGGCTGCTCCTGCTGCAATGCAACTTGGCCAAAATCAGAGCAATTCAATTGAAAACATTTGTAAAATGTCTCGCTGTGTGTCTCTGACTCTTGACTGTGTCCTATATGAGGCACGACAAAAGTTAAGAAGTCAGCTAAGACACATCGAGAAAGAAAGAGAGATAGAAAGAGACAAAGAGAGAGAGAGAGGGAGTCATATGTCAAAAGGTCATTGCTGATATTTTTGTTGTGATTTTCAACTGCTGCTGTCGTTGTTCAATTTGTAAGCCAAAACGTTTGAAATTGCTTAAATGTCAGCTTTCAGTCTCTGACATTTCTTTCAGGCCAACTCCCAAACTAATTGAGTCACATTTGCATTAGAGCAACGCTTTTCTGATATTCATTAAAATAATGAGAGCAAAATCCCCCACAACAAGAAATACACAGACAGATCGACAGACCGCCATGAATCATGCAACTTTTCGTTTCTTTTTTTTTTTTTTTTTTTTTGTTAATTTTGATTGCATTTTGATGCATTCAACAGGCGGCTGGCAATTTGCATGCGATCCGATCGAGAATCGATGCGACTTCCACTGACTCCAAGTGCTTTGACTTTAAGTCTGACTCTCCGTCTGTCACTGAGTCAGTCAGCGCCTGCAGTTGGGTTGCACGCTTTTAGCTCTGGGGCATTGATTGAAAGATCGATTGCTGAGACAAAAAGCCAAATGAATTTCTACCATTCGCAGTCATCGTCATCGCAGTTGTTGCAAGTTGCCAGTTGCCAGTTGCACATTGATATCAGAGTCACAGTCGCATCATTGTCTTGCCAGTTGCCCAAAAGGAGCTGTGTTCGTAGCTTGTCAAGATTCTCAATATGCAAATGCGAGCAATGCATCCAATACATACTTTATTCTCCACTTCTCAATTCCCCTCTCTCTCTCTCTATCTCTGTTAGTGCTGTGTTTGCCTTTCTTTCTTGCGCGGTCTGTCATTTGGTTTTGATTAAATTGGCTCAAAATGTTGTTAAGGCAGTTAAGTGCCAGGGCTGCACACTAAATATTGCAATTGACAAAAATGTGTAAAAAATAAAATACAAATTTGATGGGAAAATTTAATAATATTCCTACCCAAGCATTATAATTCCATATAAAATGAAGAACAATTTTAAAAAATCTAATTTGATAAAAGATATATGAAAACTCTTAAGTCAAAAAAAGAAATAAAGTAATTAATAAATAAATAAACTATATTATACATACTATACTTTAACATTAGAATTCCATATAAAATAAAGAATAATTTTGAAAAATCTAATTTGATTAAAAATTTATGAAACTCTTAAGTCAAAAAATAAATAAATAAATTATATTATTCTTACTTTTAGCCTAAGAATTCCATATCAAATAGAGAATAAATTTTAAAATTCTAATTTGATGAAAAATATATTAAAACTCTTAAGTCAAAAAATAAACAATGAGCATAAAGAGTCAATTCAAGTATTCAATAATAATATATTACAATAATATCAATATCTCAAGTAAATTTCATAATCATTTGTTAATCATACCCAATAAAATTCATGTACTTCAGCCCTGGTTAGCTATCGCTTCCCTTTAAATTTGGTTCGAATCCGAATGCAAATTATGATGAGCTTTGCTAAATTGTTGAATAATTAGTGGGGGCCAAATGTTTTGTTGGTTGCTTGTTGTTGCCTCAAATGGAGGCCAACTAACTGTTCAGAAATGTTGCAAGTAAACTTTCGACCAACAATTTTACTATTGCAAAATGTTGCCAAGTCAGCAAAGTGGGTGGGAAATTGTTCAACTTTTTCTCGCTACGAATTTCACATACGTTTTGCCAAAAATATTAAATGCAAATCTAATTAGTAAATTATTTGAAGCGTGAAATTGAAAAATAATTTTTATTTTTGCCACTTCTTTCACTTTTTATCATTTCTGCCTTTTTGGTGCGTTTTTGCGGATTTACTCAAATGCGCTGAGCTGTAAGTGACCAGATACCGACACTGATTCAGTTACAGATACAGATATAGATACAATACCTACAGTTACGGATGCTTTTAAATGGTTTTAAAAACGAAGTATGTGAAAAGAAAAGCGCTGAAAACGACGCCGTTGGCAATTGACCAATGCCGGGAAACTGTTTCCGTTAATATTAACACAAACTAACGCATTTCATTTAAATAAAAATGCAAACCATTCTTTTTACGCTTCAAAAACAATGTGCAAATTTTTGCACTGCTACAATTCAGTTAAAATTTATGTTTTTTCTCTTCTGTAAGACGGGTATCATGATTTTGAATTGTACATTTATTGATTTCAAATATTATTATATTTCTAGGTAGTTTGTATTTTTTAAATAATTACTAAAATTAACTCAATTTCAAAAATAGTCCGAAACAAATATATTTGTTCAATTATTATTATTTTTGTTAATATAATATCCTCTTCAGAAAGAATCTTATAACTTTTATTTTAATGATGCTTAAAAATATAACTACCTCGCATCTTTTAGATAGGATATTAAATCTTTGACACCACAGTCATAGCTGTGATATTTTTTTCCTATATTTTAATTACAATTTATTATTGATGTTACGGCCACCCAATTTCATTCAATTATAGGGTAAGAAAAAATCATAGCCTTTTAAAAAAATGGACCAATTCATGTTTTGTTCACTCGAACAGCTGCTGTTCAATTTTTTATTGAATGTGCCAACAAAAAATTATTTTAAAATGCTTTTCCTTCCGGATGGATAACTATATTTCTCTCCCTGTCTGTGTTGTGATAACTGCAATTGAAAGAGATCCAACTAATTATGAGGCCACTTTGGGAAATAATTTTAATTGTTGCTGCATTTATATGATATTGTGGTTGTGCAAAGGTGACGAAAGCTCAGTTAAATTAAAGCAATTTTCAAATTGAATTGCATTTATGAATAACAATTGGGTACAACAGCAACAGCTACAGCAACAACAATTGCAACTGCAGCGACAGCAATTGCAACTGCAATGGCGCCCACGTGATTGTGATTGCTGTAGACGGTAGCGTTGCACAGTAGGCAGCAAATTGGTCCATTTTCCAAATGCGGTGGCTTCCTTGTGACCAGCTCTTCATGTGGGTAGCAACAGCAGCAACAACAGCAGCAGCAACAACAGCAATTGCCTAAATGGCGCTGTTGTACTCGCATTTCATGTTGCTATCGCCAGGGTATAACTATAACAACAACAACTACTACTAACATAGCTTCATCATCATCATTATCATCTTCGTCATCAGCATCATTGTCGCCGTTGCCGTTGCTGTTGCCTTTGTCGTTGCCGTTGTCGCCATCGTATATCATGCACAATTGTAGCGCGCATATTCGCCGGGGCAACAATTGCGGAGGAGATGACAACATAAACAATCCTAAATGTAATCCAACAGTATCATCAAGTCGAGCGAGGCAACACAACCCAGACACTGGCACCCAAAAATATGATTGCATACAAATCAGGCAACAACGTCGTTGGCGGCGGCGACAATATCCCGGCACAGTGGTTGACAATCTCTTGGAAATTGTGTCAATTTTGTGGGAGGTATAGATAATATATATCTCTATTGATATCATAATTTAATAGTATCCTAACTTCTGATAAATTGCAAATAATTTACACTACAGTCCTCTTCTCGATTCTGGATAGCAAATTGAATACAATACTTCTAAATTTTTTAATTAAAAATTTAGTGTTTAGATCTTTTTTAAATTCTTTATTCATATTAATTTTTAAAATATCATTTCTTATTGTCCATAATATTATACTTCATCTTTGGGAATTATGTTAAGAAAATAATTCTAATAATGTAAATCTAATTTTTGTTTGTTTAATTTTCATTTAGTGTTTGTATCTTTTACAAATTCTTTATTGATATTAATTTTTAAAATATTATTTCTTATTGTCTCAATATTATACTCAATCTTTGGGAATTATGTTAAGAAAATTTAATTCAAATTTTTTTCTTGTTAATTTTCATTATAAATATATATTTTTTTCACAGAGATATGTCCGTTTTTCAGACACATTGTCCCACTGTGCAGCAGCCACTTGGCAGGCAGGCGTGCATTATGCGAAATTCAAATGCCTGACGGCATATTTCACAGCTGTCGCCCCGGCGAGCAAAACTTTTCACAACCGGCGGCGTCATCGTTGTTGTCGTCATATCCCAATATCCAGCGTCCAACCTCCAACAGGCAACATCCATCGTTCTCTCTCCATTCTTTATTCTCCATTTACCATTCTCTATTCGCAGCGTGCTCCACTCGTTGTTGCCGTTGCGTTGACACTCCCTTTTGGCGCTTTCCTGCAATGAAGCATATGCAACGCGCTGCATTAGCGGCAACTGCAACATCGAAATTCTCGCTGAAAAATGCGTGCAAATTGTAAGGGTATTGCTTTTACTCGGGATGTTGCTGCATGTTGCTGCTGGGCTGTTGTTGCCGTTAGTCTGACTGTTGCTGCTGCTGCTGTTGCTCCTACAGTTCCTGCAATTGCTGCCTTGCTACGGGAAATAGGGGTATTCAGTAGATATGTGTGCTGTTTATTTTAAAATTACGTGTTGGCAGTTTTTTAATTTGACCTCTTATAAATCTGGTTCATTTGGTTTGAATTTTTTTTTAATATTTTGATTTTACGGATTTTAAATAACTTTGAACTGCCATAACTTTGTCAAAACTCAATCAATTTTCATGCGCAATGTAAATTTGATCATGATTTTAACTCTAAAATCATTCTGCATTTAAATTTTGATCGATTTGAAAGTTTTGAAAATTTCGAATTTTTTAGAAAATTTACAGTGTTACCCCTTATCATTTTTCAAAAAATTTCGAAATTTTCATATTTTTAAAATGAACAAAATTTAAATGCAGATTGAATTTCGAGGTAAAATCATGATCAAATTTACATTGTTCATGAAAATTGATTGAGTTTTGACAAAGTTATGGAAGTTCGAAGTTTTAATTAAATAGTAAAATCTTCAGCAAATTGTTTTTACTTTTATTTTGCTATAATTTATAAGTTTTAAATGAGTTTTTCTCGTATTTGTCTGCATATTTATATAAATTTTTGATGTAGAATATTCATAATATAACATTTTCTCAATATATTTTTTCTCTTAAATAACATTGAGTACCCCTACTTGTGGCATATGCCACACACAAATTGTACGCCAATTTCATAAGCATTGCCTCACGCATTTGCCAATTTCAGTGGCTCCTGTTGTTGCCGTTGTTGTTGCTGTTGTTGTCGCTGAATTTTGATTTAGTTACGCATGAATTTGGAATCCTACAATGCAGCATGTTTATATGGTATACAATGTTATATGGTATATGTGATATGCAGTATGAATTTACATATATGTTGCTGCTGCAGTGGATGAGTGAAAGGCAGCTCTGGATGGTTGCATTAATTGAAAACTGGCTGATGTTGGTAGCGATGCGTTTATGAGTATGTGATGGATGTGGAGGCTGGCAATGGGCACCCGCTCATTATGTGGTGCATCCCCTGGCATCCTGACATGATATGCATACGATACGACCATTTGTCGCCTCAATGCGCGAATGTCTTGACTCCACACACACACACACAAACACATAGAGCGTCAACACTTCATTTCAATTGTCAGACAACCCACACAACATACAACACACAAGACACACTAGAGAGACTGCCGGATATACGCTTGCCAATGTCATATTTAATTATACTAACTCAATTTGCTGTAACCGTGCGGCGGTGGCGTAAACTTTAAGTGCAATTGCTCTGCACTCGAAACTGCAGGAAATTCTGTGCGCACCTCGACTGGTTTTTGATTCTACCTCTACCTCTGCCTCCATCTCTATCTCTCTCCGGGTTCGGGTTCGGGTTCGGGTTTGGCTCTGGGTGGCCTGTTGAACGCCCATTTCAAAAGCCAAACGGCAAATTGCCGACAGGGAATTGCTTAAAAATAAGTAAAACAACAAAATTTATACAACAATATTAATGAATTCAAACACCGAAGTAATTACTACACTTGCTATAAATTTCAATGGAGTTTAAAAAAATATAGCTCAGTATATATTTAATTTTATTTAATATTCTGTTTTATTGTGCTTAAATAAATCCTACAAAAATAAAAAAAATGTTCTTAGTTATTAAATACATTTTTTGAAACTAATCCCAGTTTTCCAAGGAATTTTTTAATATGTCTTACATAATTATCATTAAGATTTTTCATTACTTTAAACTACTATTAAATGTGTTTAATATGTTTATATTTTATCTAAGTATTTTTAAGTTTAAAAAAATTGTTAATTTTTTCAAGTGCAAAAATAAAACCTTAAATTTTATAATATTACTAATATAATTTTCATTCAATATTTTTATATTTGGTATATAAGAATTTGGAAGTCTATAAAAATGGTTAATATTGTTTTAATTTTTTATAATTGCATATCAGAAAAAGAATTTTATAAAAATTTTTAAAAATTATATTGGATATATTTAGATATATTTTATTTTAGAATCTCAGAGTTCTTAAGTTCCTCTGTAAGTAATGATACCCAGGGAGGGCGTTGAAAAAGTGTCCGTGTGTGAAATAAATGAGGAAAAGGCATTAAAGAAAGTCATTAATATGCAGCAGCAGACTGTCAGGCGGTAACGGACACTGAGACAGTGAGACAGTGGGACATACAGAAAGCTGGGTCTGTAACTGACTCGACTGACTCGACTGGCTGACTAACTGACTGGGTGACTGACTGGACAGATAGAGTAAGTCAATGGGATGCGACGCGTCTCTCGACACGGCAGAGTATCAATTACTTGAGAAAAATTACTTGTCCAACTGCATTGAAATATCCGTGTGTGTGGCGTTGGGTCGCCGGCTATGATCAAACGCTTTTGTGGCCCACAAAACACACAACACACACAACATACGCACATATTGAATATGTGCTTAAAGACTACAAAATTCGAATGCTGTATATGGACTGCATCCAGGGGGAAGTCTTAATTTCCTTCTATGCTAACTTGGCCATTTGTCGTTCGACTAAATGCTCCATTCATAGCCATGTTTTCCTTTATACATTTTGTTCGTTTTCTTTTTGTTAAGCCGCGTGTTTTGTGTTATATATTTTGCACTTCTAAGACATAAATTTAGCTCCGACTGCAGGCACATAAATATGCAGAGAGTTGAGGCACACAGAGTACTCGTAAAGCGATTTAAACCTTGTAGGGCGAACTATTTTTTGTCGACTCCCCAACGAGGGCAGAAAGTGTGTGTTATACCCTATAGTGGAAAGCTACTAAGTGAAATATACAGTATGGGTGTTGCAAGTTTTAAAAAAAATAAATATTATTAAAATCAGCAATCAGCAATGGATTCGGTTCACAAAAAAAATTAACGTTTTCGGTTGACCAAAATAAAAAGCGTTATTCATTGTTTTACATGAAAAAAGACTTGCTGCTATAATTATCCTGGAAAATAATATTATCTGATTACTGGAATGGCCCAGCGTAATATCGATTTTATTATAATTTTGGTTTGAAAATCTCGATTATTTTGATTTTACGGATTTTTAATAACTTCGAACTGCCATAACTTTGTCAAAATTCAATAAATTTTCATGCGCAATGTAAATTTGAGCATGATTTTATATCGAAATTCGTTTTGCATTTAAATTTTGGTTCATTTTGAAAATTCGAAAATATCGAATATTTTAGAAATTTTACAGTGTTACCCCTTATCATTTTTCCAAATTTTCAAAAAATTTCGAATTTGAGAAATGAAAAAAATTTAAATGCAGAATGATTTAAGAGGTAAATTCATGCTCAAATTTGCATTGCGTGTGGAAATCGATTGAATTTTGACAAAGTTATGGCACTTCAAAGATATCAAAGTTGCTCAGTAGCTGCGACGGCCAGAACCGAAATTAACCCTAATAAATGAATCGGTTACTAAACGGTTATTTCGGTTTAAAAAATATCGGTTTGTGGGTTTCGGTACAGCGGATAAAATTTTTTTGTTACGGTTTCAGTTACGGTTACAAATTTCAATCGGTTTTCAGCAGTTAAGGATTACGGTTTCGGTTAAGGTTTTAATCCCTGATTAAAATAAATTTTGAATAAAAATAGACTTTATTAAGTAGTTCTTGTAGTTCTTTAATTTTCCGATATTTGGTTTATAATTTAAAACTAAATCGATTTGTATTACATTTCATCTGTCTTCTTTGTGTGTCAAATAGTTATAGAATTCAATAAAGCTTTTAAAATATGTAGTGTGTTTATCATTCAATCTCTATAAGTGATACTTTATATTGGGTATCCTGGGACTCGAAGTCGTTCGATTGCTTTCCACCTACCTAAAACGTATTTTGGTTTTGTTTTCTGTTTTATTTTTGTCTTTGCCACGCGGCTGACGTTAACTCAATGTCGAATACCCCCCTCTGGTGTGAGGCTCCCTCCTCACAGACTTGAATCTCCTACTCCCCAGTGTCGTTGGGGCTGCGGCTCAATGGAAATGTCATCCTGCTGTGTTCCAGTTACTTGGCCATGCAGCTTTGCACTAGGCGATGTGATGCGATGTATCTTTGTATCTTTGTATCTTTTGGCTGCCCCGCTGCTCGTTCAATATTGAAACGGTTTATGGTTTTTAGTAACGCGCCGGGCGGGGCCCATTCTCAGTCTAGGCTAAACTTGATTTGATTTTTGTATCGCCTTTTTGTCTCTTTTTTTGGGTTCTTTTTATGCATTTCTGAGGCAAGTCGCGACTCCCTTGTGCACTTGTGCGGTGCGTGGCGCAGTCGTATCTATAACTGCAAATCTTGAACGTGCCCCACACACACACACACACACTCACACACACACTTGCGACGCACATGCTCCACAAAGATTAAGCCAAAATCGTACATCAGGCGCGGCTCGCATTGCGCATATGGCCAAACTGTGATTTGTATGGCCAAAGCGTGCAGTAAACCGGCTTAGGATCTCGACTCAAGCTGCCGTACATTACCAATACCCCCCGTTCCCTTGTTCCCCACCCTTGGAGTCCCCCTTTATAGTCGGAGCTGACTTGCATATTGGGTGGCATGGCAAACATTAATAATGTCAAAATTGAGACACTCGAAATGAATTCTGTGTCATTTGTAATTAAAGAGCAACGCTTGCGGTTATAAATTTCTAACATGTTGCAGCAATAACAACAACACAAGATACAAATACAAATACAAATATAGCTCAAAGGCATAACAAACTTTCTATCTTTCTTTTATAAATATATATGTATATTCAATTTTCTTGGCTTTTACGCATCGTCAATTGAATTGTCCGTTGAGCAAACAGATGACTTACAAATGTTTGTTTGTATCTAGAGGCTTGTTTTCTTTTTATTATATGTTTAGCTTATATGTTTCATTCTTTTTTTTTTTTTGTAAGTCCACATTTGTCAAAAGGCGAATTTTCCACACTTGACGGCACACGTCTCTTGAGTTTTTCGTTATTTCGTATATTTTTTTTCGGTTTTCTTTTCATTCTTTTGTGTGTGGGTCACACGTGTCAAAGGTGCGACTTCAACTTGGGCCTCTTGTCTGACTAATCGAGCATTCAATTTTTTAATGAAAGCGTATTAATACTTGACGCTAAGTAAAGCCATTTCAAAACGGCCAACAAAAAGTCGAGTGTTTGGGCATCTGTTTCAACCATTTACCTTTCTATTTGATTGGTTCTCTTTCGTTATTCTCTATTTATAAGCACTTTTTGACAGGTGATATATTGTGTATGTGTAGTGTCGATTTTGTGGCTTACTTTCGCTATCAAACTAACTAAGAACTAAAGTCGTACATATTTTATTTCTATAAAATAGTTTTATTTACATATTAAGGACAAATGTCTTTAAAATATATGATATGTAAATGCTAAAATAATATTTAAGTTTTGTAACTTTAATTTAACTTAATTTGTTTTTATTTTTTTGGTTATGAATTAATATTGCTTAAAACAGGGATTTAACCGGTGAAATCTGATTGAAATTTGTAACCGTAACTGAAACTGTAACTGAAAAAATTTTATCAGCTTATTATTTTAGTATGAAGCCAAATAATAAACAATTATTGGTTTTTGTATGATAATATGTATGTATAACAACTTTGAACTGATTTTATCTCTAAATTCGTTTTGCATTTCAATTTTGTTCATTTTCAAAATTCGAAAAATTTCGAATTTTTCAGAAATTTTACAGTGTTACCCCTTATCATTTTTCAAAAAATTTCCAAAATTTCGAATTTTTAAAATTAATAAAATTTAAATGTAGAACGAATTTAGAAAAAAAATTATGCCCAAATTTACATTGCGCATGGAAATTGATTGACTTTTGACAAATTAGTATTAGCAATTAGTAAAATCAAAATAATCGAAATTCTCAAACCAAATTTTTTCGGTTATGAAATAAAATGGTTTAAAATATAAATTATTTTTTATTTATCATTTTCATATTTTGTAATACTATAGAAGCTTTAATTTATTTTAATTTCTCTGTTGACTGTTTTTATATGATATTAAAAAAATATATAAAGGCAGTTTCGTTAATTTTAATTAAGTAATTGATTCGTTGTGTGGGTGTAACGCATTTTAAAGGATTAATAGTGTAAAATTGAGATGAGCTGTTTGCATTTTGAGCGATTAATTTAGTTGCTTTGGCTATCAAATTACTCGTAAGTGCTCAAGTGTTTGCATATATTGGATCATCGGTGTATTCATTGCCTTGGGCATACGAGAATTACGAGTACTTTTAGAATAATGCTGGCCAGCAAATGGAAACCAAATGCAAGCGATGCATTCAGGTAAATATGTATTTTAGAGTTGCCCACAAGTGGGCAGCCAGCATTTCAAAAGCTAACATTGCTCTGGGCCAGGCTTTAATGCCAACGATTTGCGGCCTGATTAGGCCAAAATGATGCATCACACACAAAAACATACACACACACCGAAACACACTCACAGTTGTACCGCAATCAGTGGGCAGGCAATGAGATACTGAGAGGGGTGAAGAGGGAGACTCAGACACACGCAGCGCGAGTTAAATATGCGCACCGTGGGCTCGGTGTAAGCGCAGATGTTAGATAACAAGAAGATGGGCAATGGAAGGAAGATGAAAACCATTTCATAGTTAGTTTTGCCAATTTCAAGGAAACTGCTGCCTGCATCCTGCATAAGGGCAACTGCGTAAGAAAATGTGGCAGCATCGCACTCTACTTATGTTGAGCAAATACGTATCACAAGTCGTCGTCATTGTTGTTGTTCTTCTTGTTGCTCATCTTGTTGTTGTTGTTCTTCTTCTTCTTCTTCTTCATCACAACTATGAATAATCCAAAATTTGCAAATACAACGAGCATGTTGCATTGCTGGAATTTTCTAGGCAACAGCAGCAGCTTTTGAATGTTGCAAATCTCTGCCACTTTATCTCAGTGGTTTCTCATTTTTCTTCTATCCAAAGTAAGCACTTCCCCTTTTCACTGCGCCACCCCTGTTCAACATTTCGAACCGACTTCGACCCTCTGCCCCATTTGCAGCACTCGCACTCGTACTTGTGGCATGCCCCAGTAGTCGGAGCATCCTCACAGTTGAGTGAGTAGTTTGGTTAGCAGTCGAGCAGCAGCCGCTTTTGTTCATCCAGATCTCACTGATAAGCATTTAAATGAGGCTAGACTCGTACTCATACTAATGCTCATAGTTGGACACGGATTTAGACTCCTACTTGGAGTCCAACTTGGACTCGTGACTATTGCCACTCTGTTGCACTGTTGCAATCTTGTTGCATGTAACATACAAATATGTGTGCGTATTATACAAATATTGCACTAGTTTTGTTATGGATTTGTGTAACTGGGATGTAACCTTGGCAGCATATAAAATTCAGCTGCTGTATGCGCCACACAAAGCACAGTGGGTCAACCACTGTTCATATTTGAAACGATCTTAAAATGCTGCTTATTTCAGTGATTTATATTCTACTACTGTATTGATTTCTAGTTTTTATCGTCAAAATTATAGCTAATAAGTCTATCTTCCTATATTCACGTTTTATGATTTTACCCATCTTGGAACCTTCATAACTTTTTCAAAACCAAACCAAATTTGATGCGAAAAGTATTTTTGTTCATAATTTTATGACTAGTTTGATATAAAATTAAATTTAAATTTTTTCGAATCAAAAAATATTTCTATGATTTTGAAAATTTTGCAAAGGGGTTAGCCTTTACATTTTTCAAAATTTTCGAAAAATTTAAAATTTAGAATTTACATTTTATATCGATTTTAGGTGATAAAATTAGTATAAAAAAACATTCCTGCATTGAATTCTAGTTTCTATCTTCGAAATTATAGCCAAAAATAATAAAAATGTATCTTAAAAAGTTCAACCTTCATAACTTTGTACAAACTGAATCGATTTTCATACAAAATGCCTTTTTGATTATCTTACCTCCCATACTTTTAAAGAATTCGAAATTTAGATCATAAGCTAAATTATATTCTATCAAAATATGTTGATATTCTTGACCATTTTTACAATTTTAAATCTTCATTTTTTAATTTTAAACTAAATTTAATTAGAAGTTGTAAATAAAATGAAACTTATATCTTAATATAGTGTATTTACTTATAAAGTTTTGTTAGCCTTAGTAAAATTAAATTAAAGATATACCCCAATAAATTAAATTATAATACATTTTAAGATATATTTTGATGGTAGCCAAAAAAAAACAGAGACATTAAATTTACTATATTTATTAGTTTATTAAATTACACAAACAAAATTATTTTAATAAAATAAAAATATATATATTTATTTTATCTAAAGAACAAATTTGATGAAATCATAATTTAATTATAATTGTTATGTGAATATCATAGTGTAGCACATATTTGAAATTAAGCAATAGACAGAGTAGAATGTGTAGTCATATAAAATTGGGCAATCATTATTTAAATTAATTCAAATGTTTGACATTCTCCACATCAGAAGGTAAGCAGAGAAATTATATGTATATAAATGTTACTCTTTACGAATTATGTAAGCAAATATGTTAAAATTTATCGGCGTAAAAGTCAAATTTTTTAATACCTTTATACTTTTATTTATAAATATTATAATTGATGTTAACATTAAAATATTGTACATTCTAAATATATCTGAAGATAAGTATAGAAATTATATATCAATGTTACTCTTTAAGGATAGGATTTTAAGAATAAAATGAATTTAAAATTAAAAAACCAATCTTTTTTATTTTTACGGAAAGGGAATTATTTTCAGATGGGGAAGCTTTAAAAAAAATTTCAGGAACTAACTAAAGAAAATGCATAAGATATCTTTATAAACAAACTAACCTATATACTAACAAAATACTAAACAACATACTAACAAAATACTAAACAAGATACTAACACAATACTAAAAGACATACAAACAAAAAACTAAACAACATACTAACACGCTAACAAAATACTAAATAACATACTAATACACTAACAAAATACTAATACTTGATTTTTGACCGATCGGTCCTATGGCATCTATATATTTGACATAGTGAACCGATCCAAAAATAAAAACAAACTAGATCTACGTCCGATAAACAGAAACCTAGCTCTCACAGTTTCTGAGATCGACGTGTTCAAACAGAAAGCTACTTATATTTTCCACAAGAACAACAAAAAAATATGAAATATAAATACTTTTTTTTTTCAAGTACCAGCAAAAATACCAGGCGAACAGAAATCAGCAGCAAGTGATTTTAATTTGAGCACATTCAAATTAATTGAGTGAAAATATGACCTTGAAGTTTTGCATTGAGAGAAATTGTTGACCTTGAATATTTGATTTGAGTGAAATTAATTTCGACCTCCTTAAATTTCTGTTCGCCTGGTATTTTCGACCTTTTCCTCAATATTTTCCCTACGCCAACTGGCAAAATAAGAAAAAGAAATCATTTAGTTCGCATGTTTGAAGGCATCTCATTTTAAAAAATTCCAGCAGAAATACCAGGCGAACAGAAATCAACAGCAAGTGATTTTCATTAAAACTGATTGAGTGAAAATATGACCTTGAAGTTTTGCATTGAGTGCAATTGTTGACCTTGAATTTTATTTCGACTCAAATTAACTTGCTTTCTGCTCATTTCTGTTCGCCTGGTATTTCAGCTGGTATTTTGGATTCCTAGGCTCGCTCTAATTTGTACATTTAACGGAAGGCATTTTAAATTTAACGTTTAACTGTTAGCAGTTAACGGCTAACATTTAAATTTTAACATTTAACGGTTAACAGTTAACGGTTAACATTTAACGGTTAACATTTAACGGTTAACATTTAAAATTAACATTTAAAATTAACATTTAACGGTTAACATTTAACGGTTAACATTTAACGGTTAACATTTAACGGTTAACATTTAACGGTTAACATTTAACGGTTAATATTTAAAATTAACATTAAACGGTTAACATTGAACGGTTAACAGTTAACGGTTAACATTGAACGGTTAACATTGAACGGTTAACAGTTAACGGTTATCCTTTAAATTTAAATTTTAACATTTAACGGTTAACGGTTATTTTAACATACTTACCTACTTACCTTGAGTTTCTGCATTGAGTGTAATTGCTGTTACGTGAGTGTATATTGTGACCCATTTTTATTTTGGCATACTTACCTACATACTTACCTTAAATATGACCTTGAATTCCTGCATTGAATGCATTTGCTACACGGGTACATTTTCGAGAGATTCTTAAAGTGTTCGTTTAGTTTTTCGACCTTTTTTAATTTCTGTTTGTCTGTTAAGCAACCGTTAAAATTAAAATACTATTTTGACCTATTATAAATTTTTGTCTGTCTAGTTTTTTTAAGGATCTGCTTTAGATTTATTTTAATTGAACTGAAAAATAACAAATCAGTAGAAAAACGACTTTCAATTTTAAACGTTGAGCTAATCAGAAAATAAAATTTCAACTTTTCTCGCTTTAAATCTCTCATAACTTTGTCAAAACCAAACCGATTTTAATGCGAAAAGTCTTTTTATTCATGTAATTATCCATAGTTTGATATAAAATTTAAGTTTAATTTTTTCGAGGCAAAAAATATTTTTATGATTTTGAAAATTTTGCAAAGGGGTTAGCCTTTACATTTTTCAAAATTTTCGAAAAATTTAAAATTCCAAATTTTCATTTTTAATCGATTTAAGGTGATAGTTTAGTTTTTATCTTCCAAATTATAGCCAATAACATATGTCTATCTTTAAAAGTTGCTAGATTAATTGAAATTACATAGATTTGGATAATTTTAAATAAAGATTTGATTTACATTGTGTGTTGCTACGAACAATTTAAAAATAAAATTGTACAAATATATAAATAATTTTAAATAAATTGATTTTTTAAACGTGTATCAGTGTAGGAATAAATTTGTATATTATTCAGTTTGAATTTGGACGTTGGACAAGGCTCTAAAGTAATAAAAAGTGGGATCTTATTTCAAAGAGCCAAATTATTATCTATCATTTATTCAACAATTAAAATGCAAATTGTTAAACTGTTTTTCATACCGTGCCCCACTGTATTGTCGTATTCCGTGGAAGTTACCACCATATAGAGACAGGCAGTCCGAACGACCGGCTGACAAACAGACAGATAGACAGACATTGCCCACTTCTAAGTAAAGAAATCGAAACTGGGCAACAATAAAATATGAAGAAAAATCAGTGCATGGCAATGGAAAACAACTAAAAGATGCTTGCGGCCATATAAGATGCAGAATGAGGACGAGGACAAGGACGCACTAGAGGAGGCACTACAACTGGCCACTACAATAAGCCAATTCCATGGTATTTAGTGCAGCCGGCAACATGCAGCAACTGCGGCAGCAACAAATGTACTTAGGACTGATATTATGATTATTATTAAAGTCAAGTATGGGATGAAGATGGAGATGGAGAAAGAGGAGTCGGAGTCCGAGGCAGCAGATACAGAGTAGTAGGAAAAAGGAAAACAAAACAAGACAAAGACAATAAATCTGCAGCAGCTTCTTTTCAGCGGCAAATGAAAATGTTTGAAATGCAGCATGGAGAGGTAACGGGGTGGCAGAAGGAACTGAAGCTGGAGCAGAAGCTGGAGAAGAAGCTGATGCTGAAGCTGGAGCTGGAGCTGGAGCTGATGCAGGGAGAATCGCTCGAGGTGCACAGATGCATACCAGCTGATAAGAAATATCTCATATTTTTGTTCACTCTGCTGTTGCCCAGTTGCCAAGTTGCCAACTTGGGCAGTTGTTTCTCTCGCCGGACTTACGCTTAAGTGCAGCAAGTGAGCCCTTAAAAGTAGTGCAGGTTGTTGGGTGCCTCCGATGGCCAGCTACAGGTAGATTTTTAGCACAGCTCGCCTTGGACTTGGACTCGAACTCGCGAGTCGTGGAGTTTTTATGCAAGCGCGTTATCGCTGCACAGCCGCATAAATAATGTGGCTTAAAGAGCAGGTTGACGCCTACAAAAACAACAAAACCTAAAAAAACGGAAAAAATACATTACAAAAAGGTAGCAACAAAAAGTGGACTAAAGTTGGTTAAGCCCGTGCACCTCGGGTATATTCCTAAGTAGTTGTTACTTTTTGGCATTTGTTGAAGTTGCGAGCTGGTGATTAAGTTGGCCAACGTATTGGCTGTCTGTTCCATAACTTGGTCGAGGATGGGGCACCCAAAAATAATTGCAGCTGAAAATGTTTCGTTCATTATTTATAACTCTCGCACTTGCCTGTCTGTGATTTCAATTAAAATGCCCAGAAAATGCACATAAAAAGCGAACAGAATGCCAAGTCCCCAGTTCTCCAGTCCCTCAGTCTTCAGGCAGGAGGAATACCTGTATATTATGCACTATAGATACACTACATTACCTTGATGCACATTTAACTGTAGAAAATTACATTAAAAACAAGTAGGAATACTGCTGAAACACGAATGCTAGACCAACAGATACCCTACAAGCATTTCAGGAGTAACAAAACACATATACAAACTTTACTTTTTATATTTTTATTCTTTATTATTCGATCAATATAAAAAGATTCAGAATATATCACGGACTGTAATGATTTATTTAAAAGAATATAATTATTTAAATATAAATCATTTGGATTGTTAATAAAAAAATATATTTTACATTTTTCATCTAATTATTGTATCTGAAACAAAATGTAATGTAATACTAATTAAATTTAAATTTTGATTTAACAAACATTATTTGTAATTAAAGTAATACTTTTAATTTTAATTAAAACATAAAATACAATTATTACTTTATACAGTTTTTATTTAGATAGAAATTGAGATATAAATTATTTATAATAAAAATGAAAAAATAAAATTTATCCTGTTTTAAGGATATTCCATTAAAAAATTTACAACTGCGATCTTCTCATTCATGCTGATCATTTCTTTCAGTTTTGATTTTTCTAACAGTTGACATAGCTTAAAGTTACATTAAATACCCGTTTCGTCTGATTACAGGGTATGTAAAAAAGAAGAGTGTGTATCAGCAACAACTATGCAGTTATGTTGTTTTTATGACAATTTCTTCATTTTAACGGTGTAGGCCTGGTCCGTCCCATTCCGGCCTATCCCGGCCCGATCCTATCCCGAACCTGTAGTCCAAGTTGGCGCTTCCGTTGCCATTTTGTGCTGGCAAACCCAAACTGTAACCCAGTCCTAGCAATTATACCAGAACAACAACAAATATTTTACGAGGCAGCATTTCGAACTCCATTAGCTGCAGAGTTATGAAAGTTTTATTGCATTCAACGTTGCTTTTTCTGCCTCCCTGTCTCCAGTTTTCTGTCCGCCCCCTCTTCATTCCCTTTTCCCGGAGAATATCATTGAAAGAAGTCATTGGCATTGCGCCGGTTCTTGGTCTTCTGTTCTAGAGTTAACTACTTGTACATTTGGTACGAGTATCTACCAGTATATGAATATGGCTTTAACATGGACAGGGACATGTGTATTGGGTAGCTTGCCTAATGACTTGTCGTTAAGCTTTAGCATCAAGTGTTGTTTTTGTTTCAACTGTATGTATTTATATGTATCTGTATCTGTCTGTGTGTGAGAGTTTGTGTGTGGGGGTCTGCTTGGCAATTATTGCCTCGTCTTTTCATTTTCATATTTTATGATCTGCACTCTCTTCTTAGCTGAAAACCACTCAATGGCCTGCATAATCAATTAAAATCTTTAACACTTATTCCAAACGTTCGTCAAGTGAGAAACATCAAAATATACATGAAATTCCAGGCCTAGATCTTAAAAATATGTAATAAATTCAAACCAAAAAACCACTTAAATAGTTATGGAACTATAATATGGGTAATATATCATGTTATCCTACGGAAACTTGGTATAATTGCTGGAAACTTGGGATTAAATCATTGAAAGTTCCTATAAAATAAAGAGATCAATATTAAAAATAGTTCGGTGCATAAAAATCGGTTTGCTTTCGAAAAAGTTATGAAGGTTCCAAGATGGGTAAAATCCTAAAACATAAATCTAAGAATTTTTTAGGACAGACCTATGTTATTATTGGCTATAATTTTGAAGATAAAAGCTAGAAATCAATATAGTAGTAAATTTTTACACTAATTTTATCACGTCAAGTCGATTGAAAGTGTAAATTCGAAATTTAAAAATTTCGAAAAATTTCGAAAAATGTGAAGGCTAACCCATTGCAAAATTCTCAAAATTATGAAAATATTTTTAATTTCGAAAATATTAAATTTAAATTTTATATCAAACTAGGCATAAAATTATGAACAAAAAGACTTTTCGCATGAAAATCGTTTGGGTTTTGACAAAGTTATGAAGGTTGTAAGGCGAGAAAAGTTGAATTCTTATCTCCTGAATATGTTTATTATAAACTAAATTACTGAATTCTTTATTTTTTGAAACGATCGTATCACTGAAATATCTGTCTGTCTCTTTTGGACAACACTGGTTAGATCATAGAAATTACCTATAAATTAAAAGAGATTAATTTTAGAAATAATTCGGTGTAGTATGGAACTATAATAAGCATTATATATCTAGTTTTTCTACTGAAACTTGGTATAGCTACTTCAGAAGATAGAAACTGACGCAACTATTGGGATAAGATCAGAGAAAGTACCTATAACATAAAAGAATTCATTATTTATAATATAATTTATCCACCTTTTCTCATCGTCAGCTCCTTTTCCTCCACTTCCCTCTACTCGATCGTGTTAATATTCAGTTCTAAAATTGTTAAATAGCGTATTCCTTGCTGGGAGGGCACATTCCGCGCACAGTTGATTTACAATCTGAAGTACACGATCAATTACAACACCAAAGTTGAGGCTTGGCTACGACTCTGCCCTTGTTGCATGACGCGCATGCGTCAGGGGGCGTGTCCCCGGTCTTGAAGCTCGAAGAAGAGACTCATATTTTTTGCACATGATGTCGACGCGACGGTGACGATGATAATGATGATAGTCGTTGCTGATAATCATGTTGTTGTTGCTGGTTGTTGTTGGCCTCTACGTTGCACTGATCGCAATCAAGAGACGCCGCCAACGTCAGCAACGTCGCGTTGCCGCCAAGTGATTATTGTAATGATAATGAGACAAGTCGACTAACCTATGCCGCCCGCCAGATATCTCTCTCTCTCTCTCTCTGTCCCCATCTTCCACTACACAGAAAGAAATTCCGGCATACAAAGTACAAATTACTTGATTCAAACACGATTCTTTCCAGCAATATTTTTTTTAAGGGTTCTTTACATTTTTTTAGTTAGATCAAATATTATAGGCTTCTTTGGGTTTTTTATTTTCTTCTTTTTTTAAATTTTTTTCAGCAATATATTTTTTTTTGGGGTTCTGTAAATTTGTTTTAGTTATATCAAATATTTAAGACTTCTTTTATTTATTTTATTTCCTTGTTTTTTTTATTTTTTCAGCAATAGATAGCAATAGATCAAATATTATAGACTTTTTTGACATTATTTTACTTTCTTATTAAATTAAATAATTTTGGCTTTTTAATTTTAAGAAGAAGAATTTAAAAAATGCATGCTAAGATTTATAATTTTAAACTTTAATTTCAGAATAGTTTTTTTTTCAGTGTATAACTCTCTGATCTCTGCTTGCCCCTTTGGCGGCGTCAGTTGTCGGCATTTGTAGCCAAGTGTACTTGCAACATGTGTCGCGTGCATAATTACCAGGCGATCGTACGCAATGGCAAAAGGTGTTGGCCAGGTTATCTGGCATTTCCCCTGTTGGCCCCATTCCCCCCGTGCCTTCCCCCTCATCTCCTGCCACATGCCGTTATGGTTCACGCTGATTTGGACAACCTGCGATGTTGTTGTTTCTAATTAAGTCATAAAACGGCAGCCGCCACAGACAAACAAATAACTTTACCTCTCAAATCTCCACTCTCCCTCCCCGGCGCCATAGTCCTTCCTTTATTATCAACAGCTCGTAACTAAGTATGTTGTGTTCCTTGTGAGACGAGGGGGAAGTGGGGGAGGGGGGGAGCGATGTTTATGACTACTTTGTGACTTTTAATTGCCTGCACATAACCGCAAGTTGAACTAAAAGCTGCAACAATATCAACAACAACAACAACAACAAAGCAACAAGTCCCTTTTTTGCACATTCCCCAGACAATACTCCAATTCCGCATGTTCATTGCTTTTTCTTCAGTCTTTGAACTTTTGCTCTGTAGTCGGGATTTTTTTTTATAGTTAGTTTTATCTTTCCATTTTTTTGTATCCAAATTTTAGGCATAAGTTTTTCTTCTTTGTTGTAAACCTGTTGCCTGAAGTGAGAAAGGGAATGTAAAGTGATTTTATTCAGTGGAATTCGGTCTGATGATAGGAGGTAGTTTTTTTATACAGCTTTCTAATTAAATAAAAATAATTATATAAATACATAAGTTTATTGTTCATATTAGAAAATAATTATAAATGACTCATAATTATAAATGACTCAGTCATTTAAAATTTATATATAAAAATAAGTAGTATTTATTTTTGAATTAATCAAAGTTTAAATTACAAATAATAAATATACTTAATTTAAATCTTGATTAACATCCTTTTCATTCATATTTTTCAGACGAATCTTTTATATCAAATTTCAAGACTCTCCTATAATTTCTGTATTAAATATTCCAATTTAAAAAACTCGAAAATCAAACTGCAAACTATGAGAATAATCACATAATTTATAATTTTCTACCAAATGCGGCTAATATGCGAGTTGGCTCGGCTCATTGACGTTAACAACACGCTAACAAATCGAACTTTATTACAAGTTATTATTATCTCTCTTTTTGGGCAAGAATCAAGTTATAAGCTTGTGATTGTGATTGTGACACACCCATATACAACAATCTAAAGATATTTGATTTGGCTACCGAAAGCCAAATAACATAATTTTTAATAAATTCTCAACTCAATTTGGCTTTGATTTCAGCCGACTTTTGCCAAAAATAAAAACTAGATTGAAAAAAACTAAGACGAAATTAGACTTTCTAATGCCCAGTTAGAAATGAAAGGTTGAAAGATTTAAGGGCCTTACAGACAGTAAAAAAAATCTTAACTAACTAAAACTAAAGGCTAAACACTTGTCGTCAGCAACGAAAATTAGAAAACTTTAAAAAGTTGTTCGTTTTTCATGTCGCTTGTTGCCAGGAAGTTGTCGTTGTCGTTGTTGATGTCTGTAGCTTTTCTTTTGTGAGCTTAAAGGCAAATTTTAATTAAACTATTCATGCGTCTGTTTTTTTGGGAGTGTGGCAAGCTTGGTTGCACGTTGCAAGCCTTTGTGCAAGCTGCTTGCTAGACATAAACACAGACACTTTTCAAGTGCGTACTTTCTAATTTTCACTTGCAACACGCAGATCAACAAACAAACAACAACAGAATCCAGAGACAGAGACTGAAAAACAGTGGCTGCCTTTCTTGTGCCACAGACAACAACAATGACTGACTTTTGCCAGTTTGTCAGTCAGTCTGACTGTCCAACTGTCTCACTGTCTGTCTCACTGTATCCCTCCTTTGATGGTGGGTGTCTTGACTACACAATGGTTCTGTGTCTGAGCTGCTTAGTACTCGTTGTGAATGTCGACAACAATGTTGCAAGTTGCAACTGCTGTTGTTGTTCTGCTTCAACTGTTCAGATTGGGAAGAAGTTGTTGTCAAGCACTTGCTAAAGTTTGCCATATACAAGCCTACGGAAATAATTTTATAAGCCATATATCAAGCTTGCCTCTTATAAGTAGTGCAACCTGACAACCTCTTCACTTAGTTGATCTACCTCAAGTATCTTATACAGAGTTTAAATACCTTGTGGGATAATTTCTTTAACTACACTTGCAACCATTCAACGTTTATGAAAGAAGATGCATTTGAATTATTTTTAATTTAATTTTATTTATCAATAATTTACTTTTGAACGAGTATTAAAAATATAAATTGATTCAATCACTTTTTGAATTGATATAAAATTTTAAATTGCAAATTTAATATTGATTTATGGTTGGGATTTCATATTTATTTGTAGTAATACGTGGAAAAAAATGTTTTCTACTGATTGAGAGTAATTTAATAATTTATTTATTATTCTCATTAATATTTATTTTCATAAAATAACTTAGGCATTGACCTGTCAATGGCCAATCTCCTTTGGCAATGTGGTTGGCTTTAACTGACTTTCACTGTACTTTTCCATATGCTTAGCCAATATAAAAGTAGGCTTGATAAGAATTTTGATACAATTGTATTTAATTCAAATACAAATGAACAGTTTTATTTTCGGAATTTATCGTCTGGCGTTTTTTAGATTTGTGGTAGAAAAACTTTAAATATAAAGACAAATCCATTAAGAGCGTTAATGCACCTTAACCCATTAGTGACAACCGCAATAATCAGCATTAATATAAAAATTTCTTTTTTATATGTATAATGCTTACACGTATGCAATAAAAATAAAGATATTTTGTTAAATTGTAAAACCGCAAAAATCATTAGAGACGGTGTTAAAAATGTTAACCACAATAAAAAAGCGAAACGATTTGAAACTATAAATCAATAAACAAGAAAATAAAAGCCAAAAATAATAATTAATGTTGTTGCAACTGCTGCTTATGACACTAACAAATGGCGAATTGTAATAAAAACAGAAACAAATTTTCCATTTTTCACAGAATGTGGCACAAGTCTCCAAAGAGTTGTTATCCACCAAAAGCAAAAGGGCCTCCCCCTTTTTTTATGGGCGTCCAAATGCAATGTGTTTTCCTAGAGAACTACAACAAAATGATGATGTTTTTCCTTTTGCTTTTACGAGAGATAAGAAATATTTTATTGAGTAGCGTTTTTTTTTATATATTATTGTTGTAGTTGTTGTTGTTGTTATGGTGTTGCACAAGCGCCGAGTTCAAAATGTCAAGCTTTAGAGGCGCTGATGCTGTAATTACAGCAACGCAGTGGAAAGTGTTGCAGCAACAACAACAACGACAACAACAAAAAATGTCAAGTGAGTGTGATCAACAGACAGATACTCTGTAGTCTATAATTCGTAGAAGACTTTCGCATAACTTCTGTTTTTGTGAGAGATCGCAAATAAGACTCATTTGTATTATAAAAATTACTTTAGACTCTTAATTTTAAATTTTTTAAATAAAAATTAAAAATAATAATTAAATTTCAATTTTTTTTTTTATATTCAAATCTTTTCAATCTAAAATATCCTTAATATATGTCCTTCAAGAACGTGTGATGTATGGTATTGATCCACGCATCATAAAAATATAAAAATAATTTTTGTTTTTAATTTGTATTTTAAAAATTGAAAAAAAATTTTTTATTTTATAAATTATAATCGTTCCTGTCCCTGTCTTTTTGTTAAGTGATTTCAATGAAAATAAAGACAAATTATATGAATAAATATGCTCAGATAGAGACATATATAGTTGTAGGGATATAGACAGATTATTAGGAATAAAACGATACGTACTATCATCATCAACCTTCTTTAATTTTAGAGTTAATATACCCCTTTAAATAATTTTTCATTATTTGCAGGGCATAAACAAAATACTTCGTTTACAAAACTATATATAATAATTTTACAATATGTACAATATTGAAATCGAGGCAAAGTGCTGATAACGATTTCCGTTCGATTTCCCCCTCTTTTAGCCTCTTTAATGACTTCATCTCGACAAAACGTTTTGTTCGGCACTTAGCGGCATTTGCATTGCTTTTCTGTATATTTTTTTGTATTTGGTATTCCGTTTTTGGTCTTGCGATAAGCGTTGACACCATTAAAAATTAAAAAATTTATATATGCTTTTTTTTTTGGTTTTTGGTTTCCATCTCTGCTGCTCCAATTATAATTTTCAACAGCCGTGGCGCATCATTCATTTACATTTTCATTCAAAAAGGGTTACAGTTGGCCGGACACTCGCTTTGTTTTACAATCTGTTATCAACACACAAGTGACAAACTCAAAATTTATGATTTGAAAGTGTGCCGTAGCCAAAGCGAAACTTGAGGTCCAAGTCGAAGTTGAAGTCATTCCCTTGAGTGTCAATGCAATAAACACTTGGAACTCCATATGATAGAGAGAGTAAATGTTGCATGTGTCATCATCAGCAGCAACGTTGTCGTTGTCTTCTTTGTCGTGCCTTGGCCACTTAGATTATAGCCTCCATCCAACTTGGCCAACTCTTCAATCCAGTCCAGTCCATTTGTATGTGAAGTAGCAGTAGCTTTCGAGTGTTTGTCGAGATGGCTCCACAAATTGTCAACTAAGTATGCATACTACTTACTTATAAGCGCCTTACAATGTCCATTCCATCCATATAAATTTAGTTGTGCTCGTTAATGGGCAGTCTGAAATTGGAAATTGGAATTGGAATGGCTCTATACTCGTAAGACAACAAGTTTTGGACACGGTAAAGAATCCCATTTGAATATGGGATTTGTCCCGAGGTATAGTTGAAACTAATCTATTAGACAGCATAGATTTGTGGTGCCAGGGCTGCAGGAATTAAATAAATAATGAAATTAATTTTCATACAAATGGAGGTATATTTAAAAATATTTTAAAATATTACTAAAATTTAATTTAATTGATAATTAAGTTCACAATTTAAAATAAATATAAGTGTTATTTGTTTAATAATATAAATTTATGGGTAAAACGAAAAAGTTTTTAGTAATACATATATATTATATATTATATTTTTAAGGACGACATAGATAACAGCCAGAAAAAAACTGTTACCAAACCTACGTTTTAGCATATGTACATAGGTGATAGTAAATACAAAATGCTTTAAAGATTTTTTTTAAAGTAAGATTACATTTTTTAAATCAGGAACTTTATATCAGCTTTTTTTCAAAGTTGAGCTTTCAAGTTTGCAACATTATTTTAGAATATCACAAATTCTTTGCCTTGTTTAATCAGAGTTTAACTTTTTAAGATATTCTTTAATAACACAAGTTTGTCAAAACTAAGTAAGTTTAAAAAATATGAACTGTTTTAAATTTTTCGTATATTATATAAAATAATCGAATGCCTTTGTTGCAATCAACCGGTTGGCTGCTTTATTCAACAGCTGCTGAACCGTTGAGTGGAATCAAAAGAGTAAAACGCAATAACGATGATCATTTAGATTGAATAGTCAACGTTGAATGCATCCCTAAGTCCTTGTTGTTCTGGAGTCACACACAGGCCGCACACAAAGTGCTGTTTAAGTAGCCTCTGCCTTACAGCAGTTGACAACTGCAAAATGTTGATGATGACTTAATCTTGGCAGGCGGCACTGCAGCAGCAGCAGCAGCAGCAGCAGCAGCAACAGCAACAGCAGCATCAGTGCAACTTGCAACTTGCAGCAGTTGTCAGTGGTTGCTGCTGGGTTGTCTACTCTAGAGATAGGGAGGTTGTTAAGAGAGGGGGGGTCTAGGCCATTACCAGTCGTTTCCTTCTCCTATTTTGTGTGGTGGCTGCTTAACCCGCTGCCCGTCTCGCCAACAAGTCAACAGTTAATCTGCAATTTTATTATAATTTGATTTTTTAATGCTCAGCGAGTGCAAGTTTCTTGGCTCGTTATTCGACTCCCTCTTCCTCTCCGTCTCCGTCTCCATCTCTGTCTCCATCTCTGTCTCAACTGTCTCGGCTAGCCTGGGAGTTATGCTTTCTTTTAGCCATGGCCAAGTTTTACGATCTCTGCCTTTATATTGTTGTTTTTTTTTTCTTTTTACAATGTTGCCTTGCCACTAAATAATGCACATTTTAATATTCGGCGGCGAGGCAAACTAATTTTTTGTTGTTGTTGCAATTGTTGTCGTTGTTGTGTTTTTATACAGTATGCCACAAATGGCATATGAAATGTTTCCGCCTCGATGGCGCTCATGTTTTAATAAAAACATAAACAATGTTAACACAGTGAAACCATGCAGCAACTACAACTATCTACCCCATACCTAGTTGCAACATGCAGCTCGCTCGTGCAACGAATTTATGCAAAAATATTTTTGCAATTTTTCCCACAACAATCAATCAAAAATCAAGTGACATTCTAAACGGCAAACAACAACAACAACAACACACAGAACATAAAGCCAAACTCAGAGGAGACAAAAGGCCTCTGGTGTTCGAGATTGGTTGTTTGCCTCACTGGTCACTCGTTTTAGGTCGTTCATGTGTAAGTTGCCTCCTCGGGTGGCCAGGGGAAGCGTGGGCGGTGAGGGGGGGGGGGGGTAAACTACATATAGCCACCGGACATTGGTCAAAGGGAACTGCAGCAGCAGCAGCAGAAAATGCAGCAGCCTGCAGTGCTGGCTATTAACATATGCATATGAGAGTGAACGAGGGACAATCCAAGAGTTTGACAAAATTTAGTTAAAATAAATTGAGTTTTTACTTTACATTTATACTTGCGAACCTGTCACATAAATATAACATCAGTTTAAAAAATAACTGGGCTCGATACTTCGTCATGTTATTTTAAAATGTGTTTTTAAGTTCCTTTAAAATTAAACGCAACTCACAGAATAAAAAAAAATAAAATAAATAAATTAGAAAATGGAAAACAGAATAAAAATATTAAAAAATGTGTAAATAATGAAATACAAATAATTGTGTTACAAGTATAGAAGTAATATTAAAAAAAATTAAATTTTTTTTAAATGAATGCACTTTATATTAATGTAAAATTTGAAGAATTTGAAGAAAGTTTTCTTTAAATAATGATAAAATATTAAGATCCTCGTTTTCATAGTCTAGCTAAATTTTAGCTAACAGAATCTATTAAATTTGACATTTATTTCTAGAATTAAATGTAAATATAAATATATTTCAGTTAGTTAATTGAGACCTTAACAAGACATTAATAAAAAATTCATTATTGTTGTGATAGTATAATAAAAGATTTATGTTTTCTTTATTTTAATGGATTTTAAATACGTGTATTTAAGCTTAAGTTAATTTTTATGTAATTTATGAACATAATTCTATACTAGCTTTTTATTATTTTTTTTAACATCATTTTAATTATATTACTTTTAAAATTGTTATTTTTCAAAGCCCTATTTTGTATTGCAGTTTTCTATAGTCTGAAGTCAAACAAACACACACTTGATGTTTCTTTTAAAGCCACAGCATGTCTGCCTATTACCACCTTCTTTCCATACACTTAGCCCAATTCGGGGCTTCAAGATAGAGTTTTGGAGTGCTACCCCATTGACTACAGGCCAATTTACGTCTCTCTCGTCAATTTGGCATTTCGGCATTTTTATATAGAGGAGAAAACTTGATAGCCTGGCCAAGAGCAGCCCTACAGCCAACAGAATAACGACTAAGGGAGTGTTGTCGGCTTGACTTGAAAAATTGGCAGCCGTTGTTACAAAAAATGAAAATTCTGAAATGCAATTTGGTTTTCTATTTGTTTTTTGTTTGTTGTTGTTCGCGTGCACAGATTTCTCACAGAACTGTTTGTTGTTGTTGTTGCTGTTGAGTTGTATTGTTGCAATGTTGCCTCTTTTGTTTTTAACAAATTCAATTGTATTATGCAACATCTGCCGCCGCGAGTCGCGTATCTAAAACTTAAATTTATACAAATATGCAATCCACTCCAGTGAGCTAAGTTCAGCTGCTGCAACATTCCACCCGCCTCTTCTTGCCACCGCTGGTGGCACAGCCCCTGGCAGCATTTATTGTTGCCATCAATAAAGTTATGTAAACACAAACACACACACACACACACACACACATACACACTCGATGCCAATCCATTTTACATATGCAACATTTTAGGTTTTTCATATCAACGACCTCAGTTCGTCAGTGATTGAATGAGGGGTGAGGGGTGTGGAGTGAAGGGGGAGATTGAGGGGAGTCACTCAGCCGACGAGTGAAATTTACATGAAGTACATCATTGTTCAGCTTTGTCAAGCGCGCAAAATTTGTACGAATATGAATGAACGCAGCAACAGCAACAAGAACAACAACAGCAGCAGCAACAACAACAACAACAAAAAGTGGCATGCAACTTGCAACTGAAGTGCCGCCGATTTTATACACTAACAAACTTGCGTAATATCTGAGCATCAAATATGCAGTACGAGTAGTTGTAAATTTTATTAGATTAACATAATTCTCAGCTGATGATAATAATGAATAAAAAGATATTACGATAGAGATAGATGTATATCTGGGAAAAAAATTAATGCAACAAAGAATTAATTTTCATGCCAATTAGGTTTGTAATCAGAAAGACAAACTAACAATAGACCTAAGAAAATTCAAATCTTGAAGCTTGCTTCAGACGACAGTTTTTCCTCTACACTTTTTGTATGAAATTTATCAAAGTGTGATCAGATTCAGTGAGAACAGAAACTAATGGGATTTTTGTTTGACAACCGTTGCAAATAATGGGAATGGCAAATTCGCTCGTCTGAAGCCAGCTTAAAAATTTTAAATTTACCTTTGAGAACAGTCAAATTATTAAGCAATCAATCCAACTTAAATTTATATTTTTCTTTTTCACATTTTCAGTAATAATTTAAAATTTATTATAATATAATTTAATTTTTAAATTTTTAAACATTTTAGTTTTATAATTGTATGTAAAATTTTATTAAGTATTTCTCCTATTTGTCGACTGCTTTTAGTTGACGTTAAATAAAATAAAATAAATAAAATAAACAGTTGTCAATTCATAAAATTGTGCTTACCAATATGCTACAAAGCATATTTATTTAAATATGCATTTTTAAAAGAATATAAATATAATAAATAAAGTGTGCCCAGATTCTATGAGAACAGAAACTAATGACATTATTTTTGACAACTGATGCGATTAAGGTAAATGGCAAATTCGCTCGTCTGAAACAAGCTTAAAAATTTAGATACTACTTATGAGAATTTATAGAGCAATCAATTCATAAAAAGATGTCAATTCATAGAGTTGTGCTTACCAATTTCATAATCAACTGATAATACCCAACCTAAAGAGCATATAGATTTATATATGCATTTTTAAAAGAGTATAAATCGCTACCTCTGTTACCTCTGGACAAACGTGTGGCTATTGTTGCATGCCGAGAACGAAAGCAGCAACGAAACAACAAAAGACCAAGCTGGCAAACTGGACAGGGGACAGGGACAAGGGACCAGGGACCAGGGACAGAGCTGAACCTGGACCTGAACCTGGACCTGAACCTGGAACTGGACCCGTCAGATACATATATCCACTGGCAGCATTTGCATATGTTTCCTGCGACTTTTGACGATTATATGATTTTTCTGCTCTTTACACGAAGAGTTGCCTTCAGTTTTTATTTAGCTGTTTTTTGTTTCTTTTTTGGTTATTTTGTTTTTGTTTTGTTTTTGCTGGCACTTGCGCAACGTTGAACGGGGCAACAACTGCAGACGCGTTGCATAAAAATAAATCTCCACACACAGAATAGAAATGCTGAACAACGACAACGAAACGACAACGACAACGTGCCACATGTCCCAGGCTGCCCCAGGCTTGAGTGCCTCTGTCTCTGTCTCTGCCACTGCCACTGCCTATGGCCACTGAAGTATCCAAAGCCCTGGAGATTTACGTGCAATTCAACAGTTTTATGACTTTACCATCTTTATACAATGTTCGTTAATACAAATATATATGTATATATATTTTTTTATTTTTGTTATTTTTATTTTGACTGCTCAGCTTCTTTTTTGTCGCCTGTAGATTGTTCAAAATACATTTTTATATACGTAAATCTAAAATAACCAAAATCTGACTTTTGGGAATTCACATAGCGATTTTATTTTGTTTTATGATTGTGCAACACTTACGGCAGATTACCAAAAATAATTGCCAAAAATATCAGTCGATTTTATAGGTTTTGAATTGATTTGTCGAAGCAAAAAATTTAAATTGAGTTAAGAACTCGGAAACATTTAAATAAAAATAGTAGTTAAAGTGACTTTTTAATACTTGCTATTAATTAATTTGTAAAGATTTAAAATTGAAACAAAATATTTAAATGTATGCTCAACCTGTAACTTTAACGATGGCAACAATTTACAAAATGATCTCTGCGCATCAACACCAGAAATTCATGTTGTGTCCAGCTGTGAGTGTTTAAGGCAAAGCTGATGTGACAACCAATTAAATAACAATTTTTTTTGTATCTCTCTTTTTTTACGAAGTTTTTTTAAGGCGTAAAACCCATCAATAATTATTTAATGCGCAACATGTTACCAGAATAAAATAAATAAAACAACTATGAAATACCCTATTAAGCTCTTTTACCTGAATAATATATCTGTCATTTCGATTATTTAAATATTTAGGATAATTCTTAAAATACTTCAAGTAATTAAAATTGTCTTCCCTTTTAAATTTTAAATTTTTTATTTGAATTATTATACCCACCTTTAGTGTTTGTAGGGTATAATTGACACGCAACTCAATGATGCCATTTGGTGACTTGTTCTCAACATGTTCAGCAATGGATCCGTAGAAATATCTTTTTAGGCATTGTCATGCAAATATGAGTTGCTGCTGTGCAGCTAATAATGATATATGCCCAAAATCAGATAACTCATAAGGCATCGCCCTTTTGTTGGAGCGAAAAGTCAATTCTTAATTATAAGCCATAATAAGAAACTGAATGAATGAGAAGAAACCAGTTACAAAACGTTGCTCAGATACATATTTGCATAAGAATCGGAAGTTTCAATGTATTAACTTGTTTTATGTTTGTCATTATTGGCGATTTTACAGACATGTTTCTGTGGCTACCGTGTACCCAGACACCCAGTCTCAGACCTGGACTAAGACAGACTTAAAGATAATGTGAGATAGATAGTAGTACTCGTACTCGTATGGAGTAGGAAACCCTGCACCAAGTTTAAGAGCAACCGACTCATTAACAGTGCCAGCTGGGTGGGTCATAAAACTATGTACGCAATTTTTAGTGGTGGCAGAGTGGTTCAGACTAATGAATATTTATGGCATCTTAAACATAAATTATTTCGCATACTTCGCATATCGAAAAAAAAATGCAAAAAAGCCAACAGAAATTTATAGTTAATTTGATTGATTTTATGTGCGGTGCGAAGACGTCAAAAAGGAGCACCAATATATGTATATGTATAAAAGCCCATATTGTGATCTGGACAGCCACACAATGTAAACGTTTTCCTAAACAATTTGTAGGCCTTAGATTGATTAATGATATGATGGTGGTCATCATCAGAGAGACAGAGAGAAAGAGTGTGATTTCTAACACGCTAAAGATGCGCAATCATTAGGCAGCTGCGATCCTTTCAACATGACAGCGCAGGATCAAAAGGGCTCAAACAAAAAATAAAAATAAAATAACACTCTAACGATTACAAAACAAATTCGATATTGATTATGGTGCGGCATAAACAAAAGTATACAATCAAACCGCCTTAAAACGTTCAGATCATACACAGATCATTAGATTGATTGATGTTTAAGGATGTGCTTGTGTGAGAAAGAGTTCTAGCAGAGAAAATAATAGAAAGAGAGGGAGAGAAAAAATGATAGAGAAAGAAATGAAGCAACAGTGCTGAGCAATTAAACTATTTTCCGCTAAATGAATCTTTGTTGATTTGTTGGGAAATATTAAATGATATAAATTTGAAAGTTATGCCGAAAATAATATAAAAGTATTAGAAGTTATTTTATTTTTAATTTTAGAAGATAACAAAATTATTACCATTAAAATTTTTTTGTTTTTATTAATTAAATACAGTGAGCTGAGCTGTTTACTAGATTTTCTATAAGGATGATCTATTTTCTTTATATTTGATATAATTATAAAGATTGTTGAATTAAGTATTTATTTTTGGCTATAATTTGAAATATATTAATATAAAAGTATTAGAAAACTAGAAATTATATTATTTTTAATTTTACAAGATAACAAATTTATTAACTTTAAAAATAGTGATTTTCGTTTTTATTAAATTAATATTGTTATCTGAGTCTGTATTTATTTAAGGAAGAATTATTTTCTGTATATTGGATATAATTCTAAAGATTGTTGCATTAAGTATTTAAGACATTTTTGGCTATTATTTGGGATATGTTAATATACGAGTAATATAAATTATTTTATTTTTAATTTTACAAAATAATAAAATTATTTCCATTAAAAATAGTAATGTTAATTTTTTTAAAATTGCGACCTGACTTTTTAACTAGATTTTCATTTAGGAAGAACTATTGTCTGTATATTTGCTATAATTCTAAAGATTGTTGCATTAAGTATTTAAGCCATTTTTGGCTATTATTTGTCTGCCATTTCTTGGTAACTTCTCTTAACGAGCTGTGCCCTCAGCACAGATAAAATATTGATGAGACGGTAATCGAAATGAGAAATTCCTGTAATATGTGCTGCCTTCAATGCTGACTACTATGTAAATCAAAAGGCTCTGTGGACGCCCTGCAGCTTTCTAACTAATTAACACTTAATTTTAAATCAACGAAGAGGCTGGAAAAAGCGGCAGCTGGCTTTTCCACAAAGTCAGATACATATGTATCTGTTAGATACACACACACACATACACATACAGTTGTAGTTGTAGCTGTAGATACATGGATGTCATGTTATAAATTTTGTGGTAATGTCTTCGAATTGTTGTTGCTGTTGTTGTTGTTGTACTCGAAGTTGTTAATCGCATGTTTGTCGAGCGTGTAATGCGCCCATGCTGCGGCTGCAATTACTTTGCACGACCATTATAAAGAGCTCTCCGACCATAGAGAATGTATCTATGTATCTATGAATGTATCTTTGTGTACTACTACTACACATGTATGCATAATTAAACAAGCAGCAAAATGTTTGGCTTAATGATTCACAAAATTGTCCAAAATTTATGGCCAACAAAATGCAGTTGACCAGGCAAAGGCCAAAATTGGACTGTATTGTGTAGTTGTAGTTGTAGTTATAGTTATAGATGTTGTTGTTGTATGTGTGTTGATTATAAAGCCAAGTTAATGCATTTACCACATATGGTTTTCATATTAGCACACAAAACTAACTAATTGTTATTTTCTTCGCAAATTGGATTTCCATAAGGATTATTATAACATATTTTCCGACTACGAGCAAGAGTATACATATGTGCTTATCTGTAGATACGGTAGTTAGATGTGTACTAGCTGCATATTATATAATATTTGTTATTAGTCTTGCACTGTTGGCCTCATTTGGCTTTTAAGTGCCCTATTGTTGGTGTGTTTTTGATGCCACTTTAGCCATATTAGTTGGCTAAAACTATCAGATGAAATGTGACTGTAGATAATATTATTACATTTAATTTGGTCATTTATATGGAATATAAAATTAATGAGTACATAATATCAGCTTATTCTCATGTGTTTATCTAAAGTTAATGGGTTTTAATGGCCCAAAGCAACGAGTTAAATTTGATATTCATTAAGAAATTACTTTTTTATGAATATGAATTTTTATATATTATTTTTTAATTAAGAAATGAATCTTCTGAAATTCATATATTTTTTAAAGATTTTTTATTGATCATAATAACTGAAAGATCAAAGTGTTTTATGCTTATTTTATCAGAATATGAAGACTAGAAATTTCTAGCATATTTTCTACCCTCACAGCCTTAATTAAGTAAATAATGAAACTAACAACCCGACCAATTTGTATTTTCCCTGTCTACAAATTGATATTTTCAACCCTTTAACAACTTTCATACTCCACTTAAAACACAACAAATTAACAAATAAATGGAACAAAGTCAGAGACATGAACTGCAATTTGCTAAACGTAAGACATATGCACACAAAGGGAGAGGGGGAGAGTACAGTGGGGTGGCAGGTTCATATTCATATTCATATTCAAAGCGCATTATGTTTTGAGTATTCCATGTGTGCCATATAGAAAGTATAAATAGAAAATTTAATTTGAAAAGGTGGCCATAGAAAGGTCTCTTGGAAATCGGCAGAGTTGCTGGCTGCAACAATATCAACTTGTTAGGCAGCTAAAACATTGGCAAGCAGCGTGCAACAAAAGAAGTGGCAGCCAAGGCGCCACATACTGAGCGGCAAACGGCGCCTTCTTTACACTCGTGCAACCTCCTCACGCACTGAAAAGGAGTTGAGGAGTTGGGAGTTGAGTCATGAGAGGAGTTTGTGGTTCTTACATTTGCGGAATATGCGGCATGTGGACAGAAGTTCGACGTTGACTTCGACTCCCGACGCCAATTAGCGTTCAACATTTTATGACAATTCGAGCGTGGCGTTCAACACAAAGTCTGTTTGTGGTGTAGTGTAGTGTAGTGTAGTGTAGTGCTTAGGGGTGCAACAAGCACATGGCACAGAAAAAATATAAATAAAAATAAAAGTAAAGAAAAGCGACAAAAACTAGCAAATGTTGCAGGTGCCCCCGACAGCAGCAACAAAATCAACGCGCTGCAGCACTTTATTATAATTATGGCAGCGAGCTTCTGTTGCCTCTTACAGACAGCTACTACACTGATAAAAAAAATGTTCTAAAATCAAGATTTTGGTCTCAGAACTAAGAATTTTGGTCTAAAAAATGCGTCGAGAACATAAAATTCTTAAATTTAGAAAACACATCTTGATTTTAAGAACATTTCAAATAAGAATAAGTTCTTAATTTAAGACCAAATAGTCTTAAATTCTAAAAGCAAAAATAATGCAAGTGTTTTAAACTTTAAAATTATTATTGTTTTAAATTAATACTTTTTATAAATTTATTTTTTTTTTATAATTATTCCGATTATATGTTTTTTCCTTGTCTTTGTATTAAATATGACAAATTTATATTTTCTTATCAATTTAAGATTTTTAATTCTTATATTAAGAACTGCGAATTTATAGATTAATATTCTTAGTTTTATTAATTTGGTCTTAAAATTGTCTTATTTTAAGAACCAAATATTTAAGATGAATGTTCTTGATTTTAGAAGTTGATCTTTTTTTTCAGTGTAACTAAGCCACATATATATATATATATAAATATATATGTCTATCTACAGTTAAAAGCAGCAAGAGCTTTTGACATTGTCGCGACATTGACACCAAATGTTGGTTAATAAATTTTCTTGACGTCGAGGAAAATCTCGTCCCGTTTTCAGTGTCAAATGTCTGACATTTGGACTTGCTGTGTGACAGTCAGATGTTAAATGGAAAGCTCTTTTGGCTGCCAATCTTTAATATTAAGTTGACTTTATCATTTGTGACAGATTGTTCTCAATTGCAAGCGAATTTCTAAGCTCAAATCTTAACATATTGAGAACTCAAATCACTTGAAACTTGTTATAAAAATTTCCATTTACTTATGAATTTAATCGATTTAGGATTGTTGTTGATCTGTTGAAGTTCGTCACCAGTGAACAAGAAACATTTCGTAATACCAAATCATTCTCTTACATTTTTTTAGAGTCAATTATATCTAATCTTAAGTACTTCCCGCTGATTCGAGAGATGTCTGCAGTTAGTCAATGTCAACTAATGATTGATCTGTCTGAACTACTTGAGATCCCATCTAAAAGTGTTTAAATTCGTGTTAGTAGCATTATTTCTATAATACTTGTATTTAGCAGCTTGTTTGAAATAATAACCGAATTTTAAAGTTTTTGCTTGCGAATTTCTCTTAAAGTGGAATTCCCAAGAGTTCTTTTATATATTATTTTTGGAAATTATCAGCAGCCTTGCTGTCAGACTTTGTGACTGAGCTGCACATTTGATATATGGCCACACCTTTAATCACTCCGCCACCGCAAAAATCCACAACAAGAAAAGGTAGCAGTATATGTATTTATTTCGAAAACTTTGATGTGCCGAAATTGAAATGGACTCATTCCGTGAGACGGCGACACACACAAAGGCGAAAAGTAAAGTAAAATAAAATGAAATAAAATAAAGCTGAAAGCCGAAAGCAGATCTCAAACTTAAGCAGTTGATTTGTGCTGAGTTATTCGGCGAATTCGCAGACGAGAAATTATAATTTATTTAGAACAGCCTGAAAAGTGTTGCTCAAAGAGCTTCTGCTTTTGCATTTCGAGTGTGATTGGCCTGACTGCCTGACTGCCACAAATATAAGAAAGATACAAATTCATTTCATATGAATTTTGGATTTAAGAGCGTGAGTAAGTTGCCAGATTTTGGCATTCCTGCCAGCCTATCCGGCGTCGAGTCAGATAGTCCGACAGTCGGACCAGGCAATTAAAACAAATCTCTCGGACTCTGGAACTAAACCGTTCCGAATTGAGTTCGCATCGAATGGCCATTGACATTGAAATTGGCCGAAATTTAAAATTGTTTTGGCTCCGACAAATGTATTTTTCTTTCTTATTTTGTTTTTGGTTTTTGCCCTCATCTAATAATAAGCCGCTGAGCATGGCCAAAGGGATAAGCCAGCTGGCAGTTTATTATAAATTGCATTGACTGTAAGCAATTTTAATTTTATTTATTATCATGCCATATGCACAAAACACAATATCAAATACAACACTACCGAACAATAATAATAACAATGGGAGTATAAACATTTTTATAACAAGCTTACGTTGAGCTTAATGAGTTTTTACTCATTTATATTGCGAATCGCAACGATGGATTGCACATTTGAATGATATATATAAATGTAATTTGTATAGGATTAATCTGATATTAAAAAAAATAAAATTTAAATAAAGGCATAATGCACACAATATTTAAATTATTAATTTGTTTACTTTACTTTGTCTGGTGGCATTCGGCAAACAAATTCGTTCATGAATAACTATGATGTTAATTATGGGATTCTTATGAAACTTTAAGAAATAAATATGTGAAAAATAAAAATAAAATAAATAAATAATGGGAACCAATTAAAACATATACATACCATTGATAAAAGAAGGCAAATGCTTTATAGAAATAATTGCCTCTAATTTGATATAAGCTTAAAGTCTGCCACTTAAAAAGCATTTAAATTTCGCTTAAATCACAGAAATATGACCTTGTATACTCACACTTTACAACACTGTTAAGGATCCGATCTTAATGGAATTTAAATCGCGTGATATATATAAACTCGAGTGTTTACTTCATTAAGTGCAGGAATCTCAAAAAAATATATATATATATATATTTATTGATAGTTTGTATATTGTATACGCAGCTGTTGTTGTTATTTTAAGCATTGTCCTCTGCTCATTTAAAGCATCCTTCGTCAGTCTCGACCAGGCTAGCAGGAAGCTTACATGCGACGACTACGCTGTGAAAAAGTTGATAATGCATAAAATATATAATTTGCAAAATTAATTAATTTTTACAACACATTAATTTCACCCTGGCACACACAACCACACACACACACACACACACACATGTGGCACTCAGTCAGCCATGCCACATGCACCGTTGCCCCAGTGGCCACAGTGGCCGATTTTACCCGTTACCCTCAACAGTTTTCCATCATCTCTCTCTCCTCTCCCCTTCGGGAATCCATATCCATATCCCTGCACTGTGTCCCCTCCCTGTGTTCCTGGCCATCGTTGCGGCCGCTTTGCTATTGAGGTAAAAGTAACTGCAAAAGCGCTTCGAGCGCTCATTATGCTGCACCACTTGTATAATTTTTATTTAATTTATTTAAAGGTAGCTAAAATTAAGTACTGTATACAAACACACATACACGTGCAACCAGGGCTGCAAAATGAATAAATACTTCATATTATTTCTTTTTCTTTGTGATGTCAGACAATTTTTTGTGGATTTGTTGAGGATGAATAATTAATAAAAAAGTGTCGCATTTTAAAATTACAATTGAACTAAATTCTTTAAAAGATTTAGTTTCTTATTAACTGAGAATTAATATATAATTTTATTTAAAAATTTATTAAGGCCTAATTTTTCAATGGTTTTTAAAATTATTTAAGAGTTATTTTAAGCTAAAATGTATATAAATTATGAATTGAGAATTAATTTATAATTTAATTGAATTAGGCCCAGTTTTTTAATATTTGTCAAAAGATATTTTAAAAGATATTTTTACGAAAATTCCTAAAAATTAAAGTCAAATTTTAAAATATATCTTTTATTTCACAATCTGTAAAATGTATAGTTCTACATCAGGGAGCAAGTTCAAATTTCTATAAATTGCATATAATAAATAAATATAAATTTTTGTTAACTTTACCTTGTTTTTCCTAGAATTATTACCGATTGGGCTTAGTCCGAATATCATCCGATTTTTGTAAGTCGCATATATTATTTTTATTAATTTTTCCTCGTTAATAACTGACCAACTCACTGGTAATTATCGCACCTAGTCTGCTTATACTATTACCGTAGCCCTAGGAGATATGTGTGTTCGTTGCCTGCCATTTATATAAGTTCTGAGCACGCTATATTCGTAATAACCCAAAATGTCCAGTTGGCCATTTAGTCGAGTATGCAACTCCGAGGTGTGCAACAACCAAGTTCATGTATCACTTGCCACAGTTCGTATGTAGATTTTTTGGGTAGAGCATAAGTTTTATGAGTGCTTCGATCAAATTGAGTTGAGTCTGGCCTGGTCATGTTGCAAATTATGTATGTCTTTTGACACGCAGCCTTATGGCCCTTGGGTAAAAACTTAGCCAAGGGTAGTCGGAGGCACACTTTATGGAGGTACGAGGTATAAAACCTCTTGTGCAAAATTAAAATGTGCTACATTCGCATGTTTAATTAATGAAATGTTTGACAATGTCGGCAGCTTCAGGACTGTCGCTTTTGCTGCCTTTTCCCCCTTTCCTCTTTGTGTGCCCTGATCCCGTCTTCACTTTTCCCCCTTCTTCTCCTGCTGCTGTCCCTGGCGTTTGCGGTCGAAACGCTTTGATGGAATGCTCGCTCAAAATGCCAACGCTAGCACGCACATGTGTGTGTAGAGTGTGTGTGTGCGAGTGTAGAGTGTGTGTGTGAGTTGTAATGGGCCCCTTGCATTATTGAAATCGACACAATTTTACTTTTAAGCAGCGGCGGCGTCTCTGCAACATGTGCAGACCGCATCCAAGACTCGCCCTGAGTGACAACAGTCTTTGGGCCCAGGCAGCGCACAGTGGGTTGCAGTTCGGCGAAAATTCCAGATCTGAAAATAAATGAAATTTATAAATTATTAATATTAGAGATGCTTAAAATCGTATTAAAATTTATTTATAGAAAATTAATTTGATATATAATGTGATGGAATATTAATACTATTTATTTATATAAGCTTAGTCTCCAAACCGGTTCTGAACATAACCTTTGAAATAATTTACCCCGCGAGTGCGAGCCGAACTACTTTCTTAAATAAAAGGTTCGGTTCGAAAAAAAATAATTACATTAATTCTATGATTTTCTAATATTGCTTAAATGTTTGAGATTTCGTATAAATAGAAATCATATTTAAATCTTCAAATAAATTTAGATTATTTACAAAACAGGAATCATAAAAAAATTAGTAAAATACAAATATTTGATTTTTTTAAATTGAGCCAAGGTTCGAACCCAAACCTTGGGTTCTGGGGTATAAAAACCTGCTTGCGCGCCGAACCTAAGTCTTGCTATATGGTTTGAACCATCGAACCGAATCCTTACCTAAAGTTTTGATAGCTTCCAGCCTTGCTTTAGTCATTAGAAATTAATACCATCCTCTAAGCTACATTATTTTTAATTTAATGTGATGCATTATTAATGTTTTTATTTATTTAAATTTGCCTTATTCTGTACCACTGTGCAACGTCAACAACATGTTGCGTGAGGTGTTGCTGTTGTTGTTTATGATATTGTTGTTGTTGCTGTTGCTGTCGCTGTTGCTGTCGCTGATGTTGGTGTTGGTAATGCGACTGCGACTGCCTGTCCTGGTCTTGGTCTTGGTCTTGGTCTGGGTTTGCACAGCCCGCCATCAAGTTCAAAGTCGAAATGCTTGTAATATGCAAAAATGTTTTAATTAATCACTTTGATGCACACCGGCAATTCACAGGGACAGGGACAGGGACATGACTGTGGCCCAGACCCGGACTCAGGCCCAGGAACAGGATGAGGATGAGGATGAGGACCAGGCGCAGGCGCGTGACATATTGAGAAGATGTTCGGTGCCCGTCATCGAGGTGCCGGCTGACTGTCAGTTCAATGATGTTATGCACTCATATGCATATGAATCTCCCCTATCCCCTATCCCTGACACTTTCGTCATGCAAAATATTTATGTCTTAATAACTTTGTCATTAAACAAGCAGTTAAATTAATATGCTCATGATTTTCGACTTTGATATTAAACACATATTTTTAAAATACAACCACAACAACCTGAGGCCAGGTTTAAGGATGAGCTTAAAGCTTAGTTGTAGTTTAAAATTCTGTTAGATTTTACAAAATATTATTCACCACATGATAACAAAAGAGTTGATATTAATTTAAATTTCACATATAGTTGCTATTGTGCAGCATTTATTTTATTTGTTTTATTTTATTTCATTTCATATTCTATTTACAAAAAAGTAAATATTTCCTGTCCAAATCAATATTCAGCAGAATTTTGACGTTTTTATTTATATTCGTTTTTATTTAAATAATTCCTCTCTTTTTGGCATACGATGCGTATTCGTTTGGAGTTAACATTTTTAGGGGTTTATGTGAACATATTTTGATTAAAAATTTGACTTGCTTTGGCTTCCATTTATTTATTGTGTGTTTGCGTGTGCTTGGAAATGCTTGTTAAATTACATTTTTGGCATTTTCCCTAGCAGCATTTTTGACAATAAGGCTATAGAAAGCGGAAAGGGAAAAGCAGCCACAATGGTAAACAATATTTTCGCTTTTCACTGGCTTTTCTCTGTTCAATATTTCATACTTTTCTATGCGGCGTCGGTTGCTATTGAAACCTTCACCTGGGTTTAGTATGACATTTTTCCTCCTCCTTCTGTAATTCTTTTATTTTCTTTTCGTTTTTTATTTGTGCATTTTTCTGTTGCCAGTTTTTAATTTTCCGCCAGTGCCGTTAAGCTTGTCATTAACCCAGTTTGAACTGCGGGCCTTACCAATGTGGGAGGGACAACAGGAGCATAGGAGAGGGTTATGCAGTTGGTTATATGTATGGTATATAAATGTATATGTTGTATGTATTGTGTATTTTTTATGGTCCGCTCTGAGATTTAAATAAAATTAAAATCGGTGTATAGCCGTTGGGGCTTGACTTGCGGGCACGCCTGAATATTTAACTTTATGCGAAATGAAAATGAAAATGGAAATGGAATTGGACTCCCTCAACTATCGTTTTTCATTAAGATATGGGAATTTTAATAAAAATTGGCATACGTATAATCGATGGCCAATCCAATTGGGAACTATAAAACGCTAGGCATATGATAAAACTTAATCATTCTTCAACTTTAACGGGCTTAAGAGTACTTACTATTTTTATTTAAATATTAATCCTATTTGTAGGTAACTTCTTTATTTATTATAATTCAATTAAGTTAATTTATTTATTTGTTCTGTTGATTCATTGGCAATTATTTTTTATTATTAACACTTATTATTATTTTTTAAATCGCTTAAGTTCATCATATGTTGCCTTTCGCTTTTATTGGAATTTTAAGCAAGTTTAAATGAAATTGTGAAAGAATTCGCGCAGTAAGAAAATAAATTCCATAAATTTGCTCGTGTCTGGTAGCGGCAACTTTTGTTTGTTCTTCTGTCTCTGTGATATTTCTTAATATATATATATGTTTTATTTCTTTTTCTTTTTATAATTTAAGAATGCCACACAACGTGGCAGGAGGCAGCAAGACTTTAAACAACAACTACAAAAAAGGTCGCCAGAAAACTAGCCAAGCACTAAAAAAGCTTCAAAAAGGTAACAGACCAAATGCCAATAAATGAATGAACAGAAAAAAGATAAAATAAAGTAAGAAAACAAAAAAAAATTATTGAAGCGGCATATTTTGCTTTTATAAAATACAGGAAAAAAAACATTTTTGCTGCCGCCATAAAGCGTAGAAATAAAAGCACTTAAAGTTTGTCAGCAACGCGATCAAAACATGTTAAAATCGAACTGAAATTACGGCACTTAAGACAGTCCGATCCCGGACCCAGTTCCAGTCCCTATTCTGAGTTCTTGAACAAGTATAGCCCCAAGAAATTTATGACTTGAGTGATAATGCGAGGCGCCGCAAGGTGAACGCAGTGGGAATTTGTTTCTAACCTCATCTACATTATAATGACGTTTATCTGTATGGTATTGGAATATGGCATCAAAGACCGTCCAACTTCCGATTTATCTCAATTGTTGAAAATTGAAACGCCAGCGCATTTAGCACCAATTTGGAACACGAAAACTTGAAAACTGATACAGACATTCATATTCAAAGAAGAGGCCCCACAATCATCCATATGAATGTCTTGATTTCACGCCACAATGACAAAAGCCAACTGAGGGGAACTTTTGGTCAATGATTTGCGTATAACTTTGGCTCTGACTCGACCTGTTAACTCTTTGAAATTCGAGTAGATACGCATACAAAAACACCTTGTTTAACGAGGGTAGTTTAAAGATTTACAGATCAATCAACGCATTCTGACTTTTTAACACTCAATTTATAAATCTAAATTTAATATGTAAAAAGAAAAAAATAATAATGGTTGAAAGCTTTTGAAATACAAATGAAACAAAGTGTTCAGTTTTTTTTTTTCGGTACATTCCTTTATAAGTACAATCCGTATTCTACTCATAAATTTATTATATAATTTTCTCATAATTGTTTTTGGATTATTTCCCTTGATTTCTATTACTATTGTGCCCACCCATTTTCTTATTCTCTTTCTTCTCTCCTGTGCCTGGCAGCTGTTGCCACGGAAGTAAACGCCCTGCAATAAAAATCTGAGCAAGTCCCCTTCCTACCACTCCAAAAAGAAAAGGGCTCATATCAAATTATTTGCAAAATATATATACAAAAAAATAAAGGTAAAAATCTGTCCAAACACTTCACAATAATTTGACATCAGCGCATTTTATTCCCACAAAATCTGATCGCTTAAGAGATTGACGATATGCCCCTGATATCTCTGTTTCTGTTTCTCTCAATAGATTGTCAAACTAATTTGGGCGCAGGTAGCGTCGGGAACTGGGATCTCTCAGCCATTATGAAGATGTTGAATAAAAAGTATCACATGACATGGTTTTTGAAAAAGGTTGACAAACTTCTTAAATTACCGAGTCTGGACCCAGACTGTGTTCTCAGTTTGAGCCAGAATCTGTGACAGGGTCTGGGGCAATTTCAATTTGTGGCTAGCGAAATTTATGAAGCGTATAATTTTCATATGCAACACCTGCTGCAGTTTGTCTGGCACTTGGCGATCTCTTTATGGTTGAAATGCTTATATAAATAAAAACTTTATAATTGCCGACTGACTGTGAGATACTTTGCATTATTATGTCTGCCCAGGCATGGGATGGGGGATGGTATAGGTGCTGGACTGGACTGCAATGGGTTGTTTATAAATTAAGTCAAGCTCCCACGGCCGCTGCTTGTGTACTGTACATTAAGGACACTTGATAGCTTAATTTATTGCAAGGCAAAAAGATGCAGGACAACGGCTGCAGAAAAAGCCAATGCTGAGATAATTGCATGCACTACAAGGACGACAACCAGACTGCTACTAGCCTCGTCCTCGTCCTCCACCATATCCTCGTCCTCGTCCTGGTCCAAAGTCCTGTTTTGCGTTCTGCTCCTTGTTGTTGGCATTGCTGTTGTTCTTATGCTGCGCTGCACTGCGCTTCGCTGGCTCCTCTCAGACTGCACTCATATGTGTGTGTGTGATTGTGCGGGTGTGGATGCTACACTGACAAAAAAAACCATTCTAAAATTCAAGTTTAAAAGTCTTGATTTTAGAATGCATTTTTAAATTATGAGTTCAGGATATTATTGTTAAATTAAGGCAATTCTCAACACGAATAAATATAGTATATAAATAAAGATGTGACTCAAACTGATTAAATTTCTAATACTTTTATAATTTCCGATGTACCGAAACCCATAAACCGAAATAACCGTTTAGTAACCGATTCATTTATATGGGTTAATTTCGGTTCTGGTCGTCGCAGCTAATGAGCAACTTTGATAACTTTGAACTGCCATAACTTTGTCAAAACTCAATCAATTTCCATTAGCAATGTAAATTTGAGCATGATTTTACCTCTAAATTCGTTCTGCATTTAAATTTTATTTATTTTAAAACTTTTTTAAAATTCGAATTTTTTAGAAATTTTACAGTGTTACCCCTTATCATTTTTCGAAAAATTTCGAAAATTTCGAATTTTGAAAATGAACAAAATTTAAATGCAGAACGAATTAAGAAGTAAAATCATGCTCAAATTTCGATTGACTTTTGACAAAGTTATGGCAGTTCGAAGTTATTAAAAATCAGTAAAATTAAAATAAGCGAAATGTTCAAGCCAAATTTATATGAGATCAAATTATAATAAAATCGACATTACACTGGACCATTCCAGTAACCAGATGACATTATTTTCCAGGCTAATAAGATTATTAAGCCTTTTTTTTGTAAAACAATGAATAACGCTTCTTATTTTGGTGAACCGAAAACCTTAAACCGATAACCGTTACGAAACCGATACTCCAATCCGTGATTATAAGTCAATGTTTAAGCTAATTTATCAATTTCTGTTCTCACATATAATTTTAAATTTTAATATTAGGCTTCACAATTATTTATTCGTAGTACCTTAAATTTAAAAGTTTCGTCTTGTATCGCTAGGAAACAAATCATTATGAATACATAAATAGAACAAAAGTCAAAGAAGCCACAAATATTTGATGTAACTAACAAAATATATAGAAATTCCAAATATTGCTGAAAAATTGAAAAATCGTGCTTGAATTAATCTTATTGTACTAGGTTTAAAAAACAGTCCGGGACATCCGGACTTCTGACACCGCACTGGATGAATTTTTTCCCAGAATCCCGAATTTTTTTCTGTGTAGTAACTGACTGTGACTGCTGCTACTTGTATCTCTTTGTGTGAGTGTGTATGTGGGTGTGTATGTGGGAGTGTGTGTTGTGCGAGCTCGCGCTGCTGCATAAAACATTTTAAATTGAGCGTTAAAATTAAACGATGCATCGCAAAACTAACAAACGTGGCTAGCAAAAGAGCACAAAATGCAATGCACTCGGCTCGCTCGCATTTGTGGGTCGAGCGGATGGTACTCTGAACTTGTTTATAAGGTCGTTAATCGTACACACACACATGCAAACACAAATACTATGTATACACACACACACATATCCCTATAAAATGTACACAATATAAATTCAAAAAGTCAACTCCACTTTGTGCAGATTTGTTTTCTGGGTTAAATGTTAAGAGAATAGATAACAAAACGGACGTCAGCGATTTATTTCACACATAATTTGTATATAACTTGGCGTTGATAGATAGATATGGACATATTGAATTGAAAATTGTAATAATAATATGAAATCAAGATAATAATCTGAACATGAGACCGGATGAGATTGATTGAAAAATATTTGTATAATTGACAATAATTGTAAGTTCTACAGAAGATGCAAATCGACAGCACTTGTTATCCCAATTGTATGTTCTATTTGGGCAAAATGCATTTGACAGGCGACTTTCCACTCCACTCAGGTTGATTGAACACAGCAAACTCATTTGATTCAGAGAAAATTTCATAAATTTTCAATTGGCAAGCACAAAACAGGTCGATTCAACAAAAGCCCAAATAAATCGAGAGGGTCATATGAAAGTCGGTCAGTCATTAACAGATACTACAGATGCAATTGCAATTGCTGTCCTGGCACTCTCCAATCACTCAGCCAATGCAGTCAAGAAGTCACTCATCGAGAGTTACCTGGATTAAATAAACAAAACTCGATAGATGTGTTGTATTGTAGATGTCCATGTAGTTGGCCTAAACAAAAGGCTCTGTACAAACACAGTTGAAGTCCAAAAATAACAATATAGTGAAATGAAAATGTTGGCCCAATCAAAAATAAGTCAACGACTGCAAAAACGAACTAGAGACTCCATTTGGTCAGGTAACCATTCAGTTCCAATTATAATACCCTGTAAATGTAGTCACTAAAGTAGGGTAGAGTCAATTTTAAGTAAACAAATTATTTATCTAGCAGATTATTCATTAGTTTAAGTTGAATAATCTTATTGATTTTTAAGTAACTAAATTTCTTATTTAAATTCTGACTTTTTACAGAGTATCTTGGAGTTCACCTAAGAATTTTCAATTGGTTGGCATGATTTTGGATTTGGGTTTTGGTTCTGCGCTTGCAAATTGACAATTTAGCCTTTCACCTGTCTAAACGAATCTATCGCACATCAAAATAAATATTAACAAAATATAAAAAAATAGAAATAGAAACCAGCTAACAATGGCAAGGCTAAACAAGATTGTTGTTGTTGTTGTCAGTCAGGCAGTCGGCCAAGTAGCGCAACGTCACTCAAATACTCGCTCCGCACAGGCAACGAGGTATCGTTTTGGTTTTGGGTTTGCGTTTTTTGCCTAGAGTTTGAGTATATTTTTTGAAATTTGAGGCCATCGCTCGGCACTCGGCACTCGAGAGTCAAGGCGATGCCCGTGTTGGCCATAGTTTTTATTGACATTTCGGCGCGTTATCGTGTTGGCCAACAAAAGGAGTCAACTTGAAGAGCGCCAGTCAGCGAAGCAGCCAGAGCGACAGGCAGTCAGTCAGGCAGTCAGCTGGACAGGCCCCTAATCAACTCAACTGGTTCAACTGACTGAACTAACTGACTGCCATGGTATGCAACTATATACGAGTATGTTCGTAGTTGGACAACAAAGAAAAACTAACTCGGATTAGAGTCATTTACAGCAAACGAATAGAGAATACCCTAGATTTTACACACAGAGAGATATAGTTATGTAAACAAGTTTAATTATTGAAACTCTATACTCTATACTCAATTCTGTGGAATAAAAAGTCTGCACACATAACTAAAATTACAAAAATTAATTTTTAACTTTGCAATACAATGAAAAATATAATGTAAATTAATGAATTTAAATATATAAATAGTATCCATTAAATATGTTTTTAAAGTTTAAATTTTTATTCACACAGAGAAATAAATGAATAAATATATGTTAATACTTAATTATAACAAAATTGTTATAAGATGAGCAATAATTGCAATATTTAAATATATAAATAATATCCATAAAATATTTATTTTATAGATTTAATTATTATTCACAGAGAGAGAGAGCACAGATATTTTAATAATTAAATGAATCAAAATTGTTATTAGATAAGTAAAATTACAATAAATCTCATAAGAATACATATTTAAAATTTTACAGATACTTTTCCGTATATTAAATCAGTTGAGAAACTTTTTCCAAAATTACGAAAATCACTTCGCACACATAATTAATATTATTTAATAAATGTGTATATATAAATAATGAAATAATAATTTTATAAATATAAATAATATATGATAAAATATTTATCATATAGATTTAATTATTATTCACAAAGAGAAATAATTGTAGAATGATATTTTAATAATTTATTGAAAGAAAATTGTTATTAGATGCGGAGTAATTTAACAATAAATCTCAAAAGAATAATAAGAACCCGCTTTTAAAATTTTACAGAGACTTTTCTGTATATTAATTCAGTTGAGCAACTTTAGAGGCTTCCAAATATCAAAAATCACTTCGTATTTTATATCTTATCATTCGTTAGCTATATCCAAATGTAACTGTTACTAAATAATGCTATAACTGATGGATCCTTTGGTCTATTCCCAAGTGGTTACAACTGATAAACAACAGCAAATTTTTGGCGCGTAGTCAGACAGCAGCAACAACAGCAGAAACAACAGCAACAACAGCAGCAACTGAAGCGACGTCAGCAAATGCAATGCACATTATAATTTCCATTAGAAGTCAGCAGCGGATCAACAAGAGATGGGATGATAGCAGGGAGTGGCGGTGGAGTGGGGAAGTTGAATGAGGCAACAAGTCCAAGTCCAAGTGGCTGATGGCGTAAACAGAGAACTGTCATTATGACAGTTGATTCTTTGCGGCTGCTGTTGCCGTTGCCGTTGCAGCAGCAATTGTTGCTGCTGCTGCTGTTGCTGTTGTTGCTGGCCATTTAAAATTATGGCCACCGAGCTGCAGTTGGAGTTGGCAACGGGCAACTGGAAACTGGCAACTGGCAACTGGCGTTGCAAAGATATATAATTTTATACTTTCGCATAATGTTTTGCATTAAAATTATAATAAGTTTCAACTTTTGCATTGCAGTTGCGCCCAGTTTGCAATGTTGCTGGCAGCCGCATTTCAGTTTCCACTGTTCACATTTCAGAGATTTTTGCTTTCAGCTTTCAGTTTTCAGTTCAACTGACTCTCTTGAGTTGAGTTCTTTGGGTCAATATCATTGCGTTATCTCTGCCTCTGACGCTGACTCTGGTTGAAAGTGGAGCAAGTCAGTCAGGCTGTCATTTATTTAATGTTTGAAATGCCTGAAATATATTCATTGCACTGCATTCTTAATAGTCTCCCTCACACTCTCTCACTCTCTACTCAACTTCATTCTTCACCCTTTTAATGGCACTTGCAATAGCTAAAAGGGTCGTTTCAAGGGATCTTGTTATTGCTGCTGCTGCAATTTGCCTACTTTGTTCAAAGGCGGACTCACTAAGTAGGTAACTTAACTAAGTAAAAGACATCTATTAACGTCTGATGAGAGAGCATTTCAAAGTGGGTAATCTAATGAATCATTGATATTGCAGCACTTATTGAGCACGGGTTGAGTCCTTGATATGAAAGCGACTGACGAAGTTCAAGGATAGTAATAAAGTCAAATAGGAGTAAAAATATGAAAGTGATTATATATATTTATTAAAGCAAATTCATTTTTTAAAACTAATCTTTCTGGTTTCGATATGATTTACGAATGATAAATACTTTTCATTATCAAATTTAAAATTAATCTTAATTTTTTTCAGTTACGAATTTAAATGATTATAAATCTTACATTTTTATTTTATTATTGTATTTAAAATTTAATTAATTAATATTTTTTCTCTATATCGAGAAATTTATATATTTATATGTATATTTATATATTTATAAATAAATAAAAAAAATCATGTCTTTAATATTTTTTCATATTTTAGTCACATTAATTTCTTTTGATTAGCACTCACTAGACTATCAATAACCTAAAATTTTCCTATATTTCTCAGCTTTTTGAAGACCTTTGCAACACTCTTTAATGCCCCCCAAGCATCTACACAATGATTAACACGCTCTTAGTAGCTGTCAATATGCAACAACAACAACAGTAACAACAACAACTATAGCAACAACAACGACTGAAGTTGCTTTAGCTTTCAGCAAAGTTTATATTCTATACAAATAGCTGTGCAACAAGCGGCAGCTTTACAAAATGCCCAAAACATCAATTTATTCTCATTAAAAGATATGAAGGTGTTTGGCTGTCGTCTTGGCAGCAGCCAACAACCGAACAACAACAACGAACAACAATAACAACAACAACAACTAGGGGGAGAAAATGTTAAGAAGAAAAACTTTCTGCGGAAAATGTGAACAAAAGCGTGCAATTTACAAACTGTTGCCTGGATAGAATGGAAATGCTAGGAATGAACCGGAGTCTCTGGGCTGGTTTGGGGAATATCTAAAGTTGATGTTGGTGTCGGGAATTGGGCGTTGTTGTTGTTGGTGTTGGTAACAAGCTAAGGAACTTGGCCCGCAAGCAGCTGCTTTAGAATTAATGCAACAAATGGCCCACAAATCCCATCGCGGTTAAAGTTGTGAAAGCTGAGGTTAAGCAAGTGCAACCAAAAGGTAATAAAGTTTAATTGAATTTTCATTATACGCAATTTTTCTAGCCTTCGCCAAGTTGCTGATGTTGTTGTGGCAGTTGATGTTGTTGTTGTTGTTGTTGGCCCTTCGAAACGCTAATGAAAAATGCATTTCAATATTCAATTACGTTACTGCAAACAAATCTGCTAGGCTCATGCGAGGGGCATTTAAATAGTTTTTAAATTAAGTAATTTTTTGGCATACAGAAAATAAATCCACTGTAAGATTAACATTGGAACAATTAGTGAACAATTTTATACAGAACTCTGCAAGCAAATCAAATCTTCTGCGTGCCATAACAATTAACCTGAAGCAGTTGCTATCTGAAAAAGCTTTTAACCTGAAGCAGTTGCTATTCCAAATTTTGATCCTGAAGAAGTGGCTACTTTGAAAGTACAGAAAATGCCGACGCTGTTTTAACTCAGTAACAACAACAAAAGCATTCAAGCCTTTATTTCATTCTAGCGCCTTATAATTCTCAACTGGTTCTATCTACGCGAAGGTGACATTATGGTTGAATCGCTTGTCAAGTCAGGACAAAATGGTGATGGAGACTGGAATCTCTTGATCCTTGCTCCTCAACACAAAATTTTTTGTGTTGATCAGAATACTTTTGGCGGTATCAATGTAATATTTTGCAGCTGTGCAGGATTTTTCTCTGAAGCAGTTGCTTATATGGTTTCAACCTGTGGCAGTTGTTATCTTGAGAAGATGGACCAAAATAAGGCCTTGCCTAATATTGAGCAGCAACAACAAGTGCATTCAAGTGTTTTCTCATTCTTGCGCCTTATAATTCACAACTAGTTTTAGCTTCTCGAAGGTGACATTAAGGTTGAATCGCTGGTCAAGTCAGAACAAACTTGGTGACTGGCATCTCTTAGAACCGTCTTCCATACTACAAAAGGACAAACAATTTTGTTTTTGGTATAAATTTAGTTTTTTGTTCTAATTTTAATCTATGCAGAATTATTTCTTCTATTTTAACTGAACCAGTTGCTAATATGATTTGAACCTGAAGCAGTTGCTAATGTGGTGTATATAAAATAATGATTTAACTGATAATTTTGTTTGCAGTAATCAATATATCTTACAGATTTTATATCTTTAGAGATTAAAATTCGCAAAATACTTAATAAATTTTAAAACAAGCAACGGGTGTCCGTCCTGGGGCTCGACTACTTATAGCCTTTCCGGATATTCAGGATATTATTGTAAAATTTAGATATTAGTCAAAGATATTTGATCTAACCTAAGATAAATTTACTGAACCCGAAAATCATAATATTGCTGAGAAAAATCTTAAATAAAGAATTATGAACTTGGTTTAAGAAAATAAACAATTACCGTACTTTTGTTACCGCATTGGATTGAATTTATTAATATTATTAATTATCTCTAAATGATTTAGTTTTTTTTATCTCAATCATGGTGTAACATTCAGAAATGCACTAATACTTTCAACATTTAAAACTTAGTTAAGTGTAAACTAACTTTGATTTTTAGTGTTATAGAAAATCCGTTCTCCAAGTTTTATTTATTCATTTGATCAGTCTTTAATTTAAAAGTAGAACTGCTGAAACACACCTCTTTGAGAAGGAGCCTGCCTAGAACTTGTGAGGAGCTGCAGCTGCCGAGCAGCACAAAGAGCAGCGCGCAATTTGTGTTGCCTTTGTAATGCAAATTCAAGTGGGAGTCAAGTCGCGTTGCTGAGTGCTTGCCACGCCCACAAGCTGACATGACGCACATAGCCAGAGTCAGAGGCAGAGTCAGAGTTGCATTTGGCACTTGTGAAACCCCAACAACAACAACGAGCACAACAGCAATGCATTGGCATTCATCAGCAGCCTCAAATCACACGTATGTTGCATATAAATGTTGCCTGCCACATGTGCAACACTGCTCTGTAGTAGTAAGCAAATCAAATCAGCCTCAGTCTCTGCTCATCATCCACATCATAACATGATGATGACTCTGATCATCATCATTATTATTATGTGAGTAACAGCAGCAACACTGGCTGCCGTCAGTCTTCAACTTGAGCAACTCATAAGTCTCCCCTCTCTCTCTCTCGCCATCAGTTCAATCACGTTGTCAAGTGCAGCATCTAATAAATCATTTTTTGTCGGCGGTTTGTTTGCATTTTTACACATTGCTGGAAAGTGTATTTCATATAGGAATCTATAATAAATATACCCTTCAAATTATAGTCTCATTAATGGGCTCGCGCTGTTTTCACCTAAACTATTTTGAATTTGGGTATTTTCGATATTTAAGGTAACTTACCAAGACCTCATTAATCAATTAAACTTTTCGAAAACGATATCTATCAAATTTATAAGCAGTTCGATTTATGTTAAACATCATCAAAAGTCACACTAGCTAGACATTTGGCATGCGTTCCCCCTGATTTACATATTATTATTATTTTATTTTTCTCCATCTCTCCCTCTCTTTCTGTCTGCCATCTCTTTCAGCTCGCACTTGTAGTTAGATTGATGGCGACGTTTAAAACGCCTCAAGTCTGAAATGGCAGACGTCTTGGTTCAACCTCTAGATAACAACGAAAAAAACAAAATCGAGTTTTGTTTTATAGCTCTCGTATATCAACTTGCTAAAGTTTGAACCAAGTTGTCGGAGCTCTTTGAATTCGCTTTGTGAATTTTGAATGAATTACAAATGAAAGTAGAGGCTGGTACATGAAGATCCAATGAATAAGCCAAGTTAATGACACGGTCAAATACTTAAGAGCTTGTAATATTTATCAGTAGCAATATAAACTTAATGTGCGTGAAAGTTTTTGATAATAATCAAATTTCAATTCACAATTTAGATAAGTTAGACAATTTTTAGTTTATGTAATTAAAAATTAAATAAATAAAATGATTATTCTTTAATCATTTTACTAGACAAACTATCAACTTAATTTTATTATTTGTTTATTAATATTTTGTAAATAAAACAGAAATTTCAGTTTGATTCAAACAAAGAAAATTTCCCACAGATCATTCAATATTCATTTGGCTATGCGATTATTCTGCTTATCAATTTCAATTAGAGTTTGCTTCTCTAACTGATTTCGATCCTAATTACTTAATCTATTTATCTTGATGCAGCTGGTTGTTTGTTTCCTTTGCTGTCGTCGAGTCCATATGGAGTTGAATGTGCCCCGTTAATGTGGCGTCTGGTTGTCTAAATGTTTCCTGCTAAATTGTAAACCCCTTTTGTAGATCCCTTGACACTTACAAAACGACCGCATCACATTAAAGTGAACGCCGCCTCGATGTTGCATTGGTGTTTTGGGTTCGGTGATATAAAGCCAAAAGCCGCAACACTATTTCCCCATTGACAATAAAAAATCTTTATTTAAAACATTTCACGGCAGCAACAATAAAACACCGAAAAGTGTTGTTGTTGTTGCTGATGTTGTTGTTGGGCTTGTGTAGAAGCCAAAAACCGCAACATGTTTGAAGCATTTACACGTGCGGCAAAGCTAAGCCCGAAACGGAATAGAACGGACAGGGATCAATGCCGAGTGTGAGGCAGTAAACTAGGTGCGATGCAGCAGTTGTTAGGTGTAGAGAAGGAATGAAATTGGAAGGGAAAGGGGCAGCAGGTCAGCAGACAGGAAACGTGTGAGTTGCAACGCCAACGGCATTGGTAACGTAGTTGCTGCAGAGCCATTTCAGTTTGAAACTGTCTCAACTATAAAAGAAATCAATTACTTTCGCTACAAAACTGGATGGGGGACAGGGCAGGACAGGACAGGGCAAGGAAGGCCAGGCAAATGTGCTCACACTTCCGCCCTGGCGTTTGAAAAGATTCAGAGTGTTGGTAAAAAAGGGAGTCATGGGGCATGTGGCATGAGATTCGAAGCTTGCAGCGTCACGTGCCACAAAGAACGCGCTACAAATTTGTTACAACTAATGCGTGGGTGCAATTCGAAATGTGCTTCTAACATATGCAGCGAGAGTTGCCTCAACAACATATGTATTCACTCAACGAGGGTTGCTTATAACGTAAAGAGGATTAAAAACTAATTGATCTATGTAAATATCTTTAAAATAAATGTTTATTTCATTTATTTAAAATAAATAAATTGATTATGAAAAATAAATTGATTAAGTTAAAAAAAAAATTTGTAATGAATATCTTTCATTTTAATATTTTTCTAATTCATTTATAGTGTAAAAAAATGGCTTAAGTTAAAAAAATTACTTGATATACATTAATTTAATTTGAATATTTATTTTATTTATTTACAGTCGAAAAAAATATTTAATTAAGTTAAAAAAAAATTAATTGTTATACATATCTTTAATTTAAATATTTTTCGTATTTATTTATAGTGGAAAAAAATTGATTAAGCAAAAAAAAATTATTTAACAATATAATTAAACTGTAAATATTTCAAAATACGACTGTAATATTAATAATTAAATTATATTATCTTAAATTTGTAAGATTTGATTTACTTATTATAAGTCTCCATCTGGAGAAGATCCAATCAATAAATTCGAGTATTGTAAAAAATAAAAATAAGTTTCTTACAATTTTAATAATATGATATCTAAACTATAATTTTATCTTTCAGTACTCTCAATTTACCAATTAAATTTTCAAGTTATATTTTAAACAATTGAATCCACCCTCGCATTGAACTTTGCACGAACTGGACCCGAGAGCAAGAAATGTGAATGCGGCTTCAATGGCACTTTGAATATTGTTACGCTCGATTTGGGTTCGTTGACTTGGCTCAGGGGCGTTACGTAGCATGCCAGGGATATTTGGGGAGGTAAGGGAATATGGAAATGAAAATGGAAATGGAAATGGGCAGAGTGCAGTTTATTTTATCAAAGTTATTTTCGTTTGCGCTTTTCAAGTAGCCAAGTGTCGATAAGATGCGTTAAGTAATTATAAATGTTTAGCAGCACTGTTTTTTTGTGTTCTTTATCTGGCATCTTAATGCAAATATTTGACGCGTATTTGCGCTGGGCTTCAATAACTTTTTATAGATGGCCATTTGGCATTTGGCTTTGCAACTGCCACTGCCACTGCCACATGGGGCACACTGCGTGGCACTTGTTAATCTAATCAATGCAACGGAAGATGCAACTTGCCGCAAAGCTCAAACCCAAATGCAATGCACTTGCCACTTGCCACTTACCACGGTGACCAGTGGCCGCTGCCACATTAAAGAGCCAAAGGTGTCGGTGGCAAAAGCCCAGCGCCGTCAACACCAACAATCCAAAGAGAACAGCAGAGTAAATGTTGATGTTGTTGTTGCTTTAGTTGCTGATGTTGTTGTTGCAACCTGCCCCAAGGGTGCGGCGAGGCCGTCAACGACATCCATTATCAACGAGGCGCAACTAAAATATTTTAATTAACGCAATATTTGCACAAAATAACCAACATTACAAGTTCAAGGCGCTAGATAAGAATACGTACAAAATATTGGGCGACGAAGGAAGCGGACAAAGGGAGATCTTAACCAGAGACGACAACATTGCAACGTGCAACCCAATAAACAAAGTATATTTAATATAAAAATAACAAGCTATCTTAATAAAGGTTTATATACAGAGTATAATTATTAAATTGTTATTTCAATTAATTTTGAAAATTAATATCTAATTATATAATAAGAGTGTAAACATTTCGTGACAATATTTTCTTTATTTTTAAAATTATTTTATGTTTTCAGTTCTATTATTATAATCAGGGATTAAAACCGAAACGAATATCGGTTTCAGTTACGGTTTCGGATATGCTCCAATTAAGGTTTTCAGTTACCGGTTATGCAAAATCTTGGAGTATCGGATTCGTAACGGTTATCGGTTTTTTTTATAAGTTTCGGTTTAAAAATACCGGCATGGTTTCACAAAAAAATAAAAATTATGGTTTTGGGTTGACCAAAATAAGAAGCGTTATTCATTGTTTTACATGAAAAAAGAATTAATGCTCTAATTAGCCTGGAAAATAATGTTATCTGGTTACTGGAATGGTCCAGCGTAATGTCGATTTTATTATAATATGACCTCATTTGGTTTGACAATTTCGATTATTTTGATTTTACTGATTTTTAATAACTTCGAACTGCCGTAACTTTGTCAAAACTTCATCAATTTCCATGCGCAATGTAAATTTGAGCTTGATTTTACATTTAAATTCTGCATTTAAATTTTGTTCGATTTGAAAATTTTAAAAATTTCGAATTTTTTCAAAAAATGATAAGGGGTAACACTGTAAAATTTCTAAAAAATTCGAATTTTTAAAAAGTTTTAAAATAAATAAAATTTAAGTGCAGAACGAATTTAGAGGTAAAATCAAGCTCAAATTTACATTGCGCATGGAAATTGATTGAGTTTTGACAAAGTTATGGCTGTTACGGTTACGGTTTCAGTTACGGTTACAAATTTCAATCGGTTTTCATCGGTTAAAGGTTACGGTTTCGGATAAGGTTTTAATTCCTGGTTATATTATAGTTATTTATAATATTTTTATTTCACTTATAAGTTGAGTTGGAATAATAAATTTAGAAAATGTAGTATTCCAATCAACATAAAATTTGTTTGCTGGGTTGCCCACACTTTGCCATGTTGGTGTCTGTGTGTGTGACACTTGCAGTGCTGCAACTGTTGCTGCTGTTGATGTTGCTGTTGCCGTTGCCGTTGCTGCTGCACTTGACTTGCCACAACACGCAATGGGCCGACTAAGGAGGATTGCCAGAGCAGAGAAGAGTGGAGTAGATAGTCACTGCCACTGCAACTGCCACGCAGGCGTATACCACTCAACGCCTTTTGTGTGTGTGTATATGTGTGTGTGTGTGTGTGCGTGAGTGTGTGTGTGTGTGTGTGTGGAGCATCTAAGATAGACATGCAGATATCATTGTGGCAAGTACTTGCTGGACACTAGCGGAGTATCTACTTCAATACATATAAATTTATATACATACATATATAAGTACGTCGTCTTCTTCGGAGTTGCCTATCGCATTGCAATCAGCGCATGCGTTTACAACGAACGATCGTCGTCCCTTTCACAGTAGCCGTTGGCCGGGTCGAAAAGGTATATGTGGAGATAGAGAGGGGTACAGGTAGAGGTAGAGGTAGAGGTAGAGGTAGAGGTAGAGGTAGAGGTAGAGGTAGAAGTACTGAGACTGAGACTGGACCTGGTTATGGCCTGTCTGCCGAGTCGCGGCCCCATCCTCATCAGCGATGTGGCTCGCACGCTTATCGCATTTTAGTAGTGCAGCGATTTATCAAAGTTAACATAGACTTTTAGCTTGCGAGTTGCGATAGTCCGGGAACCCAAACTCAAACTCAAACCAGTATCAGACCCCGAACCACAACGAGAATGAGAATGAGACCAAGACAGAGAGTCGATCTCAAACTGAAGTTGGAGGCAACCATCTCAATGTCCATTTGGCCAGCTCTTTTTGCCTCGAGGGCCGCCACTTGGCGCTTTTGGCGGCGTCTGGTAACCTCAACGCATTGCGTTATAAATCATTTTTATTTGTTTTGCTTTTTAGCCAAGTTGAATGCCAGCCAGCGAATGCATGGCCAAGTTGACTCTCTAATGCTTCGGGATTCTCATGCGTGTGTTATCCGACCGCAAAATCTAAAGCAACAAATGCACATTAATGATGCATTTAAGGTCCCCTAGTTAAACCATGGCCAAAATACTTGGCTAACGTAACCGTAACCGTAACCCCAACATTAGACGTTAGATATGTGTACTCAAATATTAACAAAATCATTTACTTATGAGTTTTGTTAAATTACTTCTTTTTTTAATAATGTTTTAACTATATTTTAAGAACTTTTAAAAATTTAAATAAATTTTCTAACAAATTAAATAATAATAATGTTTTAACTATATTTTAAGAATTTTTAAAAATTTAAATTAATTTTCTAACAAATTAAATAATAATTAAATGAGATTTGTAGATATTTTCTGATATTTTTATCAGAATTATTTAAATATGTTGAGAACCTTTTTATCAGCTAATCATTTTATAATGTTGTAGTTTAATCTTTTATTTAAATATTTTTATTCTGATATTTTTATATTAATTTATATTTATATTATTAATTTTTATCAGTATTATTGAAATATATTTACAACATTTTTATTAGCTAATCTTTTTATAATGTAGTAGTTTAATCTTTTATTTAAGATCTTGTCTACTCAAAGCTCTAAGAACTTTTTATATATAATATTTAAATCAATTTTCTAACAAATTAAATGAGATTTCCAGACATATTCTGATATTTTTATATTAATTTATATTTTTATCAGTATTATTCAAATATGCTTAGAACCTTTTTATCAGCTAATCTTTGTATAATGTTGCAGTTTAATCTTTTATTTGAAATCTTGCCCAATCAAAACTCTAAGAGTCTATATTTTCTACTCTTACCAAACATTTCCAACTTCATTATAGCCAAAATCAGTTCATAAGTTGTGCCTTTGATGTAACAGAGCACTTTCACCAACTAGCACATAACTTTTGCTTCTTTTTCCCCCTTTTTCTGATTTCCTCACATTGCATTGACCTTGTAAAGTTTTTTTTGTTTGAGTTGCAACTTTGAAGCTGCCACAAGTTGAGAGCCAAAAAAAGTTGTTCACTGCAAACGCACAAAAGAGCAAAAATAAAGCTAAAACTAAAGCTGGAGATGAAGCTGAAACCAAAGCATCGTAGTTCGTAGTACAACTTAATTACACTGACTGCCAAAAGGAGGCGCATGTGATGTGCCTGTTACTCTCTCTCTCTCTCTCTCTCTCTCACTCTGTGTTGTTTGGGTGCCGAAAATATCACTTAATTAACATTTTTCGCCATCGCCATCGAGAATGCCGAACGAGGAGCGTCGAACGTCGAACGTCGGCCGTAATTAACGCGTCCACTTAATGCAAACGCCATTGAATAAACGAGTAATTGGACGACATGTTGGCCAAAAACGAAAAAGGGAGCACAGCAACGATAGCTGGCCAACTGGCGACTGTCGACTCTCCAACTACCTTCACAGCCTGTGGGCTCCACTGGCTATGCAAATGATTTGCCGTGGCAGGTTGCCAGTTGCCAGTTGCCTGTTGCAAGGCCAGACCTGGCCACTTGCTGGGTGGCCGTGCGACAAAAATTAAAACCAAACAACGATTTCCAATCAAAGCAACAACTTTGGCCAGGCAACGCCTCGAGTTGGACTCCATATCCAAGCTAAAGTTGGAGTTGGAGCTGGAGTCGAGGAATCGCAATTCGCGCCCCGTAATTATGCGACAAATGCGTGAGGCAGTCGCAACCAATGCGACTCTGTGAGTTTGCCTCACCATTCCCAACTTTATAACGTAATTTAATTAATTTATGCACTCGCATTATTCAATGGAGTGCGCCGCCTGCATGCGTAATTATTGCAGCTGGACAGGATCGGCTATCGATCGCCTTGGCGTCACTCCGACTGCCAACTGGGCGCCGCTTTGCATGCCAAAAATAAAATTACAAAAATATCTAAAAGATATTTATATAAAAATAAATATAAATTTCAAAAAAATTGAGGGACTTTACAGTGGTTATTGCTTATGGGACTGAAGATTGCTCTTTGCCACTTTATATGCCCTTTATTGGGGCCCCTCCACTCCATTACCATACGCAACATTTATTTTTATGGCTACGAAATTACTTAAAAGCTTTTTTGAAGTGTCTTTCAAGGCGTTGGTATGGCTAATAAACCCTATTGCTATTATAAAATATATAAAAAATGGCCAAAAGCATTTATTTTACAGGCCCAGCCAGACAACTAATTTCCATGCCATCAGATAATTCAACAATAAATATGCCTCATACACAAAATATAAACGTGTTTATTAAATTAACTAACTTGATTCAAAAATTGTCATTTTAACGTTAGTAATTTAATCATAATTCAATTTAAATTATATCAATTTAAAATTATTACTTTTTCATGAGACTTTTTAGGAGTCGTTAAAAATGACTTTTATTTATTGTACATAAGTTGATTTATTACCAAATCAAAAACTTAATAATATAAATAATATATTTATGAATTATGTTGATAAATAAACAAGCTTTGAAAAACATTTACATACATATAGCTTGATATAGAAAAAATATTAAATTTTCTAAACTATTTTTAATACAGAATCAATTATGTGGTCAAATAATGATTAAAATGACATTCCGCATCAAAATCGGTTGAAATTTGTCAAAGTTATGAATATTCGAAATTTTAAAAAATTGGGAAAAATTTGAAATTTTCTAAACTCATATAATTTAAATGCAGATTTAAATTTTAGGTCAAACAATGTTTAAAATGCCATTGCTTATCAAAATCGGTTGATATTTGACAAAGTTATGACCCGGCAAAATTTTGAAAAAGTAAATGGAAGTATGGATATTTTCTAAACTATAATAATTTAATTGCAGAATCAATTATAAGGTCAAACCATGATATAATGTACATTACTCATTAAAATCAGTTAATATTTGACGAAGTTATGACACTTCGTAATTCTGAAAAAAGGCTAAGACTTGGCACGAGGAACGTCAATGTAAAATTAAATAAATGACTAAAGGGTAAATTAAAAGCATTGAAATTACTTAATCCACATTATCGCCGACTCATCTTATGACAGAGGCACAATAAATGTACATGGTTAGCTACTTATAAGCAATATTACATTTAATAACCATTATTTTGATAGAGAAATGCTGCGATAAATCGCGTTAAATTACTCAAAATGTGGCATTCAAGCGATGCCTACTGTACGGGTCGACATGTATTTATGGGCTAGATCGAAACAATGGGCCACATTTCAGTTATTGTTGGCGGATGGCGGATGGCAATGCCATTTGTATCGGGTTGGGGGAGTTGGGGGCATTGCCAGGCCTTTGGGGCGTAAGACATGTGCGCGCAATTAGACACGCCCCAACGTTGTGTGTAAGCCTAAGTATCTATAAGATACGCGCACTGTGGTGTATCTGTATCTGTAGCTTACACAAAATCATAATCCGCCACAAGCCGTTTGTACAATTGAACGCACTGTCGCTGGGCCCAAGTTGTAAAGTTGATTGAATAGCTGATGTGAGTGTGTATTGAGTGTGTGTGTATTGTGTGTGTGTGTGTATCTGTATTTGACAGCTGGACAGTTGCTTGTTGGGCTTTGCTTTTGTTTAGTTGAAGTATCTGCAGTTGACGTTGTTGATGTTGCTGTTGTTGCTGTTGCTGACGTTGTTGTTGTTGCTGTTGCTGCTGTTGTCGCGTGTGACATGACACAAAGTGGACAGTTTTGATTACTGTTGAAATTGAAAGGGAAATTGTCGAGACGCAGTCAAAGCCATGAAGTTCACTACATTTGTGTAAGTTGCTCTGTCTGTGGGTCAAATAAGTAGTCTGCAAATGGATAACAAGTCGAGTGTCATGTGCTTACAGTTCTGACCCAAATTGGATTGGGTTTAAAGGCGTGTTCCACACACAGTCCACAGTCCAGAGCTTAAGCCTAAGCTTCTCTAACTGTCACAATTGCAGCAGGTTGACACAAGAAATGACATTGCAACCACACAAAATGGGGCATAATTTCAACAGATTTGTAAGCGACATAAACTAGAAACAAACTCTCTAATAAAATATAAATTTAAACATATAAATTAAATATAAGCTGACCAATTGAAACCCTCAAGAAATCTACTACATAACTAGGCAATTAACATCCAAGAAGATCAACAAGATATGACATTGCAACCACATCAAATGGGGCACAATTTCAACAGTTTTGTAAGCGAGATAAACTAGAAACAAACTCTCTAATAAAATATAAATTTAAACATATAAATTATATATAAGCTGACCAGTCATTCCCTCAAAGAACCAACTATATAACTAAGCAATTGACATCCAAGAATAATAAGTATGTGCAGTTTCTGAAATTGTTATCAAGTTGCAACTGCCACAAATAGTTGCGTGCAGACAATACAGAATACAGACCTCAATTGGAACCTGGTTAAGTGGCAGATGGTTTGTCAGAATGCTCAAGCATATTGCAAATTGGTTGGCTTGGCATAGGATTCGACTATGAAATGCAGATTGGCATTATCGGGGAACTAACTATGTCATAACCCCAATGCATCAATTATATTGCAAAGCCAACAAATTATAAGGCCAGACACAAATCGTTCATACAAACATAATAAATGAGCTGCTATTGGAATTTAGCGCATAATCAGACAGAGCTGGGTTAGGCCAACAGAGAGAGAGAGAGAGAGAGACAGAGAAAGGGGAGAGACAGAGACAGATTGCAGTGAAAGAGTGAGTTGAGTGGAAATGCAACAAGAGTCGACTTTGGGTTTGGCTGCAATGCGATAAGCGGCTAAAACAAATGTCATACTCGCTACAATAGAGCTCACAACCCGCCAGCAACAAAGACAACACAGCACAACACGGTAGCAACATGTGTACTTGGAACAGCAACAGCAACAACAGCAAAAACAGCAACAACAATTGCTGCTACTGCATTGCCTTGTCCGACAAATATGATACGAGCTCTGGCTCCTTGGCGTCCTTCTTTTGCCTCATAATTGATATTTTTGTTTCGTGTTTTTTGGATAGAGAGGGGAGCAACATGTGCAACAACAACAGCAACAGCAACGGCAACAGCAACATGTTGCCAGTTACCACAAAGTTGCCCAGATAAGAACAAGCAACTCGTGTCGGACTCTTGGTCGGAGCATGCAACCCACATGCGGCTCTCAATGAATTCCTTTTTGCGTGGTTGTGTGATTTGAATTTATAACTTGGCCAACACACACACAAGTCTTGACTCTAAGCAGAAGTATCTATGGTATGACTATGACTATGACTTGGGTTTGGGTTTGAGTTTGTTATTGCATTATCTTTGATTTAAAACCAATTCATCAACTCGCTGACTTGACGATGACTCTGTTCCGACTCCATTTCTTCATTGGGTGGGTTGCACTAATTGATTTTCGTTATGAGTAATGATCCCGAATCGCACATCCAAATGGATGACTCGGTGGCGGCGTCTCTTATGGTAATATTCATAAATCAGGATCTAAATTAAAGACAAAAGCGATTGGCAGTGGGCGCACAAGTTGCTCAAGATAACGAGCAGAAAGAAGCAGGAAATGCAGTCTCGGAATAAATTCCTATATCTAATAAGCATTCGGAATATAATAGAATTCTTAGAATTATAATAACAACACTTTAAATAATGAAAACAATCTCTTAAAATACTTCATATGAAGTAATAGAAATTCTATTGCTTTTTTTAACACTAATAAAAAGGACTGATAACTTTATGTTTTTCCTTGTCGATCTAGGAAACTATTCGGAATAGAGTAGAATTCTTAGAATTATAATAACAACTGTTTAAATGATAAAACTGTCTTTTATAATACTCCACATTAAGAACTATAAATTCTTTTACATTTCTTAACACTAATGGAAAAGGACTAATAACTTTATATATTTCCTTGTCGAACAAGGAAACAATTCGAACTTTGCCTGTCACAGACACCTTGTACAGTGAGATACTATAATCCCGAGGCAATAATTTAGCACTTAAGAGACTCGAATATGAACTGTAAGTTTGGCTATAAACTTTAAGCATCCGTTCAATGCACTCGACGTCATATTTCTCAAAGAGCTCTTTTCTTTTATTCTTCCCCTTATCCAATCTGACTCTGAGAGTCAAAAAAGAAGTTAGTATAATTGCTTATGCATATTTGCAAAATTTGATGGTACGAGAATATTTTTTTATGGCATTTTCTATAGATTAAATGTGAGTTTTATGTGCGCACTCGAAGTGCAGTGGGTCCAGTATTGAATGCTTGCTACCAATTTTGTAGATTGAAGGCAGCAACCTTTTGTGGCGTCATAAAAATCAAAACAGACAAATCTTTATCAGTAAATGCATCGCCAGGGAGTTGGAGGAGCCAAAGAAGATGAAGTAGAAAAGAAAATATACATAAGAAGAAAATGAAAATACTCGTAACAAAAAGATTCTTCAGTAAATGCCATGCATTGCCTCAAACTGGGTTTTATATTAACAAAAAAACAGAGAAAGAAAAAGAAATATAAAAAACTAAATAAAAATACAAAATATTTGTATAAGACTCGGTCCAGGTAAGCACGAATCACGTTGGCGAGGGCTGACTGTAGGGAATGGAGTAGGGACAAGGAGAGAGGGTCAGCTACTGTTATCTAGTTTTTGATTCGAGCGCTTGGAGAATTTTTTAATATGCATAAATAGCTCGTAAATATGCAACATTCGCTTGAGCAGCTTCTCTTTGGTTTTTGGCTTCGTAATATTATATGAATAGCTATGAATCTATTCATATGAGAACAAATTTTCATTCAAATTCATGCACGGCACACACATATTTCAGACAATATTCAATTTATTTAATTCGTTTGGATGTCAATGGCGATGTGGCCGCAGATAAGACATCATCTGATCGCTCCCTATCAGTTTTTTGGTAATATATTCTAATTTTTTAATTAATTGCTAATGGTTAGCCACAGCATTGACTATGGACTATAGGCTATGGGCTAATGGTTAATGCCCGTCTCTCAGGGCCCACGTCTTAACGGTCGGCTTATCTTGCACATACCCCATCTCCATCTCTATCTCTCACTTCCTCTCTCTCTGTCTCTCTGTCTCGTAGGCTGTCTGCCTTTAATTAGTGCTGCATTCGATTTTTATGGCAAACGATTTAAGCGGCAAATCGCAGCGCGCAAATCAGCTGCCGGTTTCCATAAGTCATAAAGCATAACCATTCAATTTGGTCGGGTTACCTGCCAAAAAAATGCCTCAAGTTGCACAGTGGTGCAAGAACATTATTATAAAGTAATAAACATTAGAGAATCTGGAATCAATTGAGATAACTTTTTTTGTTTAACCTATTCAACAAGTTCAACAAATTTTAATTGTCTCAAACTCTTTAAAGACTTTTGATTTATAACTCAAAAATTATATTTACTTTTAAATGTGTTACTCAAAAATAAGACTCTTTAAAGACTTTTAAATGTGTTACTCAAAAATAAAACTCTTTAAAGACTTTTAGTTTTTTACTCAAAACTAATATTATTTTAAGATTTTAAATTTATTATTAAAAAATAAAACTCTTTAAAGACTTTTAGTTTGTTACTCAAAACTAATATTATTTTAAGACTTTTAAATTTATTATTAAAAAATAAAACTCTTTTAAGACTTTTAATTTATTCCTCAAAAATAGTAGTCTTTAAAAACTTTTATTAAGAAAACCAGAAACAACTCTTAAAATTGACTGAAAAAATAAAAATCAATAATAATGATTATTTTTTAATTTTTATTTTTTTAATCACAAATAATTATTAAATTATTATTAAAATAAAAGCCTTTAAATAATCATTAAAACAGATTTTTTGGCTTATTCTTCATAACAGTTATTACCCTGAAAACTAAATATATAAAATTATTTAATTTGTTTAATTTTTAATAAATATCCACAGTGCGCTTGCAGTTCCTTTGGCTTTTTATCATTTACCACAGATCAGACAAAATGTGCCGTTGGATGCCGGCTTTGCACTTTCTTTTTGGGGGCAGCAGCATAAGAAACAGCATGTAAATCGCTCAGATATCGAACTTGTTAACAAGTACTTAAGGGCTCTTTATAATTATGGTGTCGGTATGTGTGGAGAGAGGAGAGGAGAGAGAGAGGAAAGGCGAGGCGAGGATAGGAGAACTTTTGCCCAAAAGGTGTATGCCATAATGAGATTGTGATTTCTTTTTCGTGTGGCAACAACAACAAAATGCCCAGCTACCAACAAATTATTGATGTGGCATGCTAAGAATTTCGCGGCATCATTTCTTAAGGTTCCCCATACTCCCCAATCTCCCCAAGTTCCCCAATTCCCAGTTCAAGTCCTTCACTGATGGTTTGCTGTTCTCGATCTTGTTTTGTGCCTTATGGCTCTGTAATTTATGAGCGTGAGCATATCGGTAGCTGTCATCATTATGTTCTTCATAATTTTGAGGTCAAAATTGGCGTCAGTTTCGAGTTGCACTTAAACGATGCAATTTGCACTCGTTCTGAATCAGCAGAAATAAAATTGTTTTTTTTTTTTCAATATTACTTTATTTAAATTTTAAATTTTCTCTTTATTTTAATTTTATTGGTATGGCTAAGTGGATTTTCTTATAAGCTTTAATTTAGCCATTATTCATGCCAATTTTCCAGATAACCCAACAACTTGAAAATGCGTTTTTCCAAGCTTAAATTTCAGCGCTTGTTGAAACTGTCCCCAAAGATAAATCTGCGCAGATTTTTGCTTAGATTTTCGCATTAGACGCACAGTTTTCTTTCCATGGCTTTCTGGGCTAAAGGTCAACATTTTCGCACACACACACAAACAACACACATACACACACATTGAGTTTGGGGCATGGTTGTGGCATATGCTACGCATTTAGAAAGCAGCAAAAACTCATCCCAGATGCATCGCATGCCAGCGCCCAAATCTCCCAACTCAGTCTCAAGTCTCTTCGGCTTTAGGTCCCCACTCTCTTCAGTCTGCCTGACTCTGGACGATGACAATATTTGTAAAGTTGTCGTTGTTGTTGTTCTCGTTGTTTTTGTTGTTGTTGTTGTTGCTAGCACCAAGCCCACATTTTCATAATTCGCATGGCCAAAAAGAGTCAAACAATCAAGAAACCGAAATCAACATCGGTAGGAGGACAATTGTATACACTAACAAATCATTGACAGATATAACATTATAAGAAATTAATGGATGTTATGAATTGAGATACTTATTAAAATTGTTTAAACGTATACTTAATAAAATAAATTCGATTGGAAAGTATTCAGAGAGCGCCCTCCTCTAAATGAAATATTTTTATAGTGATATTGAACTTTCAGACTATTGGCATATGTATTATTTATGTATTATTTATTATATATTAATTATTACTTATTATTTATTAAGTATTATTTATTATTTATTTATTATTATTAACATTCTAACACTTCAAGTTTAACTTGTATTTAAAGCTGTACATATAATTACAGTTGGGTACACAATTAAAAATAATTTCATAACTAAAATCGTATAGATAATTTCTAAATTTACATATTCTTACTTAAAATATGTACAGACTTTAGAAGATAATATAATTTATTGTAGTTTAGTTGACTCGATGTCTAGATTTATTTTCAATATTTACACTATATCAAACAATAACTAAAATCACAATTAGAATAATTTTTTTATTTTGTAAACTAATTTAATTAATATTTTAGAATTAAATGTGATATATTCTAATTGTTAATATTGACTATCTTTAATATTTTTTCCAGATCTGCTTGACAAACTGCATGAAAATGGAGTTGGATCCACGGCAATTCGGGGAAAATCTTCAAAAGCAACGTCCAATGCAACTCGAACTCATCGAACAACGCCAACATCGACGGTTGCGTCGGACGGTGCAACGTGCAATGTGCAACGTGCAACGTCGGCTGCCTCTCAATTAATGACGATCATTGTCAAGGCTTTGGCGTAGCTAAATAGAGGCTGGCTTGCAATCTGGCGTCGAGTCGAGTCGCATCGAGTCGCATTGAGTCGCTCCAATGTCGCTAGATGGTGCGTAGGAGTTGCCGCCGCCGCCCGCGCTCAACTTACTCTGTCTGAGCATCAGTATCAGCCTCATCCTCATCCTCAGTCTCAGTCTGAGCTTCAATATCAGCTCCAGCTTCGACTTCAGCTGCTTCTCAGTGGCCCATGTGCCGTTAGTGGTGTGTGTGGCGCATATTTAGGCATGTTGCAACATGCCATTTACAAGTGCGCGCCACAGCGTTGCAATATCAAGTTTGCAGTCAGTGGAGTCTCTCTCTCTCTCTGTTGTTGTTGTCGTCCAAGTCATTGCTATCGTTGTCGTTGCTGGTTGTTGTCGTTGCCATTGCCGGCGGCGTGGCCGATTATGTTGTCGGTTTTGGAGGGTGCGTCAATTTATGAGTTCATTGTGCGTTCTGCTTACAGGAAATGTTGCAAATATTTTTTAGATGCTTTAATAGGTAATTATTAAGCGTTTCAGTTCCCAAAATGATCTATTAGTTATAAAAGGTATTGATTATTAAGTAATTTCGGCAAGATATTCAATAAAATTTGTAAAGAATTTATCCCAAAAATCTATTCCATATCTTTTAAATTTAATATGAATTTCTGCAACATTTTTTGACTATCATCAAATGCCAATCAGTTATAAGAAGATTTATTTATTTATTTATCTTATTTCCTAGTGCTCCAAGGATATCCTTATAAATTATTTTATATTTAACAGAATTAAATAAAGTAAGAAAAGAATTTCTTTTAAATTAAATATTAATTTCCGCAACAATTTTTAACCATAATCAAATGCCGATCAGTTACAAGAAGATTTATTTATTTATGTATTTATCTTATTTCCTAGTACTACAAGGATATCCTTACAAATTATTTTATATTTATCAAAATTAAATAAAGTAAGAGAAGAATTTCTTTTAAATTAAGTATTAATTTCTGCAACAATTTTAGACTATCATCAAATGTCGATCAGTTACAGTATCATATATGATATATTTAAAATCAACTTGTAAACTTTATTCTTGGTCTTTAAGTATCTTTTAATTGAAATGAATATGGCGCATATTCCAGCAGAATAATTTGAAAATGTTCTGGGTAAAACTTTACTTGTTGCATGGTTTTAACTTGCGACTTTTAGCTTGCCACTGTTAGGTGCAAGTTGTAAATTTTAAAGTTTCAACTCTCGCACTGGCTAAACCCGAAAAACTTTTCGACACAAAACCGCAAAAACAACTGAAATTTTCCAAGTTCATTTTGTAGACTGAGCTGAGCTGAGTTGCAGCTTGAACTCGGCTGGACTTGTGGAGTTTTGGGGCAACTGCAAGCTGCAACTTCATCCATCATCATTAGAACTGAAGGGGGAGAGAAGAGGAGGTAAGAGTATGGTTTATACGCTACGCACAGAGCTGTAAACCTCAGCTTGTTGAGTCTATTAAACATTTGATAATTTCATTCGGTTCTTTCGCTTTTTGAAGCTAAAACTTATTCTATTTGAGTTGTGCAGTGGCAGCTGCAACCAAAATGTGGGTGGGGTGTTGACTTGGTCGTCATGTGGCCAACTGCGGTTGTAACTATGTATTTTGTCTGCTGTTTGACTTACGACTTTTGTGGTTGCAAAATGCGTTACACGGTGTTATGATTTTAGCGAATTTCAAAGTTTATTATGACGCCCTCCTCAACCAGCGACTTTTCCATTGTGGTTAAAGAGCAAATAGGTAAACCATTACCCTCAATCTCTCTCTTTCTCTCTCTCTCTCTTTCTCCTCTCTCTGTCTCTGTCTGTTGCAGAGGGCAAATGGCACATTGTTGTTGCATCGCGTTGCGAACTTGACAAAACATTTCAACAACGTTGTAACGACGCCAGCGCCCGCATGCCAATGTTGTTGATGTTGTTGATGTTGCAGTTGCTGTTGCAGAGGCTAAGACTGAAGTTTTAGGCGCAGACAACGCCTCGAACTAAACAACAACAGCAACAACAGGAACAACAATGCGATGCCGCCATGAGCCGAAGACTGTGCAACGATTAATGATGCAAATATTTTTTGAAAGCGCGAAAAATTGTGCATAAATTTACCATGACCATGGACAACAGCAACGACAGCAACACCAACACCAACATCATCAACAACAACCAGTAACAACAACATTTTGCTTGTTTACGAGCTGCACTTTGTTGTTATACACTTTGATCTAAGAGTCTGCTTACTTTTTTATCAAATAAAACTAAAGAAGAGCCTACAGTTGAGTTGATTTTAATTTATTTATTTTTTTAGAGCTCTCCCGTGTTTTACCTACTTAATCTATATTCTTGAATAATGATAAGAGAACTAAGTATGTGGTAAGATTATATTATTATTATTTTATACTTATTTTATGATTATCTTTATGAACTTAGTGAAAAGTGCCATAAATTATTACTAAGTTCTAACAAGTAAGTAAATATAAAATAATAATAAAATAAATCATAAAAATAATAAAAAATCATATGATAGAATTTTTAATATTGCACTTAATTAATCTTTAATCAAGAAATTTAAATATTAACTTTTATTTTCATAACCTTTTAATAAAATGATTTTCTATCAATATAAATTATTTTTTTCCTCAATTGCTTAACTTAAGTTTTTATTATTCAATAAAATTAATAAATAACTTAATTAGTAAAACTTATTTTCTTACAAATATTATTTAAAATCACAAGTCTTTGTTTAAATGTTTCCTAAGGAGCTTAAACTTAAATTGTTAGACACTTAAGGGTATAAAGTCTTCGGTGTGGCATTAATAAATTCCATTCTGTTGTTTGTTGTGGTTGTTCTTGGGTTGTTTTCTTGCCCATATGCCGGCGCGATGACACTTAACAAATGATCGCATAAGTGCACACAAAACGCACATTGCAGTTCAGGCTGAGAATGGGAATGGGAACTGGGATTGGGATTGGGAATAGGAATGGGAGCGGGGATAGTGGCCATTGATTGGGTTGTTCCTGCTCCGGGATGTGGTTGGTGACTGTGGCCTTTTGTGTGGGCAAATAGTTGAGTGCTATCACTGCTCAGCCGGCATATTTTGTATCACAACAAATCGTGAGGGTATGGTTAAAGTACGAGCTAGTGTCGAATGTCGAGTGTTGCCTTGTGAAATGTTTACAAAATAAATGCAGCACTTGAATTAGGCAACATTTGTTCAGGTTGCTGACACTGACACTGGTACTGATACTGGCCAAGAGGCAAGTGGTTGGCTTTCTTTTTAGCATAAAAACCTTATTAAACTCAATCTCAATCTGTTTAATCAAATTAGTAGAAATCAGCACTAGAGAGTGAACCATTCGAGCATCTCTATACAAAAGTTGGAGGAGTGGAGCCTCACGAGCAGTCGGTGTCAGTGCGTTGGCGTTTTGTGTTTTGTGTTTAGCCCCGATCCTCCAAAGAGGCGCAATGGAAATGGAAATGTTGGCAATGGCATTTGGTGCCGCTACACCCACTTTTTGGCCAAGGGAACCTTTTGTACTCTTACAATATAAGCCAAGCCGCACTCTTCCAACTGTCAGAGTCAAAGTCGAAGTCGAAGTTGTTGTTGCTGTTGTTGTTGCTGTTGTTGTAGTCTTTGTGGCACATTAAGCTTGGCTTTTAGTCTCTCCGTCTTAGAGTCTGGTCTGGCATTTGAACTTATTGCCACAGTTGGGTACGCTGTCATAAAAGCAGTCAGGAAAACTCTGTAGGTTGGCACCAAAACTTCAGTTTGGCATATGGGTAACGTTTTGTTTAAGAATCAGAGGCACTCCAAAATCATTTAAGAGGGGTCTTAAATAGAACTTAAAAATACATATTAAAAACAATTATTTTAAATAAAATTTGTTGATAAATTCAGCATAATTATATCTTAACTGAATAGAAAGTCTTATTTTATAAGTAAAACAAAAAAAAGAAAATTAGATATGTTAATAATTTTCTTACTAAACGATAATTTGCATCCGATTGTTCCTATGATATAGTAATCCGACTTTGATCAAATTTGGTCAGAATGTAAGAGACAGTCCCAAACATACAATCTGTGAGTTTGGTTGAGATATTTTAAAAAACAAAAAAGTTTTTCTTACTAAGCAATTCCCTGAACCTTGACCCCAAATTTGACCCACTTACAAGTGAAATTTTGCACAACGCCGATAAAATTGTCTCAGCTATGTTGTGTGAAAATTTCTATTAAATGATGTGTCAGTTAGGCAGTCAGGACTAAGTGTTTTATATACATAGACTTCAATATTTATTTAAATTTTAACTTCTGCTTCATTTGCGCCCCCTTTTGCTCTACGTCTCTGTTTCTTACATGTTTATGACTTGGAACAAAAGCCACAAAAACCAAGTCGCACTCAATGCCTGGTGCCCTTTGGCACTTTTTTCTTTAGCTACATTGCCACGTCTTTGTTGATGATGATTTGGAGCCCGTCCTGGCATCCCTCCCGCTGCCCTTCCTCCCCCTTTAGATTGCCTTGCATTTGGGAGTGGGTGAAACCTTAGCTTGGCCTGTTGAAAATCCTTTAGAGCGTTGCTAATTAAAATATCAACATTTTAAGAGGCGTACTAAATGTGTTAAATTGACTTTTCTCTCGGGTGGTTTTCACAATCTTCTGCACCACATCGTTGCATTTTCGTGAATGGATCATTTGTTGCTCTGACTTCAGGTCGAGTTTGGCATTTGATGAGGTCGCCGTTGTTGTTGTTGCAGTTGTTGCTTTTCGTGTGAAGAGCCTATGTCACTGCATTAACTAATTAACCTGCAATTAAATATTTTAATAGCCAAGCCGTTCTGTATTCCACCTATCCCCCCATTCCCAACACTCCTCTCGATAAAGTCTGCTCGTACCAGGTATAAAAGTACAAAATGCGTGGCGTCCAAATGAGGAGCGCGCCTCATTAAAGCGCGCACGGTCTGCAGGGTTATTACCAAAAGAGGTTCTCCAGACTCTCAGCGCAATTGCAAAAAAAAAAATAAAAATAAAAATAAAGGAAAAAGAAAAACATTTTTAAAATTTTAAAACATGGAAACTTTACACAATACGAATAGCCGAATTTTTGAATGCTCTTATGCAGCTGAATATCTATTTAAGAGAATATATTTATATTAACTAGTACTAAGCAGGGATTAAAACCTTAACCGAAACCGTAATCTTTAACCGGTGAAAACCGATTAAAATTTGTAACCGTAACCGAAAATAATTTTTTCCGCTGCTCTGAAACCCTCAAACCGAAACTCTTTATACCGAAATAAGCGTTTAGTAACCGATTCATTTATAAGAGTTAATTTCTGTTCCGGCCGTAGCAGATACTGAGCCACTTTGATAAATTTGAACTGCCATAACTTTGTCAAAAGAGATTCAATTTTCATGCGCAATGTGAAATTGAGCATGATTTTACCTCTAAATACGTTCTGCATTTAAATTTTGTTCATTTGGAAAATTCAAAAATTTCGAAATTTTTAGAAAAATGATAAGGGGTAACACTGTAAAATTTCAAAAAAATTCGAAATTTTAGAATTTTCAAAATGATCATAAATTTAAATGCAGATCGAATTCGGAGGTAAAATCGTACACAAATTTACATTGCGCATGAAAATTTATGGAGTTTTGACAAAGTTAGGGCAGTTCAAAGTTATTAAAAATCAGTAAAATCAAAATAATAGAAATTTTCAAAACAAATGAACTAAATTTATATGAGGTCAAATTATAATAAAATCGACATTACGCTGGGTCATTCCAGTAACCAGATAACATTATTTGCCAGGCTAATATGTCGTACTCTAAAAGTTCCTATTAATTTGTCCATCTGTTTCACATATATATTTGTTTTTGACAGAGAGGAGACTGCAACTCACACAATTTGTAAGTTGTAGAACTTTATATTATTAAAAAAATGCATATTTATATATAGTTGCTAAAAGCACCAATAATAATGTTAATAATATGAATTATTTATTAGTCGCAAACTAGATAATGAAGTCAATGTTCCCTCTTTGTTCCTACATACTCGTATAAATGCTGCGTCCTTCTGGGTCTGTTGTTGTTGTCGTGTTGTTGTTGCTGTCGTGTTGTTGTTGTTGTTGTCGCTGGGCTGCGCATGCGCACAACACATGCCGTGGGCAGCAGCAGTTGTTGCTGTTGTTGTTTGTGTTGTTGTTGCTGGTTGTTGGCTTTGCCACTGCTGCAATAAACGTCAAAATGCGGCCCATTGCTGTCCATTTCATCAACGTGTGAAATAAATCACTCAAAGTGCTGCAGATCCATTAAGGGCACCAGAAATGAGCAGAGAGCAGCCGTCGACGCCGCGTCGCAGTTGACGTCGCTGTCGCTGTCGCTGTTGTTGCAGTTGCTGCTGCGTCGCTTTTGTGGTAAATACATTTTTAGCATTTTGTCTGCTGATACCTTTGGGTGTTGTACAAGACGGCAACTGACTGCAACAATAAAGACGCAAGCACAGGCTGCATGCCACTGGCCACGCTCAACTCAGCTCCTCTTTTTAGTTCCTCTTCTTTCTTTTTTGTTCCTTTATTTAATGCGGCTTTTGTTGTTGTTGGCTGGCCATGTTGTTGGCATCCATTGGCCCATTGCATGTTGTTCACCTTTTGCAATTTCGCTTCAAGTTTGCCAGTTACAGTCTGGTTTTTATGATGATTTCTGGCGTGCTACGCGACTTGGGCACATGCAAAAATCCAAATTACATTTCATTGCTTAAATTCAATTAACGATGAAGCCAACTCGTATTTGCTCCAAAAAAGAAACAACAGATACATATAAGAAATGCACTTTCATTCTCAGCTGCAAGTGCAAATGCAACTGCAACTGCAACAACATCTGAGCCCTGGCTAAAGCCGAGAGTTGGCCATTAACTTCACTCAGCTCAACTCAACTCAATTCAACTCATCTCAACTGAAGGCAACTGAAGTAATCAACAAACAAGTAGCCGCCTGGCGAGTAGGTAAACAGAAAGTTGATTGAAAGTTTTCAGCAAAGTGCAGTTGGGGAAATGAAACCAAAGAACTGAAACACGAGAAACGAAACGAGAGTGAGATGTGTGTAGGTTGTGTATAGGCCAAGGCTGACACTGAGTCTCAATTGCAAATAAATCAATCAAATAAAAAACTAACTGATTAAATGACAAACTGGTTATAAAAGTTTCATGCACCTATTAATAAATGATATCAAGCCAAACTCTGTTGCCAATTAGTGATTAACTACCAAGTGATTTAAATTGAATCTTATGAGAAATTAATTAAAATATTTAAGAAAACTTGAATTAAATTTGCTTAAATATAAATTTGATTACAAACAAGAGCATCAAATTTAATCTTATAAGAAATTAATTTCAATATTTAAAAAAAAATTTAAATTACGTTTGGTAAAATATAAATTTGATTATAAACAAGAGAATAAAATTCAATCTTATGAGGAATTAATTTCAATATATTAAAAATAAATACTTATTAAAAATTAAAATTAAATTCTTATTAATTTTAAATTACATTTGGTAAAATATATTTTGAAGCTCCAGAAATTATGCTACATTTATTGCAACATTTTCAATGGACAAACATTTGCAAATTTGCCTTAAGAAATTTCCCTTTAATTGTCTAGTTGCCACACTTGAAATATGTTAATTGCTTACACAAATTTATGCAATTAATAACAGAAATAAAGAATTTCATCCATCAAGCGGCAGATTTCGTTCATTAAGCATTTCCCTACGGGGAGTTTTGAAAATAATTTCAATCTATTGTTTGAATTTGGAGACATTTTGTAATTTGTTGTGCATTGTCATTAAGTGCAACTAATTGCCTTAATTTGCAGAAAACAAATGCAATTATAATACAGTTATTGAAGCATATAAATCTTATCGGAATTCTTTCTACTTAATTAGTTTGAATGTCCCACACACAAAAGGGCATAACTAATAATTAAGCTCGCATTGCTCATACGCAACTAAACCGCAAGCATTTATATATGTACATATATTTATGTATGTATATACATATGTCATGATATATTCATATATATGTACATATATCTGAATATTTGCAAGCAAGTATGGCGTATAAATCTTAATTACGCTTCGTCGAGCGTAAATCATCATCAGCCACAGAGTTGCAGGCGAAATTGATTCATGCTCAGCAATTTCACCAGAAACTCTTGAAGAATTCATCTTTAGTTAAGTAACTTTGACAATTTGGCGGCATTCTTATTTTTTTTTTATTCTTTGCATATTTTTATGACCCACAGACACTGTGACGACTTAAGCATTCAGAATGTTTAACCCATTAACTTTATAGTCAGTCTCATTGAAAACATTCCTCGATTCAACTGGTTTTATGACAGATAATTGTGGACAGTAAATCAAATGAGAAACTGCAAATGTACACAGGAAGAACTAATAAGCAAGGAAAATAAGATATTAGAAAGAAAGTTAACTAAAGAAAATATCAGCATAAGTTTCAGGAGTACTTTTTATTGTATATTTAACAATCATAATTAATATCTTATTGTGTTTTGTAATTTAATTAAATTACAAACATAATAAAAATATTTAAATTTATTTACAGTTTACTTTTAAGTCTCAGAAGTACTTCTTATTGAATATTTAGCAAACATAATCAATAATTTATTCTGTTTTGTAATTTAATTAAATTATAATAAAAATATTTAAATTTATCTACGTTTTAATTTTTAGTTTCAGAAGTTCCTCTTACTGAATAGTTAGAAACATAATCATTAAGTTATTCTGTTTTGTAATTTAATTAAAGTACAAACATGATAAAAATATAAAAATTTATTTACAGTCTACTTTTAAGTTTCAGAAGTACTTCTTATTGTATATTTAACAATCATAATTATTAACTTGTTTTGTTTTTTAATTTAAATAAATTACAAACATGATAAATATATTTAAATATTATATATTAACATTTGACTTTTAAACACATGTAATAAGATCTGGCTAACAATATGGTTAGTAATGGGTTAAGCCATCAGTTGTGTCTAAGCCAATGCAATTGGCAGACATTTGATGTCAAAAAGTTCAGTGCAATTGGCTTTATTTTTTATGGCGCTGACAATTCGCAATCAACTTCGTACGCGGCAATTCAAAAATGAAAAAATTTTTACAAGTTGTAAAGATTAAAAGTCCATTAGGCGTGCCGGCAGCAGCCGCACGTATAACTTGTTTAGAGAGAAAGATATACATATAGAGAGAGAGAGGGGAGGGGGAGTTGTATGCAACATGCGGCATCCACAAAATCTCGAACATGGCAGCATCCATTTAAATGCGCGCAATGCAATCACTCAAATTGGCCAAAGCGCCGGAACGTGCAGATGGCAACCGCACGAATGCCTGAATTACATGAAATATTTTAATCCAAAAGATGCAGTTAAGTGCATCCATCAGCGTGTATTTAGTATTTAATAAATACGGAAGCGAGAACACGACTCGAACACGACTTTTCGCCATTCCAATTCCTATTTCCATTGCCTTTGACGCACTGCAAACAGTCCTTAGTCCCAATAGACATATACTCGTACTTACATCCAACTCCAAAGAGGTATTTTAATTTATTTAAATTTCTAGCTGCTCATATTACCAACAGCAATTTACAGACAACCAGACGAATGGAGAGACAAGACAGCCTTTTGGTCTGGTCTGCTCTCAACTGGCCAGGCGCACACGACTTTGAGCCAGAGCCTGAAACAGCTTTGGCCAAGAAAAGTGAACATCCATTAGTTGTGCTAATGATGCGCAACCCACTTTGCCGCGTTCCACACCAGCCAGCACCTTCTCCTGTCTCTCCTCCTCCTCCTTCATCTTCTTAACTTGGCTCTCAGAATGCCTGAATGAGTGTCCTGTACTCTTACTTCTATATGCAATCCTGGTTCAGTGCGTGTGGATTTAGTTTGCTATTTTGAAACGCATTTGCCTCGCTGGTTAGTTAGCTTTACCAATAGCTTTGACTTGTTTGTATCTGTGTGTGTTTGTGTGTGTGGCTAATGCAGAGCCAAAGTGGCTAAGAAACGACAGACGGACAGCACAGAACCGCAAACAAAATGTACACTGTCAAAAACAACTGACAAGCTATGAACACATTATCAAAAAATTATTATCTGCAATAAAATAAATTAATATATTGAAATAAATATTAAGCAGTCATTTTAAACAATTTAATCTAAATTATATATCAGCACTTATGTAAACTTAATTTACTAAAATATTTTAAAAATTTATATAAGTATATTTAGAAATGAAACAAAATTTTACAAACTAATTACGTATACTTAATATAATTATTCAGGTAAATGTTGGATATATATCTAAGTCAAAAAATAAACGATTATAAAATAGAGGAATTAACAAGAAATTAAAATTAAATTAAATAAGTAGAACAAATATAGTATTAAATAATATACTTGGATAATTTAATATGACGTATACTTAATATTTTCAATATTAATAATATAATAAAATTGTAAAACTTTAGATGATTAAAATTAATAATTTAAGACCCTTTGGTTAGCAAAATTATATTAAATGTAATGACACAAATTAAGTAAATGTAATGCATTATTTATTATTATTTGATATTGCTTACAATGTTGACTTGATATTTGTTCAAAGATATACCTAAAAAAAATTTAATTTATTTTTAATAATTATATCTGGACTTTTAAGATGTTTGAATGCTCACCATCAGCTGATTTAAATACAATTCATAGGGAATATGTCCGCTGATTGGATCAATTGCCACCGGCCACATTTCATCCATTTCCTCCTGTGTAAACGGCTCGCCCTCCTCCATCATTAGCTTGCCAAAGGTTTCCTTAGTTAGATATCCCTTGTTTTCGAAATCCAATATTTTAAAAGCTTCAAGAATTTTCTCAGGCGCCGATGGTTCCATTCTATGCATTTAGAAATGCTTTTATCTGTTTATTTGTTCCTTAAATTAAGAACTCACTTGCGTTCCATGAGCAACTGCGAGACATGGGGCAGAAATTTGGTTAAATGCACTACGCCGCTTGTCTCCTCCGTCTCGGTGGCCGAAATGACCTCATTGACCTCCTCTTCAGTGGGCACACATCCCAAAAGACGCAACACGGTGCCCACTTCACGGACATCAATCAATTTGTCGCCATGATGGTCAAAAACACAAAATGCATCCGAAATGCGCTTCTCCAAATCGTTATTAACTACATATGAGTTAATTAAAGCATCAATCTATAGATACAGATACAAAAGTATCTCAAACTTACAGTCTAGATCCATTGAATGCAATTCGAAAAATGAATACTTGTTATCAATTTTTAGGGCAACTTTGTACTGATGTTTGTTAGATCAATATTCGAGTGGGAATAATAAACAAATATCAATGGTGCTAGGCGACGGTTTCAGACAGATAGAGAGAAATATTATATTAGTCAAGGTTGTTGCTATTTATAAACAAAAACAATATCTTTCAATTTATTTACTTCTCTAACTGCTCTGGAATAACCCGGTAACTGTGAGCAACCATATGAAGCAGTATGCAACACGGAAGTAACCTTAACCAGGCCATAATGGACTGCAACAAGTGCAACATTAGATTTTGGTGCTGTGTGCACTTAAATAGAAATTACAGCAATGTTGGAGAGTGGAAGAGAAAGGAGTAAAGAGAAGGATTTGATTAAAAAATGAGAGAAAAAAGGAGTTGGAGAGTTGGAGAAGCAACTACTTCATTCACGCTAATGCGTGTCGTGTACAACACGCTTGCCACTTGAGCTGCTTGGACTTGTGTCCAAGTTCCTGCAACAACAACAACAACAACACGTACACACACACTTGCGTATCAGGCTGGGCCATCTACTGTGACCGTTGCCACATGCCGCATGTTGCAAGCCTCTTCTCTAGGTGGCTACTGCCATAAACACTAAAAGTGTTCGTCATTTGCTGTTCCAGATCCAATTAACCATTTTGATGCATTTGCCTCCATTAAGTCTCTCTCTCTCTCTCTCTCACTCGTTTGCTATCTCTTTCTTGGCTTGAACACCCTTTGGTTGTTGCTATCTGCCTTTTGCAATTTCGCTGCCTGACTTACAACGTGATCGGAAGTTTGTCTTGGCCAACAACATCGACGACGTGTCCGTGACTCCAACTCCAACTCCAATTCCAACTCCAGAGTTGTTTTCTCGTGTGTGTTGCTGTTGTTGTTGACTGTTGTTGTTGTTGCTTGCCAAAGTACTTTGTAAATGTGGGCATGATTTAAGCCAGCTCTTAGTCTCTTTATTCTGACATTTACTCTAAGTTTGTCTATTAGGCATGCGATTAAAATTTAAATTGAAGTCGGGCAAAAAACAACTTTCAGCATCATCCTCAGTTTCAGTCCCAGCTTGAATTGCATTCTGTTGCCCCTCCTTGAGTCATTTTTCTTACAGTCAACACGCCCTGTTTCGACGTCTCCTCGAATCTTCCGCTTGCCATCAGTATTGCTATTTGCAACACGGTCGCATTTTGTTCATCTGTCAATTTCGACACCTGCCACAGACAGGACGGCGAGTTGTCAGTGCCTTTCGTCCACTTCCTGTGGGGTGCCACTTGCCACTTGCCACATGCCACTTGCCACTTGCCACTTGCCTCTCCCTGATCTCGATCTGGACCCGCATAAGTGTAGCATCCAAATGGTCTCATTATGGCTATTTAAGGGCAGGAATATCGTTATTCTTGGCTTTCCCTATAAACTTTATAATTACAGCGGCAACATCTTGCCGCCAATTTTACAATTAATCAAAAAAAATTGATTGAAAGTTGCCACTGAAAATTAATTTTAAAGACTCGTATTTACTAGTAATTATTTTAAAAACAACACAGTCATTTCTTTTTTATTTTTAATCTAAATAATGGCATGCATTAATTTATGCATATTTTAAAAATTGTTAAAGAGCGCATGCAATTATTTAATCTCTCATTGAAAATACTCAATGGTATTATTTTTGAATTTGTACAAATATTTTAAATATTTTTAAACATTCACTATAAGATTCATAATTACAGCGGCAACATCTTGCCTCCAATTTTACAATTAATCAAAAGAGTTTGATTGAAAGTTTCCACTGAAAATTAATTTTAAAGATTCGTTATACTGTTGCAAATTTAAAAATATAACACAGCCTCTTATTTTTTGTTCATAATCTAAAAAATGGCATGCAATAATTTATGCATATTTTAAAAATTGTTAAAAAGTGCATGCAATTATTTAATCTCTCATTGAATATACTCAATAGTAATATTTTTGAATTTGTACAAATATTTTATATATTTTTAATACATTTGGTACCTTGACCATTTTAATTATAACTCAAATGCTTTCAACTGTTAACAGACATTCTAAAATTTCAATTTTAATTATTTACTTACAATAGCATCTGAATACATTCGGACAATTCCATTCGAATAATTTGCCCTTTTACAAAGTAACAACAAAAACAAGCATATTTTCCATTAATTTACAATTAATAATACAATATTTTTTATTCACATTTTTCTGTTTTATTTGAATTGCGTTTGCTTCTGTATGTGTATGTGTGTGTGTGTGTACTTGATTCAGGTAATTAAATGGAATTTAATAAACATAAACATGCAAATAATGAGCGCTACCTTTCACAGCAGCCAAACGGAAAACCGTTCATAATAGATGGCCCAGAAACTTTTGTTGAATTAATTAGAGTAAAAAAGAGGCAGTCAGACAGATGAACAGACAGTCGGACAGTTGGACAGTTGGACAACAACCGCAGATTTTATAAACGACTTGGTTAAAAATAAAGAATTCAATTCAACCCAAATGATATGAAAGAATTGATTAATAATCATAGTGAAAACCACAAAAGAGTTCCCCAATGAATGACAGAGATCTGAGACTGAGACCAGGGGCTACTGGCCAAAAAAACCTGGTCACAAAAGCACTGACGCCATGGGTCTCTCCATCTCCATCTCCATCTCCACTTCCAACTCCACTTCCAGCTTCAGCTCCATCAAGGCCAATTGGTTGGCGTTGACTGTGCCACAATTGTAAGCCAGGGCGCAGCAATATATATATTTATATATATATACTATACATATGTACACATGCTTCATGGCAGCAATTGCTCTCTGTTGTTGTTGCTGCTGTGCTCCACATTCTCTGTCGACTGGCGAACTGCGTCTAGTCATGTTGTGGTACTCAGATGCTAGAGATGGATACATCACACTTGGTCAAGACAACACGAACACGAAACGCGCACAATTAAACATATTTACCACCACAAAAATCGCTTAAAATACTTATAAAATTTTAGTTTTATATAAAAACAAAATGCACATTATTGTTTCTTGATTTTAATCGAATGAATTTCATTTTTCCACTTTTTTTTTTTACTTTTTTTAAGGATCATAAGCAACAATATTAAAATACGATCAAATTGTATATTCACAACAATAGCTTAAAGTGTTTATAAAATTTTAATTTTATATAGACATATATTCATATTATTGATTTCTGATTTTATTTGTATCTTAACCTAATGAAACTTGTTTTTTTCGGACCATAGCAACAATATTTAAATAAGAACAAAAATTGACACCAGAACAGTTGCTTAAATATTTATAAAATTTAATAATCATTAAATTTTATATAATAAGAAATGAGCTTATTTCACTTTTAATTTACTTTGTTAAATTTATCTTACGGATACGTAACTATAATAAACTATAATAAAATAAAAACTAAAATAAAAAGCAAACATATTATTTTTGATGTGCAAAATAAAATAAGCTATTATTTTTTCCTAAAATAATTACTTGACACACTGTAAATTAATCTATAGTATTTTTAAAATCATGAACAATTTATTAATATTATCTAATAATTAATAAGCGTCAGCTTGTAGTGCTAGGAAAATCAAAATCAAATGAATATTAAATAAAATCGAAATTTGCAATCTAATACAAAAGAATATATTATGGATAAATTTAAATATATATCTCTGTATTTATTTTATTTAGACACTTTGTCGTGTAATTGAAAATCTAACTCGTGTCTCCGCGTGTCACGACACGATGTCATCTTTATTGGCCAGCGTCTTGACTTGACTTTGATTCAATTTCCATATGAAAACATCGATTTGCGTTTGTGCGCCCGCGTCGCGTCGTCGTAATCAAAGTGTTGTTTATGGAACACGTCCGGCGTGTTTTTATTCTGTTTTATAGTTGTTGTAGTTGTTGGCTTGTTGGCTTGGCTAAAAATTGCTCACGGCAACAATTGCGCGACTTGGCTGAAAAATATGTGGCCAACGATTACATTTGCCTATTGCATGGACACACAATCGGAGAGAGAGATAGAGAGAGTAAGAGAGAGAGAGAGAGAGGTCCAAGTTATGATTGAGTTCTAATGAGTTGAGAAAAATGTATCAAGGAAAACCAGTTCCCGGAATCGCAATTAGATAAGTGGGTTTCATGCCTCAAACCGTGAACTACAAGAAAGCGCAACAAGCGAAACCAGCAATTGTTCCGAACAACCAGCTTCAAGAACTGAGATCAGAGAGCTAAGAAGAGTTGGGAGCTGGGAGCTGGTAGCTGATAGCTTGTGGCTGGCCTGTCAGGAAATGGAAATTGTTTTTCCATTGAACAACGTACATACAACGTACAACGGGCTAACAAATGTGTAGCACATTTTCTATAATCAGGCGTTAAAAATATTTTGCAATTTAATTTATTTTGTTGGGTTGTGCACACTCTTGACTAAATTACCATACTGTGTGTAGGAAAAACTTGTTTTACTGGTTGTTCCGATACCTCTTCAGAGAGTTGAGTGAAAATTAGCAAATCGTGGTTTTGACTTTGAATAGTCAGGTGTTTAATCTGCAAGGAAATTTGACAACATTATGAAACTGCAACTAGTTTTCAATGTGTTGATGACTTTATTTAATAAAGTTTATTATATTGTAATTCAGGTTTTTCCATCCTTTCATTTATTATTAAATATTCTCCATCATTCTACCTTTTTTTATTCAACATCTTTCACATTTAATCAAATAGATTGCCAAAACATTCAAGACTTTTATCGTTGCTCCAGTTACTCGATTACTTTATTAAATATTCAAGTTTATAGGCCCATTATCGTTCAACCCAATTCCACTTTAGTCATTATCTAGCCATAGAAATGCCTTTAAGCAATTTTCTGCACTAGTTTACCTTTCGATTAATAGGCGTGAAATATTAATGCGCTGAACACGCCTGGTAGCCCTGGTAGTCGAAAAAGTCGAAAAAGGGAAAGGTCTCGGTTCAATTCTGCTCTTCAAATTAATTGGTTGCCGCACTCCCTACTCTTTACTTGACTTTCTAGCTATCAAAATGCCTACGCCCTAATGTGCGTGCCTTTCGAATTACCAACTCAAAATCGGAGTCATATTCAAAGTCGAGGTCTGAGACCTGCCCATCATTAGCTACCTCTACTAATGATCATTTTGCGGTACAACTCGGGAAATTGGAAATAAAAGCGCTGAGAACTTTACTTTTTCTTAAAAAAAACATTTCGCATACATGTGATAATGGACTTTGGCGGTGCTTTGATTTCATCTATACTATTTATTTACTTACTTATTCTCATTTAATAATTTTTGAATAATTTTTCGTATGTGGCTGACAGCGAACAAGACAATAAATCAATAATTATTGCAAAATAAAGGCCAGAAAACTGCAAGAACAGAAAAAGATAAATTACAACGCCGTTGCAGGCGTATGACTTAATTTGCCAATTTGAACGCCAAAGGCTAAAAGCGTACTTGCTTCTTGGCCAAAAAAGGCCAGACAGCTGGCCGGTTCTGCCGATCGCTTTAAACGTCAATTTCCGTGCCAACAACAGCAACGGCAACGACAACAACAACAACAACAACAACAACAACGGCAACAACAGACAGTATGACCGTTGTCTTATTAAGGCCCCCAACGCGTGCCCCATTCCCCACAACAACAACAACAACAACATCAACCACTTTTACAAGAACAACATTAAGCAGCAATTTGAGCAGCAGCTAAATAAGAATTCTATTATATTCCATGCCACACAATGTGATTAACTTGTTGACCCTGTCCAGAGCAAACAATACAGATACAATACTTGCCAAAATCTAGAACGGATTTGCAATACGAATACGAATACGAATAAAAATCCCTCAGAGGCAGAGGGAAACCGCATTCACTTCCGTGCGCTGTGGTTAAAATATATTTTTATGCAAACACAACTGCAAAATTGGCATTCGTTAGGCGTTGCCAATAATTGAAAAGCCCCCGAAAAAATATCCAAATTCTCAATCAGACCGCAAAGTAGATGCAGCAGAGAGGGGAGCTGCCACTGGCGACGCACAGGAATGCAACATCGGATCTCAAACTGGGCACCTGCATGTGCCCAGGAGGCGGTTCAGGCTCCGACTTTGTCCGCAACACTACGGCGCCTCACAGTGGTGCGAGGTCTTCGTGTTATGATGAGAATTATGAAGAGAAATCATTACAAGACACCACAAACTCAAAATAGTCCCTTCGTTTATTAGAGTATAAATTGGTTAAATTTATATTAAATCATTTTGATAAATTTCGATGTATATATTCGTTTCCCATCATTAAATAATATGAAAAATAATATGTTCTTCAAATTATTTTCATTGATAAAACCGATTTTAACAGATGCATTTTCAAATAAATTATATTTTTTTAAATAGTGTGATTCATTATTTCATTTAGTCAAATAATTCAGGTTACTCATAATATTTACTATATAAATCATTTCTCTTTCTCTTGCAAAACGCCTTATAAAAAAAATAGGCCCTTCGAATATTTGAGGATAAATTAGTTATATTTCTATTGAGTATTTTTAATAAATTTCCATGTATAAATTTGTTTTCCGTGTTTGAAAAATTTAAATAATTTGTTGAAATTCTTGTTCAAATTAAATTCAATTTTTAAATATTACTGATACTCACAAATTTATTTTCGAATAAAATTTATATATTCAATACAAAACAAAATAGTCCTTAGGCTAAATTTATATACTATAGAATTTTATTTCCCATCTTTAAATAATTTTTTAAGCTTCTTCTTCAAATTATTTGTAATCTTTAAGTATTACCGATCAAATATTAAATAATATCAAAAAAAATTTAATTTTTTTTGATAGTCTGATTCTTTGTTTAATTGATTTAAAAAATTTAAGTTTACTCATAATATTTATTAAAATTAAAATCATATTTCAAGATTCTTCCAATTTTATTACCTATAGTAACAAATTTATTTTTAAATAAATGTTATATATTTTATCTAGTTTCATTCTTTGTTTAATTTTAACAATTAAAATCTTTATTCAAGTAGTTTCAACATTTTTTCAACCAGTGTGCGGCTGTCTGAACATGTTAATTTTCACTGTCAGCTTTCGCTGCTGATTTGCTGGCAATTTATAGAAAATTTACTTGACATTGCAATTGGTAAAATGAAATGAAATTTGTATTTCAGGATCTCGCACACACAATAACAAAATCGAATGAAAAGAGAGTTTGAAATTGGTGGAAAATTGATTTAGCTAAAGCATGACAATCACTCGACTGGTCGGTCGGGTGGTTTAGTGGCTCGGTGGATCGGTGGATCGGTAGATCGGTTTTGGGCTATATGCTGGAAGGCACACGCCCACCAAAATTCATAGTTAGAGCCGCTTTAACCGTTAGCTCGTGTAGCTGCAACTGATTCATGACTTAATCACCGGCAATCGGTAGCAGCACTGACTGCACCCAAAAATCAAAGAGAAGAAAATAAAAATACGGCTTTATCAGCCTAGTCGAGTGGAGTTGAGTTGAGTTGAGTCAACGAGTCGAGTGAGTGGCTTGTGGCTAGAGGCATTAAGACAGCCAACCAAGTTGGTAACCACTTGGTTACTCTTGATGTGCCTCGGTACGTGGCATGGCAATTGATTGTTTGCTCTATAACTGCAGGACTTGATTAAGACTGGATTCGGACTCGCTTTTGCCCAACCATACTACACAACTTCCAGTATCTAATCTCGTCTAATATTTTGCAAATTTTCACTTTTGTTTTGGCCACAGTAAAACAACAGCTAACATCCGTCAAATGCGGTTGTCTGACTTGCTGACTGACTGAGTGACTGACGGACTGACGGGCAACCGCAGCTTCCACAAGTCATAAACAACTGTTAGAGATCTGCGATATGTGATATGTGATATGCGATCTGCGCATGCGCAACGCTGCTGCCAAGTTATAAAAGTGTAAATAAGGTAATTAGTGCTTCCGGGCATAATCATACCGAACATGACGTTGACGTCGCGTCTTTCCAACTTCAACTCCAACTTCAACTTCAAGTTTCAGCTGATGTTGTGGCTGCCGCACAGTGGGAGAAACGTGAAAAATTGTCAATGTAGAACTGATCTAATGATTTTCTAGTATTTCTTTAGGAATAGTTTCATACGTTTATCGATTGTTGTCTATTTATCAAGGCAGCAAACCAGAAAAATTTTAATAAAGGTTCAATTCGGTGGTTCGTGCTATAGAGCAAGATTTAGGTTCGGTTAGCGAACCGGTTTATTTATCCCCTGAAGGTCTGAGCTCGAACCTTGGTTCAAATTACTACAAAAAAATATTTGTATTCTTTGATTAATTTCTTATTTTTTAAACTTTTCAATGTTTCAAATTTGAATTAAAAAATTAGATTTTTTAAACTAATCTAAATTTATTTGAAGATTTAAAAGTCATATTTATTTTTATTTAAAGTCTTAAGTAATTGCGCATTATTAAATTAAGAATTATATTTATATACTCCCTGAACCCACTTTTACAAACTGCATTTTTTTCTATGTTTTGTAATTTTGTAAATAATCTTAGTTTAAGATCTTAGTTGAAGATTTAATTATGATTTATTTTTATTCAAAGTCTCAAGTAGTTTCGCATTATTTCAAACATTTTTAATATTAATTTTTCTACGAACCGAACCTTTAATTTATTTATCAAAAATAAACAAGCGTATTAAAGTGAATTAAATTGATTAAATTGCCCATTGTATATTAGAGACTTGCTCCTTGCTCTCCCTGTCTCTGACTCTCTCTCTCTCTCTCTCTCGCTCTCTCTCTGACTCCCTCCCTCTCTCTCTGAAGGCTAGATTCATACATATGTGTACCTCATGTTGTTGTTGGATGAGCAGCTAACGAACTGATGAACTTGAAGAAGCAACAACGACATTGTTACGCTTAGCGGGCAGAGGAAGCCGTCCCAGTCTCAGCTCAGTCTCTGAATCAGACTCAGGCAGCCAGCAATTGCTGATAAGCAATAAAAACAAATGGCTAAAGCATGGCCAGATCCACATCCACATCCATATAAATATCCACAGTCAGTATTGGCCTCCGTCTGTCAGCTAATAAAACTTGTATCACCACACAGATATACATATGAATATGTGTCCATATATACCGACATAAATACATATGTATATGTATATATGTGAATGTGATTCGTGTTCTCAACTTGACGCTATCCATTACGGCTTTGAGAATTAGCTAATTTCGTTGGCAGTTAATTGGTTAGATGAATACAATGTATACACTGACAAACGAGATAATAACTTCACTCGATTGCAGACAGTTAAGCAACATTATTTGATTTTTATTGAATTCGAAAATGTTTCATAAAAGTTGAAATAATACTCGTACTTTTATTTGCATTTCAGACTTTCAATTAAATAAATCGTCTCGACATTTATTGTATAATTGATTTGTAATAGATTTTTAAAAGATTTTAATCATTTTTATTTAAATTAAAATTAAATCAGTTCATTAATCTGATTCGACATTTATCGTATAATTGATTTGTAATATATTTTTAATTAAATTAAATTTAATTCGATTAAAGTTAGTAATTATCTATACAGGGTATCTCTGAGTAAAGCATAGTATGTAGTATATTGAGAAAGATTCATGCACATGATCTTTTCAGCTGTCAGGCATCAATTATTGATTAGTTTAAGTGTCCATTGGGGTCACAGATTCACCCAGAGATTCAACAAATCAGACAGCATCATCTGATCTGATTAAGAGATATACTACATATATATCATTTACATATAAGGCACTTATTTCCTCAACTAAATGCGTGTTTCGAGCTGACAATTTAATTATAGTTGCTTGTTTAGCCTTTTTTGCTAGTCAACTTTTAGTTGTTGTTGCTGTTGCGTTGTCGTGTCGTTGTCTAAAAATTAAAACATGATTTGTAGTGTTTAAAATTTAAATTTCCTCTCTTTTTTTGACTTTTATTTTCCAATTAATTAACTGAAAACTACTGTTGACTGGCCATTGTGTTCGGATGGACATAGAAAACGTGATATTTTGATGGATTCGTTGTTAATGTTGTTTCTATTGTTGCTGCTGTCTGTGGCAGTGGCAAAACATTTACCAACCGCAGCAACTCTTTCAACTTTAGATTCCCTATATAGTTACCATAGTACGCAGAGAGCATCTAATAAATACAAAACAAAAAACAACACCTATTTTAATGACTCAATTAGCATCGAATTGTCGACTTTTTGCATAGAATTTCTTCTTGTGGCAAGTGCAAAATCTATGCCACGCGGTTTAGCGGCAAATCAAAGGCCCTAATTAATACACAAGCTGTTTGTTTGGACAACTTGTGTTGTATTTTGTTGTGTCTATACAACATTTGAGTGTGAAATTTAATCAGTGTGCGACCAGATTCGATTGAATTCATTCTGTTTTTTTTTAAACTCAACTTGAAATTGTTTATTAATTTTGATGTTAAATTTATTTGCCTAATTAGCATTTTCCCATAATTTTGATTAAACAATTTGTTGCCTCTTCGCAGCAATGCCAAAAAAACAATATAAATGCGACAGCGAACACATTTTTATGTCCATTTCATTAACTTGAGTTGCGTAATTTATGTTCCCACCCGCTTACCTGGCTAAAACAACATTTTTGTGGGGTATATCAAGCTTATGAGAACTTTTAGTTAAAAATTATAAATATAGAAAATATTAAAAACACTGAGAGGAATTTAAATAAAAAGATTTATAAATATTTATTAAATAATTAAAGGAAATACATTAATATTTTTTTATTTGCCTATCAAAATTTTAAACATCTTTGTATTTTTAAAGGGTATTCACAATTGGTAACATTTTGAATATAAGTCGATATTTCTTACTGATTTAATTGTGTGTTGACTTTGCCATTTTGCGAGTCGTTGTGGCCGTTCAATGTCCCATAAATTTGCCGATTTATCTTTGGCCCAAGATCTTCGTCAACCTGAGCATTTGTGTTGATTCTCATAATATGCTAATTAAAATTTGTGTGCTATTTGGGATGCCGTTCAGTTGACTGACGAGCGCCGCTTTTGCCTTTAGCTCAATTAAACAATATCGACATCTAGTTTTGTCCAAATTAGCATAAAATTTGGCGATGAGGTAACAAATTGCGTACAAGCATTTATCATGTTATTGCTATGACTGAACAACAAATATATATTTCAAATAGATCTATATTTAAATAACTGCGATAAGCGCCCCCCTTCCGAGATCGACAAGTTTTCGACAATGCATACTCGTAAATTTTACTTTTGATTTCCCAAAACTACAGAGAATCGAAAGTGATCAACTGAGGGGATACCCTGTTAAAGTAAATTATTAAAATCAAATGAATGTGTTCTAAATTAAATTACTTGAATGGTTGTCAATGATTCTCTGCTCGCTTGCTGTCTCTAAAGTACATCATACCCTTCTCATGTAAACTATGAACAATAAACAAATGACAGTTTCTAATGTCAAACAAAACTTGCCGCACATTGGTCAGTCGATGACTGTCGAGCAATGTCTTATGTTTATCTTATGTCTGATCAATATAATACTTGATATTTATTTGACACTTTTGTCTATTTGCATTGACTCTGAATTCGCATTCGTTGCCTTGTTGGCGTCGTGTATTGCAAATTGTTTTATTTATGCGAATTTTTCTGGCTTCGCTAACAGCATTTCATTTAAATGTTAAATATGTAGTTTAATTAAATTGATTTATTGTGGGTGCCCCTTTGATTTCTACCTCAACTTTAATTTGCATTTGTATATTGCATGTGGCATTCGGTTCATATTAAAGTTCAATATGCAATTAGAATTCGATTAAATAGTTTATATTGACGACTCTTTAAACAAACGTTAACTAGTTATTTATTGTGACAGAATTTAATCGATAGATATATATTTAATTTATTAGCTTTAATACAGAGACTTGTTATTCAACAATAGAACGATAACAAACTGAATATAACTTGAGCTATAAATCCATCATTTTGACTGTTTTTATCTCAACTATTTCAAGATTCTTAGTAATTTGGTTTACTATTCAACTATACATACGTATTTTTGAACAGTTTCTTTAAATTTTTTACTCGAAGATGCAAGATTTAAATATATAATATTTGGGAAATCGTAAAATGGTGCTTTTAATTTATTTAAATTGCTCGTAATTACAGAGAGTCAAGTGGGCTGCCAAAAAGACAATAAAAAACAGGGCAATTTGTAGTTTATGATCTTAAGAGACGCACAGTTCAGTGCCATGTGCAACTTGTGGCAGTTAAACAAAATTATAAAAAATATATGGACGATCGCATTGAAATGATATGCAAGAAAGAGGCAACCAAAAAGACACCAGCAGCTGTTGTTGCTCTTGTGCATAAGAAATTGAAAAACGCAAGAAAAATAAAAATAACAACTCAAATATTTATAACTGTGTCTGATCATAGCAATTAGTGTGAGTTTGATTTTCTTCTTCTGCGTCTAAAAACTGAAAGTGTTCTCAAGCTGAAGCTGAAGCTCTTGTTGTTGTTGCTGTTGTTGTTGCTGTTGTTGAAGCGTAGCTAAAAGCTGCCGACATTTTTGAAATGTTGCAGTTGCAGCTGCATGACGTCGCTTGGCCACAAGCAAGCCGCAAGTCCGAGGTTCCGAGGTTCCGAGCTGCGGTTGGGGCAGTTAATTGGGGGGCTGTCTTGTGGTCACACGCAGCAGTCGGAGCTGCCCCAACAACAACAGCAGCAACAGCAACAACAAACAGCAACAGCATTCATAATAAAAGCTGAAGAATGAGTAAATTAAGAATTATGGCTTTGGCATGCAAATTCAAAATTTCCGATACACAATAAATTACTTAAGAGTGGCGGCCACCCGAAAAAAAACTGAGAAAAAGATACAAAAACGTAAACTTAACAAAAGAGCAAACAACTTGAACTGAACGAATCCCACTGAAGAAGTTTTAGGTTCATCTCTCAACTCCCTGAGCTTGTGAGTTACGATTCGGTTTCTGCAGTTGTCTGGAAACCTTGAACTGATTTACTCTGGCAACTTTTGCCCGCGGACAGCCCAGTTTAAAGAGGAATAAAAAAAGGTCAGGCATTTGCATTCATGTGGGTGGCCCCATGTGGTGCAGATCTCACAGCTAGGAGTTTAGCTCTTTTTTTTATATTTGCAAACTTCTGAGGAAGTTGCGATTATGCTGAATATAAATTTTGAGAAGCATGTGTTGATTTCAAGACTCAATTGCCGGGGATACGCCTACGGAAAACAAAGAACAAAAAATAGATGAAGATGATTTCAAAACAATTGAGGTCAAGGCGAATAACCCAAAAGAGTCTAGTTTCAAAATAAAGTAAAATAAAGAATGGGATGTAGATAAACAGAAAAGTAAATGATGGGCAATCATTTTTTAAAATGATTATATAGTTAATTTATATTAAAATGTAGCAAATCTTATGTTGTCAAAGAAATAAAAATAGTTTTAATTTAAAGCAATAATTAAGTAATTTTAATTAGATATTCCAAGTTAGAACTTTCAACGGTCTTAATTTATTGTAGTCTCCAGTTGCTGGAATTTTTGTAATTTCATAAGATCTAATCTCGTTTCAGTAATAATTAACAATTATAACATTACTGAAGCGACTTGCATTTAATAGTTAACTTATATTAAAAATATAGCAAATATTACGTTGTCAAAGAAATACAAAAATTTTTAAAAATTAAAACAATAATTCATTCATTTTAATTATAAACTTCAATTTAGAATTTCAAATAGTCTTTATTTATTTTAGTCTCCAGTTGCTGGAATTTCTGTAATATTTTGAGATCTACTCTTGGTTCATTTATAATATTTTCACATTATTAAAACGACTTGCACTTAATAGTTAACTTATATTTAATAAGTTAGAAAATATTATGTTGTCAATGAAATAAAAATAGTTTAAATTAAAGCAATAATTAATTCATTTTAATTGTAAATTCCAAGCTAGAATTTCCAACAATCTTTATTTATTATAGTCTCCAATCGTTGCATAACGCATCTTAAGAATTTCTGTAATATCTTAAGATCTACTCTCGTTTCAGTTATAATATTATCACATTACTGAAACGACTTGCAAAGTCAGACAGTATTCAAGTTTGCAGCTCAGTGCAGTGGCAAATTAATATGCCAAATTAAATGCAACTTCAACTTGTGGCAGCAAACTGTTAAAAATCGTTAGAGGTAATATCCAGCAGAGGCCACTCTGTGATTTTTCCTACCTTCTGCTACCATTTACATACATGCATAAATAGTATCTGTGTGTGTGTGTGTGTGTGTGTGTAACTGGCGAGTAAGTATTTCAGAATGACTGCATCTATTTGCCCCACAATAAAATGATAAATGAATTTCAAACTGTGCGCGTAACTCAAACGGAGTTGTCCATCAGCCAACTCGCATCTATTCAGCTGGCGGGGGGTGTGGCAGTTGGCGGCACCAGCAAATCGACACACGGGCAAATCGACTGACGGCAATGCCATTGCCAATTGGCTTCCAGCCTGGCCAGCTGCTTGAATTCCCTCTCTGTTGTCTCTGCGCCTAGTTTAATCCCTCTCTTTCTTTCTCTACTCCCCTCTCTCTCTCTTGCACTGTATTTCTTTCGCTGGCCTATCCGCCAATTTCAAGTAGTTTTACCAGCCGCAACGAGCCAACTGTAGCTAATATTGTAATTTTTCTCCATAACGATGCATTTCGAGAGTCTCTTAACTTGATTCAACAATTTGAGACGTTTGACATACAAGTCTATAAATTATATTATTTTAAATAATAAATTTTAAGGAATTGATTTGTTTTAAAATATTTATTTCTAACGCATATAGAATTTTAATAATAATTATTTGAAAGTCTTTTATTTGTGTTTTTTAATATTTGTTTCCTAGCTATATTTAAACATTTTACAGTCTAAGATACATTTAAAAAAATTTGTAATAAATTGCAAAACAATTCGAATTTTATTTAATAAATTTATTTTATATTGTTTTTATGAATATTAATGCTCTTTTAAGATTGGAAAATAATTTTATCTGGTTACTGGAATGATCCAGTGTAATGTAATGATTTTAAATACCTTTGAACTGCCATAACTTTGTCAAAAGTCAATCAATTTCATTGCGCAATGTAAATTTTAGCATGATTTTACCTCTGAACTCGTTCTGCGTTTAAATTTTGTTCAATTTGAAAGTTTTGAAAATTTCGAATTTTTTCGAAAAATGATAAGAGGTAACACTGTAAATTTTCTAAAAATTTCGAAATTTTCGAATTTTTCAAAATGATCAAAATTTAAATGCAGAACGAATTTAAAGGTAAAATCATTCTCAAATTTACATTGCGTATGGAAATTGATGGAGTTTTGACAAAGTTATGGTAGTTCAAAATCATCAAAGTCATCATAAATGAATCGGTTACTAAACGGATATTTCGGTTTAATATTGTTTTGTTAGCTGTATTTGAATATTTTACGATCTAAGATACGTTTAATAAAATTTGTAATAAATTGCAGAACAATTCAAATTTTATTTATTAAATTTATTTCATATTCTCAGCCAACTTTGATAGGGTATAATAGTCTTCGTTGTAATCTATTTACTTTTATGCAATTTTTCTTCTTTTATCTTTGGTGTTTTTTTTCATTTTTTTGGTGCTTTGCTTTCTTTCAATGGCTTTGGTTTAGTGCTATTACCATTTCTATTATTGCAGCCATTATCTGGGAAAGCTTTCCACGTCGTTGAACGGCGTTTTTTAATTACTTTTGAGCGGTGTCTGTTGCAGGCGTTTGTATCATGCGTGTTCATCATGCAACCAAAGAACCAAACTTGCAACAGCAATGCGACCTGGCCTGCTTGCTAAATCACGATCCTTTCAACTTTCAGTTGCAGTTTTGCAGTTTTGCAGTTGGCAGTTGGCAGTTGGCAGTTAGCTGATGCTGATGTGCTAAACGTGCGGCAGTCATTTTGCCAAATGATTGTCGATCATGGGGCACTTAAAGTTGCAGTTAGCAGTTGTGCGGCGAAAACTTGTTGCAATTAAAGTGCGGTCTAAGTAGTTGCTGCTGTTATCAGGAGTCCATAAATACACGCTGACAGCTCAGCCGCAAGTGTCAAAATGCCTGTCAAAAATGCCTGCCACCCACCACATGTCGAATTCATAAAGTTGATCATCAGGCGGCAGTCAACAGTTGCTGTTGTTGCAGTTGCATGTGTCAAAATTGCCGCGTAGATTTATGAACTTGCCTCAGTTGTTGCTACTCTTTCATATTTTTTTTTTTGGGGGCCAGTCAATAATCGGCAACAGCATCTATAATAAGGCAGCTGTCGGCGAGACACTTGAAATATGTGTATCTTGCAGATACAAAAAGCCGCACGTTGCATGTCTGTCGATGGCAGATTGCATGCATGTGCGTGTCTCGTCTGAGTTGCAATACTCGTAAACTATAAAATCAGTTGCTCAATGCACTTTTCAATTAAATTCGACAAGGTTACTGCAACTAGTTGCGACTAATTTCAATTTCAATTTGAATTTGAATTTGTGTCTTGGCCAGGTGTCAAGTATCTAAACTGGGTCAACTCCATTGAACTTCTAAACTGAATTAATCACTTCAAAATACAACTACAACAACTACAACTACAACTCCAACTTGACCTGTAACACTTTTTGTGTTTTTTTTTTGCAGTTTTCCACTTTCTCAATGAAAGTCGCTGCGCATTACTCACAGTTAGTGCACCAGGTGGCAACGTGGCAAGTTGGCTAGTTGGCCAAAATAGCAAACACTCAGCGCTCTGGGGCTTGGCCAAAATATGCTCTGAGCAATGCGGGATGTGAACTTTAATGCTACAATTGACTGACAGTCGTTTGTCGCACTTGTCGTGCCGACTATTTACACAATGCTAACAATTTTAGTCCCATGCACACACACACACACACACACACACAGATCTGACTCACGTTCCATTTGAATATCTTTCAAACAGACTTTGGGGCGTGTACTTTCCAGAAAACATGTAAATAAAAGAAAAGTGTTGTGAAGTGGGGAATATACATTTTTGGGATATATTTGATTCATTTATTATAGTGTTCGTATTTATTTATTTAATAATTATAATATTTTAAGACCTAATTTTATATCACTCCCAATTTTATATGAATAAAATTTACTTGACTTCAATAAGTAAAAAACTTTTTGTGATATAATTGATTAATTTTGTATAGTGTAGCTATTTATTTATTTAATTATTATAATATTTCAAGTAGCTTTGAAAAGTTTCAAGACTCAATTTAATATCATTATCAATTTTAGTTTATATTAAAATAAAGTTTCAAGAGTCAAATAAATATCACTACTAATTTTAGATGAATATAAAAAATAATTCAATATTTAAAATGTATTTTAATTTATATAAAAATAAATATCACTACTAATTTTAGATGAATATAAAAAATAATTCAATATTTAAAATGTATTTTAATTTATGTAAAAATAAAGTTTTAAGACTTTATTTAATATCACTCTCAATTTCATACGAATATAATAAATACTTATCTTCAATATTTCAAATGTATTTTAATTTATATAAAAATAAAGTTTCAACACTCAATTAAATATCACCATAAATTTTATGTGAATATAAAAAACACTTGTCTTCAACACTTAAAACATATTTTAATTTATGTATATAAAAATAAAGCTTCAAGACTCAATTTTATATAATTATAAATTTCATATGAATACAAAAAAACACTTGTCTGCAATATTTAAAATGTATTTTTATTTATATAAAAATATTTCCAACTTTTTCAATAATAATAAATAAAAGTTATAAATCAAAATGTTAAAAGTTTGTTTCTAAGTATTTTCATGCTGCAGGTCTTGACTTTATTGCACAATTGTTTTGACTCTAAAAATTGGCTTTAATAAAATGCATATTATATTTCAAGCTATGTATAATAATAAACATTTATTTGTATCAACAGAAGCTCTTTATTAAAAATAGTTTTATATATTCTTAGCTCTCACTGTGTCACCCACTTTCGCTTGCAAATTGACTCGTTTTTGGCGGATTCGTTTTAGTTACTCTAAACGCTTAAATGTGTTTACTAAATTCCACTTAAAATTAGCCAAAGGGCATGTTAACCTTCGTTGTTGTTGCTGTTGCTCTTGATGGTCGCACTTTAACATCATTTTACACTTTTACACAGCTTAAATTAAATTTGCGTGGCTTTCGCCCGTTGTCTCCCTTACCCCTTAAAACTCCCCAAGAGTGTGACTCATCTGCAACCGGAATTTGGCTGACAGGCAAAGCGACAGCGGCCAAGAGGCAACGGGCAGTGTTGGCCACATGTCAAAGTCGAGAACCCGGGATAGCCGAGTAAAAAGAAAAAGTTTTCTAGTCGCAACTGAAGAGTTTCCGAGAGCAATTTGTTGGCGTGTGGCATGAATGGTAACGGGTGAGGGGTGGGGAGGGGGGTGAGGTGGGGGGTAAGGGGTTAACTTAAAGCATTAATTAGGTCAGGCAACCCGTGGACAACAAAAGCAAACACTCGACGACTGTTGACAGTTTGGCAAGGTGTGCGATTACTTTGACATTTTGCAGCTGTGAGCTGCCCCACGCAACAACAACAACAGCAACAGTTGCAACTGCAACAACAGCAACATCAACAGTTGCAACTTGCATCGTCAGTTGTGATGTGCGCTGACAAGCGCCGCAGCGTGTACAACAGTGCGTATGATTTATATCTTGAGACGCCGCAAATTGTGCAAAATGTCACAATTATGCACAAAGCAAAAACTAAAACTAAAAACATAAAATGTGTTGCATAAGTCAAAAGACTAAGCTAGTTAGTCGCTTCACATTGTTTGCCAAGAGATTGACATTTTAATTGCGCTTGCCCGCATGATATATGAGCAGCATTTGGTTTTGGTTTTGGTTTTGGTTTTCATTTTGGCCGTTCCCATCAACAGGCCAAGAGCCAGTCCAGTTGGCCATATGTATGTATGTTGGCGCTGCCAATTAGACATCGCCAGTTGCCGCTGCCACGTAAATTAATTTAATTATGTCAATGCAAGTTACCTTGAAGCCAACTGCAACTGCAACTGCCACATCGACAGCAACAGAGACAGCGACAGCGACAGAGATGTTGACGTTGTCTTAGCTGGCTTAGTTTATTTGTCAAGCGGTGTAAAATGGCGTAAACAACATGACTCGGATGCCAACAGCCAACAGCAGCGGCGGCAGCTGCAGAAGGAGCTTGTAGCATGCAACGTGCCAGGGTTGCAAGATAACTCCCCCAAAAGACATGGCCAATATATGTACATGTTAAGATTCTGTCGGCGAAAACTGAAGCGGAAAATTAAGGCAGATAGATCTACGATGTTCCATCTTTAAAAATGGAATATACGTTTTACGATATTAATATAAGTTTTTATAAATACAAATTATCGTTTATAACTTGTAAATTATATGAAAATTATAGGTATTCTGACGATGTGGCAACGCCTTTAATGGCTGAAGAATGTGTAAAGTTGAAATAAGGTAGATAGATCTATACGATGTTCCATCTTTAAAATAGTATTTCCTGATTTACGATATTTATATAAATTTATATAAATTTTTATAAATACAAATTATAATTAAATGTTTTGTAAAAAATTATTAAAATTGCAGATATTCTGTCGATGTGGCAACGCCTTTAATGGGTGAAGAATTTAAAAAGTTTAAGGTAGATAGATCTATACGATGTCCCATCTTTAAAAATGTAATTCACTATTAACAATATTTATATCAATATTTATAAATACAAATTATAATTATATGTGATGTAAAGAATATTAAAATTAATGGCTAAATATATTAAATCTTTAAAAATGTAATACACCATTATCGATTTATATTTTTTTATCAATTTCTGTAAATTCAAATTATAATTATATATGTTGTAAAGAAATTAAAGGCTGAAGAATTCAAAAATTAAAATAATTTAATAATTAAATTATATTTTTTGGTAAATGGCAAAGTGTTAAAATGTCTTGTAAACTTAAGTATAATCGAATGATGTAGCCATGATTTTTACTGCCTTTTCAGTATATTCATTCAGTTCCACAACTATTCATTCTACCCTCGCTTGCTGCGAACTTGTGTTGCATTTTTGTTGCTGTGCGGCACTTTTGTAATTAATCAAACCAAAGCGCATTGACAGCGTGTAGACAGAGCGGCGAACATGCAGCTTAAAGCCCAGTCGAAGTCAGAGCATATGTCCATAGTCCTCAGTTCCCGTCCTTTGCCCACTGTTCACAGTCCAATGCCCACTGTGACTTTTCCCTCTTGTTGCTTGCTCAGAGGATTGAACTTTAAACTTTTGGGCAGTGCTTCAAAAGGAGTCCGCAATGTCAGGCAACATCAATGCCAATGCCATTGTGTGGACAGGAAAAGTTGGGCTATAAATTCAAGCAGGAGCAGAAGGAGGAGGAGAAGGAAGAGGGAGGCCTGAAGGCCTTGTGAAAATAAATGGTTTGGTATTATCGCACTTGGCATCAAAATAAATTTCCACCTGTGCAGTTGCAAATTGCAGTGATACCTTCTCGTTGTCTTTTCACTCAACTCAACTCAACTCAGCGCGAAAAACGCAACTACTGACATACAATTCGAGTTTCCTTTTGCTTTGCAGTGGCAACACGCTGTGGCACCACCAATTATATCACTGCGGACGGCAGTCCGCGCTAGTGACGAAAGCAACACATAGTGTGCAAAAGGCGACTAGCAATATATACACGCAGAATGGAAAATATGCTATGACTGTCCGATCGGATTGAGTTATATACCGATCGAAAGGTATGACTTTACTTAACAAAAGTGCATACTAAGACTTTTGGTAACTCACCTGGTTCGTAAGATATGGGGGTGTAAGTGGGAGGGGCCAAATTTTAATGATTGCAGCTAGTGGGGCCGTTGGAGCCTTTTGGTAAAATTTTATAATTTTTAAAAATTCTTATTAAAAATACGCGTCGAATGATACCTTGATCATTTCAATCCGACATTTGGTTCAAAAGATATATTAATTTGAAGTTTTTAAGGGCCTTCTCAAAATGAGATGAAAAGTTTGTTTGTCCATTTGTTTGTTTGTACGAAGGCGCTGAAAAAGCTAAATTTTTCTGATGAGGAATTGTTTCTTATCAGAAATCTAGAAATGTTTGTTCTACGACTTTAGCGGGAAATAGCTAGTTTAGCGGGAAAAAGCTAAAACGTGATAAATTTGAAACACCCATTGCTTCCAATCCAAGAAAGCTAGAGATGTGTTCTATATGTCGTTAGAAAGGTATATTAGAGGGCTTTCAGACGTTCCTTGAATATTTTTTTGCAAAGTGCTCAGGTAAAACGCTACAGGTGAAAAAAGAATTTTTAGCTTAAACTTTGGCGATTTATTAGAAAACGGTTCCGACGATTTTTATTAAATTTCAATATGTTGTAACATATAAAATTTCGCGTCTTTTGATATATGACACATGTGTCTCAGCCATAAGGTTTGGAAGATATTAACGGTAAACTGAATATATACATTTTACTATTTACTATATTGTAATAAATAGAAAATCAAGCTTTGGTACAAAAAACTTTTTTGTTTTTCAAGGTTTCTCAACCAATTTGACAAAGTATGCATTTAAGTAAGTCTTACACATTATGTCCAAATTTAGTTGAAATCGGTCCACTATATCATATAGCTGTCATAGGAACGATCGGTTAAAAATCAAGTTTTAGTATGAACAACTTTTTTGTTTTTTAAGGTTTCTCAACCAATTTGACAGAGTATGCATTTAAGTTAGTCTTACACATTATGTCCAAATTTAGTTCAAATCGGTCCACTATATCATATAGCTGTCATAGGAACGATCGGTTAAAAATCAAGTTTTAGTATAAAAAACTTTGTTGTTTTTTCAGATCTTGATCACACTGTCAACATACGCATCTGGGTTGGTTTTATACATCCTGACCAACATTGGATAAAATCGGTTTACTATATTATATAGCTGCCCTATTTATTTTTTATTTGAAGTAAGCATTTTGATAATTTTATAGCAAAATTACACTGTCAGAATCATATTAAATTCCAAAAATTTCTGATATCTTCCAAAAAAAACTTTTTAGCAAAGTAAAAGTCTAGTGACGAAAGTCTTTCTCTGCCCCAAAATTTCTGATATCCCATTTTGTGACGAACGATATTAAACTTAATATATAAATAATTATAAAATAAAAAGTTTGGCATTCGGCACTGCGCATTAAAATTATTTTTAGGTATACAGAATCAAGATCTTTATGCGCAATGTTCCGAATGCCAAACTTTTTATTTTATAATTATTTATATATTAAGTTTAATATCGTTCGTCACAAAATGGGATATCAGAAATTTTGGGGCAGAGAAAGACTTTCGTCACTAGACTTTTACTTTGCTAAAAATAGCAATTTCCACACGTATCGAACATTGATCTCATTGAGAGACTGGACTTGTGCCTGGACCAGCCCTCAACTTCCACTGGACAGTAAAATTAACTTAAGAAAAGTAAAAATAAATATAAAACAGCGACTGTTGCTGCTGTGCAACGCACAACTGAGTAAACTACAGTAGAGTCTCAATAACTTGAACGAAACTGAGTATGAAGACTAACTTGAGACTTACACAAAGTTTCACTGTGCGTCCAAACAGTTGAAATGTATCTTAAAAATGTCTTTAGTGTATCTTGTTGATGCTGTTGCTGTTGCTGCTGTTGCTGTTGCACTTCAAAGGAAAACGCAGTACGTGCAATTATGCGCCACGTTGCACGTTATTAGAAGTGAGTCGCTGAGACGTTCAACTCATTCGTTCAACTCGTCTCTGACTTGTTGATGTCCAAACCGTCATTTGATTGCCATACATGCCGCCGATTAACGGCTGATTAGACAACCGGCCGCAGATTGAGATAGATATGGACAGGGCACGAGATTGAAATGTATCTGCAGTGCGTGTATCTATTACGAGGCCCAGCAGATGCCGATGGGTTCTCTGTAATCTATATACACCTCATGTAATACTCAGATACAGATTAATTTATTAAATGCACTTTAAAATAGATTTACAAATTTGCAAGTTTATAATAATCTAGATCATCTCAAAGTTTGTCAACTGTTTTACTTTAAACTGATTTATATTTGCATTTTATGAGACATCTTTCCAACATCTTTCCATTAAATTACTAATTGATTGAGCATCTAAAGTGCATAAGAACTTAATTTATCCTGTTTCCGTTTCGGTTTCAAGTCTGATATCATCTATTATAGAAACAATTGCATATGGGAAAAACATTTGCCGGCACTTAAAATGAGAATTTATTGTATCCAAAGCAAATAATTCGCATAAATCACAAAACTGATAGAGCAAATTGGGGTCACTAGGCAAACGGTCTACAAACTTAAATGGAAAAACACACTTCAAAAATTTCAATGGAAGGGCGTGTGGCAAATAAAATTTCCTCATTTTTCCACATCACTGAGAAATACAAAAATTAACAACCACAAGCACCAAACAGAAGCTAAATATCTAAACAAAGAACCAAGGCAAAAAATTGAAAAAAAAAATATTCAAATAACTTGCACAACAATTATCAAAAAAGAAAAATAGGGAATAAAAAGGAAAATGAAATAAGATAAACACACATGAAAGACAAACGTAAAAAGGCAACAATTACAAATTCAATTGAATTCAAAAATCCAAATCAAAATGTAATTTTTTCCCTTTTAATTTTGTATCTATGAGATGCATAGATACATATACATATTCATACGTGCCACCGTGTCTGCAGTGTTCGATTGAAGCGTTAATGAAAAATTTCACTTTTCTGTTGCTGTTGCAGCAGGCAAAATAGAAAACCACTTGAGCTACTTTTAACGGCAGCAACAAGGCAACAACCGACATATACAATAATTATTACGATCAATTTAGATGCAGATTGCATGCGGCATGTGGCATGCGGCAATCGGCAGCTTCGGCGTTGCAGTAATTGAGGTGGGGCAGCCCCTACGCCCACCACACAAACAAATACACACACTCACCATACACACACACACAGATACAAAGATACATTTTGTATATCGAGTGGCACGGACTTGATTGTTGTTTTGCTTGTATTGTACTTGTGGCCAGCTGGTGTTCGAACATTTCCATTATTTCCATTCCGATCTGGTGTTTTGTTTGCATACCAAAAAAGGCAGCAGCCACTGCAGGCCCCAAAAAAACATTGTCATAATAATTATAAAAAAGGCCTCAAGTGAAAACGCCTCCGCTTCGGTCTGCACAGCAATTAGGCAGCCGCTTCGAGAGTTGCAAGCAATCGAAACTATGAGATACATTGTAATAGATATATCTAATATACTCGCTGTTATTCAAGACTTTGGCAAACAGTAGCCAAGATCAACAGGCTTTTATTGTCGTTCACCCTTTCAATTCTAATGGCAAAAAAATGAATCAGCAATTGAGCAATTTTGTAGTCATCGAGATGTTATGTTTCTGCTCAAGGGGTTTTATTTTCTATCTTGTAAAAATCATTGTAAGCATGTACTAAAGTGTTCAATAAATTAAATTAAATTCAATCTTGTAAAAATCATTGTAAACATGTACAAAATTTAATATATTTAATGTTCAATACATTAAATTCAATTCTATCTTGTAAAAATCGTTTTAAGTATATACAAAAATGTTTAATGTTTTAATATTGATTTGGTTGATTCAAATAAATTGAAAATCTAATCATCACTAAGAAAAGTTTATAAATTAATTCAAATTTAAATATGTTTTAAATATTTTCAATTATAAATATTAAATTATAAATAGTAAAAAATTTATAAATTAATAATTACAATGGAAATTCTCTATACGAATTAAAATTTAATTATGTTTTGAATATTTTCAATTATATATAGTAAATTGATTGACTTTTTCTTTAATATTTCATATTATTTATTGTTGTATCTCATACATTTTTTACTCTTCTCTAAAGAGTATACCATGATATCTTATATCATTCTTTTGCTTTCCAGTTTCAATTTAGTTCACTTTAATCATCAAGCAGCCAAGATACACACACTCAACCAGTAGCTGCTATTGATGTTCATATCATGGGGAAAAACTCATTAGAAGATGTCGAAAGAAATGCTTGAAATGTAAACAATGCACTTGATTAGTAATGTAAAGGCAATAGACGGCTGCAATTACTGATAAGACATGGCTAATTAGCTGCTACACTGCGCACTGTGATAAGCAAATGCAACTTGAAAGATAAACATAAAGAACTGAACTGTTTCTTGCCCCATTCAAGTGGCAGCACTCACAGCTACACGATCCGTGTGCCATTTACGTGTATCTCACAGATACAATCTACAAATTGCTCCTATCATTATCAGCATATGAAAAATTAAATTAACGGCTTATACAAAACTCGGATTCTCCAACTTTTAGCCCATTTTGGCATTTAGTCGCCCAGCAGTCTGTGTGTTAATGTATAAACAATTAAATTCGATTGAATGCATCCGGTGCGACCATGAAAACGAAATTAAAATTGAAACGCAATGAAAAATGAAAACGAAAATCTTGCTTTTTTTTTCTTTTTTAAAGCTGAGGCCGCCCGCATCGCATTCGCTGTTAATTATAAACAGAGAATCTTACCGAAATTAATTTTAAAGTGAAATTCTTAAGACCTGCACTCGGGGTATTTATGAAAATGAATGTCAAGTCCATTTCACGTTTTAAGTCAGTCGACAAAGGCCACAAAACCCACAAATTGACAAGCGGAAGTGAGCTGTAGTCGAAGCTCTCCGGCTTTCCCGGCTCTTCAGCATTTTCTGGGCGGAAACTGCAGCTTTGCCAGCCACAAACTGACCCAATACAGCTCATACATTTTTAATTTTTCATTTTCTTTCAAACGGATTTCAAATCGATGCCTTTCCGAAGACAGACACAAAATACTCGCACACTAGCGAGTGGTTACAACCGCAGCACGTTCAAGTATGCTTGGTACACTGAGAAAAATTATACTTATTGTCGTTGATATTGAAAATATTTAAGTATTCTTTAAATCAGTTTATAGCACTTGAGCCTAACATAAAAGATTTAAGGTTAGGACAAAGTTCATAAGAAAATCCAATCATAAATTAAAATTTACTTCTACAATTTCAAAAAATTAATTGATTTTTAATGATTCATTCTCAAGATGATTATGCCATCTTTTGTAATAAGAAGTTTGCATTTCAGATACTAGTTTAAGATTTAAACAACTTTTCCTATTGCATTTAAACAGTTTAAAAATCTAACTCCTCAACTAAAAATAGATTCGGATTTATCCCAGATTAATTTTCAAAGCTGATCCATTAATTTCTCTGAATTATTCTCAAAAAAATAAAAATTAAGGTTTTTGGTTGACCAAATTAAGAAGCTTTATTAATTGTTTAACATGAAAAAAGACTTAATGCTCTTTTTAGTGATTTTTAATAACTTTGAACTGTCATAACTTTGTCAACAGTCAATCAATTTCCATGCGCAATGTAAATTTGATCATGATTTTACCTCTAAATTCGTTCTGCATTTAAATTTTGTTCATTTTTAAAACTTTGAAAATTTCGAATTTTTTAGAAATTTTACAGTGTTACCTCTTACCATTTTTCGAAAAATTTCGAAAAATTCGAACATCCAAAATGAATAAAATTTAAATGCAGAACGAATTTCGAGGTAAAAACATGATCAAATTTACATTGCGCATGAAAATTTATGGAGTTTTGACAAAGTTATGGCAGTTGAAAGTTATCAAAGTTGCTTAGTAGCTGTGACGGCCAGATCCGAAATTAACCCTTATAAATGAATCGGTTACTAAACGGTTATATCGGTATAAAGAATTTCGGTTTATGGATTTCGGTACAGTGGTAAAACATTTTTTCGGTCACGGTTACAAATTTCAATCAGTTTTTATCGGTTGAAGAATACGGTTTCGGTTAAGGTTTTAATCCCTGGTTTAAACTTTAGGCAGCTTTCCTATTACACTTAACCAATTTAGAAAACTAACTTCTTAATTTAAAATATATTCGGACTTATCCCACATTAATTTTCCCAAGTAACCCACTTATTTATCTCAGTGTGCTAAGATTTTCGTCACACCAGGTGGCGCTTTAAGGTTTGGTCACAAAAATTGAGCTATTAAATAATTTCTGTCACATAAATTTGCTTTTATTGTTTATTTCCGTTGTACCTGTTGGGCCCTTCCCTCCTGTTTACGTGAGTTATGTTAACAATGGCCTAAAGCATCTTCCCAGCTAATTAGCGTCATTATGCACAATTTTAGATATTTACTTATGATGATGGCCCTTTTGCTTGGCACATTTCCATTGGCATTTTGGGCTGCATTTTCCACTTAAGTCAAATGTTGAGTGGATTTTTTGTCACTTTGTATTTGTTTGTTAGTCTGTTTGTCAGTCTGTTTGTTTGTTTGTCTTTGGCGTGTGATGTGACTCATTTGCATGGTAGTTGACCCCTCTCTCTGATCTATAAACTGCGACTTTGATCTTTGTTGTCTTTGCAATTCCCTGGCTCTTTTGATGTTTTATTGTGTGTGGCCAAATAAAAGTCAACTTTAAATGCAACATTTGTCTATCGGATTTGGTTTTCTTCTTCCGCAATTTGTGGTGGCGTCTTCCAGTCATGAAAAGCACAAATCATTTTGAAAATAAATCCATTTCTCCCTCTTTAAATACTCTCCCAACATTTGGAAGTGCAACACGCAACAAGTGTCAACTTTGGATATGTGAGTTACTTGCGTGGAAAGGCGGCATTCTACCTTTAACTTTGCCTCTATTATACGATGACAATAAAAGCAGGAAAAAACAAAAACAAAAAGTCGGTTAGGCCAACTGTCTGTCTATATAATTGACAGGTCGCTATGTACCCTGTCCGACTGCCTGTCCGTCCGTCTGTCTGTTTGTTTGTACGACTTTTTTCTCACCCTAGTTTGATGGCACCATGCACACGTTCCAGGCCAAGCCCAAAACCAATCTGTTATCACTGTGAACAAAACATACCAAGGAAAATACCAAACAGACTGGAAAAAAAAAATAAAATACTGCTGTCACAAATCGTTGGTCGCGTAAAAAAAATCATATTTAAATATTTATATTTCAATGGAATGCAATTCGCAGTATTATATTTGAGTTGATTTTTCGTTGTTTTTAATGTTTGTTTCGTTCCTTCTGTCACGAGCGAATACTACACCGAGTTCTGACATATTGACCCATCCAACGGTCAACAGTCCCAGTTATATTATTTTTTTCATTTGGTCATCAATATCAACGGGAACTCTTATTATTTGTTTTACTTCATTTTATGCTTAAATCTCCTGGGCTGCATTTCGCTTGTGCGTCAATAATTGCCACAGTAAACACGGCCATGTGCAACATGCAATATGCAATATGCATGCAAAAAAATATATGGAGCATTAAACACAAATACGATAATATATTTAAAAGATTTCCCAACTTTGTATATGATTCAATATACGTGCTGTATACAAGTTTTTCCTTGAAAGTGCTTTAAATTGAGGTTGCAACCTTTAAATGCTACTTGAGATCAATTAGGTCAACTCTCTTGAGAAAATAACTTGTACTTTATTATGATATACTGTTGTTTATCCTTAAATTGTTATTGAAAACCATCCGCAAGATATAGAGATACGAGCAAAACAGGAAATGAACTTTAAAAATTGGCTGTAAGATACAAATTTGTATCTGATAGATACATTTTTCATTGTATAAGCCTTAATATTTAAGTTGAGCTTCAATTAAAGAAAGATACAGTCCACTGATATCTGTAAAATTCCAGGGATTTCTGGCTACTTATCTCAGCTATCATGTCAGCTGAGCTTAAAGAAGACAACAAAATATTTGTTTTTTTAATGAAAATCAGGCCAATTAACTTCTTTCCGCTTACTTGAGTCACTTTTTCTTTTACTTTTTCTTCCACCAGCTTCGATTGCAGTATAAATTTTTGTTTAAATGCATTTCCGCTGATGTGTGTAACAACAGCAACAACAGCAATCTGATGTATAAATAAACAGCAGTGAACTGAACTTAAACAAACCATTTGTCGTCATTTCACCCATTTCAGTTCGATGTGACGACGCATTGATTACAGGCGCATTTATGTCTGCCTCAGTTGCTGCCCCCTTTCCCTTCCCCTTTCTCTGCCACTGCCTCATTGCCTCTTTGGTGGTTATATACTTAACAGAGAAATCAAAAAAGTTAAAAAATAAAAGAAGAAACTGCCGTGTCCATAACTGATTTTCCTGCCTTGCATTGGATAAGATCGCGTACATAACTCATTACAGCGTAAGCGATATGATAGAGAAGACAACGCCGACGACTTTGACGACGACTTCGATGACGATGACTTCAATAGGACTGACTAGGAAGAGCTATACAAGTATGAGCTGAAAATCAGTTCAATTTGAATAGAAACTGACTACTAAATTCACTACACTATAAATCTATTCTGATTTCCAACTTTCCCAAAACTAATCTTACTTTTAAGTGGAATATTATATTGTAATAAATTTAACGAACACTAAAAACATTCTAAGATGTTCCAAAAATAATAGTATTAAAATATTTAAATTGTTGCGAAAATATTAATTTTTAAATAAATAATATTAAAAAATTATTTTAGCATAAATTACTGAGATTATAAAAGTCAGCAAAACTCACCTATCCTTAGTATAGGTCTTCTCAGATATCATAAAAATTATATTATAACAAATTTACCAAGCATTAAAAGTGTTTTAAAATGTTTCAAAAATATTAAATAGGATAAAAAACTATTTTATCATAAATTTCTAAGATAATGAATCTTAGCCCAGAGAATATTCAAAAGTCAGAAAAACTCTCGAATTTTATCAAGATTTTATTAATATTATATTGTAAAAAATTTGCCAAACAATATATATGTGCTAAAATGTTCCAAAAATATTAATTATTAAAATTAATAGAATAAAAAATGATTTTAACGTAAAATTCGAACATAATGCATAGCCAAAAGGGTATTCAAAAGTCAGCAAAACTCCCCTATCATATTCTCGGTTAATATTCTCTTGTTGTCAGATGCATTTGGGGATTTGTTGTTGTTGCTGTTGCTGTTGTTGTTGTTGATGTTGTTTTTGTCCTCTGGTTGCTGATAATATGATTCGTGTCCAATGCGATATGAGGCGTCCCATTGACATCGTGGCAATCTGCGCACTCTGCGGCTCGCGCTTCGATTTGTTGTATTTGTTGTTATTATTTCACATTGCAGTTGTTTATATTGTTACATAGATACTCGTACTACAAATACACACACACATTGATACACCGATGTATGTATTTATGTATATCTGTACATATGTATCTACAAATACAAACGCACGCGTTAAGCACACAATTATGCAGACAGTCAGGCATTCGGAATTTGCTGGTTTCGGGATTGAATCTGTATCTGAGTCTGGGTCTGGGTCTGGGTCTGAGTATGTGTCTGGTTATGGGCATGGAACTGTCAACTTCGACAGCTCCATTCTACACCGAAATTAGATAAACAAACAGAGCGTACCACATTCAATAAACAAACACAATACTTTGATTGCACTGCACATACGTAAATACTAAATACTTGTATGTATAAATACACGGACCACATCAAGTCATATGAAATACCACATCAAGAACTTAGACACTTTTATCTAAAGGGTATTATGCTTTCATAGCAAAATATGTAACGTTTTGAAAGATACATTTTAAAATTGATAAAGTGTATAAATAAAATGTTAATGCATTACTGAGACATGACAATTACTTCATTTAAATAAACTCTCTCATAGGGTATTTATTGGTCGGTCAAAAATATATATAAGTTTCTGTGTTAACGCAAGTATTTCTATGACTCAATTTTACTCGACTGAGAAAATGGAATGGTCAAAATCTCGATAAGTGCAACATCAACATCAATAACATACAAATAATTTTCCACATACGAATAGACAGACATTAAAATAAAATAAACATATAATAAATGCGGTCTTTTTAAATTTGTTATTGGATAACTCACAAGACACTCCAATTTCATAGAAAGTATAAATTACAGGGTAATATGCAAAAGGCAATTAGATGCTTAAATAAATCACATACTTTAAGAGGCGGGTAAAAATTGCATTTGCATTCTAAGAATTGTTGACAGCAAATGAAATAATTTAATGGACATATTGTGTTATTTATGAATAACTTGAATACAATTTAAACTTAAAGACATAGTGTAATAATTAAATACGAAAACCTAGTTATAACTAAATTACTTACAAATATAATATGTAATAAATAACATGCAAGTTAATCTAGTTAAGTCTTTATCAATATGTCGACCCATATTTATTTAACGAGTATTAACAGATTATCACCTGCATTTATTATGTTATCAATTTTCACTTATCATGTACGTGCCACAGATCATGGCGATAATGTTCCCTATGTTTTACTATGAAGAGACCTCATCTATAAGTCAAGGAGTAAACAAAACATAAACGACTGTAGAGCACGACTGTCAGATATCCTGTAAGTGCGATTGCTGTGAAATTTATAGAATAAAATATTTAAATAGAGTATCTTAAGAAGATACTTAAATAAAATATCTTACTCAAATAGTAGTTTAATTCTTTAGGAATACATTTAATCCTAAAAACTCTGCTAGATGTTTATTTATGAGACAATTCTCATACTCACAATACTCTGTAATAATGTAAGATAATTACGAGCTCTTATGAATCGAATGTAGATAAAACTGTAACAATTGCAAAAGACTTGAATAGTTTTGCAATCATAATAATAATAATAGGCAAAATAGTTATCTGAAAGCAGCTGCATAGCAAATCAATGACTTAAATGTTGTCTTAAAAAGATATGAAATTGCCATTTGAATAGATTGCCGGATTGCTCGATTATTGGGTGCTTTCTGCTCCCTGGGAGGTCGATGGGTGGGCGTTGATCTCAAGTCTCCAGTCTCGAGCTGACTAAAAATACTAAAGCTATAAAATATTTAAAGAGCAGTCAAGTTGAGTCGAATGAGCCGTGGGCGTAGTCAAGAAATCAAGGAGTCTGTGTGCAATTTAGATAAGTATTATGACATATTTGACACTCTTTCACTCATGGCCAACGATTTCGTATTTATTTACGGAAAATGAAAATTGTGAAATAGCTGTGAAGTTGGCTGTTGGTCTGTTAGCCTGTTAGCCTGGCCAGGACAAGCATGGCAGACGTGGCTTAGTAGAAAAATCAATGAAATGCAATTACTGCAAATGCATTGCCAGACAGGGTCCCAAGGGAGGGGGCTGGACTTGAGGTAAAACTTGACTTTGCTCGTTTATGATGCAATGCATATACATAAGTACATTATAATAACAATTGTTGTTATTGTTATTGATAAAAAGGGCGTGTGGCTGCAAAGACATAAAACACTCACACTCCCACTCTTACCCATGTATATGTGTTGCTTCTAAGCCATAAGCATAACTGATAAGCTGCAATTACCTGCATTGATAATTTCGAATGTATTTTCACATAATGCACACAAAACCCCATCAAGAACAACAACAATAATAATCGGAATATTTGTGCCACAAAATCCAAATGACATCTGTCGTTTCCGTCGGTCCTGTCTCCCCTCTCCCTCTCTCGCCTTCCCCCCACAACTCCCTTTTCCTACTGGGTCTGTGTGTGTGCCCTGGGCGCACCCATAATTGAATAGCTCGGCGATATGTGTGTGATTGCGGGTGTTTGGTTTGGTTTTCATTATGACTGGGTTTGGTTTTGGTTTTGGATTTGGATTTGACTTTGGGTCTCTGTCTTATCCCCCCTTTTGTGTTGCATGTTGCATGTTGCAGCGAGTCATGACACTAACCTTACGTCTTGTCAGATCTCACGTGTCTTTCTAATTTGCAAGAGTTTAATTTGATTATCCTCTTAATGACAGGCAGACGATTATATGAAAATTCTATTCAAATTGTAAGCATCATATGCAGTGTATTAAAAAAGTTCATTGAACTCGGTGGATAATAAAATGCTTAAAGGAAATTTGATTGACAAAACTTTAAGTCTTTCTTAAAATTTAATAAAATTGTATTATTAAAATATTAATAATAATTGCGTATTATTCTGTATTTTACAAATATTAAATAAATATTGTTTTTATTTTTAATTAAAATGCATAAAATTTGGCATATGTAAATATAGAATAAAAAATCCAAAAATTGTCAAAAATGTATGAAATTTTGGAAACTTTCAGTTGGTTTTAATCTCTGTGACACCCCTGATAATATTTAAATATTTGTTCACTTAATACCTCGACCCTAGATAACATCTTATAATTTAAGATTTCTCTCCCATATTTATAGTAAATTTTTAGATACGCATCATATTTAAATCTAATAAATCAATATAAAAACTGTGAATAAATTAAAAGTGACCTTTAACAAATGAGTGACTATTTGTAAATGGAATTAAATCTTGATACCTGCTACCCTCATCTGCAATGCAATGCATTTAACTTCCTCAGCACAACATTTATACTTCCTATCAACTGGGTGTATTTCAATTTTCCAGCTTGTACTTTGTATTGGTCATATCTCAAAAATGTATATGAAAACTGCCTGCTGTTGCCCTGATCAGACGAGTAGATAATTTTTCCAATGAAAAACCAAACAAACAGAAATGTTTAGCAGCTCTCGTGCATTTCTGAGCAGCAGCAACAATCTTATCAAAAACTGAATGAATTATTAATAATAAATTACAAATTATTGCGGGGGCAGAGTAAAGAGTGAGGAATGGGGAATATGGAATGGGAGCTATTTGAAGATACTGAATACACAACGCTAATGAAATTTCAATTAGCTTGTCAACTTGAAGGAAGTGACTGCAGCTATGCAACATTTATCTGTGAGTGGCAGCAAAGACAGAGAGAGAGTGAGAGATAGAGAGAGAGATAGACCTATTCAGATGTTATAAAATCTTAACCCATTTTATATTGACAAGTGTAATTATGCGCACGACACAATTGCCATGTCAAATATAATATTATCAAATAATTGTTAAGCCAATGCAAAGTTGCCTCTGCCTCCTCATGTTGCACACAAAAGACGCCCACGTGCAGCAACTGCAGTCACGTTGCACTTTTGTCATCCTTTTGTACATGACACAAGCATAGATACAGATACAAAGGCAGATATATATATATTTAAAAAGAGAGAGAGAGGAGGAGAGGGATAGAGGGTCAAGCGGGGCATTCCTAATGACATAAAGACGTGTTGGTGGTCCTTTTTGGACAATTAGTGCCTGGAGACTCTGACTCTGACTCTGACTCTGACTCTTACACAATGTATGGGACAATGAGGCACCTGCAACAGCTCTGTAAATTTAACATGCATAATTTATGTCATATTTCTGTTGCATGCAACTGGGTAAAATGACTTTGTTATGCAATGTGCAACGTGCCTCTTAATCATATACATATACTTTTGTCTAAACTGACAATGGAAGACAACGAATAGCTAATATTTGGGGAGAGTGAATAAAATCAATAATATTTAGTTAAGATTTAAATATTACTAGAAATACATAATTAATTTTAGTAAGATAAAATAAATGTGAGAAATATACTAACTTAAAATACATATATTATATAAATGGAAGGTCTATAATACTTAAAAGAATATTTCAAATACTTTTTTCTAAACTGACAATGGAAGACAACGAATGGCAAATGTTTAGGGAGAGAGAAAAAATAAAATAAGTAAAACCTAAACCAAAACCGTAACCTTTAACCGGTAAAAACCGATTGAAATTTGTAGCCGTAACTCAAACCGTAACTGAAACCGTAACCGAAATAACCGTTTAGTAACCGATTTATTTATAAGGGTTAATTTCGGTTCTGGCCGTCGCGACGCGTCGCAGCTACTGAGCAACTTTGATAACTTTGACTTGCCATAACTTTGTCAAAAGTCAATTAATTTTCATGCGCAATGTAAATTTGAACATGATTTTACTTCTTAATTCGTTCTGCATTTTAATTTTGTTCATTTTGAAAATTCGAAAATTTCGAATTTTTTAGAAAAATGATAAGGGGTAACACTGTAAAATTTCTAAAAAATTCGAAAAATTTAAAATTTTCAAAATGAAAAAAATTTAAATGCAGAACGAATTTAGAGGTAAAATCATGCTCAAATTTACAATGCGCATGAAAATTAATTGAGTTTTGACAAAGTTATGACAGTTCAAAGTTGCTCAGAAGCTGCGACGGCCAGAACCGAAATTAACACTTATAAATGAATCGGCTACTAAACGGTTATTTCCAATTCTGGTAAGGGTATTTTATAGTCGTTAATTTGTAAATTTAATTTACACTTTACTTATTTGAATTTGTCTTTTGCAACTGTTTACAATTTTAGTCATTGATTGCCCAAAGTGCACGATGGTTCGTTAGTAATTTTTGATTGGGAAAAATTATTTATGACTTTAGACTATTTGTAAATGCAAACACACGCACACACACTTAAGTGCTGATTCTTATTTTGTTGATGTTGCTGCTGTTGTTGTTGTTGTTGTTGATATTTCATTCTTTTTGCCTAATTGGAATTCATGCAATGGACATTTGCATATTGCTTTGTTGGCCAAGATACTTGACTGTTTGGTTTCTGTTTCGTAACTGTATATTCATTTCGAGTGCCTAGAAAGGTTCTGCTTAATTGTGGCCACAACTCAACTTAATCATAAAACAGGCAACCCATTGGCAACCGGATTGGACCCTACAAACGATCGTCGATCATTTCGGGAGGTATGGAATACATAGGAGGGGGAATATTGGGTATACCCAATCAAGCATGCGCGTGAGTCGTTCCATCTTTTTGCTGCTAACTGAATTCAATTACCAAAGTGCCTACTATATGCAAATAAGCCACAAGTGTACTTGACAAACGCACACACACACACTCGCACACACACTCGCACACTCACTCAATACGCAATGACCAGAGTTATAGATACAGATACAAATGCAGATTCATAGATACAGATACACAGTGCCAGTTGCTGGTTACAAATAAGTGAAGTTGTTGCACTCGAGCTACTGGCACTTGCCTCTAGACTCTAGCCTCCTCCAACCCCTCCTCGATCCCCTTTCCCCCTCGATCTTCCATTTGCTGGACTCTGAGGCCATGTGAAAACTCAGCGCCGTGCAGATAAAAACCTTAATATAAGCATAATTAAGTTGATGATTTGTACAAAAAAAAAGGAGACGAGAGAAATGATAAACACAAGTGGTTGCTGCTCAGCATTCTTTATATATATATATATGTATATATATGTGTGTGTGTGCTGTTGCACTATTACGCGTTTAGTACAGTGAGTACTCAGTAGCAGCGCCGAGTAAGTCAAGTAGTTAATGTGCTTCCGAATATGATAACAATTTAAAGAGTCAAGTCTCACAAAATTACTTTCAACTGAAACACTTTAGATAAAGTAAGTAAATGGTTTTTAAATATTAATAGATATACTAATATTGATAAGGTATCTACTTATCTTAATATATTTTCAAGTGTTTAATAGAATAGAAAAATAAGGTGATAATTTTATGGATTTAAGATAATTAAAATTGTAAAGATTTCATGTATAATAAAAATCTATTTTATTATCTGAATGTGCCTTAATATAAGTGATAGGATTTTAATATAAATTAATGGACTTAAGATAATTAAAAATTTATATGTTTTATGTAGAATTAAAATATATAACTTTGTCTGAATGTCGCTTAATATTCGCTTGAAATTATAAATCGTTACAAGGGTCTAACAATTAATATGAACAGAACTATATAATATAATTTTTCTATGTTAGTCAATCAATTATGATTTCAGTCTGTTATGATGAACGTTCACTGTACACTATATATCTTAATATATTTCCAAGTACTTAATAGAATAGAAAAATAAAGTGACAGTGTTTGGAATAAATAAATATTTAAAAGTTTATGTAAAATTGAAACCTATTAAAAATAACTTCAATTATCTAACAATTAATTTGTTCCACTTTAGTCATCATTCACTGTACTCTACACTTGAAGTTTGAGTCACATCATAACTCAGAATCTCAAGTTCTACACAGTTATGATGGGTTGCTGGGTTGATGTTGATGGGTTGTCCAACTGACTGTTTGACTGCCAAAAAATGTGTCGATGACAACGCAGCAAGTTCAATGGACTGTATTGTTGTTGTTGTTGTTGGTGTTTGTATTTCCGTTGGCAAAGCCTGAATGGGCACAACATCCATTGCATAACAATTAACTGAGAAATTGCTGGGTTTTTCATTGTACAAAGTCAACCGAAAAAGAGCCAAATATAATAATTCACCAAAATTCAAATCGATGTCTTCATTAGGCATTTGTTATGCCATATGTGGAAATGGGAACTGGAACTATGCTAACAATGTGTGTGTGTGTATCTGTGTGACACATACACACATATTTTTATCCATTTTTGGTAGCCAACATTGTAAGTGTCTAGAAATATCGATGGCAAATTTATGCTTAATGAGCGTAGCGCTCAGTTTGATAACTCATTATGTCTAGAAACTGAAAATGAGGCTAAATTTGTTCCACATCATGTTGAAATACAAAAGTTCTTCTATCTTTGATTTGAAAGAAGGGAATCGGGAAAGGGCAAGGAAACTTCGCCATAAATAACTAAAGCCTGTTTCTAAAGCTTCTGTCTACAGAATATTTAAGCTAAAAATAAAAAACAGATGAGAATATGAAAAAAATTAAGAAATACTCTGGCACACACTTTGGAGTTTATCATTGTAATGCAAATGAGAAGGAAGTGCGCATCTTTTCAACCCACAATCACACATTCACTCTCCCTCTCTCTTTTTTTCTCTCTCTCTGTCTCTTTCTCTGCATAAAATAAGGTGAGGCTGCAACAACAGCAACAACAACAATTTGATGCCGTGGGAAATGGGAAATACTTGCCGCATGTGTTGCGAAAACGCCACACGGAACGCAACTTGGGAGTTGTTGGAAATGTGGATAGAGGGGGAGACGTGGGGAGGAAGAAGAACTACTACGATTCTCATTCTGTCAGTCAGTCAGTCAGTCAGTCAGTGAGCGAATGAATGGAATTGCGCTTCTCTTGCAACAACAACAAAAAGCTATGAATATGAATAAATCATTTCACGCAGATTGCCAAAGCTAAGAAAAATACAAAAAATAAAAAACAGAAAAAATAAAAATAGTGAAAAACCTTTCCGTACACAATGTGCAAAGATATTTGTTGGATCCCCGACCTGGAAAAGTCTTCCCTTTGACAATCAGCATCATCAAACGGAGTCAGCTTATTTCGATTTTCAACTCGAGCGCAAGAATATTGACAAAAGTTTACAAGTTTATTGCTCAAAATGTTGTAAGTAACGTCATTAAGTTTAAGTGGATTTTCCAGGTGCTACAAATTTTTAAAAACAATTTAAAGTTTTGGTTATATGACTAGCAAATTATTTAAATAGTTAACTAAAAACTAAAAACTATAGAAACAACATTTTTAATCATTTAAAATTTTTATTTTTGTTACATATAATTGGAAATTATTTTTACTTATCTAGTTTTATTTTATAAATATTTTTTGACCTACCCAATAAAATATTCACTTTCTATCAATATTTTAAAAAGTTCGTAATGTTAAACAAAATTTCAAAATTTTACAATATTCTCTGTTTTTATTTTAACTGCAATAAATATATCTTTTCATTGCTGTCAACAAAATGATAATGGGTTGTCCACTTTTTAAAATACTTTATATATAAAACCTATACTATGAGAATTTTTTAAGTTTTATTTTTAAGTTTTTCGATATCTAAAGCGCAATAAATATTAATTTTTATGAGCATCCATAAAGTTAGTTTGTTAAAAAAAAAAAAACGGAATTAAATATTTTATGAATGGAATGCCAACTGGTTTTTAGTTGTGGCTTTGGTTTACTTTTGCAACAATATCGCCCACGAATTAAGTGCACGGGTTTAACGTGAAAACCGCTTGTAACTATGCATTTTCAGGGCCAGACGAGACGAAAAATTAGTAGTTGAAACCAAAGTGCAACTGGGCAACTTTCGGAGCTGACCAAGAGACCAAGAGACCAAAAGACCGAACCCAGACCCAGACCGGCCAACTTGTTTTGCAGTTGTCTATTTATGCGCTTAGTGCAACTCCCCTTTAACCCCTTAGTCCCTGGTTTATGCAGCCACCTTTTCCGTATGCAAATAGTAAGCTGCAGTGTTTCCTGCCCACTGCCCACTGTACAGTGCGCACTGCCACAGTGAACCAGTTTCTGGTATCGACCCAGTGAACCAACCCCTTGTTTGCATTTTTTATTAACAAACAGTCGAAATACCAAAAATCCAAACAACAACAGCAAAAACAAAACAACAAAAAAAAACAAGGGCTATGCAAAATATTTGCTATAAATGAAAAACCCTTTTGGAAAAAGGGGCTGAGTCGCTTTACAAGCGTAGAACACGGCGATAAGCCAAAGGGGTTATGCAACATGTATAACTCAACCCCAAATTGTTGTTGTTGTTGCTGTTGTTGTTGTTGTTTATGTTGCATGTACGCCACGCATAATCGCTGTTGTTTTAGTGTATTAATTTTGGTTTTTAATAAAGCATAAATATTTGTGTTTGCGCTTTAGATCCCACCCGAGGGGGCCAGGAATTCCCCTAAGGTATGTTTTTATTGAAGTTTACCAAATCAAAAGTTACATTTAGAACCCCAACTTCAAATTCAACATTAACCCTCTGGCAATATGCATGTAAATTGTATGTATGATTAGCTTTCATTACGAGAGTGAGAGTTTAATATGTCTAAAGTGGAGTAGTTAGCCCCCGGGGTCTCATTACCAGTACTCGTGTACTCATATAAGCCTGGCTATCCAGTTTACGAGGCGTTTATCTAATGCTGTCAAGCGATATTAATTGCAAATTCCAGTTCCATATATAAGCCAGAAAATGGACGTACATTTTACCTGTGGTTACCTTTTATGGCACTGCGATTTGTGTGTTGCATGTTTTAATTATTAAACAAATCAATTTGCCAACACATCGAGGCAAACGACGGCTTAATGGCATTTTAGCCATTCTGCTGCTGTTGTTGTTGTTGTTGTTGTTGTATTGATTGTTGTTGTTGGCAGCGCATTACAGTCTCTTATGCAAGTGCTCCGCCAAGTCAATTAAATTTGCATAAATGCATTTTTAATAATCTGCAATTTTTGTTCGCTGATTTTCTAGCCAAGGTTCGATCATTAAGAAGTTTCCTTCCTTAACTTTGATTTTATTTAAATTTTCTTACTTCTTACCGGATGTTTGCCGTATGGCGAAAGGAACTCGATTAAAGATTCACCAATTGCATTCTAATTACTTGCACTTTTCTCAGACTTTGAAATATTATTAAATAAATCAAGACAGTTTCTTTTTCAGCATTAAAATTATTTTTACTGTAGCATTTTCCAATAAATTATTTTTAATGTGAAAATAGAATTGCCGAATTAATTTTAAACATGCTTCTTAATATTCAACATTCAAATTGTTTCAACACTTATTTCTAGTTAATTTTATTTGTGATTGATTTCTGAGAAATCTCTAGAAGTTAAGACAAAAATATACGATTTGAACTTTTAAGTTTTAATTAAAACTTTTAAAATGTATTTATAGATATGTGTATACTAAGATAGGATAAATAGTATGCAGTGCATGTGAGCTTGTCTTTATTTTTTAAATATTTATTATTGTTAGTGGACATGTTATTTGCACCCAGACTGTAGATAAATAAAAGCTTCTGCGGCTTATGCAATAGTAAAATTGTTGTTGCTGGATTCTAATGACAGTAAGTCTCTTATACTTTAATTACTCTTCGAAATAAAATGACTCTACTCAAAACGACAGTAAAAGGGAGTGAAATTAAAGCACGAATATGCATGTAGTATATATGTATACATACGCATATAGGCAGAAAGAAAAGAGAAAACCACAAAAACAATTGTACATATGTAAATATAATATTTTTAGCTCACTTACATACATTTGTACATATGGATCTTCCCTCGATGGACATGTGTTGTTGTTGTTGATTTTTGTTGCTTTTCGTTTCTTATTTGTTAATAGTTATTGTTGTGTTTTTTCATTGGTTTTTCTTTTGCATTAACTTCGTGGGGCTTTTGCTTTTTGACTTTTTTTGATATTTGATAATTTCAAAACATTCTTTTTCACTTTGCACATTTGGAGTCTTTTTTCTTTTCTCTTTTCCACTTTTTGCACACCAACAACTTGCACTTCACTGCACAAAAAACTACATATGTATGTATATTATAAATCAAAATGACGAAATATGCGTTTAACAAATATTGCCAATTGAATCCAATATATAACAAATTAATGTTTTTACTCCGATCGCAATTTAGTTATAACACTTAAAACTTTACTTTGGTTACACTTGCTAATTGCGCATTATATTAATAGTTGTACATATGTAGATATGTATGTATGTCACATAACTCATGCGAGAGCTTATCAGCTGACAATGTGCTGCGATCAATGCATAGCAATAATAGAGCAGAGCTTAGCAACAAATCAAGCAAATGTTGCGAATGATTGAAAACATGTTGCTAATGTTGCGCCTGATACATATTTATACACATGTTGCTGGCGTTATCATCATCGCAATATTTGATCGTAAAAAGAAAAAGAAAAGATAAAAGCAACAAAAATTAATAAAATTTAATATGTGACTATGACAATATGTCAATGACCTGATGTATGTAACTCCTATTAAGGTACGAGAATATCGTAGTTGGAGCTTCTTCATTCCATTAGGCCATTAAATTTGCTATTTGTTTATTGTATATTTTGTTGTTGTGGTTTTCCGGCTTTTTATTGATTTTCAATTAGTTTGTTTCGTTTTGCGCTTTTGAGTTTGGCTTTGCTTCTGGCTCTGATTTTTGTTTTTGCAGTTTGCGATTTTGTTTCGTTTGCTATTTGTCTTTTTCTGTCGCATTTTCCACTACAAATTGACATACTTAATTTGCCATCGATACCACTGTGTGTGTGTGTGTGTGTGTGTGTGTGTGTAAGTGTGTGTGTTGTGAACGCAAGTGAATTACATGAGAAGAAGTTTTGTACTCATAAAATATGCAATTTGCTGTTTGTTTTGCCAAAGCACATCCAGCGATTTGGCCAACGATTGCTGCTCGACTTTGGCAAGAGCACTTGGCCGAAAGCATTGCCAAAAAAGTGTCAGGGTTAGACCAGAAATAGACACATGCCAATATGCTGGGGCCATAAACAAGCCAAGAGTCAAGAGAAATTGCAAAAGGGGGGGTCGGAGGAGGGTTCAATTCAATGGTTGTCTGTCCAATTCAGTGGTCAATATTGAAAGCCGCTTTAAAATTTTAAATTACACTTGACGACAGTCAACGAGGGTGGTTCAAGAGGTATTTGGAATTATTAAGCATAGATAAATATTATATAATTAATATTATTAAATGCTTACGAATTACACACAAGAATAAATTAGAATAAAATCACATGCTCCTTAAATTACCTAGAAAATATTATCATTTATTTATTTAAGTTAATACTTATCGAACTACCTTCTTTATAAATAAGTATTGTCTAAAAAAACCGAGCTAATTAAATTGAAAAGTTATGCAACATTTGAACAATGCTGGTAATTAATTTATAAAATTAGTCATGCGGCTAAATATTGGATTTAGTTTTTAGTCTATGTATTTCCCATTTATTTGGACCTTTTGTGTTGATGCAGTTACAGAAGCTTTTGAGTTCTGCGGTTTTTCGGGACATAAAAATAAAATTTATGCGCTGGCAAATTGCGTATTAAATAAAAGCGAAAAATGCATTTTCGCATTTTCGTTTTACCAAATATTATTTCACATAGCAACAAAAATATAATAAACACAAATATACAAAGCGTACTTTTTGTAGTATTATGTTTGAGTGCATTTGCCATTAATTTATTTATAAATAATTATTTACAAGCAATTAACTTTGTTCATAGTTTTCATTACGTTATTTAGTTACTTATATATTTAGGTTTTAGTTAAAAGTTGAGGTTTCCACATAACGAATAAACTGCCAATTAATTTAAATAACAAAGTGTTGTATAAAATTGCTTGTTTAATTGTTAAATATCGTTTTTGAACCATCGAATAATTGAATTTTATAGCAATTTATTTAATTGTATATATTTATAGATTTTAATTTAAAAAGCATTTTATATAAAGAGTTAAACAACTTACCACATTTTCCAATGGGAAAATATTTCATGTATTTATTGGCAGAAAACTTTTAGTACAACCTGTCTTGAAATTTATCTGTTAAATGCTGAAAAGTAAATCTTATAAAGACAACAAATTAAGAACACAGAAGTTGATTTGTTTTTTTAAATTTCGTTTATATTTTATAATGTTTTTTTATTTTTCTCATATATAGTTTGTCTTGCGTTTTGTAATTGTAGTAATTAATTTAATAATACATTTCTTTTAGTTAATTTAATTAATTTAGTTTATCATCATAATACATAAATACATTAAGTGTGCTAAATAATTTTTTGTCAATTTCTATATATTGGGATCCCGTTACTTGCTCTATATACAATTACAATATACTATATTTGAATTATTTAGTTATTAGCTTGATGAATTGATTACGAATGTTTCTTCTTTCTATTTAGTTTTTACTATGGTGTAGATTTAAATTTAGATGTTTAGGTGTTGCCTGGCTAGAAACTAATATAGCTACAATTACAGTATATATATGTATACATATATTGTATATATTTAATATTTTTTTAATTAATATATCACATTGAATTTGAAAGTGTTTTTTGCAACATTTCTAGTAATTGTTATATAATAATAATAATTATAATAATAGTGTAATAATAAGCCTATAAATATATGTTTTTATGTATGTATATATATGTATATGCGTGTGTACGCGTGTCTGTCTCTCTGTGTGTGTGTGTGTGTTGGTTGTGCGAAACAACTACAAAACAACAACAACAACAACGACAGCAACGACAACGACACTTGAACACCGAAGGCGCATGTGAAAAGAAATGCCTACGAAAAGTCTTTTTCTTTATATACTAAATACATACACTATATATTTATGGATGTATTTATATATATATATATATATATTTATATATATGTTTGTTTTTGCCTGGCGCGCAAGCGAGCGAACAGCTTCAAGATGGCCGCCCTTGCGCAGGAACCGTTGAGCGAGTGAATGAGGGAGGAAGAGAGCGGGAGAGAGCGAGAGAGAGTGACAGCTTAAGAGAGCGAGAGAGCTTTTACACGAGGAATGCTTGGCCGCCATTCTTATTGGTGGCAGTTTCAACGCCAGCAGCTGCTTGTTGTTGTTGTTGCTGCTGTTGTTGTTGCTGTTGTTGTTGCTGTTGCTGTTGTTGCTGCTGTTGTTGCTGCTGTGCCGCTGCAGCGGAAGTGGAAGCTTGTGCCGTTGACTGTGTGCTTGTGCTCGCCTGGCTGAGGCCGCTGCCGCTGCGCAAATGCACTGGCGCTGCCGACGTCGCTGCGGCCGAGGATGTTGTTGCTGGCGCACGGAACTGCGGCTGCAACAGTCGCTGCTGCTGCTGCTGACGCGCCAATTGTTGCAGCTGATGAGCCTGCATCTGCTGATGTTGCTGCTGCTGATGTTGCTGATGGGCATGGGAATGGGGATGATGCAACAGACCGCTGGGCATCATTGACAACGCCTCGTGCTGATCGTAGGCGCTGTACTCCGACTCGATGCTGTGGTAAATGTGCTCCGAGGGCGGACGCATCGCCATGGCCTCCACAACGGGGCGCATAGGGCGTGGCGAGGGCGTGGCAGTTGTGGCTGAGGAGTAATTCGCCTCCATGTCCTCGGTGCAGTAGTAGGCTGGAGGGGGAGGCGCCTGCCGGAAGATTAAACCCGGCGAGACGGGCTGCTTGAAGCGCTCATGATGATCCAAGGTGTAGTTGTTGCCACGTGGAGACAACTCAATGGGGATGGCATAGCGCAGCTTCTCCCAGAAGTAGCGATCGCAGGTGAGCAGGCGATTCGATGGCACCGACTTGAGATATGGCGCCAGTTCGGCGACATCCTCCGCCTCGCTAGAAACGCTCGTCTCCTCGATGATGACCAACTTCTGGGCGAGACCGCGCAGCGCCTCATGGAATGCGTTGCGGAATTCAACACGCTGCCACTCGGTGGCAAGCAGATGGCGCGTCAGCACCAAGATGATCTTCCTGGAGGCCCTTGCTCCCTCCACCAGCTGCAGGTGACTCGCCTGGGGAGGCAGGTCACGTTGCTGGATGCAGAGACGGAAGGGAGGACGGCCGTGCTCCAGTTCGGCGGCAATGTTGCGGCAGACGAACTCGTAATCCTTCTCGGAGTGCAGAATGATGGCATCGTACAGTTTGCCCGCATCCTCGAACCTCGGCTCGCAGACTCGGACGCCGTAATGGGCAAAGAGCCACATGCGAACGCTCTCCCGGAAGACGAAGACAATGATGAGCACGACCACAAGGAAGATGAGCACGAGAACAGCGGCCAGCAGGGGAAGGCGATAACCATTGGCCAGATCCGGAGTGGAGCTAATGTTGCTGGCACTCGCATCGAGGAGTTCGGAGCAATCGCCGGTTGGGAGCTTCTCCTGCCCAAGACCCATGAGTTCTAGCTCCCGCTTGATGCCCGCATCCACGCAGTAGATATCGGCCACATCCCGCACAACGAGCGCATTGTCAGCCACAAACTGGACGAGTTCCCGCAGCTGCTGGCAACGACAACTCCAGGCATTGCGACCCAGAGTCAAACCCTGCAGGTTGTTGCGGTACTGCAGATTCGAGAGCTGTTGCAGGGGCAGTACACTAAGACGGTTGTTGTCCAGGCGGAGCAATTGTAGCGATACCAGAGGCTCAAAGGTGGCATTGCCAATGTGCGTCAGCTGATTCCCCTGCAGATGCAACTCCCGAAGCAAAGTCAGGGATCGGAATGTCTCAGTCTCCAGCGAGTTGAGTTTGTTGTGCTCCAGATGCAGTACACGGAGATTGGGCAGCTGGGAGAGGCTGCCATTTTCGATAGAGATCAGATTGGAGGCATTCAGATAGAGAGTGTGGAGATTGCGTTGGCCAGCCAACTGTGCTGCTTGCAACATGGGAAAGTTGTTGCCATCGAGGTAGAGCACATTGACATCCTGAGGCAGACGTGGGGGCAGACTGATCAGATCCTGTTTGCCACAGTCGACAATGTTGCTCGACCAGTTGGCGTCGTGGAAGCAACTGCAATTGTTGGGGCAGATCATCTCGCACTCGCAGCTCTCGTACTCGCAGCAATGACACGTCGCCGGGCAATGCGAATCGTATTTGCAGACAAAGTCCGCGGCCGTCAGATGCGACAGTTGACGCAGTGGCGCCTGACGACTGTGCGGCATGAGGCACTCAATGTTGCCCAGATCGACGACTCGAGGATGTTGCCGCGTCGTCAGGTTGTTGATGCGTTGCAGCCACTCCATGGAGCAATCGCACTCGAAGGGATTCCCACCCAGATAGAACTCGGGCAGGGGCTTCTCCAATGCCACAGGTGCCACACGGAGTGCATTCAGCGTCAGCTTGGACAGCACATTCGCATAGAGATCGACACGTGCCAGACGCGTCTTGTCCACAAAGCTATTCGGTTGAATCTGGCTAATGATGTTGTTGTTAATAAAAAGCAGCTCAATGGAGTTCGGAACGGAGTTGGGGGAGATCTCCGTGATGCGATTGTGACTCGCATCCAAGGTGCTCACTCGCAGCTCCTCCTGCAACTTGTAGTAGTTGCCCAGGGCCTCAATATAATTGCCGTGTATGTCCAGCCACTTGAGATTGGAGGGAATGAAGGCGTAATCGAACCACACCAGATGATTCTCCGACAGATTCAACCAGAGCAGAGAGGCGAGTGTCGCAAAGATTCCATTGATGTCCGTGAGAAAGTTCTTATCTAAACGTATAGCCTCGATCTCAGTATTCCTATCAAAAGCTCCACGCTCAATGCTCTGGATGCGATTCTTGGCCAGATTGAGGACACTCAAACGTGGCAGCTGTTGGAACATTCCGACTGTGATGTTCCCAATGCGATTGTCGATCAATCGCAGACCCGTCAACTGATTCAGATTGTTGAAGGTGCCATTCTTAAAGTCCGAGATTTGATTCTCGCCCAGATCGAGGGTCTTGAGCATGCTGAGATCCTGCACTGCCTCTGGAACCTCCAGCAACTGATTGGAGCTCAAATCCAGCTCCTTAAGATCGGAACAATTGCGGAACGCCTGCGATTCCACAATGCTAATCAGATTGTTGTTGAGGGTCAGTTTGGTGAGGACGTAGAGACCATTGAAGATGCGATTGTCCAGAGTGTGCAGACGATTCTCGGCCAGGTTAAGTGTGTGCAGATTGTAGAGGGGCAGGAAGGCACCTTCCTCGATGTGGCCGATGGAATTGTTGCGCATGTCCAGAATCTGCAGGAAATACAATTCCTTGAAGGTCTTGGCGCCAATCCGAGTCAACGCATTGTTCGACAGATTCAACACAATAAGACGGATGAGGCCGGCGAATGTGTTGTTGTCCACATGATGGCTGGTCAGCTGATTGGCACTCAGATCTAAGACGAGCAGCTGCTCCAGGCGATGCAGCAATCCCTTGGGCAGATCGTAGAGATCGTTGTGATGCAGATGCAATTCTCGCAGTTCCTTGTTGCCGGCAAACGAATCCGCGGGCAACGATTCCAGATGATTGTGCGAGAGATTCAACACACGCAAGGAACTCAGACCCGCCAGAGAATTGGGCGACAGCGAGCTGATGTTGTTGTGCTGCAAACTCAGCGTTTGGAGGCGTCTCAAACGGGAGGCGCCCCAGGCATCGGGCAAGGAACGCAGCTCGTTGTGGGACAAGTCGAGCAGTTGCAACTCGGAGCCGCCACTGACGGCGCCATTGGGCGATCCCATGCACAGTTTCTCGGAGAATCCGAGATATTCCGCGGCACGGATGCGATTCTGTGTGAGATTCAGGAGCTGCAGGCCGGGCATGCTGCACCAGACGCCCTCGGGCAGCTGCCGCAAATTGTTGTCGCCCAAATGCAGCTCATTCAACTCCCGCAGACCGTGAAACGACTGAGCGTGCAACTCGAGCGTCTTCCCAGGTCCCCAGAGAGCATTGTGGGTCTCCACTTGGAGGCGCTTCAGTGACATGAGACCCTCGAAGGCATTTGCCGGCACACGTTGCAATTTGCAGGCATCGATGCGCAGCTCGGCGAGTTTTTGCAGCTTCTTGAATAGACCGTTTGTCAATTCGCTGGCATGCAACAAATCGGCGCTGCACTGCAACTCGAAACGATTCGCGGTCTCGGCCACCTGCAGATCCAATGTGGCCGTATCCAAGGCACGCACATTGCACTTGATGTCCATTGTGGTGCGCACAAATTCCCAGGCGCACTGCTGCGCATGCGTCGCAGTCGCCGTCAGCAGCAACGTCAGCAACAGGCCGATTATTGTTGTTGTTGTTGTTGTTATTGTTGTTGACATTGTTGTTTTCATTTCGTTTCGTTTAGTTATGGAACTTTTCTACAAAAAGCTTCTTCACACTTCAGCTTTTCCTATTGCGTGAAAGGACTTTTTCGAGAGGGGGGATTTTTTTTGGTTTTGTTCAAAACTAATTCACTTTCTGGTTTTCATATTTGATCGCTTTTTTCTTTTGCTCTGTGTGCCGCGTAACCGTAATCCTTGTGTGTTGTTAGTTAGTTGTTGTTTATGTTGTTGTAGTTGTTGTTTTATTTTTTAGCGTTGCGTGCACTCAGCGATTTAAATGGTCAGCACTTGTAATAATTTTTCTTCTTTTTAACTTCTTCTTGAGTTTCGTTGTTGGCACTTAAAAATCGTTTGCGTTTCTCGTTTGCGTTTTGCGTTTTCGGTTTTCTGTTTTCTGTTTTGTTGCCGGAGCTCGTTTTCTTAAAACATGTTAACCGCCTCGCGTTTCAACTCAAACTGATTGCTGAAGTTGCACGCTGGCGACTCCGTTGGCTCGTTGAAAATGTTTTTACGACCGACGACGGCGACGGCAACGATGCCGCACACACACAGATACAGATACACACAGATACACCGACACGGGCAGACAGACAAAAGTTCTATGTGTGTGTGTGCCTTAGTTCGTGCTCGCTGCTGCACTCACACAAATACACAGACAGACACAATACACACATGCACATGCACTCGCTCTCACATACGCGCGCTCTTTGCGCTCCCACACAAGCAGCGACGTCGCTGTCGCTGTCGCAGTTGCAGTCGCAGTCAACGTCGACGTCGTAGTGCATTTCCTGCATGTTGTCAAAGCATATGCAGTTCAGCAACATGCATGTCTCTCTCTCTCTCTTTCTCTTACTCAGCAACACACACATGTAGGCTAGTCACAGAAAGAGAGCACGTAACACTCGCTCTCTCTCAACAAAAGTAGGGGAAATGTTGCACACACATGCTTAGACTCACACTCTCAACACACACAATCGCTTAACCCCCAAAATGTGTTATTGTTGTTGTCTTTCAATTCTTCTTTCATATTGAGATTCAAAATGCAAAATGATCGTCATGAAAACCAATTTATATTTCTCTTCTCTTTTTTTCAAACGTTTACGATTAATTGCTTGAGCTATAAAAAAACATAAAGCTGAGATTAGCTAAATTTTTTACAGCAATAACTTGACTTAGCTGTTTTTTTAGACTTATTATTATTTTTAAAGAATCGTATATAGTATTTTATAGATCTTTAATCATTAAACTATATGTTAATGACTTCAAATGTGTCAAATTATTTTGACTTGTTATGAAATATACGAGAACTGATAACAAGTTTTTAACGCATAATTATAATATGATACTTAAAATAGCTATTATGTTATTTTTATATTTTTTTTAACATATTTACACTATAAAAAACTATAAATATTTTTAAACTGTATTATTAAAACTGTAATATTTAGACTAATTTACAAAAAATATCTTAAATATTTAAACTATAATAAGACTATAAATATTATTCAAAAAATTATATTTATACTACATTACAAAATATGGCTATTAATTAATTTTTCATTTTTTAATATATCAAATCTATAATAATTCTATATAGAATATTACTCAAATAATAATTCTTTTGCTGATTTAAAATAAATAGCTTTTTATTTAATTTTGTTTTTAATATATTAAGACTTTAATAAGATTATGTAGAATATTACTCAAATAATAATTATTTTACTGATTTAAAAATAAACACTATTTTTTATTTTTATAAAGATTTAGTTAGAAATCGAAATAAATGTTGTAAAGTTATCGATTTCTTAATATAAAGCTTTACCTTGTCAAGGTAAAATAATAATTTTTTCAACTCCTTACAAATGTTCTTTAACTCGATTTTTGACTGTAGCTGCTTAGTTATCTACTTGCCACATAATATGTTACTTGACAACTTACCCCTTAATTCCATAAAGGGTTAAGCTTCCCACACACTTCTCTCTCCACTCCTCGCACTAACCGGCGGCAGTCAACAGGCTGTCTTGCAACATTTCGTATGTTAGTCGAACTCATCGCTGCCTCACATCCCCCATTCCCCATCCCTTTTTGTTCTTTTGGCTGCAACTCGGACAGCGTCGTTGCAGGCGTCGTGTTGCATACGAGTTGTGGGCCGCAATGAGTATGTTGCTATTGCCATGTTGCATGCCACAGGGCATTTTGAAAGCACTCGAGTGAAGTTCGAATGGAGTTCGAGTCATAAAATTCTAAATCTATTGTCGTATGTCAACTATTCTTATATACTTTGGCAACATTTCTTATGTGTGCGGCCTTCAACATTTCTTTTACTTCTTTGTGGCAGCTTAGAAACGAAATATACATATATATATATTTCCTTTTTTTTTGAACAGCAATTTGGCAAATTGCAGAGAGTAATTGAAAGTGGATATGCTTTGATAAGTAATATAATATAGAGAAAGGAAGTTGGGGCGACATTATAGATAAAGGGTTAAGAAATTGAACAGTTGATGGAATTTAAATTTACAAATCTTTGAGTAATGTAATAAAATACTCAGAGTTTACTATTTAAAATATAATATTATTTATCTACTTATATATAAAAATGAATAAACTTCTTTAGCTTTTCTTAAAAATATTATAACATGGAGAAAGGAAGTTGGGGCGACTTTACGGATAATGGGTTAAGAAATTTAATAGTTAAAGGATTTTAAATATACAAACCTATGAGAAATGTAATAAAATATCCAGAATTTATTATTATTATTTAAATATAAAATTATTTATCTACTTATATATAAAAATGAATAAACTTCTTTAGCTTTTCTTAAAAATATTATAACATGGAGAAAGGAAGTTGGGGCGACTTTACGGATAATGGGTTAAGAAATTTAATAGTTAAAGGATTTTAAATATACAAACCTATGAGAAATGTAATAAAATATCCAGAATTTATTATTATTATTTAAATATAAAATTATTTATCTACTTATATATAAAAATGAATAAACTTCTTTAGCTTTTCTTAAAAATATTATAACATGGAGAAAGGAAGTTGGGGCGACTTTACGGATGATGGGTTAAGAAATTTAATAGTTAAAGGATTTTAAATATACAAACCTATGAGAAATGTAATAAAATATCCAGAATTTATTATTTCAAATATAATATTATTGATCTACTTATATAGAAAAGTGGATAAGATTCTTTAGCTATTCTTAAGTCTTCCGACTATTTTAGTGACTTACAAATTGCAGTAGATTTCTTTAGCACTTCTCTTTAATCTGCAAGTTTATAATGTCTGTTGTAATTTTCTGTCTGTGGTAACTTTCTTTTAGGTACCTTTTACCAGCTATCAGGTAATATTCATGTAGCATTAGGCATTAGCAATGTGGCCATCATTTCGGGTCTTAGACTGGCGCGAGAATTATAGAAATATGTTCGCTTTGTAGTAGTCAGCAAATTTACGAGTTGCTACCGTGCCCATTTATGTCATACAAGCAACTACCGCACTCTTCAGCAACAACAATCTCTCAGATACTCACTCGCCCTCCCTCTATCCCCCCGCATGCTCTCATTGGAGTCTCAACTCTTTCCATAACTGCAAAGCTTAAAATATTGCATATGAATGTTGCATGCGACGCCAGCAACACACATTAACGACCAGCAGCAGCAACATCGTCGCTGCCAACGTCAGCAGCAACAGCAGCAACATCGTCGACGTCGTCGTCGTCGTCGTCGTCGTCGGCAACATTACAGTTTGAATGCTATTATTATGCCATTTTTAATGCCTTTTACATTCACGCGCAACAAGCGAGCAGCGTTGACGCCGACGTCGACGTCGAAGCCTCTGCTGCTGCGCTGCTTCGTGCGCCACGTTTTTTTATGCTCTGCTTCGCTTAGCAAATATTTTTGAATACCCTGCAACTCTGCCAAATTAAATGGGTATATATTTAGCAAAAATAAAGCTTAGTTGGCAGATTTAATTAATTTTTTGAAATAAATATTGAAAGAAAAATTGCTAAAATAAAATTAATGTTAAGGAATCTTATCAAACTTTAATTCTTTTACAATCAAAAAGCTATTTTAAATTTATTAAATGCTTAAAAGCTATACATACAAGTTTTTATATAACTGAATAGATAGTAAATAAAGTGGAACTTTTTTCTTAATAAATATATTTAGAATTTAATAAAATTTATAGATAATTTATTAGTCGAGTACTCAACATTTATAATTCATAATTTTGTTTTTCAACATTTTTTTTGTTAACTATTTAATGTCAATTTCAGTTACTTTATCTGTACTAATTTGCGCTGTTCACATACAGTTTTTTAAGCTGCTTACAACAACAACAACATGAATGAAAATATACTAACATACTAAATACCAAATACTACTACTAAAATACCAAACTTCATTTGGCACAATGCAATGCAGACTTGTGTTGTAATTTATGTTGTTATTGTTGTAGTTATTGTTATTGTTGTTGTTACTGTGCATGTAAGTGTCACGCCCCCAACGCCCACCTGTCATACATGTGTATATCTGTTTGTATGTATATGTGTGCGTGTGCTTATGTTTTTTGGCTGTCGACTTATGCCACTTAAAATTACATTAAAAAACTTCTGTCCTCTGCCAGGCGAGTAGCAACAATAGTTCTCCCTCTCTCTCTCTCTCTATCTTTCTCTCTGTCTCTCCCTCCAGCTCTATTCTTCATTTGCTGCCTTGCCAGTGTTGCCCTATTCACTGCTAGCTAAAAGTTTGCTCAGCTTTTGGGATTTTACTGCTGCTGTTGCTGCTGTTGCTTCTGTCGACTTCTCTGCCTCTTCTTCTTCTTCCTCTACTGTTGCTGCTGCTGTTTTTTATTGTATCTTTTTTGCGGCGTTGCAAATATGAAACTTTTGTTACTTAATTATTTTGTTTGTTGTTCTTGTTAATGTTGCTGCTGCTGGTTGCTGTTGTTATATTGTTATTAATTAATTGAGTTACACTTGCACTGCAATTGCTGTTGTTGTCGTTGTTGCTGTTGTTTGTGTTGGTAGCGTTACTCGTTGTTTGTTTAGTGGTGCGAATATTTTATGAATTTTTAAATTTCATTATTGTGGCATGTGCCGACAACATTGTCGCCGTTGTCGTTGCTGTTGTTGTTACTGTTGCTCTTGCAGTTGCTGTTGTTGCTGTCACAAGTCGTCGACCCCCTGCAGTCAAAGTGTTTGGCTATTAGGCACAAAACCACACATACACACACAAACAACACACAGCACACTGTGCTTAAGAAATCTAAAATTCTGAACTCGTATTCTGGGCACAAAATTGCGGCACAAACAAAATTACTTCATGCGAGTACGAAAATTGCATATTAAAGCTTTGTTTTCTTGAACAAAGTTTAAAAATTTTAATTAAAAAATTATTTCATTGCTATTTGTATTTAATTTAAAGCTTTATCCAATTTTTAGTAAATTAAAAGCCACAATTTGTAACTGAATTAACATAGTATTAAAATTTAAATAAAAAGTTTTATAATTAATATTAAAATAAAAAATAGTTTTAATAATGCCTTAAGACATTAACTTATATTTTTTAAAAATATCAAATTCTTATTTAATTTCAGACTTTAGTTAATTGAAAGTCACAGTTTGTAACTGAATTGATCAAATATTGAATTTTAGATTAAAATTTGTATATTTAATATAAAAATAAAAATTATTTTAATACATAACCAAGAAACTTTTGTAAAATATAAATTTTTAAAAGAAGTTCTTGAAATTCTATCGCTGTGAACCCATAAAAAAATGGTTAAACTATTTTATACGAATAAAAATTTAAGCCAAAATAATGCTGAAATCAATATAGTAAAATTGCAATTACCCCCAATATATCAGACTCTTAAAGTTGCAGATTATATGTTACATATCTCAGCCCTAAAGTCACCAATAATACACCGAAAAGTCTCTTTTTGTCTCTTTTTCGATTAGCTTCACACACAATTTAAGAGCAAGTTTAGATAAACCTCAGAGGGAGTAAAATCAACAATAACAACAGCGTAAAATGGAGGAAAAAACGTTGCTGCAGACAACAAAAACGAGGCATGGCTTAAATATTATTCATACGCCGCGTTAGCCACGGCCACAATCCCAGTTGTAGTTAAGCTCGTTGCAAGTTGCAAGTCGCAGCTTTCATTTCGTTGCGCATAACTATGTCAAATTAGTGTCTGAGTCTGTGCGGATGCGCTGCAACTGCAACAGCCTCCAATGGATGTGGATTTGGATGTGGATGTGGCACTGGCAGTGGCACTATTGAGCTTTCCCAGTGGTGTATTTAGGCTACAGTCGCGTCCATGAGCAGAAAACTTTCCCACTTCGTTTAGCTCCTTGGGAAATTGTATTCAAATGCGAAAAACAAACATTTTTTAATTGAATTAGAAAATGGCAATGGGTCAGCAGCACGTTTGTAATGCATAATTTATTTGAATTTGTATTTGTATCTGTAGTTGTAGTTGTCTAAGTCGAGTTCAAGTTTTCTTTTTTACCATCAGACTGAAACTGATTTCAGCTAAAGCTACCCATTTTTTTGTTGTCTCCTTTTGTTTCTTTTTGTCTTTCAAAAGATTTCCAGGCCAAAATTTTCATAATCTTTTGGCAAACTGGAGAATTGCATTGGCGGCGTGCACAAATTATGAATATCATTGCATGGATTTTAATGAATGGGGCCGCAGCCAGTGAAAATACTGACACCAACAACAACTGATGCCACAACAACAACAACATCAATAACTACATTAACAATATCGACATTCGATTTGGTTTATGGATATGGAATATGAGTGTGTCCTATCTAAATGGATGTGAAATTGGAATTGCGTTTGTTGTTTGTTGGTTTGTTTGTCGCTGCTGTTTCTCTTGTTGTTGTTGGATTTATATTCGCTCGACATGTGGTAAGGGGAAAGAAGCAGGAAAGAAGAAGTGCGTGCAACAGGAGCAATTCCTTGACAATTCCCTGGCAGCTGTCAAGCGTGCGAATACTGGCATTACATTGCGTTTACACTGTGCAACAAGGTAATTTATATATTTATTTATTTATTTATATACATATATTTATTTATTTATTTATATTTTTTTATTTATTTTTTATTCATTTATTTATGGTCAAGCTATAAGCAGACGACACAATAATGTATATTAAAATTTAAATACAAATATTTTTTAATAACAAAATAAATTAAAATTGTAAATTATACTTAAATGTAAATGTTCTGGGGTATCCAAATTGAAAAATAAAATTTTGGCCCAACCATTGTCTGAAGAATTGTAAAGTTATTAAGAAAAAACAAAAGAAATAAATATAAAACCTAAAAAATTTTTTAAATATTATTTATTTGTTATTCTTAATTGCTTCTTATTGATACTAACAATTGTTTAAGTGATCAAAGACATTATTCTGTATATAAAATATACCACAGAGGTAATACTTTCAAATAATTTTAAAACTTTTCTAAAAAGTTTTTAAAATTTATATATTTTATGTTCTTTATGTTATGTTTTTTAGCATCTTGGCAAAATTGTATATTTTATTTAACTATTTTTCGCAGCTTTCTCACACAAAATCCTTTTGGTGTGTGGTGTATTTTGATATTGAGCTGCATTGTTGTTGCTGGTGTTGTTCTGATGTTGTTGTTGTTGTTCTGATGTTGTTGTGGTTATATCAGACTCATTTGATATGCGGGTTCAGCAATGCGCCCACACGAAGCTGCTGAAACAATGCGAGGCATTTTTTATATATATATATACTTATATTCCTTTTTTTTATATTATACATATAGGTTTAGGTATATGCATATAGTATGTATGTATGTATGTAGGAGGAACAACTATGCGGCTATGCGACATGATGAAACATGCATATTGAGTGAGTAACGAGCGCGATGCCATCGACCGTTCAAGTGCATCTTAAAGATACTTTTTTGCGGCATTGTTCGTTGAGTTGCAAGTTGAGTGTGGCATGGAGTGAATCGATCGAAAGTGGTTGCCTATTGTATTTTGTGGTGCCTGGCATAACTCCTACATGCATATAGGGGTTGATATATGAGCTTTAATGTGCATTAACTCTTGTGCCATATCTTTTCATATGCTGCCATCCAGCTTGCCACGCGAAATGGGGTTAATTACGCGTTTATGCCGCTCACCGAGAATCATGGCCAGCCGCAAAATATTTATTGGCCGCTTTTGATTTATGTACCCCAATTCCCCCTCCCCTCTAACCCAAGTGTATCTTCAACTTCAACAATCGCTTAAGAGCCACAAACTTTTGGGCTACCTGCTGTGACTAAAGACCGGAACATGTGTGGCAAGCACACAGATTAGTGTAGACTGTGACTAACCAATATCAGAGTAGACCAACACTACACATGACTTTACTTTCTTTTTTAACATCATCATCACAACAGCCTTTAACTAAACAAAATAACACAACAAGAATGAATACAAATATAATCTAAAATATAATTTAAAAGAGTAAAATTCGTAAATAAGAAATATTTACTAATTTTAATAAGATATTTTTAATAATATAAAAAAATAATGCAACACTTTTCAAATGAGTTTTTCTTTTCACTAAAAAATTAATACATATTCGTTGCAGATAGTAAATTTAACTAAACAGCAAGAATGATTACAAATATAATCAAAAGTATATTTTACAAGAGTGAAATTCATATAAAATATATAAATTATGTTTACTAAATTTAATAAGAAATTTTTAATAAAATAAAAAATAATGCGTGCTATTTTTAAATGAGATTTTCTTTATAATATAAAAATACTACATTTTCGTTGCAGATGTTAAATTTAGTTTCCTAAAAAATATTTATTTTGGTATTATGAATTTAAATTTAGAAGTTCACAAGAGTCTATGGAATACTCCTCATCTATTCTTTGATTCTCTCACCTGTGTTTCTGCATTTTATGCCTACATGATTCAATTATTGGTTGCTTGTTATCTTCTCGAATTGTTCTGCATGTGATAAAATTTATTAAGGAATTTGTACTTGTATGTTCAGCTACCAACAAGGATGTAAATTGTTTAGAACAGCAACACAGCGGGAAATAAGTGCCAATAAAATTGTAGAACACACAGATCCACCCGCTGGGCATACTTTTTACAATCTTAACTATTTCTTATTGCAGACTGATCTAAATTCGAATGTGATCCATTAAATTGAAGAAGAAACTTGCTGAGCTGATTGGATTTTGCATGCGCAGGCTTTATTGTAATAATTCATTTCCTATAATTTAAATATTTTCATAATTGTTGAATTTTTTTTTGTATATAATAAAGAAATAAAAATTCGCAAGCCTTAGCCAAAATGGTCAAGTTAAAAAAAGAAGAAAGACTTAAATTGTGAGCATAACCCATAATCATGGCTAAGCACAAAAAGCCAACCAGACAATTCTAATTGTCAGCTTGCTGTTGCCATCATTTCATTTTGGTTTATTTGATCGCAATTTTTCAGCATTTTGCTAATACCCACTTGGCCAAAGCGAAAGACGTACAAAAAAGCGATATTCAAAGACGCTGCGAACTTGGAAGATATTTATCGGAACCCTTCATTAAACACACGAAACGACACGAAAACGAAAACGAACCGCAGAACCGGCGACTCATGTTTATAAATTGGTCTATAATTTATATTTATGCAGCTTAACTCTACGTACATTTCGTATTATTGTTATGGGGATTTTCGTTTTGGCCAAAAACCGTATTTGTTCAGCCAGAGTTAGCCCTAAAAGTGCCACTAGATATTTTTATATTTTTGCAGCCGCCAACTAATTGACAAAAATGAGTGAAAATTACTTGCAGTAAATGGGAAAAATAATAAATAATATTTATGTTCTCAACGTTTTCTCAGTCTCCGTCTTGTTATTTCAGTAAACAGTTTAACGTGCACAGGCCTAAGCCTCTGTCTAAGCCCACAATTTCTGAAGAGCTGTCTAAGGCTGCATCTAATAGATACAGATACATTTTTTTGCAGGTAGCTGAGCTGATTCTAACGATCGCTCTCTCTCTCTCAATCTCAATCTCTCTCTCTCTGCTTGGAGGGGAAATGTTTTACGCACACTGCTGCAATTTGCTCTCTCACCAATACACTGACAACTGTGCGCGCTCTCTCACTCTCTGAGAGTTCTGCTCTCTCTCTGTCTTGCTGCCTGCTGTTGTATCTTGCCATCCGCTCGCACAATTTGCGCTGCGATCCTCGGTTTGTTTGTATTGGTGTCGCTCTCACGCACACTTTGACAAACGGCTCTCTTGCGCTCTCTCAATTTTATGCTCGCTCTCTTTAAACGACTCTCTCAACTCGTTCGGCTGCTCGCTCTCTTTCCGCTGTCATTGACACGCTCAGCAGCAGGTTTGTCTGCAGCGCTGCCAGGCAATTATGTATCTTGTATCTGTAACTCGCTTTGGCAAATGTATCTGTGATGTATCTGTATCTGTATCTGTAGCCCGCTTCAAATGCCTGACATTTTACGCTATCACTTGCAATTTTATTTTTCACAGCATTTTCGCATTTGTTTTCACAGTCGCGCCTGCGCATATTCAATGAATACCCAAAAATAACCCGAATTCAAGCGAAAATATTCACAAAAATTTATTCAAAAGGCTGGAACGAAAAAAAAAAAGAAATATTCATTTTTTTATGGTGTGAATTTGTTGTGGACAAAATCCCGTCGCTGATTGAGACAATATCGTAAAAAATCGACGCATGTGAAATTCGATCGCTGAATGGATTCGCTGAGGTCGGACACCTACTCCTCACTCCCTGGCCCTTCCCTTCCCCTTCCTTACCCCTGGTAATGCCCCCTATCCGAAACTCTGTGCGGCGTCATAGCGAATTTTGTTACCTTTGTCGCCTTTTGTCGCCGTTCTGCTTAACTTGTTTTACCACACACACAAAATGCTCTCATTTGACCAACTCGGCGTAGTTTTTTTTCTTTCAGCTTTTTTGCCATTTTACAATGTACACTTTGTTGTTGCTGTTGTTGCTGGCCGTTGTTGGCCTGGCTTAAATGAAACTAAATGAGCCAGTAATCAAGTTGTGTTCCAAGCGTCGTTTGTCCGTTATGGCCGGCACCTCTTTGCGGTATTTTCGTTTCTTTGAGCTGTTCCTCTTGTTGTTTATACATATATATGTATTTTTTATGCCTCTTGTGGTTTACAGCAAATTTCACACTTGCATGAAGCGAGAAGGAAGTCTAGAGGAAGTCTGCAAAAGCGTAGACGCCACAACTGCAAAAACAAAAACAACAACAAAAACAACAACTTTTTTCTTCATGCAACTTTTCGACACTGATTGATTTTTTAATGTGTAGAACAGAGTCAGAATAAGCGGGGTAGGTGAAGTGTAAGGCGTGTTGGTGCCAACTTCACATGTGGGCTGCAAAAAAAAAAAACTGCAAATTAACTCGAGTAATGAAATTCGTCTGATCGAGTTTTTGGCAGTAACTTAACGGCATGTACAAGAACCTCGAGTTTATTACGGGCTGACTTCGATAAAGTTGCTAAAGCTGTAGTACGTGTTGAGCTTTCAAGGCTGTACCAAAAATCATCAGCCATAATATATGTATAATATTGAGTTCATTACAATGTGTTTAAATTTTTTTCAAAGAAATTCAAGGAGCATACCATTTTTCTGGAAACAAAATTGTATTCAGTAAGATAACTATACTTTCCTTAAATCATTAAGCTTCAAATAATGAAATAAATAGATACGTATATTTAAAAAAATTTTTATAAATTTTATGGTAAGTAGGTCTAACGAAAATATAGAGAATTGCATTTTCATGAGAATTCGCTGTAGTCTCAGTGAGATATCACGATATAATTTCATGTTTTATTTTTTTTCAAATGAAATACCATTTTCGTATAAAAAATTTTATTCAGTAAGATTTTAACTATACATTTTTTAATACATTAAGCATGAAATAAATTAGTAAGGAATTTGCTTAGTAATTAAGAATAATTAAAAATATTTTTTATTACATTTTTTAATTAAATTTTAAAGAGTCCTAATGAAAACCTATAGAATTGCATTTTCAGTTTCAGTCATATATTACGATCTTTAAGAGCGTAATACAAAGTTACCAACTATAATATAAAAAATATAGAATTCTTTTCAATGTGTTTTAATTTTTTTTTAGCAATAGGATTTTATTCAGCAATAGGAATTTGCTAAATGTACATATAGGAATAATTAAGGATATTTTTCAATCAATTGTTTTATATTATTTCTAGGAGTGCAATTTTTGCATTTTCTGGATGAATGAGTCTAAAACTCAGTTATGTTTCACGATCTTTTAGGGCTAGATGAACTGTCACATTAATGTGCTAACCCACACATAGCTTTCACTCGATGCTTCTCTCAACTCTTTGACTCACTTGACAAATACATTTCAATATTTTCGTTACACTTGAGGGCAGCATCATCATCATCAGCAATTGCTACCGCTTGGAACCATCCTGAGCACTTCACATGCATATATATTGTATAATAAATATTATTCCTCAACGATTCTCTTTTTTTTTTTGTATTTATTTATTTTTTTTCGTTAACTGGTCTGATGGTGGTGATGATGGTGGCCAATGGAGCCACTGTAGCCACTCGAAGCCCACTACAAATTCAGCGGACCAGGCCATGACTTAATTAAGAGACGCACGTTTATTGTGCTTACCTGCGTAGTTTTTTTTTTTTGGTTTTTGTTTTTATTTTCAGTTTTCAGATTTTGTTGTTGTCTGTTTTTACAACTTTTAGCCTTTGTTTTTGTTGAACTTACACTTTTTGTTTTATGATTATTTGTTGTTGTTGAAACGTCATCATAAATTGCAATTAATTTCAACAGTTACCGGACGAGGCATATTCGTATAATAATCATATTTTTTTTTGTTCAGTTTTTGTTTAGCCTGTAGGTGTTTCATTAAACTTAGCCTTGAGTTTCAGCAATCATTTCGATGCCTCGTCTCATATTTTAAATTATTTTCACACCTCAACTTGAATCCACTTAAAATTATGACAATCACGAGTTGCTTTTGCCATTGTGTGTATCTTTTTTTTCAAGTGTACTTTATAGGCAAAGCAAACCCTAACAATAATGCCACATCATGGCGCAAAAATGATATAGTACTCTTTTAAATATAGAGTTACTATTTTAGGAACGGCCTTTTGAAGTTGTGATAACAAATTGAACGAAATTTACATATTCTTCGAGCCTAATTTGTGTCGTTTGTGGATTTATCTCAAACTAAGAAAATTTCACTTCAAAAGTGCCGAATTTGGTAGCTGTATTTGGGTTTTTATCAATGGGTTCTGTTTTTATTTTTTATTTTTTGGGTAGCCATTGGAAAGCCGTAAAAATGAGCAACGCACAGTGCTTAATTTTAGCCTTTTACGATCCAACAAATGTCAATTGATATGAAATTTTATTTTACAGCTGCAACTTGCGTGTGAGTTTAACCATTTGAATGCCACTTCCCTCCCTTCATCTCTGTTGCAGTTGCAGTTGCAGTTACAGCTGAGGCCAAATGCAATTGGCCATTGTCATAAAAAACACTTTGTGAAAGAGTTTTGTGTGGTTTGATATTCTTGCTGTTGTTGTTGCTGTTGTTGTTGGACCTTTTTTATGCATCGCCGAGCAGAAAGTGTAGCTGTTATCTGTTACACGAACCGTCGACTTCCCGAGGATACGCGGCAGACAACCGACCTGCACTGAAAGAAAATTATGGGTTAGTTGCAAGAGGGGAAGGTTGAAGGCGGACAACAAATAGTTTTGATATTTATACGTGTAATGAGTTCATGGGTTAAACTATGATACTCTTTACTCTATTTAAAATAAATTAATAGGCAGAACTAAAGCAATTTACTTAATGATTGACAACTGTATTTAATTTAGTTAAGTGATCACGTTTATATTATATTTTATTAAAATCATAGAACATTTTTAAATGTCTCTATTTAATTTTGTTCATTAAAAGTCTTAAAAAATTTATATTTTTATTTAATTATCATAAAATATTCGATGAGAAAATCTAAATACATTACTAGATCGATTCTAAATATTATATAATATCAGGAATAATTTAATGAATGCTAGAAAAAAATACATTTTGTTAAAAGGAATTTAAAAAAGAAAAAGTATCTTGCACTCAACTCATTAGCACGCATTAGAAGCATTAAAAATACACTTCCCATCTCAGGGCACTCTGAGCATAATTTGCATATCTCAATGTTGATCCATTTAGTAAGTATCTAGGCCGAGGTATTGTGAGCAGTGTACGGTGGCCATTACAATAACCACAACATAAAAAAGGATATGCCGTGGCTACCGTTGGTTGCTTTAAAACTTTGTAGTTCTATTCCACGCCCCGTTTTTATTATCGCCGGCTAAGTCGGCGTACAACTTAAGGGACGGCACATAAAACCGGCAAGAAGGCAACAACAACAACAACAGCAACAACATATAGGGAACTGGTAGCCTAGGCCATTAGATGGGTAAGTGCAGTCGACTATCTTGGCATGCCAAGGATAACCGACAGAGACAGAGACATACCGATAGATAGAGAGAGCGAGGAATGGGGAAGAAGAATGGGAAAGGTGCTACCACTAAAAGTTGACCCAAATTTTATCATCAATGTGACAGAAAGTAGCGATTAGATGATGCCTTTTATGTGCAACTCTCTTGGCTGCTGTGGAATTGTTCTTCTTATTCTCCTTTTTCTTATTTTATATATATTTTTTATTCAGTTGTTTTTTTTTTGTGGTTTCACCGACAAAAGGTGCCACTGTACTGGGTACTGGGTTACTGAATACGGAATACGGAATGGGTTTTCCTATGACCGTAAAGCGTCGCTGATATCTTAATTTGCCGCGTCTATCGTTGCCACTTGAGTGTTGCAGGGGCAAGTCGAGACGCCACTCTAGTTCTTGCAGCTGCACTTGTTTGAATTTCCATGGCACACATATGTACATATTTATATGTATCCGGCCTGTCGCTGAGATCGCTCGCCAGGCGCCGTCAGGGCAAATACACGCGCATCCTGTTAGGCACTTGAGATTTGTATACCCTGGAGAGTGTCTGTAGAATGGGTATAATATCATCTTGATAAACAAATCTCTATAATTCTTTTAGAAGCTTTCGAATAGTGCGCGAAGCGGTTTTAATACGCCCTTAACCCAAGGTTTGAGTTCGAGCCTTGGTTAAATTTAATACATACAAATATATTTATTATATCAATATTTCCATGATTTTTTAAGTATACTAAATTTTGTAAAATTTAAATTAATTTAGATTTAAATAGGACTTATTATTTTAAATTTTGTATTCAAAGTCTCAAATAGTTGCAGCCTGGTTAATAATACCACCTGAAAGAACAAAAATCTAGAACTCTATTAGTAACTTTAGATAGTAAAAATCGAAAGCATAGTTTGGATATTTTTTCTCTGATATTTTAACATCGAAAATAATGTGCATCATAATTATCTACTCTTTTTTGCATCTTATTCTTAATATTCTTTATTTTTATCATAAACTTCAGTCGATTTTAGCACTGTAATTAAGTATTCAACATTACAGGGTATTGGCTGGTCGACTTCCTTACTCGATTACCTGCTCATCTTTTGTAAATGATGCAGAAAATCGCAGGCGAAGCAGCTGAGGCATTTGATTTTTGTTTGTTATGCTTTGTAGGTCGCTTCAACTAGGCATGAAATGTCCAGGAAGCCTATCGGAAGTCGATAACAGGGTTTCAGGGTAACTCTAGACGTGGCTTCCTTTGAACTGTCGCTAGTCGGGGTGGCCTTTGATAAAATGTTGATAACTAATCCAATTTTCAAATGCAAATCTCAGCTGTCCATTTTCCCTTTCGGACAAAAGGAAGCCGCCATAAAAGTAAACTGGAGTCCATTTGTCCTTGGCTCATTAATATTTATGGAGCCTAAAAGGTCGCGTCGTTGAAAATATAATTTTCTCGGGGGCTTTTGATAGCCATGTGAATGGCAGTTATGAAATTATGAGACCACAGGAAGTGCTTACAATTTATATCAATAATGCCGTTAGTTGTGGATACTCACTCACAAGCAGCCTAGTTATTTATTTAGCCAACTTAACAAGCTGTCGCCGTTTTCTTTCTATTTTCCATTTTTCCATTTTTTTTTTTTTTTGTAATCTTTCAGCAACTTTTCATGCCTCAGATTTGTGCAACCTCCTTGCTGGCTGCCCTGCGGTGGCCAACACATTTTCCCGGCATTTTCCTTGCCCTGAACGCATTTGACACGCAACTTGGACTCTGGTCCTCGACAACGGGGCCTGTCGTGCACCTCTCATGGTCTCATGGTCCGCCTCAAAAATCAACTGCTAACATGGCATAACTTATGGCCAAGCCATGCAAATTTCGTTGTTTTTTTTATTTTGTATTTTTTCACCCATTCTTTTGTTCCGTTATGGGTTCAACTTGGGCAGCAGGTTGTGGGGCAACCACCGGCGACGGTTTAAGGCAAAACTTATTGGCACTTTGTCAAAAGGCAAATACGAGTAATATATGGCTTCAACAAGCGGTTTACACGTCTAACAAAAGCACACTCAATGGATTACAGTTGGCTTAGTAGAGCTAAGTATTTAAAAGATATGATTAATGGTATAAATATCGATTAGAGAGGGATTTTAATAACTGCATTTTAATATGAGTATGAATACAATAGAAGATGTAAATATTATATATTAGAGAAGATGAGAAGATATGACTCAATTCATTAGGCTAAAATTTTTAAACACATTTAAATTTATTTTTGTAAATTGTTTGTAAATTTGTTAGACCATATTTTATTTAAGATATATATTTCAATTAATTCTCTATAATCTTTTCTATATTACTGGGAATGATTAAAATAGAAGAGGTAAATGTATGATAGAAATTCATATTATGACTCAATTCATTAGGCTTAAATTGTGAACATGTTATAAATTTATTTGTAAATTGTTTGTATCGTTTTTAGACTATATTTTACTCTAAATATATATTTCAATTAATTCTCTTGAATATTTCCTATATTACTCTTCTTCAACCAATTGATTATTTTCTGTTATTTCATGGTATAAACCGTAGATTATATAGGACCTACTTAACTATTTGCGTGTACGAAGTGCATATTGTAATCCGAGTTAGCCATTGCTCCATATAGCCAACTCGTACGAGTATCGCAGTATCTGGGCATGTATTCACCTGGCTAGTACCATAATTGGCCGCGCTAATTTACCTATTTAACTAGATTTGTACCAGCTGGAAGGAAAGGGAACAGTCATAGGGGAAAGGTAAGCATGCAAATCAAGTACTAACAAGAACAAACTCTGTTTACTTGGCAAATAGTTTGAAGTTTTCGTGGAAAACACTTTCAAGTAAATTACCAAAATTAAGTGAAAGTCTGAAATGCTAAAAAACAATTAGAGCAACTCAATAAAAGTTAAGATTAAACATAACTTGGTTAATAGGTTGTGTTTCAACAGTTTTTCAGTTGCAGTTGCTCAACTTTGAAGAACTACAGAAAAACAGAAACTAATCTGGAAAAACCTTGTCAATATTTGTGTCTGTCTACAGAACAGATTGGGCAATTGCAACTGGAGCATGGGGTGTATTATTGTCAAATAATAGACAGAAGACCGGAGACAAGATCTAATCTAATCTGTGTGCCACTTAAAGCTACCACAAAATGTGACTGTGTCTAGCATCTCTTGAATGTGTGGCAAATGCAACAGAAATGCAAATGTTAATTGCATTAATAAACGAGCGAGGGAGTTGAAAGGGGGATGAGGGGAACCTAAGGGGAACTCCAACTTCAATCCCTTCACCCTGACTGTTCTCCCTCTCCCTCTCGACTCGTTCCCTTCATTCAATTAGATACGAAAACACAAAAACAAAGAAGGTACACAAAAGTGTTTTAGTTGGGACTTTGCCTTCGTGCATAAAAAGCCCAAAAAACAAAATATACAGAAAGAAAAAAGACAACAACAAAAAGAAAATATTTAGAAAGTAAAGAAACAACGAGAACTATAGAACAACATATGTACCAAAGGTAATTGTCAAGTAGAGCAGATAGACAGACAGACAGACAGACAGAGACGTGGCACGAACTGCAGCGGCAACAATAACACAACAACCCAGCAATAACACCAACAACAACAATGAATCCAAGTCAGAGTCTGAAAGACAGAGTCTGGAGTCCGGTATTGCGGCTACTGCGCACACATTAACCCATTGCAGCCCCCACCTACAAGTGACACACAAAAATGGTAACACAAACAACGAGACTTTAACTCTATCTCAAGAAAACGAATCGTAGATACTCTAACTGAAAAAATTCGAAATATTACCTACCCTAAAATATAGAAATACATTAAATCGATCTGCAATATGTGCTAATAAAGTGAACACGGAGGTGATAAGACTTGAATTAACACAAATATAGTCATACATTTACATCTGTAAATATCTATTCATTTTATTATTCAAATATTTTTATTTTACTTGTGCAATTTTTTTTAATCATATATATATATAAATATAAGATTTTGAATTTATTTAATATATTAATTTTTAAATTAAATAAAAAATTATAATCAAATAGAAAACTATTAACTTAAAATTGAACAACACATAGAGCTAAAGATCTAATTAATTGCTAGTCTCCTGGAATCTGAATTGTCCCATTTAGATTTAAATTTCCACATTACATCTAATTTACTAAAATAAAAAAATAAATATATATAAAGAGAATTGTAATTAAAGTTCACATGGAGGTTATAATAATAATCAGAAATTTCGTTAAGAGAAAGAATATCTAAAATTCATAAAAGAAATGATTAAAGAATAAATTTTAAATAATATTACAATGGATCAAACACAACTTCAATTGAATAAATTCATCTAGTCTCTTCATTATACCCGAATTAAGAAAGAGTATTGAAAGCGTAGTACAAGCAACAGTAGTTGTTACTTATGCCGTATGTTTTGTCTGGCTGCAAACACTTTTGGTAACATTCTTGTGGTTTTTGGCTATTCAATAGACCCGAAAAATATGCGCGATGTCTGTGGCTTCGACTTCGACTTCGGCTTCGGTCTGTGGCCTCACTTGGCTCGGGGTCGTCGCTTCGGGTCGTCGGGGGTTAGACATATGCGTGACAATTAATATAAGACTTGTCGCCGGGCCGGAGCAGGTGCTGGAATGGAACGGGTTGAGGCGGGAACGGGTTGACAAAGGTACACAAAACGGAACTGCAGACATTTGGGGCCTAAAACACAGTCACTTGTTGTTGTTGTGAGTTGATGTTGATGTTGCTGTTGTATCAGTTGTTGTCTTTTTGGGGAGAAGGGCAGAGCATAGACTAGGCAACTTTGTCTCCGGTTCTTTGGTCGTGTTTCGAGCCTAAGACATCCCATGTGTGGCGTCTAAGTGACAACGCCAACGTTGTTGTGGCAGCTGTGTGTGCGTGTGTGTGTGGGAGTGTGACAGTGTGTGTGAGGGGGTGTGTGTGTGTGTGTGAAGTGCTGCCCTGGACACGGCACCTGCCATAGTCAAGGCAGAAACCAATTTGCGGGCACAAAACAAACTGTACCCTGGTACCTGTCCCAATGACGGTCTGCCTCCCCTCTCTCTCTCTCTATCTCTCTTCCCCTCACTCTCTCTCTCGCACTCCGTTATTACGTGTGCCACGTCTGGAGGCACGGACTCGCGGACTCGACCAGGTCGCGTGTCGCTTATCAGGCTGCTTTATCAGCCCCAGCAATAGCAACAGTCCAGCAACAACAGCAGCAACAACAGCAGCAACAACAGCAGCAACAACAGCAACAACAACAAGAGACCAAGTCCCAGTCTGGGGGCAAAAACTTCGTTAGCGTTTTGTGGCGTCTTGAGCTATTTGCTACTTGTTTTCATTTGTTGCTGGTGTTGCTGTTGTTGCTGGTGTTGCTGTTGTTGCTGTTGTTTCTGGTGTTGTTGCTACCACGGGGGCCCTTGTGTTGTTGTTGCATGTGTGTATTCACATATGCCTGAAAATGTGGCAGTTGCATATTTTAAGTCTGCATTTACAAAAGTGACTTCGTATGCCGGGTAGAGTACAATATTGTGCAAATGCATTTCCACTTAGATCCCAACTGATTGCGCCCTTAAGACACGGACTACTGCAATTGACAAGGCGTGGCATGTGCAGTTAAAATGCCATTTTAGCCACGAATTTGTGGGAACAAGTGCCAGCCAGTTTCACTTCAAAGGAATTCCAAAAAGGGTTCAAAGTGCCTCACTGAATGTGATATACCAACTGATAGGGCAATGGCTTTCAGCAGGGTATGAGTTTGTCCAGAATTTGTCAATTAATTTTAATTACTATTAAAGTCTCAATTATGAATTCATTTAAATTGTTTCTTTAAAATTTGTCAACCTTCTATACGAGAAATAAATCGAAATATTAATCGTTAAGTTATAAAACTATTTAAAATTTAAAACTCAATTTTAATTATAAAATATATAAAAAATTTGGTTAAATTATATACTAAATAGTTTTTGGCATTTTCATTATTGAGAGTTCGATATTGGAGTATTTTAATAAATGTATTAAATTAAATAATAAATAAATTCAACATTATGTAGAACGTAACATTTATTTAAAATTTGTTAACTGAAATCTTTTTACTTCTTTCTAAGTATTTAAGAATCAATTTGTCAAATGGATCTCAGAGGAGCAGCTAAGGATCCATAAAGATCCTATAAGGATGTGGAAATTTATTATTAATTGCTGATTACACTAACTGATTTCTTAATTTGTTTAAAATTTGTTAAATAAATTCATTTGACTCTTTTCTAAGTATTTAAGAATCAATTTGTTAAATTGATCTCAGAGGAGCAGCTAAGGATCCATTAAGATTCTATAAGGATCTGTACTGGATCTCATAAAGTGTTCAAAATTATTTAACTGTATTATTTTTACTCCTTTCTTAGTATTTGAGTGTCAATTTGTCAAATGGATCTCTGAGGAGCAGCTAAGGATCCATTAAGGATCTGCAGATTCAGCGGAAATACTTCTTGAGCAGCGGAAACAATTTGAAGTTCAACTCGTGCAACGAATTCAAGTGGGATTTAAGCACTTGATGTTATACTTTTATTTGATCTTTGTTAAATGCGTGAAATAGATACTTAAATGCATTTGTAGCTGGCAGGACAGCTGCAGGATATGGATATATGTATATATGGATGTGGAGGCGAAGCGCAGGAATTGCATTTGTGCCCCATACAATAACTCAATTTGTTGTGGAGAGTATGCAACAAATTGACAGAAATATGACCCGAGTCGAGGGCCCTGAACTGAACTCATTGAAAGTCATAAATTTGTCATCGATTGCATGTGAAATTTGAGAGTCTGCGGGACTTTGAGACTCTCTGCATCTGTCTGCCTTCAGTTTGTATTTGTTTTTGTTGTACTTCTTATATGTGGTATACACAAGTATATCTGTTTGTTATCCTTAGGGCACTTTATTGCTTTATTATGTCCCTGGGCGTCTTCATTGTGTCACTGTATGTCGATGTTACTTCTCTTTCTCCTTCCCCTTCTACATCGTCTTTTTTTTTACGAGTTCTACGTAATCTGTGTGATTTCTGAGCTGCAATTTATGCAGGCAGCTCTAGAACCTAAATTTCTGCAGCGTCTTTAAACGTTCTGCTCTGAGGAAACTCGTATATTAAATTACACTTTTTGCCAGCCTAAGCAGTTAGCTTTTAAAACTGCACATAATGCAACTAAAAAACAGCTAAGTGGCTTTAGTTGAGTTTAAAAAAGGTCAACGACTAAGAAATGCTCTGTGTGTTGAAATTTTGAGCATAGTTAGCTTATATAATAAAATAAATGTATAGGAAATTTAAATAAAAAAATAAATATTTAATTTATAAAAATATAATTTATACATTTTTTGCTGTATTCCGAATAAATATAATTAAATAAATTTTTAAAAAATGTAAGAAATGTTACTTGATAAATGTATTTATAGTAGAGAAATAAATAAAAATAAATATTTCATTTATAAAAATATAATTTATACACTTTTTGCTCTATTCAGAATAAATATAATTAAAAAAATGTTTTAAAAATGTAAGAACTGTAACTTGATAAATGTATTTATAGTAGAGAAATAAACAAGAATAAATATTTAATTAATTAAAATATAATTTATAAACTTTTTGCTGTATTCAGCATAAATTTCCTAACTTCATAGTTCCTGAGTTCAATGAGGTTGAACTGAATTGATACTTTTCTCATATTTATCAACTTTAAATCGGTATGCAAAAATAGCTCAAGATAAAATGTGTGGCTGGTCAGGGGATTCAGCTTCGGCTTCGGCTTCGGATTGGGGAAGCTTGGGATTGAGGAGTTGCGCCTTTGGTTTGTTGCTCACTTAACTGGAATAATTGACATGAACGATTCCTTGGCCCAACTCTTTTGTGGTTTCAGATTTTACTAAACGCCTTCAGGCAGCAGGGACACAAATGTCCCCCTCTCCTCCCCTTTACCCTTTCCGCCAATTGCTCCTTGGATTGTCAACGCCTGTTTCAGCTTCAGCTTCAGCTTTAGCTTCCATGCTCGGCTGAGTAGCTCCGCTCAAGCTGCAACAGTTTATATTGCATTATTCTGCTTGAATGGAATTTGCACTTGGAAAAAATACAAAAAAAAAAGAAGGAATTGAAAATGAAAATGAAAATAAGAAAAAAATGGCAAAAGAAAACAAAGCGAATTTCATTATGCGCCGCCAGTCCAAGAAACCCGGACACGCTCAATTTGAATTATGAAAATCCACGGCTGTTGCAAGGTCCAAAATGTGGAGGGGGGCGTGGCAAGATGTGGGCGTTGACTTTTGAATGAATCTCAGTCAATTCAATTTGCCAGTGAAGCGTGAAATTCGCAGCTGTTGTCAGTTGCACGGCGTTTTGTGCCGCATATTTGATGAGGCGCCATCAGGTGGTGTGCCCCACATGTTGCCATGTAATGTGGTGTGGCAATATTAAAATGAAAATGAAAATGAGAATGAGAATGAAAACCACACAAGCGTGCAATGTGAAGCGACTCAAGACCGTGAGAGAGTTAAGTGAGTGGCAGGTTAAATACGAAAGCCGCAAGTTCACAGGACTTTTTGTGGCACAATCAAGGCCAAAGGATAAGGCTCTTATTTCATACATATATACAACTAAAAGGGTTTTTTTCTTCTCGTTTGGAGATCAATCAGTGGCTGTGGCTTTCTACTTGCAATTGTCGTTGATCTGCTTTGAAAGATCTGTGGCATGTTGCCTGCCCCACACAAACCATGCCACAGTCACAGCCAAACAATGTCCAAGTCCGAGTCCAATTCGAAGTCCGGGCTTTAAGCTAAGGAAACTAAAGCAAGACAACAGAATTTGTCAAGTCTTGATCATGATTGTGTGGCAAGAGGCTGAAATTCGACTATTGCAACGTCGCGTTGCAACTTCGCGTTGCAACTTCGTGTCCAAATTCTCTTGGCCCTGGTCTTCAACCCGTGCGTGCTAATAGCCCACAATGTTACCCACATGCCACAGCCAAAAGCCAAAAGCCAAACAAAAGTGTGGCAAAACTTTTGTCACACGTAGGTGTCCAGCAACCCATACACAATATATAACAGACCGCCAGACGCCAGACTGACAGACCGACAGACAGACTGACAGACAAACGGGCAAACTGGCAGGCGAAGCTGCTTTCTTTACCCAGAACGATGGCATCTCAAACGCAACGGAACTGACCCGCGGCACAGTGAAACAAAGCTATCAAATTCGTATGGAAAATATCTGCATAAGTCAAAAATTATTCATATGTTTATTTATTTTCAAATTAGTATGGAATATGTCTACAATAGTAAAAAAAATATGCATATATTTATTTATTTTCCAATTCGTATTTAAAATATCTACAAAAGTAACAAAATATTCAAATATTTATTTATTTTCCAATTCGTATTTAAAATATCTACAAAAGTAAAAAATTATTCACATTTTTTTAGTTTTCAAAGTCGTATTAAAAATTATACATATATTTATTTATTTTTATATTTTTTGTTACACAAATAGAATTTAAATTTAAAATACAACCATTAAATGGGAATATAAAATATACAATTAAATTAAGATATGCACTGCAACATTAATTTATAGCTGAAAAGATAAAAAGTATTAAGTTCAGATAATTCATTGCAATAAATATTTCTTCAAATATGAGCTCTGTTATTTTCTTTTTAGCCCACTGTGCGCTGTCCAGCTTTAGCCTGGTCCATCGTATAATATCTCTTTGGAGTTCAGCTTATTTCTCACTCACAGTTTATGCAAAAACGAAACCAGGAGAGAATTTCCACGTTCTTTTTATTGTGATCTAATCGTTTTGTCTCTTCGAAGTTGCAGTCGAATGTTGAATGTTGAATGCTGAATGTTGCAAGTTGCAAGTTGATGTTGCCCCCACGCTCATGTATTTTTATTATTATTGGTTTTAAGCATTTTCAGCTGCCATTTGCATTTCTTATTACCGCGAATTGTCATCCAGTCAGAAGACAAGACTTCAACTTGGACTCCGTCTTCGTCTTCGTCTCCATCTCCTTTTCCTTCTCAGCGATAATGTGTGAAGATCGGTGCAACCTCCTGCTGCCCCTTCAACATTGAGGCATATAAAATGAATTGCTTTGCTGATTGGCGCTAGGCAAAAAGGAAAATTTGTACGTGGAGTGCGATTTATGTGGCCCCAGGTTCAACTCGTGTATGCCAGGCGGTCAGTCTGACCTTGCTTACAACTTAATAGGAAAGGAAAGCCAGTCTCAAGTCTTCAGTCTCAGCTGCAACATCTCAGATCTGCAACTCTGCCACGTCACGGCTGCCTTTTGATCAGTCAGACAGGATTAGTTAACGGCTTTGACTAGCGCGCTTCCTTTTAGCCCATTCTCATTCTCATTCTCGTCGTTTATAATTAACTCAAGAGCCGCTTCATGTCCATGGGAAACCTGGCAACCAGGCTTGTCACGCGTGTGCCTGTCACACACACACACACACACACACCAACACACACACACATAAAGAGAGCCACTGCCTGTCTATGGCCTTTGATAAACGAGCACATCAGAAATGTGACTTGTCATAAATTTGCCTGCGTGGCCATTACTCATGTGTCATGTGGAGCCTCCTGACCATGCCCCCCTCAACAATCCTCTGGTTGGCAACTCTGGAGTACACTGGCAACTCTGGATACCTGTGCCATCGCAACTTCGACAAGATGCCAGGCATATGAAGTAATCGCCGTTATCAACTTTTGTGACATGATCAGCCAGTGTTGCTGCTCCACATACGCCAGCAAACATTGTAAACAGTTCCCAACTTGTTGTTCAACTCCTTGTTGTTGTTGTTATAGTTGTTGTTGCCGTCTTATTGGCCCTCATCGATCTGAGTCGGTGGCTGGCATCTGTTTCGACCATAAACTCGACTTCAACTTCTTCTGGCAGCACATTCCAATGCGATGATCCAGACACTCATAAGCTTAAGCTTCAATTATTGTCTGATTTCATATCTGTATATCTGCAACTTCTATAACTGCTATTGCCCAGCTTTGCCCGCGCTTAGTTCTTTGAAATTTTTGTATGTATTCAAATGAGAAATATGTAGCTCGTAAATTTTATTAAGTTCTGTTCAACAGTTTGCATATCAAATAGTACTTAAATAATATTTATATCATTTAAATTTAACTCTAAATATAAAATAATAATTTTAATATTTAATTTCGTTTCTGACCGTCGCACCTACTGAGCAACTTTGATAACTTTGAACAGCTATAACTTTGTCAAAACTCAATCAATTTCCATGCGCAATGTAAATTTGAACATAATTTCACATCTAAATTCGTTCTGCATTTAAATTTTGTTCGATTTGAAAATTTTGAAAATTTCGAATTTTTTAGAAATTTTACAGTGTTACCCCTTATCATTTTTCGAAAAATTTCGAAAATTTCAATTTTTCAAAATGAACAAAATTTAAATGCAGAATGAATTTAGAGTTAAAATAGGGCTCAAATTTACATTGCTCATGAAAATTGATTGAGTTTTGACAAAGTTATGGCAGTTCAAAGTTATTAAAGTTGCTCAGTAGCTGCGACGGCCAGACCCGAAATTGACCTTTATAAATGAATCGGTTACTAAACGGTTATTTCGGTTTATGGGTTTCGGTACAGTGGAAGAACATTTTTTCGGTTTCGGTTTCAGTTAGGGTTACAAATTAAATTTTAAATATTTAAACATTTTATTTATGAATTCTTCCCTATTTAATTAGATGCTGTTCGAAAAAAAACACATAGTCTGCTTTATTGTGAACAATTTTGAAGCAAATATTATTAATGTCTCAATGTCAAGTAACATAATATTAATTTTTGAATTTTATTTTCGAAACTAAAATCATTAATATAAATACTAAAATTAAAATATAATTATTTTAACAATGTTTTAGCTTATAGTTATTTTTTTATTTCAGTCGCAAGGAATCATTAATTTAGAAAAGTTCTTAGTTATATTTTTGGCCAGCAAGCCGAGTTTATGGGCCATGTCAGCTGCCAGTTGGGTGCCAAAGCTTGGCTCATTAAGCCAAACGATCTGGTTCTGTGGCAGCAAATGAAGTCATTAAACAATCGGATGCAACGCTGCATGGAATGACTGGTGTTGCAGTTGTTGTTGTTGTTGTTGTTGTAGGTGCCACCTGTACAAATTTCTCAATAAATTGTTCACACTTAATTTTTCACGAAAACAATGCAAAGACCGAGCGGCCTTAAGAAAAATGATGCACTGACAACTCGTGCTGTGGCGGCTCAAACCAGAGAGAATGTGAGGTGTATTTTGGACTCCAGCAGAAGTTCTTTCTCATTTGCTGACTCTCTCACTCACACTCACACTCGCTTCTCTTTCTTTCTTTCTGCCCCATGCAGCGTGCCGCACTGCATCGTTGACTGCATAATAAACATAAGAGGCAACAACATTTTTCCACACCTCGCGGTAGGCGTCAGTGGGGCAACCTGCAGCGCATACATTAAAAATTTATTAATTGGTTTTTAAAAGCACTCACACCCGTCGGGCCATTCATAATTTAACTTTACTGGAACTGTTCGTACTGTACTTCGTAGTTCCTATTCCAATTCCAACTTCAATTTCCGCCTAATTTCATGCACTTTTATGCGGCTTTTGTGTGAATTACGCAGCAAAACTTTGAAACCAGAGCGGAAAAAGACCTACAGATACATTTGTATCTTATGCTGGGAACTACGCTTCATAAATGAGCATGTTATTTATTTCTAATTTGGCAGAAGTTATGTGGAGCGGCAATAGTAGAAAGGCAACAACTGACTTTCAAATCCGCCAATTTGCCACACAACAACTGAGAAACGCTACGAGGTTCAGATACTTTGGGAATCTCTCAGACGTACACGTACCTGAATTGTTTTGTTTTACAAATTGATTCAATCACATCAAACAATGAGAATTATAAGTATTTGGGTTGTTTCTTAAATAATCGTATGTTTATTTATTTAAATTGTTTTCAAAATTAGGAAATAGATGAAGAATCTTTTGGATAAACTCATAAATAAATATTATAATATCAATTTCAAAGGTATGTCGTAACCAAGTTATAAGAAATGTAAGTTTTTAAAATATGGTATAGTAAGGAATTTAATATTAGAGCAAAGAATTTTGTCTTTATAATTGAAAGACCCTTAGAGATCATTTATTCCCCTTGGTCTAACGTTTTGCTGCTTTCAATTGCAATTCCATTTTGGATCTTTCACTTTGTGGTTTCATTTTTCTTTCACCTCCATTTTCTCCCTCTAGCCTTTCTTCCTCCTCCTAATAGTTCGGTCAAATAGTTCCGCATTGGCAAGAAATTTAATTAATGATTCTGCATTGTTCGGTCGATTGCCACCACAGCTCAAAATTCTATTGTGGCAAACACAATAGTTGAAAAAAGTTATATTTTTTTTTCGATTGTAATTGTTTGTAGTTGTTGTTAGTGTTGCTGTTGTTGTTGTTGTTCATGTTGTTGTTTTGGTGTTCGACGGTCAATGCAGGCAGTCGAAATTCGTAACGCCATCATCATTAGAGGAGACCACGCACAGACAGAAAAAAATCTCAGATCGCGACTGTTGCCTTCGATTGCTGACTTTTCTATCGAAATTAATTTGACTATTCTCTCTTGTGGTGCCTAATAAGCCATAGGCAATTAAGCAAAACACTTACTCATGCCGCCGCCTTGGACTTGGACTCAGACTTCGAATCGGAATTGGACACGCGAATCTTGGAGCAGACACCACAACCACAGAAACTACTTCATCAGCCTGAGCTACACAGCGGGCGATCGCAGCGAACCGAAGAACCAAATGAAAAAAGAAGCCAGTATACCAAAATATACTACACTATATACAATACTATATATAAAAGCAATTCATTATGTCTCATGAATTCATATAGTTATGAGAACGTGCATTTATACGCTGTAGAAATGTTTGCAGACAGTGTATATAGAGGGAGTAGAAATGAGAGATATTTTAAAAAAATAATGGAAAATATTTGAAATTTGTATTATAATCAGAAAAACAAAAGAATTATCCAAGCTTAAGGTTAAATAGAACATAAGTGTAATAAGAGATATTCTTTAGATTATATTAGAATGTTTTTGAGAAAAGAAATAGACAGTTTTGATTTCCTGTCTTTATTATAATATCAAAAATATATTTTATTATTAATATTACTCATCTAAAAATTTTAAAAATATCTACAGGGTATCTACTAGTCTATGACAAACACTCTTCTCCAGAGTTTTAAATATAGTATAAGCTTTGTTGTTAACTCGCAGTTTATAGCACTTTATGGAACATTTATTAAAGTGTTTCCCATTGGGTTCGGCAATGCGGGATCTGTTGAGGTAGCCCCGAAGCAAAAAGGGAGAGAGAGAGGAAGGGAGTGAGAGAAAGAAATAGAGAGAAATGTGTGCCAAAGCTTCAATCAGTTAATGCTAATTAATTGTTTTAATAGCACTTTACATAGCTGCCTATTAATCAGGCAAAAGAAGTGAGAACTGAGCAACTTTTTTGGTACTATTGACCCAAGTTGGATCATTGAACCTGCACACAGGAAGTTTTGTTGAGACTTTAAGCCATCTTTAGGTGTTAACAATAAACAATACCCGTGTCGGTTTATTTACGACTTCCATGGCAAACACCATACATAGATACATAGACCCATTTCCAGTCCCCTTTGGTTCTATGAGTCTAAAGCGTAATTGCGCATGCGCTGCCAGCCAAGAAAATATTTTTTAAAATATTCGACTTTGCATCATTTTTCAGGCGCAACTCCATACAATTAACCGTGCACAGTAACTATCTTGTTACCTGACGCGTTTTTATGATTTCTGCATAAAATTAAAACGTTTTGCGAGAACTTCTTCTTCGAGAACTCTTCGCTCTATCGAGCTACAACAGGTTGTAGTTATCAACAAACATAGAAGAACTAGTTTAACTTACAGTCTTCGCTTGAGTTGTAGACTCTTCCTTTTCTGCTTTGTAGTCTTCTCACTCATCTGTTGCTTTAATAATTTTTACTTTGCTTTAATTATAGTTTTGCGCTTAATAAATTTCACAGCTTGCCAGACCAAACAGACCCAGTAACTAGTAACCAGTCACTAGTAACCTGTACCAAGTGCTAGTCCCCATTACTTCAACTCTACACTCTTTCGAAAATTTACTGAACGCATCGCATACGAGTTACAAACTGCGTGGAAATTGTTTTGGAATTTATAACTGCAAGTGTCTGGGCTTAACTTGACTTTACTCTAGCAAATTGTCTAAAGATGCTTAAGCCTGATGTAATAGTTAATAATTTACATACTTAATTGCATTTCTTACTGAAACAGATGGGTTAATGAGAAGTGAGACATAGGAATTAAAGCTCAGCAATAATTGCTTACATAGATGACTTTATTTATACTTCTGAAAAATTATGTTGGCTTACAATTACTTCATAAACATATTTTAACTGTAAGTACTTATGTTTAAAAATTCCTTTAAATTATTTAAAAACATATCTTAAATCCTAAATTAACTGTCAGCGTGATGAATTGAAATCAATTGCAAGTTTTCATCAATTTACGCGTTCAGTAATTGAAATCTCTTTGTAAGCTCTTAGCGGTATTAAATTGAATTGCATAAATTAAAATTATATACCCTAATTATATTAATATAGGGTATATCATCTTATGCAGTTATTAAAATCAGAACTAATGATTCTTCCAATCAGATCTGTGGACAAGGTATTTCTCCGTCGATCCCTTTGGTTTACAGAAATTTCTCTTGCTTTTCATTTTTTATAAATTGTATTTTATTTTTCAACAGAAAAATTGCATATGTTGTTTGCATTTATTTGTCTTGTTTTTTTTTTTGTGACCACAGTGTTGTGTTTTTTGCACTTGTTTATTATTTTTATTTCTTTTATTATTCATTGCACATTTCATGCTTCATTCACTTTTTCAATTAATTAATAATCATCATGCTAATAAGTTTGTTGCTGTTGCTACCTTGCTTCTTGCCACCTTTTGTTTCACCACAAATTTGTGCAACGTAGACACAGTTGCAACTACAATAACAGCTCGACTGGGAGATACCCTACGGGCAAATTCCATTTGCAATTTGTTTACGTCTACTTTTTATGTTAATTTAATTCCCAGTTCCGTTAATTTCATTTACTCTGTACATATACTTTCCATTTAATTACCTATTCAACTATGATTACAGGGTATTAACACATGTTGGATAACAAAAGCGCATTGCACAATTTAATTTAATTTAATTGCGTGTCAATAGCATGTCTTTCAATATGTTCAGAGTTCAGTTTAACTCTATTTTTTATTGTATATAAATTAATATATTTTTTCATATTTGTTTTTTAATTGCAGGGCTGAATTATTTTAAATTTGCTTGCTGATTGTTTGTGGATTAATTTTTAATGGGATGTTCAATTGCTGCAACCGTAAGTGACACTAAAGAATTAAATTAAATTAACTCGAGCAGAAACTTTAAATAAATAAATGCTTCAAGTTATAAGATACATGTTATTAAGAGAATGGATTCTATGTTTTCCTTGGAAGTACCATTTGTAGCAGCTGCTGTTGTTGTTGTTCAGGTCAAAGTGCAATAGCCTTAGATCGGCCGACTGTGAAATGGTCGTACAACATGTTAAGCTGCCTGTTTTTATGGCCAGAACTAGTTGTAACACTCAAACGCCAGACATGCCAAATAAAAAGCATTTAAATAGAGCATAAACTGCAACAACAACAACAACAACAACAAGAACAGCAACTACAAATATAAAAACAACAAGATTCAGATCCAGATCCAGACGCAGTCGCAGAAACCATGGACGTGACCAACTTGCTGCACGTTCTGCACTTCTACAATAAACCAACAACAACAACAACAACAACAGAAACGGAGCAAAACATTAGAAAATAAAGTGAGGGAACAAAATGAGAAACTGGGCACAAAAAATCGACACACTACACGAAATTTCTCATTGGAGTGCGAAACGACGGCTCCTTAGAAGTAAGCGCCTCATATTGTTGCCTGTGTTCCGTGTTCCGTGTTACGGAAGTTGCCACCGTACCTCGCAACAGTGCCTCAAAATTCAGACATACACTCGTGTTTGCCTTCTAATTAACGGCAAGAACAATGCACATGTGCGTTGCATGGGCGTAGGCGCTGCCATGCCCCCAATTACAATTCATGAACTTTTACGCACATTTGTCAAGCATCTGAGGTACACAGAAAAAAAACCAGGGATAGCAAATAAGTTAAATTAATTTTAACTGTTATTTTTTATAAAATATCAATAATAATAATAGTTAAATTTCAATTTTTATATTAAAATCATTTCTCTCAACCAAAAATATCCTTAATATACGTCCTTAAAAAATGTGCGATATTTCAAATGAAAGGTATTAAAACGCATTATGAATGTCTTAGATTTTGGAAATACACTACTTGGTTAAAAAGATATACACATTCAATTTTTATTTTTAATATTTATTTTCAATTTATGTATTAAAAATTGAAAAATAATTTATTTTTATTTTAAAAATTTTAATCGTCCCTGAAAAAAACCATTCTAAAATTCAAGTTTAAGATTCTTGAATTTAGCAGTCATTTTTTCAGTCTGTATAATAATTTTTGATCTTTTAAATTAATAAATTATTGGTAAATTAAGAAAATATGTGGATAAAATGGCAACGACTTACATTAAAAAGTCAAAGCATCCTAAAATATTTGATCTAATTTAAAAAAATATAAACAGAATCACGAAAATCAAGAAGTTTCTGATAAAATCGCGCTTGAATCAAGTATTTTGTAATTGGTTTAAGAAAATTAGGAATAAGCGTACTTTTGGATACCGTATTGAATTGATTTTATTCCGGAATCCCGATTTTATTTTCTGTGTATGAGCTGAGTTGGAGTCGGAGTCTGAGGCAGAGGTTGCAAGCTGTCTAATTGCAGTTATGCTAACGAGTTGCATGCCAAAAAGGGTTGCATGAATCTAGGGGATTGAGGAATGGGGTGGTTGCATTCTCAAGTGCCTTACGCATGTGTATGGAAAAAAGGAATTTCTTAATTATTGCATTGATTTACATTGCAATTGAAGGGGGGATCCCAAAAGGGCCACTCGACTCCGTGTTCCTTTCTCGTTCCCCTTTCTCCTTTCTCGTTCCTGTTCCTGTTGCAGTTGCAGGCTGAACTGCATTTTGTCGCCAATGCAACTCGGTTGAAGTGGCACTCGACACTCGGCGCGTTGACATTTCGCCAGAGAGTTTCGGGGATCGACGTCGACAATCGAGAATTGAGAATTTTGCTGTGCGTGCTGCGTGCCCGAGTTGTAGTTTGCGGTGGTCTCTGCTTGCCACTCGGCCCATGTGCCACTTCAGTGGGTACGACAATGGCGACAACTCTGGCAGCTGGCACGTTTGGTGGTGGTTGAGTGGCCCAACGACCAGATCTCCCACCCTTACCACTCACCCCCTACATATACCATACCATACACTCCCCCAGTTCCAATTCCCTCCATTTTGGACGCAATATTTATGATTAAAGCGAACGTTTTGACTAAATTCTAAAGATTAACACATTTTCAGCGATGACACGCCAACGTTTTGGTCAAACAGTCAAAGCGCTTTTAATGCGACCAAAACACGTCAACAAAATCGATGAATAATAAAAAAGCTATAAATAATTTCAATTTAATGAGCATTGTTAGATGCTCTTTAAGATAGATTTATGAAAACATTTGCATAAACAAAAAAAATTATTTTAAAATAATTAACTTCAATTAATAATTAATTTTTTCAAAGCAGTATAAGTATGCATGTGGTTTTTGTATAATAAAACATATGTACAAATGTACATATAATAACTTTGAACTGCCATAACTTTGTCAAAAGTCAATCAATTTTCATGCGCAGTGTAAATTTGAGCATGATTTTACTTTTAAATTCGTTCTGCATTTAAATTTTGTTCATTTTGAAAAATTCGAAAATTTCGAAATTTTTAGAAATTTTACAGTGTTACCCCTTATAATTTTTCGAAAATTTTAAAATTTTCGAATTCTCAAAATGAAACAAATTTAAATGCAGAACGAATTCAGAGGTAAAATCATGCACAAATTGATGAAAATTGATTGACTTTTGACAAAGTTATGGCAGCTCGAAGTTGTTAAAAATCATTAAAATTAAAATATTCGAAATTTTCTAACCAAATTTATATGAGGTCAAATTATAATAAAATTGAAATTTCGCTGAACCGTTCCAGTAACCAGTATTTTTTGTGTAAAGCAATGAATAACGCTTCTAATTAATCTTCAATATATATTTATATTAAATTTTATTTGAATTTAAAGTTACATTATTAAATTTAATACATTTTAAACAATTCAAAGACAGCTGACAACTTTATGTGAAAATCACTATACCCATCACATTTATATTTAAAATGCAGAGTATATTTGTTAGGCCTTTAAAAATAAATGGTGGCAATTAAAAAATTGCATTGACCGTTGCATGTTGGACGTGACCTGTTAGTTGGTTTCTAATGTGAAAACTATAGTGCAACATACAACACACATTAGACAGAAAGCTGGCTAAAAGGACCGTCCTTTAAAACAGTTGACACGCCGCCTTGCTCAGCTTATTGTAGTTTTTGTTGTTACCAGAATTTATTTGAGAGCTGGTCAAAATACCAAACATAATTCACAACATGCCAAACGACAAGCAACAACGACAACGACAACATGTTGCATTGTTAGCAGCTCATTGTACCAATTGTTGTTGTTGTTGCCACCGTTCTGATTGTTGCTGTTGTTGCTGATGTTGTTGTTGTTGTTGCTGGTGTTGCCATGGTATTTATGCAAATTTGTAGTGGGTCAAAAAGTGCATACAATGTGAATGCGAGTATTTTATTTAAACTCTCTCGGCGCCGCAACAACATATATTTATTCTTTTTTTTGATACCGATACAAGGGACTAAAAACAACAACATTTATTAGATATTTAAATGCTCGGCAGGGAACAGGTGGAAATGAGGGGGAGGAGAGGGGTCTAGTGTGGCCTATGGAAGACCGAAAACACAGTCAAAACACTTGTCAACTTGTTGACGTTGAATTGGCATTGTTTAGTATGCAATTTGCATCAGTTATGTGTGCTTTGCAAATGAAAAAAATAATATTGTTACATGTGGCATAGAATAAATAAACAAGGTAACAAAAACAAGTCCAAATTGCAACAGCGACTGACTTGTAATTGTATAGCAAATATCAACAATAAAGCGCAGAAAGTTAAAGGAACTAACGTATTTCAACTACTTAATTAAACTAAAATAATAATAAGCAATGTCAAATAAAATTAAGCTTTAATACAATTATGTTGAATAAATATTATTATTCAGTAATGACAAGAAGGATAAATAAATATTTATAATAGACAACTATCTTCTAAATGCAACCTCGAAAATTAATATATATAAGGAAAACATTAATAATAACTTAATTTGTGTTTAATATAAAAAATCAGTTACTTTGTTGAATAGAAATTGAACAAAATAAATTGTTTGTGGGAATAAAAGATTATAAATATTTAGTCAATGGCGCAAAACAATTTTCACTTCACTTTGCACATGGCAAATTGGACTTGGAATCAGACAGCAATTCTGGAAATGTTTAAACAAAAATGGACTAATTTTCACAAAGTTATTTACAAATCAACAGCCAGACGAAAGTTGGCCGCAAGACACAACAGATATAAACAATTTGTGAGAGGAGAGGAGAAGAGAAGAGAGGAAAAAAGAAGGCAAAGGCAAACGCGGTAATTATTTTTTAATGTAACAAAATAATATCAGGCCAAAACGATCAAGTCACGCAAGTGCTGGGGCAACAGTGAAAATTAACATGAGAATAAATAAGAAATTTTCAGAGACTGAAATCCGAGTCAGACACGAACCCGTTGCCAAGTTTTTGGCCCAGCACGCACCAGGCAAACAGAGAAAGACACAGAGAGACGGATTGTGTATGAGAGAGAGAGAGAGAGAGAGAGAGAGAGAGAGAGAGAGAGAGGGAGATAGAGAGGGGGATACAGAGACTGCATGACGCATGCGCAGCTTCCGTTTTGCGATTTGACAAAAACGATTTGAACGCGAAATTCGAGAACTCCTGAAGACCGTTAGACCGTTAAATTCTAACTAGACATAGAAAATAGATAGAGTGAGAAGAGAAGAGAAAACCAGAGAGAGGGGGAGCTGCTGTGCGTATCGCCTGATTAATCACGTCTCTCAATAGAGTCAACTATCAGGAAAATATCAAATTAAAAATGCCTCTCGCACACAAAAGTCAACAATTAATCAATTTGCACTTTGCCAGCGATAATAATATTATTCTTTTTTCCTTCTTTTCTCTACTATGTTGTTTAAGCTGTTTTCACTAATTCATTTAAATTTCATTTCTCTTAGTTAAAAATCTCTTAACTGGGTTTTCATTTAATGCCGTCGCATTTGTTGGGTTCTCCCCATTCGGCGTTCGTTTCAACACTTGATAATAAGCCGAGGCACAGACTCATTTTCTAGCATTGGGGGAAAATCGTTTTAAAATTAGTGAAAGTGATTGATTTTTCCACTTAATTTTCAGGTAGACAATATACAAAAGTAATGCCGATAATCAGACCCAAACACCCCAGCTCCCCATACCAGACAGCCAAAATGCCAGCCAAATTGGCCATTTGGCGCATGCGTCAAAGCCTTTTACATTGTTATATTGCTGTTGCTTTGTTGGTTGTTAGTTGTTGGTTGCTGTTGGTTGCTGTTCGTTGTTGCTGTTGGTTGCTGTTGGTTGTTGCTGTTGGTTGTTGCACTTCCGTCAGCTTTCGGCGGCTGTATTTTATGCAAGACAAAAGCGTTGGCGTTGTTGCTGGGCTGTTGGGGGAAGTTGAAAGGGGCGAGAGACAATTGAACGGAGGGCGTGTTTAAGCCAACGAAAGCGAAGACAGAAAAGTGGCATTTGCTTGGGGCACATTGAAATGAATAATCATGCCTTCCCCACACACACACTCACATATGATCTACATACAAATCAAACTTACTTTGCATAACATTTTTCCTGAATTATAGGTCTAAACTTAATTGTGATTATGTGTAACAAGTGCTTGGAATTATATTTAATTGTAGTAATTTTATAATATCAGTCTGTTTTTTATTTGATATTATGTGAGTAATATTTATTTAATCTAAATGTATTTAATAAATAAATACATCTTTATCAGCAATATTTTCAGCATAATTTAATTGCAGTAATTTTATAATATCTTGTTTTTCATTTGATATTATGTGAGTAAAATTTATTGAATTTAATAAATATTTACAACTTTATCAGCAATATTTTATGCATATTTCGCATAATTTAACTAAATTTCTTTTTTATTTTATTATCTTTAAATTACAAATAGATATTATTTTAATTTCACATAATAATCTTATGGAATAAAATTCAAATATTTAAATATAAAATCCTTTTATTTCTAAGAAATGTTTTTAATTGATATTCGAATTTATTTGTGCAACAATTAATTGCAATACTATGATTTATTGACCCTGAGGCTTGAAAAAGTTTCGTCAAATTAAACAATTTCTGTTGCTTCTCCGATGGGCTGCAAACAGTTAGCACTCAGTGTTCGAAGAGTAAGTCAATAAAAAGTTCTGGGCACGATTTCTTAATTAAAACTTGGCCGATGATTGCTCGTTGAAATAGAAAGCATTTTCCAACTACTCTTAGTACCTTCATGGGTGGCTTTTTCGTCTAGACTCTAGATTCTAGACTCCAGACGGAGCCCAATTCTCACCAAATATAATAGTACTGGGGACAAGATGGAGCAGAACTTTGTAATATTTATTTTTACAACCGGACATGCTGCAAACTTTTTACAGCTACGTGCGAAAGTGAAACGCTTAAAAAGGCATCGAATGTCTTTATTATATTGGCAAAGCCAATCAGTCCCTTCATGCCCAGAGTGGCAACAACTGCAAAATCGAAACTATGGATGTGGCCAGGGGTGTTGAGCGGGTGTTTGAGTGTTGCAACGATGCTTGTCATCAAATTTTATTGTTATTTAAATGACGAGACGCGACGAGACGAGACGAGACGAAACGAGACGAGACGGTGTGGGGAGCAAACTGTTCGACTCGACACTGTAAGAAAATGTCATGCAAAGTGTGAGTTGCGATGGAAGACACCAAATACCCTTTATGAGTTAACACAAAAGGGTAGAACAAAAAATATGTCTAGTCAGTAAATTATTTGTAAAAATTACAAAATAAAAATTATTTTTAAATTTTTAAAATAATATTAAAAATAAAAATTATTTTCAAAATTGTAATTTAAAAATTGAAAGTTAAAATTGAATGTGAATTTCTTTTCAACCAAGTACTACATTGCCAAAATTTAAAAACATTCATAATGCGTGGCTCAAAACCTTCCAAGGGATACTTTACACGTCCTTTAAGGACGTATTTTAAGGATATTTTGGATTGAAAAGATAGAAATCTTAAATTAAAATTGAAATCTATTTTAAAAATCGAAAAATAAGAGTTAAAAGTAATTTTTAAATAAAAATAAGTCTTATTTGCATCCCCCTTCTTTTTCTATTGATTTTAGACTTACAGCGTATCTATTAGTCGATCTAAATACTGCATAAGTTTTGATTTGTTTATTTCTTTAGCTTTTATTTTATTTATTTATTTATTTGAGAATAAAACTACGCAACTACAGAATATCTCTAGGAGTACAGAGTATCTCTTAGTCGATCAATATTAAACCAATGCTTTTTTTTGTTTATTTCCTTTGGTGCATTGCTGCCAATATGCAGCGCATGCCATGCCCGTATAAAGCCTGGCCAAGACCAGAGCCGCTGGCACTTTGTATATAGCCCCGTTTCAGAGACCGTTTCCCCTCTATACGTACCTCCTTTACATATAGATGTATATGTATATCTGTATATACATTTATTGCGCCTCGTTTCAGTCAATGGTGACACTTGCTGCATTTTAAATGGGCGCGCGCTTGAACATTGCCGTTGTCACTTGAAGATGGAGATGGAGACGGAGTTGGTGGTGTAGGGAGATGGATAAGGAAGCCAAAAGAGAGAAGAATGCAGAATGCTAAAGGTGCTTGGCAACACATTCCGCTAACTGCAGTCTGTAGACTTTAGTCTGTAGTTTGTACTCTGTAGTCTGTTGGATGCAATCTGCAGTCCTGCTCCCAGCACGTTTTGTGGCCATCATTTTGCGCACTTTTGTCCATTAAAATCATCAAAATGTATGGCGCTCAGTTTATGTTTATGAAAAATTTGTCTCGCCACTTTTGTTGTTGCCACTGCAGAAAGTCGCATGTTGCAGGTGTTGCAAGCAAATGTGTTGCAACTTCAAGTTGCACTTTTGCCGCTCCTGTTAAAGGCATGCTGAATAAATTTTACTGCATTAAAAAATTGGAGCAACAGCTTTAATAAAATATTCTTGAGTTATTTATTTAGATGGCCAAAGATATAAAGTAGTTAGTTAAAGAAATCACTTTTTCATTTAATAAATTTAGCACCATTTAGTTGAATTAACATTATTTATATATTTACATATTTATTTAATACTTCCTGATGCTACACAATAATTCAATCGTAATTTTTAATTGACACATTAAAAAGGAAAATATAATATTAAAATACAAATTAAATTGAGGAGAGCGGAAAAGAAAGAGAAATGGGACATTATTATGTTTTACTTTTATTCCCATTATTTCCATGTTAATTTATGTAAATATAAATTGAATTAGTAAAGATCTTTTTAATATTAATTTCACTTTAAATTAATTATTTTTTCACTCTGTCAACTTTTTTAAGTCGACGTTAAATAAATAAATAAATATATATTTGATTATTGTGAATATTTTTAGCATTGTGTAATTATTACTAAATATTTCCCACATAATCTTGACTATTAGTTAATTGTGCTTCAAATGTAGCTGTCATTATAAATTCATCAGACCCTTTAACTCTTTTCTTTGGCTTTCCGAGCTTTTTCTCCGAGATTTTTTCTGCTCAATTTAAATGGCAAGTCGTGGCGAGAGTTTTTCACTTAGGTAATATTGCCATATAGAAACCAGGTTATTTGGCACTGGCAAAAGTAAATCCCTCTTTTCATACATTTCAGATATCTTTACGAGCTGCAGTCTGGTTTATTTTCTGTGGTCCATGGAACCCAACAATAAACTGAAATGTCCAAGTGTTCTAAGTACTCGCAAAGAGTGGGAAAAGAAGGGTGGAAAGGGGAAAGTGGGGCAATGTGTGAACAAAATGCACAGCGTCGTTAGAGGATGCAAACAAGTTTCTTTTCTGCTTCATTTTTTCTTTAGTTTTTTAGTTTTTGTATCTTCTTCAACTCGATGCTGTCATTGCAGTTGCCGACGCTTTGTTTGAAATGTTGCTGACAAACCACTTGAAAGTGTAGTCGTAGTTGTTGTGTGTAGTGTGTGTGTGTGTGTGGTGTGTGTGTGTTGTGGTGTTGTCTGCCCGCTGACGTATTTCATAAGAAAAGCAAGTGACAAGTTTTCCCCGCCGCTGCCCGCCGCTTTACACACAGTTGCCGAAATTATGCCGCCTAGAAACAAAATTTAGGAGGGAAAAAAAAGGTTAAAGTGTAAGTGGGGAAAACAAATTGTTGGCCCAGACTGACTGGCTGGTTGGCCGACTGGCTGGCCGACTGACTGGCTGACTGGGTTCGGTTCGTCTTAATGTCTGACAGCCATCCCAGCAAGTGTCGAAAACTGGCCTACTCCGTCCGGCCACAAATACATATTTCCTGGCCTTCACTCTTTCACAAAAGAACTTTGCGTGCATAGAAAAAAGTTTTTTCTACTTTTTTCTACTATTTTCTATTTTTTTTTTTAAATTTTTATTTGAAACATTTCCACGAAAATTATTTCGAGTGCTTGACAGCTGCGCGTTCGGCCTCTGTCGCTTTTAATATACCATTTCATTTCATTTCATTTCAAGTTTTTCCTCATCTTTTCTCCACTTCAATAGCAATTTGTAGCACAGAAATTCTTGTGAAAATATGCACATTTTGTGGGGCTTCTTTCCAGCGAAAGTATGGCCAAATAATGTATTTAAATCAGCTCCACGCACTCCACTTCACTCCACTTTCTAATCAATTATTTGGCACTTATGTGTATGCAAAATTTGCGCAAACAAATAAATCAATTGAAGAAGCCCCTCCCCAGCCCCAGTCCCCTCCCCTCCTCTATACCCCGCTGACTCTTCACTTTGACCACAATGAACCAATTTAAAAGAGCACCTTTCGTTTCTGCTTTGTCAGCAACGGCGCCGTGAAGCCAGTGAAGTGTTTGAGTTTCTGCCTAGTTAACAGCTTTTTTTACCATCGTTTTTATTATTTTTATAGCCATCTCTCGAATTTGCGCTGACAAAAAGCACGAGCAATGTGCTTGAAAAGCGCAAAATTTCGTGAATATCGAATTTCAAAAGTGGGCAAATCATCGAACGGAAGTAACCAAAGTCGACTTTCAAATGCGCTGCGGGCGGTCCTTTAGAAGTACACAGTAAAATTGATTGAATTATGCCAAGTCTAAAAAGATCATTTGAAAATTGAGTAAAATTGTGTAAAATTAAATAGAGTTATATTTGATCCTTTTAGCGCCAATAAATCTTACAACATACCCCATATATATCACTATAGATTTGAAATCACAATTTAAATATTTTGTTGATGATGCATTATTTAATTAAATTAATTCGGTCTGCATCAAGTTTATTTTCAGAGAGTTATATTTAAAAATATAAATAAAAAGTCTAATAGAATAATAATATATATTCAATAAGGATTATTTCTAATAAACTAATTAAATCGTACTACAAACCCTAAATTTCTGACTATAGATTTTAAATCACAATTAAAATATTTTGTTAATGATGCATTTTTTGATAATATAAAAGGTCAAATACAATATAATATTTACTCAATAAGAATTATTTCTTTCAGACAAATTCCTTTATTTTCTAAATTCTAATACAGATTTGAAATCACAATTTATATATTTTGCTTTTAATTGCATTGTATCTTTCTTCAAATATAATAATTAAATATAAAAATAATAAGTCTAATACAACATAATAAATACTCAAGCAGGATTATATCTGTCAGACAAATTCCTTTATTGTCAAATTTTTAAGAATTCGTGTCTTAAATCATCAATTGAGGTATCAATATCTGAATGCGTCATCCGCTTTGGCAGCTGCATTAGCCAAATACATAAGCCTTGACTTATAAATATACATATACAGTATATATGTATATATGGGTTTATAAATAAAAGTGCTATATCATTCAATTTCAATTAAATGACAAAAATACAAAAGTGTTTTGACGCCAAATCAACAATTCGGAAATTCTCATTTCGTGCTCTTTACTTTGGCTTCATATTAATTTTCGCCTGCAAGCAAATCCAAATTTCTCGTATCTTTTGATTTTTTTTGCATACTCAACAACAATTGTATACACTGAAAATAACAACAATAATATATGGAATAAAATCCACGTTTCATTCAAGACGAAGATTTTTTGTTGCTCTCAATTCGAATGAATAAAATGTGTGTTTTATTTTTTTTACTTTGTGGCGCGTGTTTTGCGAGCTGCAAAAATTGCCGTGACTGTATTTGTTATTGTTGTAACAAGAGGCACAACTCATGTTCAACAATTTGAATAAGTACATATAATGATTTTTTATATTTTTGACATCCAAACAGACAGACAGGCCAGACAGACACGTATGTGTATGAGCACAAACAAATTTGATCTCTCGCATTTTGGCACGAACTGTAATTGAAAATTTTCATTCAACTCCCCGAACCAAAAAAGAAATACACAGAAACCGCCAAACAAACATCGCGCTTGACACTTGAAACACTTGGCTGTATCTTTGGCTTTGGCTTTCAGATACATTTTTTTTTGTTGGTTTTTTGGTATGGGTTTTCACGGATCTCTTGGCCTGGCTGGCAGCTTTCTTGTCCGGTTATGTTACGTTACGTGAAATTTCAAATGTCATAATTTTGACAGTTTGATAGTCATACAAAATATTGTTGTGTTGTGTTGTGTAGTGTTGTGTTGTTAGTGGGAAGCTGCAAGGCATTCGAGCGGATTGTTGTGATGTGTATTGCCCAAGACTGTTACCATAAAGTAGCCGGCAACGAATAAAGTGACAACTTTGGCAGATTGTAAACAGGCACTGTGGGCAAAATATTATAATGTAAAGCCAAAAAATAATTTATGTACATTTAGTTTAAGAACTGAGTAGTAAAAGTACAAATAATAAAAATTCGTAAAAATAAAGAAAACATCTCGATTGTAAGATATTGTATATAATGGAATATTAGTCATCAGTCTAATATCAAGTCTTCAGATCTTTTCCTCATATACTTACAAGAATATTTCATATTATTTTAATATTATACTGCAAATATTACGTATACGTAATATTTTAATCTAGCCCAAGGCCTTTGTAGCCATGTCTTTTCATAAATCAACTCTCCAAATAAATAATAATAATATTTTAATAATATAATTTAAATGTACTATATAATGTTGATCTCTAAGACCACACATAAAGGTAACTCGGAATATGTCATGTAAAATTGCACAACACGTTAAATTCAGCTCATGTTTTACATTTTCAAGCAGCTGTAATCAATTAAGTTATTCCCTAGAAATACGAGTAAGTAGTTCCCAAAATGTGGCTCATACGGGTGTTGGCCCTGTTTGAGTTTAGACCAGTATTTCTGGCAGCTTAGGGCTTTTTGTTAGATTTCAAGTAACAAAACGTACGACAAGTCTCTTTTTTTCACTTACAGAACTTGTTACTCGGCAAGAGTTAAGAAAACTTGGGTCTCGTCAGCTTTGACATTGACGAAGTGGTTCTTCGAATGAAATTGTCATAATTTTTTCGGGTTTTCTTCATGTCTTTTGATGCACACAATGCGTTAATGTTGCCCACTTTGTCATACTTTGACTTAGCTACAACAATTGAACAATTGATAAAAGTCAAAAAAGAAAACAATAAAAGAGACTTTACTAACGGTGCATTTGAAGGTATCCAACCCAACAACAAATTCAACAATTGAACCAAAAACATGACTCAGTTCAGGACAATGTACTTTTAACCAAACATTTTCTCAGTGAGTTGTCAAACAATTTATTGCTTTAGATACTCGTATATTTTATAGAGCTCAAGTCTCTAGCTCTTATTAAAAGATGTATAATGTTTTTAGAATGCATATGGTTGGATTTTAAGGGTTCCCATATGTTATTTTTACAGATGTGTTATTTTTAGATACACATTACATATTATTTTGACTGCTAATTTGGACTTAACGACACTTTGTTCAAATTTTCACAGATTTGAGTGTTAAAATCAATTGGTTCCAGTCTCTTAGAGTGTGTACAATGGTTTGTAATTTAAATTTAAGTAGGCGGCACAGAATAATTGTCTTCTTGAGCTGCACATTTGTTAAAATTCAATAAATATTAATGTGATTTAGAGTGTAGAAATACTAAGCTATTAAAGGGAAAATTCAGATTGAAGTTTATAATGGAAACAAGACATATTTTAGTAAGTGTAGGAAACATAATTATTATTAAAAGACGGAAAAGATGGGATTTTTATGGGCAGATAGTGATATAAGCTTAAACGGATGAAACAATATTTTAATAAGATAAATAAAATTTTATAAAAATATATTTTCTTGAGTATATAGTATATATGCGTAAATGATGAGAAAACACTGGAAACTACAAAGATTCAACTTCTGATAAGTCTTCGAGCTCAATAAAATATCAAATAAATTGTTCGTTATTTCCGAAACATAAAACTTACCAAATTCTATTGTTGTTCAGGCTTAGCTCCAGCATTTCATTAGGTTTAGCTAAAATTGTTTATTATTGCTTTTGCAACTCACTGAAAAACATAAAACATTTCATAGTCGCATTATAGACTTTGACTGGGAGAGGGGTAAAAAAGGGAAGCCCAACAGTTTTGAGTTTGAATTTGAGTTTGAGTTTGATTTAATCCACGCAGCACGCCACATAAATTTAACTATTTATTTGAGCTGCAACAAGCAGCCTACAACTTCGAGTATCTATAAATTTGTCCATAAATATTAGCCCGTCTAATGGCAGTTGAGGCCAAGAGAGCCAGGGCCAAGAGAGTCGCGTTTAAGCTGCAATGAACGATTCCATAAGCAATTATTATATCGATTTATGACAGGCCAAGTAAAGTTTTTTGTTGGGGATTATGTTGGCGGGATTTGTGCCAAGGCGGCAATGGCTCAAATTCCCAAAGCTGACTCGTAATGCTGCTGCTCGAGCACATTAAAAAAAGTTAATACATATTCTTAGTTGGTGGTAAGAAGTAAAAAGTAAAAATAAAAATAAAAATTACATTTCCGCCTGTTTAAAGGTAATCGAGAACTGGGAAACTAGTAGAAAAGTGGTCAACAGGTAAACACGGGCAGCAGCCAAAATAGTTGCAGGTAAGACCCAAAAGGCACAGCAGGTAATACACAATATACATATAATACTACTACGTATACTACTGAGGCTGAGCGGGTTATAAAAACTGTCATGATTTACAGTTTGCACTTTTTACGATGCCGCTCGCTGGCGGCTGTTCTATTGGTTAAGAATTATATGGAATTTAAGTAAGCGAGAAATATTTAAACATAGTTTTTATTTTTATTTGTCGGAGTTTTGTTCTTCTCCTTTTTAGTTGACTTTTTATGTGGCTTTTATGACTTCAGCTTTGCCATCCCCATACCAAATGGCCCTCGAAAAATAGAGGCAAAGATTGTATTCGAAAGAAATCTTTGGTTTTGGTTGGTTTGATAGAGAACCGACTGTTTGTAATTAAAATCATTTATTGGCATTAGTATTTAAGCTCAATTTTGCCACCGCTCACGTAAGACACATAAAAAGCCAGAGTCAAAACAGAGTCAACATTTTCCCAAACAATTTCGACTCGAAATCATGTAACATTTTTAACTTAAAATTCACACTTGATACACGGCGCGAACATTTATCATTTCGCTTAGATCTCAGTTAGTGCGCCTTTTAGAGCGTTACCAAGGCCTAAAAGTGTCGCTTGTTGTTACTTTTAGGGCTTTTTTTTATATGTACATATTCTTGGCTTTTCTTTTCCTTTTTGTCAACTCGTTTTTCGCATCTTTTGATTTATTCTCAAGTGCTTTGCTGTTGTCGTCTTTCTTCTTGTCGTTCTCGTTGTTTTGTTTTATTTCTTTGGCAACCTAAATATTGAGATAGTCATCTGCGGTCAGTGTCAACTGAAGCGGTTCAGTTCAGTTGAGTTTATTCCCCTGGCCCCTGCCTCTACCTGTGTACGCTTCATTAGAAGTGTCGTAAAAACGTAGACGAGATCTTCGAGTCTCACCGGAATGGCCTGAAGAACTCTCAGATATAAGCTTAATTGTGACTATGTGTAATACTACAGTTGAAAATTGCATTAAGCACTGGAAACAGAGTTGCCTCAAATACGTGCTTGGCATAGATAACACCTAGTTAAAAGCTCCTTCTACTAAGAGACGCTTTAAAACTGTGAGTAAAGCTTGTGAAAAAGTTTTACGAGGATTATAGAGATTGCAATTGATTCTATGAAAGTTTGATTGTAAAACGAAATAAATATCGGTTGCCGTTTTGGTTCCGGTGTGGCCCAAAAAATACATTTCGGTTAAAAATTATAAAACAAATTCTTGGAATAAAATAAACTTTGAATGCAGAATAAATTTAAAGCCTAAACCATTATCCAAATGACATTCCGCTTAAAGATCTTTTCAGTTTTGACTAAGTTATTAAAATAAGAAGTTGGTCAATCCTTTGACCTTTGACTTAACAGGTCAAAATATTTGTCCAATTTGGCATTATTTTTTTTCCTGATACTGTACAATATGTTTTGAACTTTTTCCTAAAATAAAATCAAAATTTTAAGACAATAAGTCTAGAGATAGAATATCAGGGAATGACCTTTAACATATGTACTTAAATTAAGAAATATACCTATAGTTCAATTGAAAAAATATTTGATAGAGAGAGAATTAAGAAAGAAATAATTGAAGATTTATGCTTAAGCTTAAACAATGCAGAAAAATTCATTTCTTAAAACACTTTGCTGAATAATGTGATGGAGGAAGTGAAATGTAAGTTTGAAGAAAGCTTCTTGATGCTCAAAATCCATTTATTATATCTTGAGATTTTATATAAGTGTTAGTCCGTCAGAGAGCAGACAAATTTCTGGGAATTGTATTAAAAATGATTTTAATTTAACTTAAGAGATTGCTGGGAAGTTAATTTAAAAGTGCTTAAATCTGTTCAACTCTTAGATTTAAATGCCATTAGGTGTTTTGCCTAAATGAGAATCACAATTCAAAGCTTAACCTACTTTTAGCTTTAGTTAAGCTCAGTAGTATTTTGATATTTATACAAAATGCATTGCAATTTTTCATGCCACAGTTTTGTGGCTTGTTGCACACATGAAATCCGCTCACTTTATTTGCAAACAGAATGCAGCAAATGTGCAACGCTCTGATTTGAAATGTTATACAGAGTTTGGAACACAATATTAATTACCGGCCATTAGCAGCATCACTCAATTTTAAACATATGCAACACATGGTTCAACAGCAACATCTGACAGCAACAACGACAAGAATAGGCTCCAATATAGCAGCTAACGTGTTGCAGAGCGGACAGAAAAAAAAAGTGGAAACTATCTGTAAACTCATAGATCAATGCCGCTAAATCCACTTGTCAGGGCAACAAACGTGAGAATCGTTCGACAAAAAAGATACAAAACAAGAAAACATTGAGAGCGAAAAACAAAACAAAGGAAAACCTAAACGCAAACAGATCGAGCAACGAGAAAATATTGTCAGGGCGACACTTTAACCCGGTACCGACCGATGCCCGGTCCCGTTCCCGATTCCCATTCCCGTTCCCATTCCCGTGTCAGTTGTTAGCTCCCCTTTTACGAGTATCTACTGTACGTTGACTGCTTAGCTTTGGCTCTATTTAAGATTTGTTGCTGGAACAGCGAAGACACCTGCAACATTTGAGGGCTGCAGTGAAAGACTTTTTTATGCTAAATACCGTCGCAGTTTATTGATGACGACAACAGCATCGAAAACAATGTGATATATCTTGGTATATAGCAACTCACACACACACTCACACTCACACACACGCACAACAACAACAAATGTGTGACAAAACACCACAAGGAATTTTAATCCCAAAATGATTGATAATCATTTGCACGAGGAGAAGAAAAAGCTTTATCACGTTCCATTCCGTTTTCTAGGTGTAAAGTCTATGTGGTATTATCAGCAACACTCCGCGTCATCTTCATCATCATCTTCATCATCATCATCATTATAATCATCATCATTATCATCAGCTTCTGCTGCTGGGACTAGAAATGAAACTGGGTCTTTTACAGGGCAACTCTAGACATTGTGCGCTGCTAATGTTTGCACTTAATTCAACAGACAATAGTCCGGAAAGCTGCTGGGCGCATTTTCTTTTAGCTTTTACCTCAAGATATACAGACAGAGAAGGCTAGCTCAATTTATAGAGGGTGTATAAAAGAAAAAGATATAGGGAAAGACAGAGAGAAAGCGTTGGAGAGATGCTGCCAAGGCGAAAAATCTAAATTATGTCGTTGCCGCCTGGCAACAAATGGAAAAATGCATCGTTTTGTTAGCTTAAACAGCGACGATGCGCTTTTTATGAATGGAAAAAACAACACTGAGAGAAATTGAGACATTCATACTAAATTTAAAGGTAAATATCAGTTGAAAAGTTAACTTATTCAGTGGTAATGACTCTACGATATCAAGTTATATTGATTAAAAGATGTCCTCTATATTGATTTTGTTTTTAAAGTTTAAAGTAAATTTTCGAAAGTTTTATAAATGTTGTATTAATATTATTTATGTTATAATTAATACTTTAATATATCGTTCGCTTTTTATATCAACCTTTTTAAATAAATTTTTTGTCTTCTTTGTCCACATTTTTATTCTGTTTTTATGAATAAGAATCGAAAAAAGACCTAATGTTCTAATTAGCCTTGAAAATAATGTTATCTGGTTACTGGAATGGTCCAGCGTAATGTCGATTTTATTATAATTTGACCTCATACAAATTTGGTTCATTCGGTTAGAAAATTTCGATTATTTTGATTTTACTGATTTTTAATAATTTCGAACTGCCATAACTTTGTCAAAAGTCAATCAATTTCCATGTGCAATGTAAATTTGATCATGATTTTACCTCTAAATTCGTTCTGCATTTAAATTTTTGTTAATTTTAAAAATTCGAAAATTTTGAATTTTTTAAAAATTTTACAGTGTTACCCCTTATCATTTTTCGAAAAGTTTCGAAATTTTTAAAATTTTCAAAATGTAAAAAATGTAAATGCAAATCGAATTCAGAGGTTAAATCATGCTCAAATTAACATTGCACATGGAAATTGATTAAGTTTTGACAAAGTTATGGCAGTTCAAAGTTATTAAAATTCAAATTATTATTATTTGGCTTCATACTACATGACTATACTAAATTCTTTAATATATTTTTCGCTTTTTAATTTTACATTTTCAAATAATTTCTTTGTCTTTTATTTTAATTCTGTTTTAAAATTTAAAAATACCTTTCAAACGATTTTTAAATTGTTTTTTAATTAATATTCAAATTGAAAAACAATTTTGAATTAATATTGAATATGTAATAATAAATTTTTAATATATTCCAATAAATTCTTTGTCTTTTCAACATTTTTGTTCAGTGTAGTTTAGCTAAGCTTGTACTCCCACCCACAGTCAAGCATTTGCTATATCATGTTGCACATTTGAATGGCAACAAACTTGTGTGTCTTTACAATACTTCCCACCTTCCCCCCGCTGTCTGCACTCTTGGGTCACCCCCTCATTTAGCTGAATCACAGGGAACATTTAGTTAGGCGCTTTTGCATATAAAATTTTCCATTTGCATTGCCTACAAACAACAATCTCATCATTATTTTTATCCATTTAGTCTTTTGTTTGTGTTGGTGACACCTTTTTCTAATACACACACACACACACACACATAGAGAGAGATGGGCATAATTTCCAACTATTTAACCTGCGTCACCTGCGTTGCATGCGAGAGTTGATGATGAGTTGAAAATTGAACAAAAGCTGATTTAAGTCATAATTTATCATGTGATGTTGGATTAGTTGCGCTCAATTTTACAACTGTTTATTTTTAACACGTCCGCATTGCGCATACGCCGCATGTGACCAGGCTAATGTTTTAATTTATTGACTATCAAATGTTTGTGGCTTTGTGCTTAGTTGCCTACTGCATTGGTTTGTGCCACAAATGCAACAAAGCAAAGCCCCCTCTCACTCCCTCTCTCTCTCTCTCTCTCTTGACTTGGCCTTTTATGACATAGCCAGCCACGCCCATTCGCCTCGAGAGGCCTCCCAAACTTGTTCTTTCACTTTTGACTGCCTGCAAGCGCGAACTTTATGGTTACACCTACCAAAAAACCGAGATGAGAATCGCGCGCGCCTCACAAATTCTAGCGGTAAATAAAGAATTGGCCGACACGCCCACAAATGAGGACCACCAAATGAAAAGTTGCACTTCCTTTAATATTCTGGGTGCAGTTTGGATTAAGAAATTATTAAAAAAGCGCGCCCCACGCATTATGAAAATATTAATTTGCGCATGTCGAAAATTAAATTCAATTTTCAGCTCCACACACGCCCCACCGAAACGAAAGTTGACCCACTGACGAACTGGATACCCAAGTGGTGTTTTCTGGCCTGTCGCCTAAATCGCCCAGAGTCTTGAATTAAGACATAATAAAGCTGTCTGCCAGCCATAGAAAGGGGGAAAGGGGAATCCCCAGGAACTGTTTCACAGTCATCCGTCAAAGAGTTTTTGGGGCGTCACTTTTTGAGCATTTTTGAGAGGTTCGAACACCTTAAGCCAGACTGACGAACTACGTAACATGACAAGAAGTTTAAGGCGGATTGAAATATTCTTCAAGAGAGAGAGAGAGAGAGAGAGAGAAAAGGGAAGAAAGAGAAAGACAGCACTCGCGAATCATTGTCTTGTGTGTATATATTGGTTGTTTGACAAACGAGTGTCATTTATCAAAATGTGACACTATTTGCGCCAAGTCATGTGTTAACTGCACTTTATTTTATTGTTATATGTTGGCCGTGCCCAAAGGACAAAAAGACATCCATCCTGGAGTTGGATGGAGTTCCTTGTGCTTGTTGAACTTAACCGAACAAAGCTGTCTGCCATTGGTTTTTAAAGTGCTTTCATAAAATATATATCATAATTGAGGGTTATGCCTGCTCTTTTTTTATTTTTTCTCTTTCCATTTTTTCGGGGCCAAAAACTTTTTTCCAGAGCAAAAGTTAGTAAAGCAATTGACCCAGACACACCATGGACACCACATCATGGTTGGGACTGGGTCTTGGGATGGAGCTGGTGGAATGCCTCAAGATTGAGATATGGGTAGTGTGTGCCAAGTTTTTATTTTCTCCGTTTGCCCTGTGGGCAACTCATAAAGAGTTGCTCCATATTAATAAATGTGAATATATTTGGGATCCATTTTGCTTGTTGGCAACATGGGAATATCTAAATAAGTGTGGGATTTATGTTTGTAAATAAATTGTATTCTATAAAATATAAGTTTTGGACATATCAAATTTATTTTATTTTATTTATTGAAATTGATTTGATTTTCGTTCATCTTTTGGCATTATTTTAATTTATTTTACTAAATATTGGCATTGTAAATGCTTTCAAATTTGACTTAAATCTATGGAATTTAAAATAATAAAAATCAATTTGACATTTATAGTAAATTTTTCCCGCTTTCCCTATTTATTATTCATTAGCAATTTTACAATTTATAGAATCAAATTATAATAACTCTTTTAGACTTTCAACATAATTATAATGCTCCATTTTGGACCTTCTCAGTATTCTCGAAACTAATACATCCGGTCTGTGGTATACCAAGCAATTTTGTAAAGAATTTGTTTTTTTTGGTTTCTGATTTTTTTGGGGCGTTGTCTGCATTTAATGCCAATAATATAAATATTATGATTATGCACTCCAAACATGGGCGCAGTTATATATTTTGCGCGTTCCGATGCAGCTAAATGTTATGTATTCTTTTTTTATGATTATTATTTTTTTTTCTGTGGAACCAAAAGGAGCCGAAAATCGAAGACCGAAAAGTAATTTCTTGCACGACATTAATTTCTTTTAAATTACGCATAATTGAAGTATGGGCCACTCGAACATGATCGATGGTGTAGTTCCAACGACTTCTTCACTGTTTTGATCAAAACGAGTTTCATGTGAGAGAGTGCTTTACCAAGTACTGGGTGAAATTACTAAAAAAGAAGTACGAAAACAAAATCAAAAAACAGAAACCATAATTATTTAATTTCACTACGTTTGGCGTTGGTGTTTACTCTGAGTCTGTCCATATGAGGCCAAGTTCTATCGACATTGACATTCGAATTAGACACCTGACAATAGCTAAAGACTCGTAACTGTCATGTGTGACGTTATTTGAGGGTTTCGGCAAAGCCCCCTCCTAAGTCATTTCTCTCCCCCTCCATTGTCATATTAAAGCCTTGAGTTTAATATTATTTTTTGTTGCATTATTTGGAAATTTGATTTGATTTTTTATTCGTTTCAATTCGTGGGCATTTAAGCTGAGCTCTCATTCATTCGTTGGGGGTTTGTAATTTCATATCTAAGTTGTCATTGTTGTTGTTGCTGTTGTTGTTGGGCATTTGATGGTATTTAGTTTTATTTTTGGTGCTGCCTTTGTTAGCGCACTAAGCGGATTTCTCTTACATCAGTTTAGTGTCACATTAGCGCTGTTGTGAAGTGCCAAACCAGAGTAAATCCAAAACTCATTCAACTGGTTCTCTCTCTCTTGTGGGGGCGACAGATCAGCCATCAAACAATTTCAATCTCTGTCTGCCACAACTCGAATATATAATATATTTTATAGCCCCAACATACGGCAGCAGTCAACAAGTTCTTATATCGCTATATTTATATATCGCTCCATCTGCATCGAAATTGGGCTCGGCATTGTGATCGTCATCGGCATCGGGCTCGGGATCGGGATCAGGATCTGCTTGAATTGCCCTGCGGCGTTTACCACACGTGTTTACGGAGCATTCACATAAAATGTTTCAACAGAAACCAAACTTATGAATTTCTTAATTTTTGCCCCTTTTTTTTCATTTATTTCTCTTCAAAAGATTTTTATGGCATTTCATTTTGTTTTGCGATGCTATCAGTATTTTTTCTGGATTCGTTTCTGTTTCTGTTGTTTTGTTTTGTATTTTTGGCGCTGCCTCTTGTCCAGTTTTGCTCGTTAAATTTCGCTTAAGCAGCCCGATCCGATCCATTGTATGAATCATAAAGTCATAAAGGTATTCAAACAGACAGTTCTTGAGTATTTCTTTTGCAATATTTTTTTTGTTTGTATTGTGTATCAAAAATGCATATTTAATACTCTTGTTAGCTTAACATCTCTGATCAATGAAATATATCAAGCAGTATGTTGATTCTTTAAAATGATCTGAAAGAAATCAATAGTAGTTATAATCAAAAAATTTAGAAAAATCTATTACAAAAGAAAGACTTTTAATTCTCATAACTGAAATAATAAATTACTAAAACTCTAATTAAATAATTTGATTATTCTTTCAAATTTTATTATTATTATTATCATAAGAAGTAATTTATTCCAAATTACAAATGATTTGGAAGCTAAAGCAACTAAGGCCGTTTCAATATAATTTAAGTATTCCTTAATTTTAATCTATACTATTATGCAATTTATTACTAGATTTATTTATATTTAACATGATTTATTATTAAATTATTTTTTATTTTTTATTATCCATTGTGTTTAATCATTTTCGGTAATTAAAATTCGGTCAAGACAGCGTATTGTTATTTAAAAACTAAAAGATATAGTAAGCTTAAAATTGAAATGATTCTTTCCGGTAGAACTCACACAGAAACGGCTAAATGAGCGATAAGTTGAAGTTAGTTAGCTGTGGATGGGTCCACAAAGGCAGAAAACATGTCAAGGAACAGAAACAGAAACTGAAACAAAAACAAAAATGATTTATCATAATGGGAGTCTGCGACTTGGGGCTCCCAACGGCGTTGCCTAAACGGGCGATAACAGCAACAACAACAACAACTGAAATAACAACAACAACAACGACAACAACAACAATGACGCGACGACGAGACGCGACGTCTTTAGGCCTCAACGTCCTCTGGACCGAAATGTCAACTCTTCATATAAAAATTAACGAAATATAAATTAAAAAATATGCCCAGCCATGAAATAAAAACCAGATATATGTGTTTTGTTTTTTGGGTTTCCGATGCGTTCTCTGAGTTTTTTTTTTTAGGGTTCTCTCTCTCGGATTTGTTGTTGTTGTTGTTGTTGGCAATTTATTTATGTGGCAAGAATCCCTTTTTGGTATCGAGTTACGCCTGCGCGACATTGTTGAGTTTGTGGCAGGGCACAAATTATGAATTGACTTTGGTGCTTATCTGCTGAATGCATCGACTGCGTTTAACTTTTTATCTATGGCAGCGCATTTTTATCTAATGGCAGCAGCTTCTTCTTTCCCTGCTTCCCCTGCATCTTCATCTTCATCCTCACCTTCAACTTTGTCTTCCAGCATCCCATTGATTAGCTACTCACAGCAGGCAACCGAATCTGGCTCCGATTTCAATGCTGACTTATGACATGCTTCATATCAGTGCTCAGTTCAGCTCTCTGTTTCGCTCTGATAGCTTCATAAGCTGCTGATAAGACCGAAATTCAAATGCTAATTGCCAGCAAAATCTTACGAGGCGCCAGTCGAGCAGGGGCGGGTTAAAACGAGGCGTGGCTCTGACAGTTTCCAGGTGCCGGGTTAGCAGCATGCAGTTCATATCAGCTGCTTGTTATCGGCAGACAAATGCATTTTGCAAATTATTAACATACTCTCGTATGTAGTATGAACGTGTGTGTGCATATATACGTGTGGCACTGTAGTCGCTACACGAGCGAAACAAGCAATCGACCGACTGCAGATACATTTGTATCTGACGCCAGTCGATTGGAAGCCGTTGCCGCTGTGTTAACTCTGTTTGTTGCTGTTGGTCTCGTATGGTATTTTGGCTGTAGCTTTGCTTGTGGCAACTGCAGCAGCTAATTGATGTCAGTGCACAAAACTTGATTTATTTCTATTAATAAAAGGCCCCAATGCAATCATATGACATATGCATATTCCAAAATGCCCAGTGAGAAATTTGATGCAGCTATGCAAATAATTAAATTGATTTTTTATTGCCTGAACAAATATTATTTTTATTTATTTAATTTCTTGTAAAATATATGTTTAATTTCTTAAAATTATACTTTATGTTCTTATTAAATAATAAATAATAATTAATTAATTAAATAGATATTTCATTGTGTGAACAAATATTATTTTTAATTATTTAATTTCTTGTTAAATTTTTTTATATTTTTATATTTTTTTTAGCTTCATTATTTTCTATATTATCTTCATTTTATTTTTTTTTATTATATTGAATAATCAATAATAATTATGATAAGCCTGCTCACCTTCACTTTATTTAACAAACTGATTTCGTACATACATATATTTTATATTATTTTCGATTTTCCAACTGGGCATACAGAAGTCTGGCCAATAAATCGCTTGTTTGGCCACCGAAAATGGCCAAAAACCAAAGTGCTGCAATTGCAATACAATCCTGCTTAGATGTTTTTGTTGTTATTGTGGCTGTTGTTGTTTCTGTGATAAAAATCACGTAAAAATTTAGTTGCATAAATTTTAACACCGATTTTAATCGACGCCATGTCGCTGGCTTAGACAACTCATTGAGCCGGGAACGCAGGTTATACGAGTAACGCCATCATCGAAATCGACATCGAAATCGACATCGATCGACAGCATTTTCCACTTGGTAATTACGGCCAACAGCAGTTCCGGAGTGTACATGTGTGTGTGTGTGTGTGTGCTTGTTGTTGTTGCCAATGCACTCTATAATTTTATAAAACTCGTAAATTATTGATATGCCAAATCAAATTCTGGCCATGTTTTTCTGCTTGGCGTCGCACAGATTTATGGCTTGCACTTTGTATTGACAGCTAACGAGGGTTAACTCACAAGTTGTCAGCAGAAAAATATACACTACCCCAAGAAAAAAGTAATGCTTAACTTATATTAAAGAGGAAGACCTTTTCTAGAAGCCACAAAGGTTCCTTATGAGCTTCTGTATCATTTTCTGATTTAATTATATAATCTAAACAAAATAATATAATATTTATTTCTCTTAAGTGTATAATATGCCACAAATTTATATATTACAGGTATAAAAAGTTCTGAGTTAAAATATTTATAAATATTTGATCTTTCATTTATATCTCAAGTTTATTTTTTTTATAATCCCAGCTACTTTAATAATAATTTAAAATGTTTTTTAAACTATCGATATCTCCTCGTATGTGGACACATAAGTATTTTTGGTAGACAGAAGGCTCCGTGTCCAACACTTTGCTTTACAAGTCCAAACTCCTACTACCATCCCCTTTAGCCCACACTCTTATAAACATTTGAGTTCCTGGCTGGAAAAATGCATTTCTGCGAGTTATTTCATGTTTTCCGGAGGGGGTTAAGGGGCTTTTGGGGCATTTTATTTTCGCTTTTTTTGGCCAGGCCAAGTCGTAGTTTTGACATAACTGGAGCGAAACGTTTCGGACTCATATGTAGGCAAATAGCCGCCCAAATGGACATCGGGACGGACAGCAGAAAAGCAACCTGATTTGGACGCGGTCGCGGTTGAGACGCAAATGTCTACGTTGTCTAACAAAATGCTCAAATGCTTGTCTTAGCCATTTGCATTTCGATCTTTTGGTAACTGGCCAACAACAATAACAACACTGTCTGAATATCCTATGGTAATAAAAGTTTTGTTTGGAAAATTACAAGCAACTCGCGAATGTGTACACTAAACCAGGAGGCCATTCCTGGTTTATATTTGTGTTTGGGTTTTGAATTTGGGTTTTGTGTAGTGTTGTGTTGTGCTGTGTTGTGGGATTTCGGGTACGGGGCTGGGTTCCGGGGCATGTTGTCCGCTGTTTTGTTGCACATTCGACTTTCACTTTTCGGCAGCCAAATGGCCATTTGGGCATTTTGGCTGACTGCGCTTTAAATTTATGTTGATTGCTCGAGTTTGGTTTTGTTTTTGGTTAAATGTTGTTAAATTGTTTTCCGCTTAAATGACATGTTTTTGACAAATGATTAGGCCTACTTTTATGGCCGCAATCCTAACCTCGACCTATGAATTATAGAAAGTGAGCTTTGCATTCGATTTATTTGGGCAAAATTAAAAGTAAACAGAATTTTTTGAAATATAATTGTTTAATTTAATAAATTAGTTTTATTATTATATTATTTAATTTGTACTGGAAAAATATTAATATATAATTTATAACTAAGTTTTTAATTTAAAAACAATTTAATAATTTAATCGGGTAACAAATTTAAAATCTTTAAGCAGTTTATTTTATTTATTTTTGGAAATCTCTTACGAAGCTATTGTTATTGATATCTTTGACTCATAACTAAAAATCTAAGACTGATTCTTAATAAATATACAGTCTGTTGTTGCTACCATAAAAATCTTCCCTCTTTATGCGATGTCAGCCATAAAACATAAAAAAACTGAACCCGCAAAAAGAATCCTTTTGGCAACGCGAAGCGTCAATACAAATAAATACTAATAAAGTCGGGTCAAGTCATGTGAGTCCCTTTCGTGTACTACATAAATTTCAATATTTATGGCCAAGTTTTGTACTTCACATGACCCACAACACACACAATCCTCGGATACATATGGCACATGGTCAGAAAAACGGCGAAATGCTACCGAAAGGGATCTGGAATCAAAGGCATCTCGTACATATTGCAGTTTTTTTTGTTTTTGTTTGGTTGCTGATGTTCATCTTTGTTTTTGGTAGGCGTATGACAAGCTGAACCTCGGAGGAGGCGTAACCCAAATAGAGGCGCGTTTACTCGTCAGAACCCGGCAAATATACGACTTTCATTTCTATGTAACTAACGGTCGTACCGGGGATAGTGACTCTCGTGCCGTTCCCGAAATGGGATAAGGGATATGGACTGTGGACTGAGGACATCATAAATCGCAGCGACATAAATTCAGTGCAGTTTTTGGACAATGTTGTCGTTGCCTACCTGGCGCAGCACCTGATGCGGCAAATGTTTTGTTGCTTCTGGTTTTTCGCACGCTAATCTCTGTAAACAAATCACTGGACGGGAACGAGAACGAGGAGTAGAAATAGGAGTCAGAAGAGGCAGGGCCATGTCCTTGGGGACATGCTGTTTTAATTGCTGCCAGACGTCGCGATTTATGAGCATCAATAAAGTGTCAACTCAAAGAGCAAAACGAACCAAATAAAACGCGCTTCTGGCTGTAAATCATTCTCGCCTCGCCTCGACTCTTCCTGGAAAACTAGTCAGCAGTCAGAAAGTAAAGCCACTGTACATTGCACTCTCTGAAAGGGACTCGGAACTTAAACTGGTATTAGTTGTTACTGCCACTGCCAATGCCACTGCCAGATGCTTAACTTGGCCCAGACATGCAAGCTGGCCAGGAGGCCTCGAGTTCTTCCAGTATGTTTTGTTTGACTTTTTTCATTCTTTCTTTATTTTTTTTTTGGTATTTGCATTTCAATTGAAGCGAGTAATTAATGTATCGCATATCTGTAGAATTTTAATTGCCAAGTCAATGCACTCCACTCCACTCCACTTCACTCGCAGATGCATCACTCACTCTTTTTTCAGCAGCACTACGAAGCAAAATAAGGGAATTTTATAATTAATGAAAAATGCAACAATAAGATTTACATCATCTTTGAATTTTAATATAACTTTTACTTTTATGAACAACGATTTTAATAATTTAAAAATAAATATACTTTTTGTGTTAAATAAAAACTTTTATTTTATTTTGTTATTATTTTTTATTTATTTATTCGCGACTAAGCACAGTCGGCAAAAGAAAAATTATGTGCTAAAAAAGTAAAAATAAAAATGTAATAAAAAGTTAACAAATTAATTAAATAAAATGAATAATCAATTTAAGTTAAAAACTGAAACGATAACGAGGTTAATTTGTTATTATTAAATGTTAATTATTATATTTAGTTTTAAATTTAAATAGATTTACTTAAATTCGTAAAAAAAAATAACATAAAATATTAATATATATTCTCAACTAATAAGCTTTAAAAATGTTGTTCATATACATTTGGTTCATTTGGTTTGAAAATTTCGATTATTTGGATTTTACTTATTTTTAATAACTTCGAACTGCCATAACTTTGTCAAAAGTCAATCAATTTTCATGCGCAATGTAAATTTGAGCATGATTTTACTTACAAATTTGTTCTGCATTTAAATTTTGTTCGATTTGAAAGTTTTGAAATTTTCGAATTTTTTAGAAATTTTACAGTGTTACCCCTTACCATTTTTCGAAAAATTTCGAAATTTTCGATTTTTCAAAATGAACAAAATTTAAATGCAGAACGAATTAGGAGGTAAAATCATGCACAAATTTACATTGCGCATGAAAATTGATTGACTTTTGACAAAGTTATGACAGTTCAAAGCTGTCATTCATATTATCATAAAAAAATTGCAATAATTGTATATTATTTGGCTTCATACTAAAATAATAACCAGAACCTGACTGAAAAAGACAGTTAGGTTTGCTCAGTACAGGTTACGGTTTCGGTTAAGGTTTTAGTCCCATTTTCCCATGCCTTATATTTTAATAGAATAACTATAGATGGGGTTTTTCAACTTATCTTTAGTAATAATAATATTAGTATCTCATTACATTTATAATGTTGCACATTGCAATTTGTAAACTGTTTACGAACAAAGTAACATCTATTTGCTGGTTTGATAATTACCACGATTGGGGTTACTTTGGTTCACCACAACTGTTTTGGAAAATGAAAACAAAACAAGAGAAGAAAAAAAAAGAAATGAGGTAAACAAATAATATGAGAACTTGTTCCATGGTGTAATAGGCGCGCGTGTGGCCCCGGCACGTAGTCTGCTCAGAAGTTAAGCCTCAGAATGGCAGATGGCAGGGAAGTTGGAGGATAGAATGGAACAATTAAAATATGAAAGGGTTTCGGTTTATTGTATAACATTTTTCGCAGTAATCTAACAAAACCACAGTCGGACAGCAATTGACCAAAATCCTCGACATGATTCGTAGTCAACGAGCGTTACGAATGTCCAATGCATATTCTATGGCATATTTCTAGCTCGAAAAGGAGGAAAAAAAAAATAGGAATGAGAAGAAAACAAATGCTAGAAGTGCCTGCTGTTGCTGTTGCTGCACGTGATGATTGCATCATTGTGTCAGCTTAGTACGTGCCCCACAACTCGCTTGTCACATAAAAAATGACACAAAACTCTCGGCATTTGGTGCATTATAAACTTTTGCATGCTCTCTGTGTGGACAGACAGATGTTTGCCTGGTCTGGGGATCTGGCTTCGCAAAAATGCCATGCCACACAATTTTCTGTTTACCAAAACTTGTGGTTAGCTCTGTTTATATACGACTATGTTTCAGAGTCGAGCACAAAACAAACCAAACCAAACCATTTGACACTTGCGCCCTGGGATGGGAGAACAATCAGGGATTGCGGGGAAATCGACCAACTGCCATCATTTACGAGTGCGGTTTTTCATTAGGGTTCGGATTAGATGCTATTAAGTCATGCTACGAGAATACCCAAAGAAGACTCCAAAAAATGATGATTTTACTTAAGCGGAATTTCAATAGCACATGACATGATTGCGATACAGACTGAAAGAGAGATAGATGAATGGAGATCTATTTAATTCAATAGAAATCTCAGCGCAACTAAAGGAAGCAAAAGTAGTTTGGACATTTCACAGAATTAAATTTCAATGTGAGGATAGTATTACGGATGGACTTTATAAACTGCTTAAGCTTATCTGGAATATATAATTGTCTAATACTGATAATTTATAATACAACTCTCGAAACTAAAGTCTTTTAATATAAGTATAGGAACTTAAAGTAATTAATATATTTATTGAACGTCAAATATTTATATAAATTTCAAATTATATAAATACAAAATAAGACATCCATTTACAAATAAACTAAATAATATAAAACTTTAAAATAAAATCTGAAAAGTTAAAAAAACTCATAAAGTTTTATATCAACTGATATTTATACTCTAATACCAAATAATTTTTTTTTTTTTTTGTTTTTTTTTTATTTGATAATTTTTTGGATAATCTGAAAAAAGGAAACCTAGTTTTATTTCAACGGTTTCTTTTACTCTAATTCTAAATAATTTCCCTGCACTCTTTTCATTGATAGTTTAATAATTTCTGCTTTGATTTTCATTCTTAAAGAACTATGATGTCGCCCAAATGTCTAGGCCCGGCATTTTAAGTGTGACTCATATAGGAAGCGAGTCAGAGGTTGTTTTTAAAAGACCTTTTTCCCCGCCGTTTAACGAGCGTTTAAAATACAACCGAATGCTGACCGATATGCGGTTTATTGTTATGCAAAATCCGCCATAATATTCATAAAGAAAAGAAAAGTAATATTAAAAACGCATAATAAAGAAGACCAAAAACCGAAGCCTGGCCATAAACCCGGGCAACTTTCGCCTGGGGAACGGCGAGTACAAAGCCAGCTTGTTTTATATACGACTTTGAATTTGGTTTGGTTTGTAGTATTTTTTTTATATTTCTTGGGGAACCCAGTGCAAGTTGTTGTGCACAACAAAACAACAAAAGGCAGAAGTTTTCATAATTTATGGCAAATGCGAGCATTAAAGTTCATTAGATCGAAATTTAAGGCGAAGCGTTACGTTGATGCGACCATTAAAATGGGAACACAAAGTGAACGGAGGGACGGAGTGGGGAAATTGTGGGGATCGTTTCGGCTTCTTCCTTTTTGATGGTGCGCAATTAGTTTGGTAGAAAACTGGAAACTGGACTACAAGTTCATTCAGAGAGTGGAAATGCAGTTGGGGCAATACGAGGAATTATCACATAAATTTATTTTTAAAGAAATGCTGAAAGAAATGCACCACCAACTGCGTCATTGTTGGCGGTTGCATTTGTCAAGCGGCAGCCGTCGAGCAACTTGCACACAGCGTGTGTTTTCTTCCCCCCCTCGTTCCGATCCGATTCTAAAATATTTTGGTAGTTTATGGCAACACCCACCCAGTCAGACTCTCAAAGAAAGACAGAGATACATATATACACTGAAAAAAAGAATAACTGCTAAAATAAGACCAAATTAATAAAACTAAGAATATTAATCTAAAAATTCGCAGTTCTTAATATAAGAATTAAAAATTGATAAGAAAATGTAAATATGTCATATTTAATGTGAAGACAATAATGACACCGTGGCACTTTGGTTAGAGTCGCCTCTTCAGTTTGGTAAAAACAACAAGTCGGGGGATCGAAACCCGCTCTAGCCAGGGAAAAACATATAATCGGAATATTTAAAAAAAAAAAAAAATCCAAAAAAAATAAATATAAAAAAAATAAAAATAAGTTTAAAGTTTAAAACACTTGCCTTATTTTTATATTTTTGGTTTGAGAATTAAAGACTGTTTGGTCCTAAACTAAGTATTTATTCTTATTTGAAATGTTCTTAAAATCAAGATGTGTTTTCTAAATTTAAGAATTGATCTTGATTTTTAAACATTTTTTTTAACAGTGTACACATGCATAGAGAGAGAGAGAGAGGGAGGGAGAGAGGGAACTGCCCCCAGTTTGATTGCCAGCCATGTGTAAACATTTGTGGATGCCGCGTGGGCCTTGCAACAAGTGCAGCGCAGACGTTGATCACGTTGATGATGCTCAACAAATGATGAGCAGCAACAGTTGCTGATGATCATGATGATGATGCTGATGAGAGTCTTCCCACTTTGCTGAGAGTGTCATAAATTTCAATGCCATATGCAGAGTGCAACTTCAACTTGGGGCCCAGTCAAGTGGGCAACACTTTGTGGCTGCCACGTTTCGTTCCTCTTAATATTTCACGCTACCTTAACTCAAATATTCATCTTGGCTCAGTCGACCTTGACCAATGGGCTATAAAAATCAATTCACAAACTCGAAAAATCTTTCATAATTTTGGAAAAAGTTGCAACTCAGCGGGAAGTGGGAAATTGGGAAATGGGAAACGTGGCACCTCCTGGACAGCGTGTGTCGCGACACGCAAATGAGCCTTGTCCAGGTAGAAGACGTCGCCTTGTCAGATCAATTTGTCACAGTCTCGAGTGTCCTGACGTTTTGACTTAGCCGGAATCAGGGAGTAGAGGCCTTGGCCAGCTTCATTGAATGGCCATAAATCAGGCTGATGGCACGTGCCTTTCTAATATCCTTTTGGGCCAACTCTTGTACCTGTTGCAAGGACCAACAAGTGCAGCTTAAGTAAAACTAGCAGCCATTTTGTTCAGGTCTTAAGAGCGTCTTTATTTCCATCTCAGTCTTAAGTTGAGACTCCACAAATCAAGTGGGGGTCCAACCTTGAGCTTCAGCTTGGGATTGGGATGGGGATTGGGATAACAGCAACGGGTTCAGCGCGTAAATTGTGGCAGACACTTAAGAGTCGAGACAAGATTAAATGTTGAATTACGTTAAGGCCAACTAAGATAAGCCAAGTGCAGAGACCAGAGTCAAACACTGGAGTCCCCACATCTCAGATCCCGACAACGGCCAAAAGGAGTGGCCGACTGTGTTCGGGCCAAGGTGATAATGATAAGGAAATGAAATCGAGTTAAGTTTCGCGACCAACACAATCTCCAAATGAGACTCCCAATGACTATGAGTTTCAGAATGAGAATGAGAATGAGTCCGATGCGATGTGCGCTATCTGAACGAGTATAAAGTATGGTAACTGATGCGCAACATAAATTATCAATGTTGCCGACTACAGTGGTCAAAATTAACATAATTGCGACATGTTTAAAAATATATGACAGTTTGAAAAATAAAATAGTATCTATAAAAGGGCAAGTACATATATTAAATTTAGTAAATCAGATTTATTTATTATGTTTTTAACAAAAGACTTTTATTTTATTGCATTTTTCGAAACCTTAATATAGATTTTTGGGCCTAGAATTAATCAGAGTATCACTTATTTTAATTTTTAACAGACAAATTTAATATGTATATGCTAGCTTATTATTAAAATTTTTGTAATAAAAAATATCTTGATTAATATTTTTAGTCTTATTTTATTGTCTTTAACGACCCCTTACTGTAGATTTTTGAGCCTAGAATTATTCAGAGTACCAAAACATATTTTAATTATTATAGAAATTAGTATCTTGGTAAATGAAATTTTGTTATTTTATAATATTTATATTGTTATTTTAATATTTAAATAAATTTTCTTATATTATATCATATTTTTTTCAATTTCAAAATCTAAAATTAATCAGGAACTTTTACAACCGAAGTTTTACCTAAATCAAATTAAAAGTCAATTTAATGAATATCAAGTAGTTCTTACATTTAGATAAGTAAAACAGTAGATTATCTTTATTTATAATGAAAATATGTAAGTATTATTTAAATCTGTTTGCTTATACCTCGAAATTTACTACTCATACCATTGTTCATCGGCGTGTGTAAGTGTCGTTGACTGTCTGTATCCGTATAAAGATACTTATATACAAATTGTGTGAGTTTGTCTATCCCACGTGTGATACACTCGAGACATGCCCATTGCCGACTGTGTCTGGCCAGAGTTGACCCAGGCAACTGACTGATAAGCGTAATTGATTTTTGCAATTATTTTTAGCATAGCTCAAAAAATAACTTTGAAAATGTGTCAAATGGCAACGATGACGACGACGACCTCATAATTTTTATGATTAGTGGGGAATGCTTGTTAGTGGGCAGCAACGTCATCGCGTCGACGATGGCGGCGGCAACATCAGCAACATCAGCAGCAGCAACATCAGCAGCAACAACAGCAGCAGCAGCAACATCAGCAGCTGCATCAGCAACACGTACGCACACTTCTCACACAAGCGAGGAGGCAACTCTGGAAAAAAGGACCGCCGCGCCGACGTTCCGTGATAAATTGCAATGATAGCAAAAGTACTTGGCTTTCTCGCTTTTGCTGTTGCTGTTGCTGTTGCCGAAACAGAATAAAACGAAACATTTTGGCAGACGTGTCCACCAGCAACAGGCAACAGCAACACAAAAATTAACCGCCGGCAACAGCAACGCGTGAATAACAGGGGAGGAAAGGAGGAGAAGGAATACTTCGTGTTGCATGTAAGCCAGTCAGTCAGTCCAAAAGATGATATATCCAAAAATTCCATATAATGACTGCCAGGCAATAACATTGCTTGCCCGGTGACTGCGACTGCGACTGTTGCTGTTGCCGGTCAGCAGCAATAACGGCAAGTACCCAGCGCGCATTAGAAGCAACAACAACAACGGCAACAACAACAACAGCAGCAAAAAGTCGAAAAATAAGAATAATGGAAAATAGTAGAAAATACCCAAGCAGCGTAGACATGGGAACTATTTTCACGCTCAGTTGCAATCTGTCAATGACGTTCGCCACACTGCAGCAGCAACAACAACAGCAACAACAACAGCAATAACAACTACAACAGCAACTACAACAACAAGCACGACACCTTTTTCTGGCCTGTTGTGCAGTTTGAAGTTGCTGCAACGCCCCGGCACGCTGGCCAGACAGACTCTGGCTGATATATCAAAGCCGAACCATCATCATCTTATTAAAGAGTGCCAACTTAATTTGCTTGGCCATGTTGCTAGACAAGTTGTTGCCGGTGTTGCTGATGCTGTTACTCTTCTGCCGTTGTCGTTGCTGTTGCTGTTGGTGTTAGTGTTGCTGTTGCTATTGTGCTGTTCTAGGTGTTGCTGAGGGGCGTTACTCAAAACAGTTAGAAACTTGAAAAACTGGCTAACATCGCAGCACCGAAGTTTTTATATCCTTTAGACAACGACAAAAGTTGAAGTTTTATCGAAATTTTGAATAGATATAAACTGAAAAACTAAATTATATTTATTATATTATTATTTATTATATTAAACATAAATACTTTTAAATCTTTTAACGAAAATAATTTTACATATATTATATTTGAAAGTTCCTAATTTACTTAAATATTTTTTTATATTTGAATACAGTAAATAGTTAAGACTCTATATTAAAAAAATAATAATTAATAATTAAGCCAGTAAATAGTTAAGACTCTAAATTAAAATATGAAGCGGGAATAAAAATTTCAGATTTAAAAAAATATTTTAATTAAGCAAAATAACGCAATAAAAATTTGAATGTTATACCATAAATTAAAAATATATTTATTATGTTGATTAGGTTTCTAAAATATTTCCTACTCCTCTTAATTATTTTTAAATTTCCATTAAAAGTCATACTTTCTATATTAATTAACTAAGCAATTACTGTTGCATGTTTATTGTTATAGTTAGTATGGTATATTTTGTATTTCACGAACTTTCTTAATGAAATTGGTGTCAATTTGTGCGTGTGCTCAACGTTTGCCAAAAAAATTCCAAAATAAAAGAACTTGGGCGTCATTTTCAGCTATAGCTTGAACTTCAACTGCAGCTTCAGTTTTGGCTTTGGGTTTGTGGTTGTTTAGAATCTGTTGTGGCTCATCCACTCAACACCTTTTGGGCTGCCGTTAGTTCAAGCAAACGCTATAATTAATAGATTATCATCGACAACATTTTAAATTCGCATTAAATTTGCCAGCGCGCCAAATTGCAGTGCCAAAGTGGAAAATAGCAAAGCATTTTCTCCACAATATAAATTTCTATTTTCCTAACATTTTTCTCTCACTCTTTCGCTGTCTCTGTTCAGCAATATTCTTTTCCATTGTTGGTTGCTTTGGTCACATACACGGAAGTGATTTTTCCACTCCAATGACGAAGTCTCTTCATGTTGCTGTTGCGATTGTTGCGGTGCAACAAGTTGCAGGTTACTTTTGTGGGTGTCTGTTGTTGCCTCACGTGCTGCAGACGGCCCACAAAAATCAAAGGAAAAAATATTATAACTTGCCTCTCCAAGATATTGCAGCATATTTTTAGCTATTGTTGTTGTTGTTGCTGTTGTTGATAGACAAGATCAATGTTGGAGTTGTTGTTGCCGTTTGGCTGCTTAGTTAGTCAGTGTGTTTTGATTACAAAAAGAATGTTATATTGATACGCCCTTGGAACGAATTTCACTCATTTTGTTGTGGCCATTTATGTGTGAAGTTTTTGGCTATAACACTTTTAGCTGGTTTCGTATAGAATAATTATTTAACAGAAATACTTAAAGTTAAAATAGCTTATTGAATTTTTAATCAAAATTAAAAAATTTCTTATATATTTATTAACTTTGTAAAAATTCTATAAAAATTACCGGATTTAAATTCAGCTATTCTTTAAAATTTACCTGTCATTTTTGCAAGTAATTGACAATTTATACTCAAAGTATATTACAAGCAGTTCATTATCCTTTTGTTCAGGTCCAAGCACTTGTCAGTTCCTTTGCACATCCCTTTTTGTTGGCTTTTTACGCACGAGCAGCAGACAGCTCAATATTTGTATAAGAAATTAACGTGATTGGGCTCATTAAGCATACGCCCTGTTTACCCAAAGCTCATAAAAAGTCTCGTGTTTAATAAGCAAATATCAACACCTTGCAAAATGTGAAAAATAAAATAAAAGAAAAGAATATACACTGTGCATATCTACTGAGTAAAGTTGGAGTTGGATCTCGGAGTCATCTGCGTGATCATACAAAGCAATCAGCAAAGAAAACATTAACCGGTGTCTGCTGATGACGATGCTGATGAGTTGGGTAAATATAATTTTTCAAGATCAATGTTTATTTACACAGCGTAGGCCAAAAATGCATTATTGGCAGTATGTAGCAAGAGTAGTAAGGGGGAAAGAGAGAGGTAACAGCAGCAGCAAACCAAAAAAATACAGAAATACAGAAATACAAAAATAAAATAAAAGAATACACAAAAAACAAACAAACAATGGTCGAAGCTTTGGACACGCAATTGCAATTAATGGGAAGTAACCAAAAACCAATGGATGAGATGATGCGGTCCCGAGACGCCGTCAAGTGTCCAGAAGGCGACGCACGCACACACACACATTAACACACACACACTTACACACATGTATATGAAGTGGCAAGTTGGAAGTTGAGGTTGTTGTTGATGTTGAGGTTGCAGCTACGTCTATGTCTCAACCTCAAGATGTTGTGATGAAGTTTTTCTCATTTCGAGTGCTTTGGCAACTTGACGACGTCACCGCGACGGCAGCAGCCACAAAATTAAGACGTCAAGCGACGTCAATTGCTGACCAAGAAGTCGAAGAAGAATGTCTACGAAATATAAACAAGCCTTGATGATGACGACTTTGAATAGTGTCTTTGACTGTCACGAAACAATCAACTCTAGCAGCGACACTCGTATTAGCAAGTTCAATGGCCAAGGATATGCCACAGACAATAACAAAACAATACTCAACAATTGCGTGCCACATGCAGCAACAGCAACAGTTGCAACTGCAACACAATATGAGATGCTGATTAGGCAGTTGCCAGTCTCAAAGCGAAATCGATGCCTCAAACCTCAGCACGCATGTTCATAAAAACGCTAAATGCATATTGGAAAAAATAATGATGACAGTTGGCTAACTAAGGCAGACAGTCAGGCAATCTACGAGTAACTCAATTTACAAACAACAACAACAGCAACATCAACAACAACATCAGCAACAGCAACACTTTCGCAGCAAGACATTTAACAAATTAAGATGCAACAGTTCACAAACAGACATTTCTATTATAATCAAGATTGTTATTACAATGTTTACACTAAACAACAAAAATAACGCTTAATATTATAAATAATAATTAATAAAGATTTCATTAATTATTTCAGTGCTTTTATTTGATTAAATAAATTTATTTTTGTAAAAAAATTAAGGTTTTCGGTTGACCAAAATAAGAAGCGTCATTCATTGTTTTACATGAAAAAAGACTCGATTTTATTGTAATTTGACCTCATATAAATTTGGTTCATTTGGTTTGAAAATTTCGATTATTTTGATTTTACTGATTTTTAATATCTTTGAACTGCCGTAATTTGGTCAAAACTTAATCAATTTTCATGCGGAATGTAAATTTGAGAATGATTTGACCTCTAAATGAGTTCTGCATTTAAATTTTTGTTAATTTTGAATATTCAAATATTTCGAATTTTTAGAAATTTTACAGTGTTACCCCTTATCATTTTTCGAAAAAATTCGAAATTTTTAAAATTTTCAAAATGGAAAAAATTTAAATGCAGAACAAATTAAGAGGTAAAATCATGATCAAATTTACATTGCGCATGAAAATGAATTGACTTTTGACAAAGTTATGCCAGTTCAAAGTTAGGGTTTCGCTTAAGGTTTTAATCCCTGTTTTTAATATATAAGATGATAAATAAACACTTTAAAATTTTATATACACACATTTAAGACATTTCCTCATTTTAAATCCATTTTTAACTTCGAAATTTAAAATTGTATATAACCCATTTTAATTATTTAATTTTTGTTGACGGTAAATAAATTAATGAAATAAAAAAAATTTATATAATTATACCAATATCTTTTAAGTAAATCTTTGTTGTTTTTCTATACATTTTAAGTTTCTAAAAGTTTTAGTTATTGTTAGGTCAGAAAGTTGTCTAACTGAATGTGTCCTTAATTTGTTGTCTAGTGTAATTGCGAACACCTTATGTCACATTACCACAAGCGATGACAATGCTGATGCTGAGAATTGGGTCAGTCAGTGCTCACGTCAGCTTGTTGCAGTTGTAAGTAAGTAAGTTGCCACATGTTGCCAGCTGAAAGAGGGGTAAGCTGCATCTTAATGACAGCCAAACAAGTCATACAGAACCGGCAACAGGCAACTGGCAACAGGCAAAGCACACGCAATTGTTGAGGAAAGTTTTGTGGCAGCAACAACAATTGCAATTGTCTCATTAGCGTGACAGAACACAAACAGCTGACACCGCCCACCGATGTTGCCCCTGCAACGACAACAACGATAATGACAACAGCAACAACGACAACACACCCACATTAGTAGTAACCTTCATATAAGTAAGCACTGCAACTAATGTTAGATACATATTGCAGTTGGTGTAATTAATTTGCGTCTCGCAATGATTTCTCTGCATTGTTTCACATGAAGCATTTGCATAATTGTTTCACATCGCTCGTGTGGCAGTTGCAAGTTGCCAGTTGCCAGTTGCCAGTTGCCAATTGCCAGTTGGCAGTTGCCTCACGTAGGTGTTGAAAATTGTTTCAGTCTCTGGCCGCTTTTTTGGATACGAGTTTACGAGTATGCGGTGCTCTATCTATTGGCTAATTTTGCAATTGCCGTTCGTAACTAGCCGCGATTAATCAACCGGCAACAACAACAACAAGAACAACAGCGCCAATGGCATAAATGAATTACTCACATGAGCCGCGCCCGCAATTCGCATAAACAACTCCCCCTCATCCACCGTCCGCCGTCCACCTCATCATCCTCATCCGGGGTCTAACCAACACTATTTGTTTAGGCTGCAATTTTTCCAGCATTTCGCACTATAATTGATCATGTTTTTGGTTTTGCTTTTTTGGTATCTGCGTTATTTGACCTAACAACAGGAAATTATGCCAGCCAGCCAAATGGAGTTTATGTTTCTGCATCTGGTCAGATTGCACTCGTTTTCCGATTGCCCAATACAACAACGTCCAGTCATTATCAGAACTGGCACATCTATCTAATGGAGCTACTCATAAAAAAATATCTAAATTAATGGCGAATTATTTAATGATATATGGAGTCTAAAAACGAAAAGTATTTATGGCAAATATTTTGCCTTATTTCCATTGACTTATGTATGATTATAAACAGAACATTTTATATCTATGTAAAGTAAAATATAAATTTTTCAATACTTCTATATAACAGAAAGTGGTTAAAAAAATTAAATAATCTCATAACATCGAAATATATATAATTTACATCAGACAGCTTATTTTTAAAAGTAAGAAATAATTGTTTACAGTCAAAAATGATTTTTTTTTACAACTGAAAATCAAAAACTAAATCGCGTTATAATTAATTTAATAATAAAATATGCTGAAACTTACAAACCCACATAAAACAAATCAGTTTGTATAATTCAATTAGTCAAATATTTTATCAAAAAATCAAATGCGAAAAAAAAGAGATTTTTATAAAGTTTCCAGTAGCTTTTAATTAACTTTGCAATCCGAACGCATTAAAAAATAGTTTTTTATTACAATTTTATTTAGTGAAATATATTTGCAACGTTAACCAGTTTTCCACTTGGACAACTGCACCACTGAACCACTTTCCACACTGAATCTGCATAAGGCCCAAATGGTGTGTGGCACGTGATATACATATATTTTCAATTTTCAATTAGCTGCCAACATTTTACACAAGCAAAAAACAAGTTTGGTTTCGATTTTATAACTTTTCTCTCCCAATGTGCTTGCAATTAATTTTAGCTTAATTTTAATGGTTCACATTTTTTTATTCATTTTGCATTTATGAATTTATAGAGTTATAGAGTAGAAATGTTGTTTTTGTCGTTGTTGCAACATTGCAGTTGCATACGAATATTAATAATATGTTTTTATCCAAAGTGTCGGCAGTGCGTTTTGTGTTGATTTAAAAACTTTCGTGCGGCATGACAATAAATCCATTCATTCATTCACATTGAGTGCTAAAAAGTGAATGCAAATAATTTCAACGCTTTGACTCATTAGCGCAACGGGGAGTATTCATTAACATTTGCTCTGTGTGAATTATGAATAGTTTAATACATTTTCATTGCTTTGTTAAATTTACTTTTAATTTTTGGTTTTTATTTTTTTGATTTTCTCATTTTGCATTATTTCTGCTGTGGTTTTGGCCATTACAATTGACGCGAACGTGCTGAAGGTGTGGTCCGAATCTGTGGCTTACCTGAGCGCCATAATAACAATTTGCTATTATAATGAAATGAGCTTGACGCTGCCCCAGACTGACCTATTTTTGAGTTGAGGCTTGTGCTTAAACTTTATTTATATATTTTTAAATTAAGTTAAGTTTATTTGTGCATTTTTCTTTGGTATTTATATATTTTTCTTAATTTGTTAGCTTTTAAAAAGTATATCAAATAACTTAATACTGGGAGAATATATATTTTTAGAATTTATCAAATCTTTAAATGAATATCATACTAACATAAATTATTTTCTGTATCTAAAAAAATAATTAAAATTATTTCTGCTCAACATTTTGAGGCACCTTTCATTTTAGCTGGATTTTAATCCCATTAGGAAATTGTCTGCGACATAGACAAAAATTGTATAGGAATTTTTGTGTGATTGTTGAGGTTTCCTCTTTGGACACATTTTGCAGATGCGAATGCCGAGACATAAGCGATTTTCACACTTCAAATTTCCCAACACACATGAAATGCACATTTTGCAGTGTAGTATGCCCCAAAAGGATTTTCACGCTCAGCATTTGTCCTGCTGCCATTTCGTTACAGCCGTAGGTGACACGCATTTCGAATTGGATTTGGCCAAAAGCGAGACGATGTGTTGTTCGAGTTGGCCAACTGCTTCGGCCCGGCCTGGCAGCGAGCATAATTTTAGTGGCATTGGCAGCTGCTGCTTGGCTAACAAATGCATTGGCCAAATGCATTTTGGGCAGGTTCAATTTGTGCTGCATGGTTTGAATTGATAGGCACACAATTTGCAACATTTTGATCATTGTTTTTGCAGTTTCTATATTTTTGATAGCAACTTTCCTAAAATCTGGTTAGAAATTGTTCAACACTTTCATACACTCGTGTGTTTATTTTATTATTTCTCTTATTCACTTTTTATGCTCAACTAATGAACTTTTATTTGATGGCCCTCCATGTAGGCCTGAGATTTACGCGATTTTAATGGCACTTTGGTGTCGAGATTTTGGCCAGGCCCTTCAAAAAGCAGCTCATGCTGCGCTTTTGCTCAACAGTTAACCTGATTTTACATTTAATTAAATAACAGACAGATTCAACAACAAATTCGAGTCTATAAAAAAAAATAAACAAACAAAGACACTCGCTGGGGCGTCAAAGGAAAGTTAAAAAGTGTTTGTCGACCTCCCAGTTCTTGTCTCTTATCTACCATATTACATCCAGCCGATAATGTTAATGATGGCCTTAAAATCATTTTACGTTCACTCAAATGCCCAACTAAGTTTGCTATCAGTGTTGTTTTTTGTCGTTTTTGTTGTTGCAGCTGCAATTTTTGTGGCCTCAACGCGTTGCGTCCACCATAAAAATCGAATTTGATTTTAATTTTTATTACAAGTTTTACTTTCCTCAATGAAATTGTGGCTCAGTTTGTTATAGTTGCCATTGCGGGCTGCCCTAAAGACCATTAAACTACTATCCTAACCGATAAGATCTAGCAACAAGCGAAAGCACTTTGAGGATATCCCCTGATTTGATTTACGATATCACTCAAAAGTAGAGGGAGGCCTTTAATTGAGAATTATTTGGGGGCACAAAAAATAAAAATTAAGGTTTTCGGCTGAGCAAAATAAAAAGCGTTATTCATTGTTTTAAATGAAAAAAAAACTTTATGCTCTTTAAAGCATGGAAATAATGTTATCTGGTTACTGGAATGATCCAGCGTAATGTCGATTTTATTATAAATTGACCTCAAATAATTTTGGTTCATTTTGTTTGAAAATTTCGATTATTTTGATTTTCCTGATTTTTAATAATTTCGAACTGCCATAACTTTGTCAAAACTCAATCAATTTCCATGCGCAATGTAAATTTGAGCATGATTTTACCTTTAAATTAGTTCTGCATTTAAATTTTGTTCGATTTAAAAGTTTTGAAAATTTCGAATTTTTTAGAAATTTTACAGTGTTACCCCTTATCATTTTCCGAAAAATTTCGAAAATTTCGAATTTTCAAATCGAACAAAATTTAAATGCAGAACAAATTTAGAAGTAAAATCATGCTCAAATTTACATTGCGCATGGAAATTGATTGACTTTTGACAAAGTTATGACACTTCAAAGTTATCAAAGTTGCTCAGTAGCTGCGACGGGCAGAACCGAAATTAACCCTTATAAATGAATCGGTTACTAAACGGTTATTTCGATTTAAAGATATTGGGTTGCCGAAACCGTAACCTTTAACCGATGAAAACCGAAAGTATTTTTTTCCGCTGTACCATGGGTTTCGGTTACGGTTTTGGTTAAAGCTTTAATCCCTGATTTTAATATTATAAATACACTTTTAAAGATAGAAAATATATTTAATCTGTAAATTACCGACTTTTAAATATTTTATTGTTTTGTGATCAAAAATTTCCGTTGCCACCTAGATTCGTTTTTTCTTATACGGCGTTAATAAATAATTTTCAAAACAATTGCCAGTTGGTAACTGTCTGGGGATTTAAGGTAACTCAAGCCAATCCCATAGATATGTATTTTCTATAGACGGGCTGTTAATGTGTTGTAATCTAAAGCTAAGCGTTCTCAAAATCAATTACAACTGTCAGTCATATCGTGCTCAATTGTCAGTGACAGTTTAGCGGACAGTTTTGTTGGTACTCGAATAAAAAAAAAAAGTAGTTGATCCCCCAGACAGTTGACATTTGGGCATTATCGAAGTGCATTCCAATCTATAAACTGAACTGATTGTATTTGAGGTGTGTGTTTTTCATCATTTTTAATGACTGATTAGTTCAACAATTGAAGTAGAGTATAGATATGATCTGGCCACACATTCAACTAGACTGAGATACAGTTAATTTATCTTTCAGATGACTTTTGAATATGAGCAATTCATCAATTATGTGGAAAATATTTCATCGCCTACGCACTGCGAGTGAAAAGGAACCCAGAACTCGAATGTTCATCAATTAGTCGCCAGATACTCTGGGTTGCAACATGTGCGTCTGATTGGGGCAGCTTCGAAATGTTGCAAACTGGCGCCAACTACAGAGAGAAAATTCTAGGCTCTGATCTGCTCGTTAGTTGTCGTTCTTAGCTCATTTTTCATAATTTCCTCACTTGGAAAATGGCAACGGCAACGGAAAAACCAAATATAACAAAACATACGACTTCCGCTTGCAATCCGCTTGCAAGAGGAGGAATTGAGGGAGGATGGAGCAGAGGAATATGCAACTGATGCCTTGGTCATTGCCAATGCCAGAAGTCAACTTAATTAATTTTAATGCCAGCAGCGACCGTTGCAACATTGCAACGTTGCAACATTGGCTGCATCGATTTTGATTTAAGTTACGTGGCATGCAAGCCAAGGCCAATAACCAATGGCCAATGCATTGGTAGCAGCAGCTACCAGACAAATCTCCAGCCCCAGTCAGAAATAAGAAAACAGGAAGTGCATCGGACGGCATCGACTTCTGCTTCTTTTTTTATCTGCTTATTGCCGCTGCAGGAGCCAAGTTGAAGCTGAAGTTGCAACTGAAAATGCGGCAGGTGTTGCTGATATCTTTGATTAAATGGCGTACGCCAAATCATGGCCAAAAGCGTTCTAAGACGCACATTAAATTACATCGCAATTTCCCCCAACTTTGCCCCACTCGAGTGGGTGCAACTTGAGCTGAATGCAATTTCACTGTGATTAACATTCTAGTGATGCTTAAAGTGGCAACTAGCGGCAGTTTAACTCTGATTTTGAGTAACTTTATAGCCTGACTATTATCATTGATTGAGAGTCGCCGACCTGTCGCATAATTAGAATTTCAGTTATATAAATAACTGGGTTCGATTTCCACTCTACAAATCTTGTGAAAATCCTGATATGATACTTAAAATACTTTAATATAATAATAAATAATAAATATTGTTTCAATAAAATTATCAATGCAGATTTAGCTTATGAGAACAGATTTATTTGTGGGGGAAAAAATTATTGAACTAGTTAGCAAAGTATTCAAACTTAAACTTAATTCTATTTTTCTTCTTTCAGTTACGAATTTAAATTTATTGTAATATTATTTAATTTTTAATTTTACATATTTATTTTATAATTGTATTCAAATTTAATTAATTAATTTATTTTTATTAGGAAATGAGCTTAATATACCAGTTTATATAATTTATTTAGTTTTTATATTTATCTACAACATCTTTTAATATTTAATTTATTAAAATTTTTTTCTCTCTATCGATTATAAATAAATTATTAAATAAATAAGGCAGATAATTTATTTTTATTAGGAAATGAGTTTAATATACTAGTTATTATTTTAATTATTTAGTTTTTATATTTATGTATATTTATCTTAAACATTTGATACACATATTCCATGACAGCAGCTAGGACCACCCAATTTTTGTAGAATCCACTAATAACTTGTCCAAATAAAAAACCCATTTTAAAACTAACTAATTTCTTTGATGATCTCCGGGTTTGTCTTTTTGAACTATCTCACACAGTGAGAGTCAAAGTTTTTGCATACGCTAAGGACGTGCTGTGTGGCCAGGACATTTGTGTGTCTCAGCTTGAAAGGGATGTAAGGATGTTTAATATGTGGTCGAGTCGCCCACACAGTAAGCAATCCTCAGTGAGCAGACTTCAGACTTCAGAGTCGCCGCTGGATGGAGATGACTTGCTGGGTGTAAAAAGTCGCACATTTTTGTAACGAATCGGCAATTAGGGATGCCAGTCGGAGCTGATGAATGAGTCCCGACACTCGATCGATGATGTGGACCTACCGCAAAAATCAATGCCAAAAAGCAGAGTAAAGAAAAGAAAATGGAATACAATGGAGAAGTCACAGTGCGAGTAGAAGCCGGAAGATAGAAGATTCCTACCGCGTGTGAACCGTGTAACAAGTGTAACAAATTCAAAGCGAGCACAAAAAAATGTGACACAAATTAGTAACGCCCTTTGGAATGAAGATGATGAAGGAGACGAGGATGAGGTCGAGGTCGGCTAGCTCTGGATTGCACTTTCTGTTGCCCTCAGACATTCCGGCGTCCTGTTGTGTGTAGGTGTCTGTCCGACTTTCTGTCTCTCTATTTGTCTGTCTGTCGGTTTGTCTGTCTTTTAGCTTGTGATGCTGCCGCCAGAAATGTCTTGGTTGATTGTGAAACACTTTCATCACTTCAGTGTCAGGCGAAAACCAAATGCATGTCATCCATGCCGACTGAAGACCTAACAAACGGTGGGCGTTTGTTTTAATAGCTCGTCTCTATCTCCCTCTCTCTCTCTCTCTCTCCCTCCCTCTCTCTTTGACTGGAACTGGCTTTTGAGCCCACACACATCATCATCTTGCGTCGGAGCAGAGCATCTTTGAAGTCTTACAAGTGACAGAGCGCCAAATTAAATGAAATGAGAGTGCTCTATTTGAGTGTGCACAATAAGCAGATACCCTGTTCTATAGTCAATTTATAATGGATTAAGAGAGTTCATTTGAAAAGAATTAGCGTAACTTTTACAATATTTAAATTACAAATTTATTTATTAAATGTAATAAATTATTTTATATTTAATTTGTACCTTAAAATTAACAATTAGAAAAAATAATATAATTTAAATTTGAATCTCATTTATAACTTATTTAAACTTATTTTCATGTGCTATTTCCTTTTAACACATATGTAATAATTAAATGATATATTTAAATTACGAATTTATTTTTTAAATTTAATAAATAATTTTCAAATTAATTTGAGTTAAGAGTTAGAAATATATTATATTATCATTTGAGTTTGAATCTCATTTATAATTAAACTTATTTATGATGAAATTATATTGCCTTTTAACACATAAATAATAATTAAAGGGTATTCCACAAAGTGTTAAAAAATTGCTTGTCATATGCTTTTGAAGTGGTTTCAAGTTTTTCTATTTTTTTTTTTTTGGTCTGCCTACACCTGAACAGCAATTACCAGAAGCAGCCCACCCAACTCCAGAGCGTGTCGCAGTTAATTTGTGTGTGATACCGAAAGGAAATTCAAAATGTGTTGACAATGCCTTGGAAAACCGAAGAGCAAACCCAATCTGAATTCAACTCAACTCAACTCAACTCAACTCAATGTAATTTCTGTCCAGTGCTGTTCAATATTCAAACAATGCACATTGACACAGATTTTCATTTTCATTAGCCTCTGGAAAGAAGCCTTTCCGTAGCCTCTACTCTCCTCTCCATAGAAAGATGGCCAACCGACTGCTGACCAACTTTCTGCTATGCACTCTGCACTGACTGATTAGAAGAGCAGCAACAACAGCAACCAGAACGAGAACTATAGCAATCATAGAGACTGCGACTGGGGCAACGTTGATAAAAGAAAAACAGCCGGGAAAACCACAATACTGAACCGGCCACAATGAGTGAATGCCACCCCAATGGACCATGCCACACCAGACTCGACTCCTCCCAGGGCAGCAACATTGCACTTGATTAGTAGCAACAACAACGAGGAATGCAACTATGCGTGGGTTGGCATCCCAAATCTGGTTACTTGCCAGCTCTCGGGTTCGGAGTCGGAATCGGAGCAGCAGATGGAACTGGGTACAGGTTTGGGTCTAAGTCTGGGATTGGAACTGGGTCTCTGTCTTTTGCTTGGTTGCTCGCCTCCTTGTTTCTGCATGCGTTTCATTATGTCAAACAGTCAATCATGCAAAACAGTTCAGACCCAGCGTCAGTGGGTATAAAGTGCGTGAGCACATGCACAGTGGGACAATCAATGTGAGAAATTAATTGAATATAAATAAGTGAATATTCAATATTAATCGAAAAATTAAAATTAGAATATTAAAATTATTTTCAAATTTTAAAAAATAAGGAATTTATAACTATTTATTATTATTATATAAGAGTCACAGAATAAGGTATAAACATAAAACTGTGGATAAAAAGTGTTTGAGCACATGCCCGGTGGGACAAAGAGTTTGAAAAATTAATAGAATATAATTAAGTGATTTTTGAGTTGTGATTAAACATTAAACTGAATATTTATTATAATATTTGAAAGGAATATTTTGATATTATATTAAATAACAATATTAAAAAGAAACTACGAAATAAATGCAATTTACTGATTTTACTGCAATTTTCTGATAATACCATGAACCGAAACTGTTTACAAAATAAAAATTATGACACAAAAATTATTAAGCAATTTTTATTTATAGGTTACGAAATAACTCTTAATTTGAATAAGAGAAATTCTTGATCTAAAAATAAACATAAAGAAAGAAAAGTATTTTTTATAATGTTACGAATATAAGCTTTTCGGGGACTTCAATTATAGAAGAGAAATAGGTATTTTGGAACAGGCATAGACAAAATGTAACAGCAATATGAAAAATTGCATTATGGAGTCGTATAAAATTAGGATTTTAGGTATTGCCTTTAAAAAAAGTGTTATACTACCGATGAAATAATTGGTTCCCGTTAACATTTTAGAAGCTTTGATATTTTATAAATTAAATGTTATTTTCTTTTTAACTTTCTTGGTTGTTCCAATGTCCAACAGCCTCATTGCATCGTCCGGTAGCTGTCCAAGAGCAGAGCACACTGCATTTTAAGTATATGCAAAGTCGATGCCAAAATGCAATGTTTTTTGAGCTGCACTGATTCCCAGTCGAGAAAGGACCACACACACCCACACACACACACACACACACACACACACACACACACACACACACACACACACACACACACATGTGTGTAGGCACAACCAGTTGAAAGATGGGCGCTTGAAGCAATTTTTGGCAATTGAGCGCAAACAATCGCACATTGTTGAACAATGTGAGTTGAAAGAAAGCAGGACTCAAAAATTTGTTGCTGGCAAAACACTTTAGGGATGCGCAAGTGCAGCCAAATGAGTTTCAAATGGTAACAAATCGAGCGGCAAGACAAACAAAACGAAAACATAACAAAAGGGGAACTGGGATCAAAAGGCAGCGCTAAAGGAAAACTGCCGCCTTGTGGCATGTTGCAAAGTGAGAGGCGACTACTATGTAGGCCCACAAATGCCGTAGCAACCAGCGAGGAAAAGGACAACGATTCTCAGGTGACAATGACACTGACTGAGAATGGGAGAGAGAACAAGAGCGAGGGAGAATCTCTATAACAATGACACTGACGACGTGTGCGACATTTTTCCCAAGATGTGTCGCTCCATTGTCCGGCTGAAAATCAAGCTGCCACAGTAGCTGCCACAAAGAGAGGAGAGAGGCAACTCTGTTGCGCCACACGCAAAGCCAAAACGATGACGTTGACAATATTTTGTTGTGTCTCAAACTTGGATGTCGTATTAAGGTGACATTTGAAAGTCGCCGCTCCCTTTTCAATCTCCTCTCTACATTCTCTATCGATGTGTGTGGCTGTCGCTTGTAGCAATTAGAAGATATTAACATTGCCTCATTGTCCGATCGCCATTCAACCTTAGCAAATTAGTTAATAAAGGTGGGAAGTTGCCAACTTGTATTTTCGGTTCTGTTTCATCTCTTGTCTCTTCTTCTCTCTTCTATCTCTTTTTTTGTGAGTGCCGGCAATGAGTTTGCGAATTTTTGTGTTGATGCCGCTACTGGCAATCGGTACTTCTGAAACAACATTCTCCTCAGTTAGTTCTTTCAATATTTTGACAGCCAGAACAATCCCATAGAGAGACGGCAACTGTGGAGTGTTGTTCGGTTTCCCACGTTGCAATTCAAGTGGCGGTCAGAAGAAAGCTAAGAAAACTCAAGAGATTTTCCAGAAATTTTCCATCAAATACAAGTAAATTAATATACACTTATTTACCAGTAAGAGCTCTTGGTATTTTAATTTTGTATTAAATGTTATGTAATAAAAAAAAATAATATCAACGATATTTTTTCATTTTCCACGTATTTTATTCTAATAATTAATTTGATATTTTCGTAAATTTAAATGTAAAATATCAACAATATTTTTAAATTGTAATCTAAAATAAACATAAATGTGCAATGCATTTGTCAATTTTTTGTTGATTATACAAATCTCCAAAATAGATGTGCATTTTTCATAAGCGGTTATTTTTGAGGAGCTTATGAAAACACACAAACGATATGATGAAAAACTTTTGTGGAAAACTGCCAAATAACAAACGTAAGCCAATGACAAAGGCAGACAAATAAAATTATAAAATGTTTAATGCAGCGCAACATGCAATGCAATTACGCACACTGAGAGAGAGCAGGGAAAGTGGAGGAAAATGCAAAGGCAAAAGCAAAACTTGTCACAAAAGCGCGGAAAAGCAGCGCCGGAAAAGTTTTGCCACGCTGATGAAAAACGTTTTGTGCGGGCTTAAGCCAATTTGTGCCAAACACAGCGAACTAAAGCCGGAATCAGAGTCAAAGCCAGAAACAGCAAGAGAGACAGAAACAGAATCAGAATCAGAATCAGATGCAGAGCCGGAGGAGAAAAACTTGCAAAATGCCAAATTAAAGTTACAGTTGAAGTTTATATTTTTATTTTATTTTTGGCCAAATGCGGCTTAAAGCCAAATTGCAAACTCTTGAGGCACTGTCGCATAATGAACGCACTTTTTACCTGCGATTAAGCCGATGATAACATTTAAGGGAAGACAAGAACTGCCTTTGGGATCCCTCCAGAATCTTTCAAAGAGTCTTCAGCAACTCGTTTGCTCGTAATTATTGGCAATTTCACGGCAATAAAATCACAAGCGTGTAAAATTATGAATGATAACATTGCCGCATTGCAGGTGGAATTGCACAACATTTAGCCGACTCGCTCTCTTGGCCTTAATCTCTTCTCTTCTTCTTTTTTTTTGCAACAAGCTTGTTGCACTTCTTGGGGCGTGCACCGCTTAAATAGCCGCAATTTTTATATTTTAAAAAGTATATATATAAATAAGTAAAGTATATAAGAAACTTGTTTGCGAGTGCCGCTTTGGATGCTATTAAAATCGCTCTTCTTACTCCTCATTCTTCCCCTTTCTCCATTGTTTTATCTCTCTTTTTGTCCGTGTCCCTCACTTTGCCGGTTGGTCAAGGTGTGAACGCGTCAATGTGGCAATGAAGTTAAAGCCAAAGGCTCAAAAGCCTCAAGTCAACAACAGCTGACGCCTTTTGGCCTTTGTCTTTGCCCTCTGTACGCAATTAGACCCTTTTCGTAATTAATAAAAATGAAAACAGTGAATTGCGTTAAGGAAAATAAATAATTACTTAGATTCTTAAAGCTTGGGAATATGCCCAAGGCAGTCAGAACGTGATGGCAGCACAAGCTGTGAGAAGTTCTACGGTTTATATTCTTGAAAATTAAAAAAAACAATGTATTTTAAAATTTTAAAATTTTGAATATACGTTATTTAATAGTTTTTTAAAATTAATTATAAAGCATTATTAACATTTATGGGTATGCAACCCAGATTACAACTAACTGTGATATTTAATTTATGATTTGTACTATTTATATTACATTTTTTTAAATTTATTTCGTTAAAACAAAAATTCTTTCGAATGATTCTAGATTTTAACTAAAAAATAAAATTAAATTAATATAGATTATTAATCAGAGAGTATGAGATTTCCTGCTTTCCTTAATATTTCTTAATGTATATATAGAATTAAATGAGTCCCGATTGCATTGACTTATTAAAAGATACTGTAAATGTGATTTTTCTCTTACTCCGACAGTCTCCCTTTGTTTTTTTTCTCTGTCTCTCTTAGTGGCTCCCTTTCTTGTTCTGATCATTTTAAATTTAGACACGCTTCTTAACAATTGTCCAGGGGCAGGCATTAATTTAGTGAACCTTATAAAACACGTGACATTTGTCTAGCTGGCAGCACGTTAGCCACGCTTTTTGTTGCCAAAGGATAATGGGCTACCAGGTGGGTGTACTAAATGCAGCTCAAGGTGATTCCAGTTCGCAGCTTCCTGTCCAGCGTTCGCCGTCATAATTTGCTGTGACTAAAGGCGCGTGCAACGGACACAAAACCTAGAACTGGACACACGTACCGCGATTAGCCACGCATGCGCATCAGAGAGAGAGAGAGAGAGAGACAGAGAGAGGAAGAGGGAAAGGGAGAGCGGAACTTATTTCGAGGGTAGCCTAGTAAATGTGCCTAGTTAGTAGCTTAGAAATGTCAACTGCTTGGGACGCTGATTTAACACGCTTGAGGCTGCCGTTGATGTTGTTGCTGTTGCATTTGTTGCAATCAACTCGTGGCATTGCTGCCTCTTAATGTCTGCTCATAAAATGCAATTTCAAGGCTTCTGCTGCCGTTTCGGTAGTCGTTCCGTTTTCTGCTGCATCCTTTTGTGTCTGCTTGCTTCATGGAAATGCCTCATGCGACAATGTCAATATGCAGCTCATACGTTGCAAATATTTTGGTCTAAACAAATATCAAGCTGCGCCAAATTGCCTTCAGGGACATCGACACACTGCAGTGTGTGGCATGTTGGCATGTGGCATGTGGCACATTGCTTGTCCTGTGTCAGACTCGTGCTGTGTTGTTTCTGCTGCCTCTGCCACCGAGTGCTTTGTTTATCAATTAAAAGGGACTAACTGTTGTTTATTCTTCTTGCGGTTTTACTCAGGTGCTGCCTACAGTAGAAAAACAAAAGCGCATTTCCAGGATTTTCCCCAGCTGCCACTGCAGAAGCTGCAACTGCAACTGCAACTGTAGCACTCTTCACAGCAGCATGTCTGCATCGACTGGAAAATGCCAGAGAAAACTCTTCTGGAAATAATTTAAAATATTTTTAAAAGATTGTCGAAGGACATAATAAATTAAAAAAAAATATAATGCGGAGAAAACTTTGTATCAAATGATAAAAAACAAAATATGTAAAAAAATTACAAAAAAATTATTTTTAAATTTTTAAAATAAAAACTAAATATACAAATTATTTTTCAATTTTTATTATAAAAACTGAAACTTCTGTAGATGCATTATAAAATATATTTTTATTTGAAATGTGTTTAAAAAAAACTTTGCTAAAAAAGAATTTTTTGTCTAAAAATATTTATGTTTTATTTATGAATATAGTAATTCTAATAAATTTTTAAACATCTTCAAAAATTTGTGAGTGTTTAAATATATCTATTAATTTTATATATATAAAAATTTCTGTAAATTTTATATCGTAATTTATTTTACATATATTTATTAGCTACCATTTTTATATATTTTAAAATTTCTATAAATTTTGTAACGTAATTTATCTTACATATATTTATTAGTGACCTTTTTATATATTTTAAAATTTCTACATATTTTGTGTCATTATTTAACCTACATATATTTATTAATTACCGAAACTTTAGTGACTCTTCCGCCGTTTATTCCCAATTGACTCCCGAAGTTTTCTAAACTTCGTTTTTTGACATTAGTGTCATATTGAAAAATCTGACATATATTATAATTAGTACTACGAGTAAATTGCAGGAGTTATGCCAACTAATTTAGCATGTTGCATGTTAAGGTTGTTGCAACTTTCGAGCACTCGACTGTAATTGAGCTAATAGACAATACAAGAGGCAGATGCGATAGATGATTGCTGTGGATTTCCAGGCACTTGAGCCCGAAGCGAATTGCAACAATTGCAACTAATTGGGGCAGATGCGTATAGGCTCATCTAAGCTGCACTAAGTACACTCGGAAAATTGAATATTAATGCCAGATTCCACTTGAAGTCGTCCAGGCAAATTGCAATGCATTGCATGCAACAAATTACGGACATGCCTCTCACTCTCCGTCCCCATCTCCATCTCCTTTTCATAAAATGCAATCGAGCAAGCAATTTTCTCTCTTCAAAACATTTGCCACGCCACACACACACACAGAACATCAGAGACACCCCGGGGCAGCTGCCTAGACACCGGACTCGAGATCGGGCTCAGATTTTCATCTCTGAGCCAAAAGGACATTTCATTAGCACTTTTTGCATCTTTTCGGGTCCCTTAAGTCGCCCTCAGTCGAGCGTTGAAAATTTCGTTTCGTCACAAGCGATTTGCGCTTTTCACAGTTTTTCCATTTGCGCAGGCGCAACAGACCGTGCGACAGAGAGGGCAATACATGAATAGAAGAAGAGGGAATCGTGGTGTAGTGTATTCTGTTGCCTGTGTGTGCCCCATTTAGTTGCAGTGGCACGTTAAATGTGTGTCAACCTCGTAAATCCTGTTTGAAATTAAATGCGTTGCGCTGCGTTGCGACTCGTTGCATGCGTCGCCTGTAACGAATTTCTTATTTGATTTTGTGCGCTCTCTGTCACTTACAATGTGTTAACTTTTGTAGGAAATACAAATTTAACCATTTCGCAACGCTTTTCGATTTTCAAATGCTTCTAAGTAGTCCACCTCTAGCAGATGTTTGCCTTACCAGACAATGTGGCATTTGCCCCTCTAGACACTAACGAGGTGTATCAGGATCGGGAACACATGTAGTTTTATATCAGAGGGGAATATCGTGGCAGGCAGACTGTGAGGTGCACTCTATATATTTTTAAATGGTTTGTATTCTAATTTGATTATGCTTTAATATTTTATTTAGTTGAAAAGTTGATGTTTTTCGAACATTGTCTATTTTTTCATACCTTTCTCTTGACATTTTTCAGACACTTTTAACTAACATAACTTTGTCGAAACTTAACCGATTTTCTTGCGGAATGTCAATTTTATTATTGTATGGCCTCTTATTTGATTCTGCATCAAAACTTTACAGATTTGAAAAATTTTATTATTTTCGATAAATGTGGATTATTGACATTTTTTAAAAAAATTCAAACTCTCATAACTCTGGAAAAATTTAACCGATTTACTTGCGGAATGTTAGATATATCATTGTTTGTCCTACAATTTTATTCTGCATTAAAATTTTATTTATTTATAATATAGTTTTCTTTTATCAGTGTCCAATAATTTGTATGTATTCGACATAAAAATGCACTTGCAAGCGGAACACTTAAGAATTTCTAAAGCTGTAACTAATGAATAAATAAAGAAATGTTTAAATATACATATAAGCATGATCTATGGTCTTTTGAAATCTTTGAACTGTTTATTCTTTCTGGAAGCAACTGCTTAGATATGATAATAATAATTTGGCTGCCCTTTGACCGCGGTAGGTCGAACTCACCGAGAGTTATAGAAATAAAAACCATGTGTCCTCACACCTAGCTGGCAATGTGCTCATGCTTCTAAGCCCTGGCAAACACAAACATATTGCTTTAGCCCAAAAAAAAAACAACAAGAGAAACAACAATTGGTTGTCAGTTGCAGTGTTGTCCTGGCAAGGACATGGAGAAAGGCATGAAAGGGACATGTGCATACAGGTATATGGCTGACTGCACAGCATCAATTGTAAAAGGATTAGGGCTTAATTTCAAATGCGCATTCATTTGCACTCGGCTATATCCGAGCTATGTCGTCATTCGCATCGCATCTCTCCTCATCTCTTCTCTTCTCTTCTCTTCTCTTTTCTCCACTCTTCTCTCTTCTCTCTTAGTATCATTGGGACTCATCGCTGTAAGCGGATTTCTGACTGCCGCCTGCTTTTTTTGTCCTGCATCCCATTTTATTCCATGCCACTCATTAGTTTTCAAATAGCTGCATTAGTGTTAGCCACAATCAGGAGTAAAGAATGAGAAAGAGGGAGACGGAGATGGAATAGTTATACATATGCCAAGAATTGCTCAATTTGTGGAATTAAGTCCCCCCTCTCCAGTTTGTATTGCCAGCTCATTGTTTGGCCTTATTTGTTATTGCAGCAGTTTTTCTATTTTTTGTTGTCCTTTTATTTTTTCTACTTTCTGTTTTCCCTTTTTTGATTAGTTGACTAAATCTTTGAAGACTATGGAATAGAGCAGCAATGAGAGATTAAGGTTTTTGTTCAAAGACCAGGTGAAAAATTTACCAAAGGGTAATACGAAAACATTTTACCACAACTGTAAAAACAAATTTCGATTCTAATAGAAGTCTAAGCCAATATTTTGATATTTAATGCAGCATCCACTTCATTTACTTAAATTGGGCACTGTGAACATAAATAAATAAATAAATAAAAACAGTCGGTAAAAAGAAAATTCATTGATAAAAAAATTTAAAAAAAAACTAAACTAAAGGAAAAATGGGTTAAGTCTACCTCTTACCTCTTCATATCATTATTATAAATTCATAAGAAAATCTGTTCCATATGATTTGAAAGCTTAACTTTATCAATACAATATTAAATAATATTTGTTTGTATTATATTTATATTATTATATTATTTATATTATAAAATAATTTGCACTAATAACTTGACTTTTTGTTAAGTTGCAGAAGTGATATTTATATTGGGAGCAGTACAATTCGTAGGCACTGTCACATATCATTCTGTGGATGCAATTCCTAAGCAGCTCACATAAATTACGAACCCCGTCAAAATCAGAGAGAGAGAGAGAGAGAGAAAGAAAGACAGAGATTGTTGCTCCGGATTGGACTACTTTTATTCCGGCTCCATCTCCGGCTTCTGTTTCGACTGCGACAATATTTCTTAGCCAATTTTGTGTTGGGGCTTTTTTTCGGAAGCGGCATTCAAAATCCGCTTAAAAGAGCGACCGCGTTGCAGGAGACGCGACAGAAACAAAAAAGATGAAGAGAAAGAAAACTGAATTAAAATGCAACAAAGTTGTAGAAGGTGTCAGAGGGGCAGGCAGCACATTTTTCTTTTCAGTTTTCAGTTTTCGCTTGAGGGGGGAAGAGGCACTTTAGGCAAATTTACTACACTCATGGAGGATTGGGGAGAGAGAGAGAGAGAGGGAGGAGGAGTAGTTGGGAGTCGAAACAGAAACTGAAACACATGTCACAGATTTGTTTCACTTTCGGAAGCACTTAAGCACTCAGCGAATTTGTTTGAAAATCTGGAACCGGCTTCTTCAATGCCAGACCATTGTTCAGTTTCAGTTTTATTTTTAAAATATATATCTGGGGGGAATGTGTGACTCCCTCTCTCCCTATCTCTCTCTCCCTCTCTCTGTTTTTGGAGGGGTTGTTGTTGTGGGGTTGGACGCGGCCGCCGCCAAAAAAACAAATTGATGATATGCCCCTTTGACACTTAAGTCCATTATTTATGCTCAGGCTTGCGATTATTTTCACATATGCTTCCCCGCTTCAACCCCTTGCCGTTCCTCTTTTCTCTTCTAAACCCCCCTCTGATTCAGGGTCTTTCCTGTAGTTGGTTCAGAGGATTTGGCACTTCCATTTCACTCAGCAATTCGTCGCAGCAATCAGCTGATCTGAGCCGAAACGTTGAGTGCCTCGTTTTTGGCCACGTTAACAGGCACTTGTCATGCTTTGCCTCTGTTGTTGCTGTTGTCTTAAATGCTTACCTTACCTTATGATTTTTCATTTGGCTTACGTTGTTTTAAGCATCTTTGCAGCTTAACGGCAACTCCTGACACATGACTTATTGTTTCTGCCGTATTAAGTATGAGTATTCCTCCTTTGCCAATTTAAGACAATTTTAATGACTAAAGTCATTTTTTGCGCTGCAAGAAGAACTAATTATCCGAGGAATTTTGGCAAAAAGACAAAAGAAAAATATAAATATAAATAAATATAAAATAAAATAATAGTAGGGTCTTAGTAATCATTTCTTCTTGAAAATTATCATTTATTTAATCAGAATTTCGTAAAGAAATTTTTAACGATTGAAAATTTATTCTAATAATATTACAAATTATAATAATAATTTGAGAAGTTGTGCAGAGTTTATTTTATCATACAATTTCTATAAAAATATTTTAAGTAATTTCATATAATAAAAAAATAATATTACAAATTATAATAATAATTTGAGAAGTTGTTCAGGGTTTAATTTATCATTTATTCAATCGTTAACACATTTTAAACGAAACAAATTTAAATTTAAATTTCTATAAAAATATTTTAAGTAATTTCATATAATGAAAATCTGTTCTAATAATATTACAAATTATAATAATAAATATTTTTTTTAATGTTGAGCAGAATTTTATCAATTTGAAAAAAACATCCTATATCCAGTTGCAAACTTGTTGGTCTGTCAGTTTATTTTCTTGGATTTATTTTATTCTAGTTTTTCTCTTGAATGGATTTGGGCGTAAATCATGCCAGAGTTGCCACATTAATGAACTATAAAATAAAATGGCAGTGTCAAGTCGATAGGCGGTTGCCCCTTGTTGTTGTTGACTTATACTTATAAGTAAGTACGAGTATGTGTGTTCTTTGAAGTGTAAGGGGTATAAATAAATTTATAATAAATTGCAAAGTTGAAAAACGATAATATATCATGAGTCGCAGCATGTGTCACAGGTTCTGGAAGAAAAAAATGCTGCAAAGTGCGAACGATTCAATTAATCCTGACACTATTTATTATTATTAGGGTTAAGGCTGAGACAGAAATACCGAAACATAAACAGAATGCGGTTGAGACTGAGTATAAGGATGAGGATGAGGATGAGGATGAGAACTAGTCTATGGCTCAGTTACGACTGCCCATGTAGTTGTTACATTAATTAGTAGAGCAGCCTGTTTGGGTACTGGCCACGTCCACTGCATTATCATATTTATTAAGCAGCCGCATCGCCTGTAGCTTTGGACCTGGACCTGGAACTGAGACTGGAACTTGGCCTGCGTCTTGGAATTGGAGTTGGAGTTGAACTGGGGTTTGGGTGCTTTGGGATCCGCTGCTGTCTGACTACCCGCGGCTATCACAACAACGAAAATTGATTGCTTCTGTTGTTGTGGCTGGCTTTGATCGTGTTAAGATAGCAACAGGCACAAGGAAACAGGCAACAATCCCCTCACTCTCAGCCTCATTCTCAGCCTCAACTTGAGTTCTATAGAAAGTTTTATGCATAACTTTGGCATGGACATCGTAAATATCTTTTACTGCCATCCTCACTGGCTTTCAGCATTTTCGCATTTTTTTTTTAGTTTTGTTATTTTTATTTTTTCATTGCACGCATTTTTTTTTATTAACCGCACCTAGAGTAGGGTGTACAACTGCTATTTTTGTGACAGATCATAAATCAAAAATCATATACGCTGCTGCATTTCAATATGCAAACTCACACACACCACACACTTACACACACACAACTTGCAGGTGTTTGCTCCAAATGAATGAATGTCGTTTCTTGCGATTGTAAATTAAGTTCGGCTCCAGTTTTGACTGACACTGCAACAGAAGTGCAACAGCAACAGCAACTGCAACTGCAGCAACTTTAATTTCTGCAAACACCCTGTATCCGTTTAGAGGTATATTGCTTTTAGTTTGCACTTGGTGTATTCATGGATGTTTCTGAAATACAAATCAATCGAAAAACATCAAAAACCCATATATTTAATGTTGGTTTTCATTTCTGGAACACCCCTGAATTATTTTGAATTTATTTGTAATATAATATTAATTTTATTGATAATTTTTAAAGTTATTTTAGTTTTATCTGTCTTTTAATTTTTTTTAACACTTAATATTTATTTTAATATATGTTTTGTATATAAATAAAAAAACATATTTTTGAAAATGCTTTCATTCTAATTAAAGTATTTAAAATCATCTGCATTTTGTTTACAGGGTATCGCTTAGTCGTACTTCTGTAGATTACCTTTGTTATTTAAATATGTATCTCTTTCGCTTTTATTTGCATATTTATGTGGAGTGTGCGGGCATTCACAGTCTGTGTGAACTGTATTCGCCAGCCAAAAGAGGCTGCTGATCTGGTAGCTGCTTCATGTAGTAACTATTTAAAAAATTGCAAATTAAAACAGTCATTTAATATAAATATACTATTTCTAAACTATAAAAGTAGATAGACTCTCTTAATTGAAAAGATAGTTAAATTTATAGGGGAAAATACGTCGCTAAAATAATTGAAAATTCGACCATATTTATTATGCTATACCTAACAATCCTATCCTCATATATTTCAACTATTTCTTATTATTACAACTACCATAAATTAAAAGAAATTTATTTTCCCTCTTATTTTATTTTCAATAATAGGAATTTTTGGTAAAGCTTTTGGCTTGCTTTTATTAGTCCTTGATATTAATGTTGATTTGATGTTGTTTATTATGGGTTGGAGTAAATTTAGCAGGATATTGGTGGCATATTCACTTACGAGATTAACATGTGTGAGAGTATTAAAATAAATCCCATTTCATGGGACTCTAATCCGCCGTGTGGCACATTATGAATGGACAGGTATTTCCTGATGCACAACACGTAGTCAAGGCGCTTTAATCGTGCCAGAGAGATCTGTGCCATATGCCTAATAAATCTAATTTTTTTCCTCTCATTGAGGTAAGAATAAAGAGAAAGATAGAGAGAGAGAGAGAGAGGGAAAGAGGGGAAAACTGAGCCAATTGCCCACTAATTTTCGGTGCGTTTTCTCGGTCGACTGACTGTGTTGTGATGGGACGTGTGATGCCCGAGCAGCGATAACGATTACGATTACAATTTCTTTGACCACACGTATTTCAGGGTCTGAAACAAATTGCTTCATTCATGAGCATATGCTGAACATTACCTGCAACTGCCCCAATCCAAACTCAAACCCAAACTCAAACCCAATTTCAATTCCCTCAGCTCATCTAATCAGTGCGCTATCCCAATCTTTTGAGAATTTCCACGAATCTTAGCTTAGTGTGAAGTCCGATGCTGGAGTTCAACTACTGGAGTAGCATTTTAATTTTTAGTGGTTCATGGAAGCAATTACCCCCCGAAGAATGGATATGGAATAAGTCGAAAGACTTTTGTGTGACATTTTGTTGGAATGAATTTAATGAATTTCAATTATGACAGCTGCAGGGCTGGCCACAAATATTTTATGGCTTTTAAATGTTCAAATAAATTGGACTTAAAACGGAAATGCAAAAGAAAGAAAAATAAAAGATACTTATATATTCGTTTTCGTAGCAAGAAAGCCATTAAATTGTGTGATTTGCTTTGTGTGCAAGTCAAATGCGCGTCTTTCAAAGATCCCAAAGTCTTTTTATGATTTAAGCCCAGACTGAGTTTGACTCTGACTTGGAGATGGAGTTGGAGATGATGTAGGAGTTCCAGTTTGAGTTCCAGTTCCATTTCGATGCCTAATCCTTTAAGTTATTGATGCAGTTGCGTTCGACGCATTGATGAAATTTTATTTATTTATACGTAACCCTTTGTTTGATGATCAGGAATGAGTAAGACTTACCTCTCTCTATCTCTTTCTGTTTCCCTCTGTCTGTCTCTGTCTCTGTTTGTGGTGATTGCCTGTTTTATGGCTGGTCGTGGCTAATCCCGCAGGAACTCGAGCGATCGCAGCTCCTCTTTAGAGTTTTTATTGTGTGTAATAGTTGAGGGATTTGTTTGTTCGCTTTCAATACTCAATGTTGAATGTCTTATATAACACAGTGTTACTTTTGACACTTTTATTGCTCGCGGCACAACTCAACAACAAAGGAATCGAAATAGGCATCGACATCGACATCGCTTCAATTTCAACTCCAGCTTCAAGTCCAATGAGCCTGTGCCCCTTACGAGCCTAATAAGCACTGGGGAATTGAGCGCACTAAAGTGGTAATTAAATTGGCCGGCATTGTGAAAGGCTAAGACCTAGGCCTAGGCCTTGTTATGTCTCAATCTCAAACTCAATCAACCAACCCAAACACGCCAATCAATCGCAATCTCAGTCCAAGTCTCAGTCTCAGTCTCAGTCTCAGCCTCTCCAAAATGCAATATGACAAATTACATATGTACAGTCCGGGCCAGCTGTATAGGTATGTAAGTATGTCTAACCGGTTGGCAATCGTTGGCAATCTTTAAGGCCATTTTAATTTTGGCTCTGACGTTGACAACTTTGGCTCATTCGCCTCGCAAATTAACACCTCAAACACCTCGGACGGGGCCAAAGTCATTTGCCATTAGATGTCCGATTCTTGGACGTGTTGACAGCTGTAAATTGCGTTTGACGTTGCCAATTGCAATTGGCGCTTCAATGTTGTTCCCAAAGTTGCAGCTAATGCTATTTGCTAATGTTGCTGTCGTTGTTGTTGTTGCTGTCGTTGTTGTTGTTGCTGTCGTTCGCGTTGCACTTGCAACGAGGCTCATTTCCGCTTTTTGCGGCTAATTTGAGGCACTTGAGTGGCGGTGGTGCAAGTTGTTAGCAACTGTTGCATCAAAATAGACAGATTAACGAATTTATTGATTAGCCATCAATTAAATATTATCGCTTAGTTGCTAAGCAATTAATGTTTAATTGCTGCAAATTTAGTCAGTCTGTCAATTATAATGATTGATTGAAACAACTTTCAATCGATTTTAATTCGTTTGCATTCATTTAAATTTCATTTCATTTCATTTCCGTAGATAGTGATGAATTACTATATATAGTATTTCTTTCGTCCTTAAATTGATTATTAATTTTTCCAAACTTTTCACAGCAATATTTTCATGTTGGCCCAATAAAAACTGACATCGATAAGGAGCCACGAAAAAAATATCGAATGGGTTGAGAATTAATTAAAAACTCATCAGATAAATGATAACTGGCCAGGCATAATTATGACGGCAAGACAACGAAAATCATTTCTAGCGACAGAGACAGAGATAGTGAGAGTGGGCGAGAGAGAGAGAGGGAGAGAGATTCGAGCCCAGTTAACGTATTCATAACTATATTTATCAACCATCAAAAATCAATTGCACACACAAAAAGAGCGTAAAGCGACGGGTGCAATGGACCGGTATCTGACTCTGTCCCTGTTGTGAGTTTGCCACATGCCCCTGCCCCTGCCCCCTCCCCCCTTCACAGACTCTGCCCCATTGGACTGTGAGGCGTTCAAATTGCGCTTGTTAACATTTTTGACCGCCTGCTGGGGGCCTTACAGCGCAGTCGACGTCGACGTCGGCGTCGGCGCAGCAGCAGCCGAAAAAGCCAACAAACCGAACGTGTTACGCATAATAATTTTCGCAGTGCGTCCAACACTCGTATAAATATTTCAACGGTTGCTTCTCTCAGTGCTCTTTGGATGTGGATGTGGATCTGACGGTGGTTGTTGTTGTTGTATTGCTGCTGTGGTTCATCATCAACTTTATGCAGTTTATCTTGGAGTGCGCATCGCTCACGCTCAGCTCCAAGTTCCAAGAGACAAAACCAGGTTGATAAGACGCATACACTGTGAGAAACGCCAATTGAAGGTTCTTCAAATAAAATAAATGAATAAATGAAAATTTAACATTTAAATTTATTAAGTTATCATTATTAAAATATTGAGTTAAACATCAGGATAAATAACAGATTCTAGCTAAATGATTATATTGGATCAGTGATTAAAACCTCAACCGAAACCGTAACCTTTAAGCGGTGAAAACCGATTGAAATTTGTAACCGTAACCAAACTAACTGTCTTTAACAGTATTCTGAACAGGTGCTGGTTATTATTTTAGTATGAAGCCAAATAATAAACAATTATTACACTCCATGTGGCTTTTGTATGATAATATGTATAATAACTTTGAACTGCCATAACTTTGGCAAAACTCAATCAATTTCCATGCGCAATGTAAATTTCAGCATGATTTTACTTTTAAATTCGTTCTGCATTTAAATTTTGTTCATTTTGAAAATTTTGAAATTTTCGAATTTTTAGAAAAATTATAAGGGGTAACACTGTAAAATTTCTAAAAATTTCGAAATTTTAAAAAATTTTAAATTGAACAAAATTTAAATGCATAACGAATTTAGAGGTAAAATCATGCACAAATTTACATTGCGCACGGAAATTGAGTGACTTTTGACAAAGTTAGGGCAGTTCAAAGTTATTAAAAATCAAAATAATCGAAATTTTCAAACCAAATGATCCAAATTTATATAAGGTCAAATTATAATAAAATCGACATTACGCTGAACAATTCCAGAAACCAGATAACAATATTTTCTAGGCTAATAAGAGCATTAAGTCTTTTTTCCTGTAATACAATGAATAACGATTCTTATTCACCTAAATTTTTTTTTGTGAACCGAAACTATACCGAAATTAAATTGAATTCATAGTAGATTTTTCTCAAATGAATTGTATAAATTGTTAGTCAAAAGTTTTCAATTCCTAAGATAGTAAAGTCAAGAAAACAGATTACATTTCGTTTTATTTAACATCAGTTGACAAACAATTTTCAAAAATTTAAATAATATGTATTAAAAATTACAATTTTACATCAAAAGCGAAATTAAATATAAAAACATTAAGTAAATAATCAAACATGTATAAAGATGTTAGCTTTGGGGGAATTCAAAAAATTTTAGTTTAAATTGTTGCTAGAATAAATTCAAGAATCACTTGATATTTTCTCACAGTGCATTTCTTAAGCAGGGGGAGCAGGGGGAACTGCCATGTTGTCGCTGTCGCATGTGTCTGTCTCTTATTGAAATAACAGAAATCATAATGTTTATGCCATTAAATTGTTAACAAAGCATACAAGCTACTGCCATGTAGCATCAGGTAAGAGAAACTGGCAACTGGCAACTGGCGACTGGCGACTGGCAACTGGGGAGTTGGGATGTACGGTGAAGTGAATGCGACCCCTGGAAAGGGGTCCCGCATGTCAGCACGCACATAAATTATCGTTGATATATATTTGGCCGTGTGAATGTCCAGGTTAACTCTCCAATTCTTTCTCTCTCTCTCTCTCTGTCACTCTCTCTCTCTCAGTTTTTATTTATTTACACTGGGCGCATTGCACAACTCTCGCTACGTGACATTCACGCTTGGACGTCCTTCTCTTTTGTTGTCCGGAGCTGAGTCAGTTCCATCCACGCATCATCATACGTGACCCGAACCCGGTCACATCTTCAAACACTATCGCAATTGCTATCTGTGAGCTGGCTGCTGTGTATCTTTTCACTTTACTCTGTTCTTATCTATACCGTCTTATCGCCCATTGGACATTGCTTTCTTAATATTTTCTCTCTCTCTCTTGACCGAATTGTTTCCTGTAATTGCGAGCGTGCGGACGCCCCAAAGAGCCGTAAAAAATAATCAAATGCTTCCTGGCTCTAAAACCCATTTCAGACCATTTCAGACCATTTCGGGCCATTTCACTCAAAAAAGGATGCGTGCTGCACTATGAGAATGAATTGGGCCAACTTGGGTTGTGGATGGGGTTGGGTTTATGTCGGTCTGAGACTGGCCAACACGGTCACACTTCCAATTTTATTTATGACTTTATCTTTTACTTGGTTTGTGCGAGATTTTTGTTTATGCTTTTCAGCTTTCCTGGGAATTTCACTGAGATTCTTTTGGCCCTTCTTCAGTTGGCATTGTTGGGTCTTAATCACGTGCACTGGTTCCCGGTAATTATACCTCGGAGTGTCTTTAGAATGTGACTAAACTTAATTTTTGAATCTGAATTTGGAGCAAGAGATTCCATTCAGAGACGGAGATAAGCGAATAGACAGGGAGAGAGAAGCTGTTAGATTTAACAACTCATGTAATGAGGTTGAGTTTTGAAATATCTAAATTAATTTAGTTACATGAAATGACAGTCAATTTTTACTAGAAAAAAAGATTTATTTATATATTTCTATAGAAATGTTTTATTTCTTCTGTAATAATTTGGAAACCACAATTGAGAGCTTAAATATCGAATCTTATCTCTGTGTTAGAATTTTGGTTGCCTGCCGCTAAATGCGGCAATCAAAGACCATAGAAAATAGAACAAAATTTGATTAGCACAATTAAATGATTACATGCCACAAAGCGTGGCAATTATGGAAGAGAATAGAGCAGGTGCGACCTCCGCAATGAAATTCAGCTGGCGGCATCTTTTTGACATTGACCCACGCAAAGTTTTGAGGCATTTGTGTAACCGCAATGCTGAGAAAAAGCCAAAAGCCACAAATGAACGACATTAGTTACACTTACCCCAAAATAATTAACAAATTAAATGAGCAATTGCCCCGTATCTGGCAGATATCTATGAGAAATGCCGAATAATTAGAGTACAGAATACTATATTATGAAAATATGAACAGAAGAACTGGAAATTGGAAACACGAGAGCCAAAACAGTGGAAGACTTTGAATTGTCTGATTAAATTCCTTGGGTAAACCAAAAAGACGCTAATTGAGGTTGAGTTTTTGGGGTTTACATAGCCTAATTGTTATATAGAGGAAACTTGTGAAAATCTCTTCATTTTATATTTGAAAACTGTACAAGAACAATAACAATAAACACACACTTGTCAAAATATATACAAAAATAAAAAAGAACCAAAAAAAAAATAATGAAAAGAAAGATGAGTTACTGAGACAGAGGTATTAAAAATGCATTTTGACAGGCTCTACCTGGGGCAAAGGCACGGGTCTTCGCTTTATGGTTATATGTACATATGTATCTAAATATATGACGAACCGATTCGGATTGTTACCTGTTACCTGTGCGCATTTTGCGGCTTTGATCGATAATCGCAGCCCACGCAAAAGTGTCTGTCACGCTAAGCCCTAATGGCATTACAATGCGTTCTTCTATCTACTTATAACCCAACAATTCAACAATTCAACAACCCGACAACCCAACTGTGCCCAGTTTTTGCGGTCTGGACAAACAAAAACCGCGACGCGAGGATGAGAATAAGGACGAGAACGAGGATTTTGGCAGCTGCCTTTGCCTGTGGCTACACTGACAAAAATAAATCCCTAATAATAAAAATAATAAATTTTAAATATTGTTTATTTTATTAAAATATTTATAGTATAAATAAATAATGAAGTAACGATTATAATTTTTAAAATAAAAATTACAAAACAAAAATTATTTTTCAATACTTAAAATAACAATTATTTTTTTAATTTTTATTATAAAAATTTAAAATGAAAATGAATAATAAAAATTTAATGTGAATATCTTTGTAATGTATTTTCAAAATATAAAAACATTCATAATGATTTTTATGTGATACATCACACGTCCTTTAAGGACGTATTTTAAGAATTTGAATAGATATGTTTTGAATAAAAATTTAAATTAAATTATTATTTATGATTTTTATTTTAAAAATGGAAGAATTGAATTTAAAAGTAATTTTTACAATAAAAATAAGTCTTATTTGCGATCCCTGTAGTTTATAAAGCGAATTTAAAATACATAATGTAAGTTTCACAATAACGTATACCAACTTTTCTTTAATTATAATAACGTTTCTCTCAGTGCACGCGTTTATCCTTTAATGGGCTTTTGTCTGTCACCAGGCGACGCCGTTGAGCAAATCCTTTCAAGTGCAACCGAGCTGCATCAGATTAGAACAGGTTCGTCTTTGTTTGCTCGCCAATAAAGCCGCATTTTAATGCTCTTCTGTTGTCACTCGTCAGCTTGTTTTGCGCAAAGTTTCGCTGGAAATGTTGACCAAAAATATGAAAATCGCATCAGCGTCAGCAGCTGTAATCGCATTGACTGTAAAGTTGGCTAAGCCGCGTGTTGTTTTTAACTTTGCAATTAAAAACCGAACGAAATGCACTTTACACCTAACGAGAATTTCCCGGGAAAAACTGTCATTTTCAGATGCATGCACCGCGATAACAACTTGTCACAAACTCTGACAGCTCAGAACAAGTTTCCTTTTCCATTTCTATTTATATTTTGGGTTTCTGTACCAATTCCTATTCCTATTTCGTTATTTCGTTTCTAATGAAGAAATTATCTATAATGATATGAAGAAAATGCATCATATTTTCCACTATGAAAATGAAATAATTACTGTGCCATGATAAAAATCAAATTATGTGGAAATTGAAACCCTAAATGCTCTTCAAAAAGGGGTACACAAATAATAACTATGGACAATGGCCATCGGATGACGTATTATTTTATGATAAGCATATGAAACATTTTGATGGATTTATTATACCCCATTTCATAAGTGTGAAATGCCTTTCGGACAAGCGAGGAGCTGTCTCTAATTTTAACCCATGTGCGTGTCCAGGATGTGTCACTCAACATGGCACAGGTGGAAAAACCCATGTTCATTTTACTTTTTGAATTACTATAGATTTACTCTGACTGTGAGTGGGAAATTAAATTACTATAAAAAATATTTGTTAAATTTCCATTTTTATTTGAAATAAGAGTTATGGAAAATTTGTATATCATAATTGAATTTTTGTTTTATAGTTAGTAAAAACTAGTTTTAAATATGAAAATATGTATTTCAATTTTAAATCCAAGCATCGAAACAGTCTTAATATTAGCAGAGTTTAAATATAATTGAAGTCCAAATAGGAGTGAATTAAAAGAGATAAATATAAAGTATTTTTTGTAAATTTAGATTATTAATTTAGAAGCTTTTTTCGCAGAAATTTAATTGTAACTTAAAAATTACTAACATTTGATTTAAATTTATATTATTGATTCAGGAGGTTTTTAAAGCAATTTTAAATACAAGATACCTCCTAAAACTAAGATTATTTATTTAGAAGGTTTTTACAGAAAGTTCCTTATAAGTTTATATTCTAAGGAACGATTATCTTATGTTATATCTTATATAGTATATTTCTGTAAAAACCTTATAAATTAATAATATAAATTTTATAAAATGTCAACTCTGTTTTCATAAGTTTATATTCAAAGATTGCCCATTTCTGTATTTTTCTGATGCACTGAATCCAAGTGCCATGACCAATTTTAAGTGTGTTTAAGCCAGCATAACAGCTTGGCTTGGATCTGGGCTTGGACTTACATAGAATGGGAGTTATGCTGGTCGAGTGTGTTTTGAGAGCTAAAAGCATGTTATCAGTCATCAAGACAGAGACTGTGTTTACATGTCTATCGAAGGCGAGCACGCAGCTAATCAATATGCTCGTCATTTGTGGCTGCCAACGTTTTCCTTTTAACCAAGTACGTGTCAAGGGGGCCAAGAGAAAAGCAAATACCAAAAATTGTACTACAATATGTTATTGGATGGCATTAAAAGGCCAGGCACATGTCACAAGGACACGAACTGAAACCAAAACTTGAACATCACGCACTTTGTCTTTTGATATTTCGAGCATTACGAATAAAACTTGGATGAGTTATCACAGCTCCCATCTCAGTCAGAGTATTAAATAATTATTTTTATTTTTTGTTGCACTTGTGGCATTTCAAATTGAAGGTGTCTCGGAATTTCTACGACGACTGACTTATGTTGTAATTTATGTTCATGACCTTTAATGGCATCCATCTGACAGTGCAGAGAGGGTTGGGGTAGTGAGTGTGGAGAGAGGGGGGAGGGGGAGAAAATAACACGCAGCGCCATCAAACAAATTGCCCTGAGAAGCGTGCGTTGTGTTGTATGCACATTGAATTTTGATATGGATATGGATAAGGATATGGACTTGGACTTGGACATGGCACAACTGTTGTCTCCCACTGTGGGTCATCACCGACCGTCTCTGTTGTGGCACCAAAGATTAATTGATACATGTCCATTTTGTGTTGACAAGCAGCTAGAAAGAAATCTTGTGGCATTCAACACAATGGATACAACAATAAAAGGTACCACTATGGACAAAAATAAATGACATACAATAAGGCCAGGACACTTTTATCGCTCCCAGTTGATAATAAACAATCTCAGGGACATCAACAACATCAACAACAGCAACAACAACAGTTGTAAGCAGTAAGCATAGGGCGGGGATTGTTTTCTATCGGGTGGGGGGAGGGGGATTAGAGGGGGTCTCCTTTGTTGAATGACATATGTGTGCGTGGTTGCCCCGCTGACTGCTCATCCATTTGACTGTCCACTGGGTCAACGCCTACGAGCGAGGGTTACTCAATACCTTCTAATAATAATAAAATTAAATTGTATAGAAAATATACATATATATGTACATCAATAAGGCATAAAACTTTATTTTAAAATCAGTTTTCATCATTTAAGAAATAGATAATATAAGAATTTATTTCACAGTATTTGCTTAGTATTTAATTAATTTATACACAACCAAAATCAGTCGGCAAAAAGAAAATTAAGCAAAAAAAAATTAAATTACGGTTTCGGCTTTGCTCGAATTAAGGTTTTCGGTTATGCCAAATTTTGGAGAAACGATTATCGGTGTTTTTTGTAAATTTCGGTTTTTTACTGATTTTTATTAATTTTGAACTGCCATAACTTTGTCAAAACTCAATCAATTTTCATGCGCCATGTAAATTTGAGACTAATTTTACCTCTAAATTCGTTCTGCATTTAAATTTTGTTAATTTTCAAAATTCGAAATTTTCGAAATTTTTCGAAAAATGATAAGGGGTTACACTGTAAAATTTCTAAAAAATTCGATTTTCAAAACTTTTCAAAAACGAACAAATTTTAAATGCGGAACAAATTTAGAGGTAAAATCATGCTCAAATTTACATGGCGCATGAAAATTTATTGATTTTTGACAAAGTTATGGCACTTCGAAGTTATTAAAAATCAGAAAAATCAAAATAATCGAAATTTTCAAACCAAATGAACCAAATAATAAAATCGACATTACGTTGGATCATTCCAGTATATTTTCATATCTTATTATGTTAATTTAAAATACATTTGATCTATTTGAAATATTTGAATTGAAAGTTACGTTCTATAAGAATAAATTAGGCTTTGTTAATTATAATTACATATGATTTATTTCAAATATTTGAATATTAAGATACCTATTAAATATTTCCTTACCAACACTTGCCAAACAATTGTCTCAACTCTCGTTGCAAGTGTCGCTTTTGCTTTTAGCATGACAATAGAGATTTTGGCTCATTGTGTTCTGACGGTTTTCGGAATACGCTCTATAAATTTGGCCAACATTAACGTTTAGTGGGTTTTGCATGGTGTAGTTGCAACTGACCAGCAGGTAGGTTAAGTTGGATCCTTACAGTTTAATTATATGCGCAATGACTGCAGCAGCAATGCCCAATAGAGCGTGAGAGTGGCCGGGCCACGGTGCGTATACTTGACAGCCAGCTGACGTGTTGCGGCGTTCAATCAAAAGGCCTGTCAGACAATTGGACGAACGCAGATGTCGACGTCGACGTTAACGTCAACGACGCCTCGGAAAAAGTTTGTCAGGCAGCATAATGGAAAACCACGATACTGTGCGATATATACGCCCACATTCCACGCCCACTTAATTAGTGTCCAGCTCATTGCGAGGCCATAACACGCATCGGTCGGTTGATTCGACGGACGGACAGACAGACAGACAGACGGACAGACGATTCGTCACATGATTGTTTTTGGGGTTTGACCCATTTGTGCAAATGCAAAACAAAAGCGAGTCAAGCCAATAACCAGACCAATGTGTGTGTGTTTGAGTGTGTGTAGTGTGTAGTGTGTGTGTATATATATATATATATCGCTGACAGCTATATATCCTATGCAGCTTTTGCTGCATTTTCTGACATGCATGTCCCTGCAACTAGCTTATAATTTAATTAATTAATTTCAATGAAATGAGAGAGAGAGAGAGAGAGGGACTCATAGATATAAAAAGAGAGAGAGGGAGCAATTCAGGCATAATTATGCCCTGTTGCTTTATAATAGAAACAACAACACTTAAGCCCCTAACGAGCTGACAATTTTGCTGCGCTAGCGGCAACAGCAACAACAGCAGCAACAACAGCAACAGCAGCAGCAACATCAACACCAGCAACAACAACAACAGCTTTTATTACGCCTGCAATTGTAAATGTCAAAAAGTTGCACCCAGCTGCTGACGATGTTGTTGTTGCTGTAGTTGCTGTTATTGCTGTTGTTGTTGTTGTTGGCATTGGTATAAGCCCCATAAACCAGCAACAACAGGATGCTGAGGTAGTTTCCCAATGGGAGGCACTGTGGCAGCAACAGAAGCAGAGCTTGTACAGAGCAGCAACTGAGAGCCTCAGCAGTAGCTCAATTTTCCTCATATTTCATACAATGGGATTACAAATCAATATCAATAAAAAAAATAAAATTACTATCGTTTTTTATTTTTTAACTTACATCTGACATATATTTAATTAAACATTTTGTACTTTAATAAATTTTTAAAGCATATTGCAAACTGTATTTAAATAATACTTAAAATAAGTAGATACAAATTTTATAAACCAAATTTTAGCTCCTCTACGGACTTTACATAAACTACACTATTCTGTCCATTTGTTTATAGTCCATTTTATTTTACGTGACACATATTAAATTTGAAACATTTTCCGGATAAACATTTTTAAAGTTAGCAAACCATTATTAAATGAAAACCCATTTTGTAGATTAGAAATGTAATGTCCGGTGCTCTCTGGTTATAATCGCCGACCTGTCACATAAATTAAACTTTAGTTCGAAAATAACTGAGTTTGATTTCCCATCATGTATTTCTGAAACGCGTTTTTTAGTTCCTTAGGAATGAAACGCAATTCACAAATCATACAGACATCATATTAAAAAGGAAGAAATTGATAGAATTATTTAAAAAACCAAATTGTGGTAAAGTTTCTCAATTCAGCATAATAATTAGGATTTCGAAATCTAGTTTTCGAAAAAAGAAGTAGTTAAATTGCGTAGGAAATTTTCGAAGCTATTCAAACAAAGTGTGAATAGAAATCCAAGCAACAATTTGTTGAAAGAATACTTTCTTAGTCTAGGATTCTTTGAATGCTTCAATCAATTTGTGGCCCATTGTGCAACAGTCGGCGTTGCACCTCCGAAAACGCACAATTATCGGGAGTCGTAGCCGCGTGGCGTCCACAAATTGGCAATTTGACTTGAGCCAGTTCACGTTGTTTGTGTGCGCGGGGAAGGGTAAGAGGAAGAGAGGGAAGAGGAGGAAACTGGGGAGAGTGGAAAATGGGGTGTGTGGAGACCACGCAATGGCGCTGCAGGAGACAATGATGAGGACAAGTCAATATGATGATTTAGTACACGGAAACCGAAGTCGACTTGGGGACTTGGCAAACGTTGAAGCTAAACTTTTGATGGGATGAGGGGGGATAATCGTTACCAAGGGAGGGGAGGGAGACTGGGAAATGTCATCTGTGATCTGTGGGTGCTGTTCGACAGTTGACAGTGTCTGGTAACTTAAGCTGGTTTCATAAAAAACACATTAATTCCAATTGGCAGCAATTGCAATGGACGCCCGGTGAGCGTTTAGTGTACTTAGTAGAACAGTTCAGACCGAAACCGACTCGACACTGTGAGAATTAAACTCTATCTCAGATCCCTAGCATTAACCCAGTCCCTGTCTGGGTTTTTGGCCCCTTTTCTGTTTGTTTGGCCCGTCTATTTGTTGTTTGCCTTTGGTATGCGGCAAAAGTACAAAAGGTAACACAAGAAATAAAGTTACACTCAAATTTAGCGGCAGTTCGAAGACTCGAACTAATAAACTTTCTGTAACTATCTCTCTCTCACACTCTTCCTCTCTCTATCCCTCTATATGTTGGCTATATGTGTGTCCAGACAATTCTCAGGTCCCTGCTAATTGTTTCTTTGTTGCTGGCCAAATGCGTGCACTTTGTTTTAAGTGCAGCCGATCGAACGATTTATCTATCTATCTATGCATCTCTCTATATAGCGTGAAAATGTGAAAAATATGTTGAGAGAGTGACTCAGTAGGTTAAAAATACTGCAGATCTGAGAACAAGTTTCTCAAAAATTTTTAGATATTTCTCATTACACAAATGTAAAAAAGAAAACAATTAAATATATAAATGCAAATTTAAAATCATGTATTTCGAACTTAAAACTACACACTTAAAACTTGATTTCTGGTTAAGATTGAAAATACTAAATTCAAGTATTTTAATTTTATTTCAATTACGAAATTTTAAGTACGAAATTATAGTATTTTAGAATTTTCAAACTAAAACTTACTTTAAAACGTACATGATTTAATTACAATTCAACTTGATATAAGACCTTTTAATTCTGGAAGTTCTCAGTGCCCCAGAAAAGCAAGAAACAAGATATTATAAATAAAGTATTTGATTTAAGATATTACCTACTTGATCTGTGAATCGAACTTGAGTCCCAAACTTATATATAGAATTTTAGTAATCATATCTAGTTATTTTAGAATTTAATATGATTCAAGATTGTTCTTAAATCAAGATTGGTCACATAATTGGAATGCTCTATAATTGTATTATTATAGTAATATTTTTAAGTATAGAAAATACTTAAATCGAGTTCATTCGAACTTAATTTAAATACAGCTTTTTTCTCTCTGTGTATAATACACAAATTCAATTTATTTTAATTTATGTTTATTGCAAATTGCGCTCATTTATTTATTTTATTTATTTATTTTCACTTGTGTACTTTTATCAGTAATTAACCCTATTTTGCCGATACACTTATATATATTTATATACCCCTCAACACCCCCCGGTTTCTATCTGTAGCGTCATCTGCAATATGGCATCCAGTCGCTGTCATTTTGCCTCTGACAGCTGTTTGCTGCACGAACATGGCAGACATGTTGGTTGAGACGGGGGTTGGGAATGGAAAAGGGGATGGGAATTGTAGGGGGTGGGTGGGGGTGCTGCCTAGCCGACTACTTAACGGCACACGGCCCCAAAAGTGACAGGCGGGCCTCATCATTAAACTTTTGACACTATTAGCGGGCGGTCTGAGTTCGCTGTGTGTCGTGTTGTTGTGCCAACAAAAACTGAATAAAATAAAATCAAAAACCAAAACAAAAGCATCATCGGTCAGGCATTAAAATAATTTGAGAATATTATCGTAGCATCTCAATAAATTTCAACCAAGAAATTTGCTGTGCTACAGTTTTCTTATTCTTCTTTTAGAATTTGGTTTGCTTTTATCTATAGATCTTGTGGTTATTTTAAAGTTTATTTTTTGTGGAAAGACAATTCAATTAGCTGCCCTGTCAAACTTTTCTTGTACGTCTGTCCATCAGGCCAAGTGGCGGACGGGCTTAAACTCTGCTCTCTTAACTTGCCACAATTGTGCTTGCATTACTTTTACTTCTTATTCTACATTTTCTTCTACATCTTCTTCATCTTCTTCTGCTTTGTGGGTCTGGTAATGAAGCAATTAATTATCGTATGCCCCATGCCATGTACAAAGACACTTTTAGCAAATTTCTTGGGAACATTTTTGTATGTTAAATGTTAAGTAATGTTAAGTTCCCCCCTTGGACCCGACTCGACGCATGTGAAATGGGTGAAATGTTTCGCCTCAAGTGTCCAACTCTTTGACATTTTGCGGTTGATATTTTAAGTGCTATCGGCTCTCTTTGCATTCATTCAACTCTTTTTTATTTTTTAGATGGAAGCAAAAACAAAAGATCTCAAAATTAATTCCGGCAATGAAATTGGTTTTGTTCTCTTTAAACCCAGGAAAGCTAATATAAATTAAATCAAATGAGAGACCTGATTTAAAGATTAACTTTTAAAGAATGTCGACAAATAATACTCAAGTTACCAAAATTTAGAAGCAATGATTATTCAATCAAATAAAGAAGCAGATTATTTGGAAATTAAAATTAAAAACCCAAATTAATAAATTAATGTTTTAATTTCTCTTAGTTTTTGTAGTTTTTAAACTGAATAATTTTCTTAGTTGTTCTCTTCATTAGCCATTTTTAATTTTAATTCTATACATTTCTTTTTAGTTTATTTATTTTAGTATATAAAAATAATAATGGAAATTGTTTAAATCCAAAAAAAAAGTAGTATCTACTGGAATACTATTCAATTATTCATTTTACATGAAAACTTAAATTGAAAATACTAGTAAATGCAAATTTTATTTTTCAATGCACCTTTAATTTGCCCATCTGTTAGTTTCACATTTCCAATCTTTACTAGAAAATCTTTAGATTGTGCATTTGACTATCAAAGCAGCCTCGGCAACTAACCACAAACGAGGGAAGTATTTTATAAGACCACGTATGTAGATGCCTATCGAAAGGATCATCATGTGGTTGACACCTACAACCTAAGGACAACCTAAGGAGGCACAAATCTGCACATGTTGTAAATCGAGCAAGGGAAACTGGGAAAGAGCTGAGAATTATCTCTGTCTCTGATCAGGATCTGCAGTGTGTTGTGTGTGTGTTTGTCTCAGGATCTTGATAGCGCCAGTTGTCGAGTTGTGGATTTCTTCTAGCACATGTGTAAACCCAAATTGCGTTGTTAAAATGCGTAAGGCGTTGACAATGGGCAAATACACATACACATGGTCTTGATCAGGTTTGGTAGCTCGTTTAGAGACCTTATCGAGCATCGGCTAGGACCTTGAGATGGGCCTAGGAAATAAGTTGATAAGCATTCAACTCGATCAATGATCGCTTGCAGCAGTTGCAGGAAGCAGCTGCAGCTGTTGCTGTTGTTCCTGTTGCTGTTGTTGCTGCCACTCAACAGTTGTTGCCAAAAAACACAGAAATCTGTTGGCCTTGATCGAGGTGTGAAAGAAGCTCAACTTACCCTGTAATTACGAGCCGCAAGTTTCCGTCCCAGCAGGTGTCAAAATAATTAGGCGCCTACTTAACATTCACATCCACTTGAGTTTTAAGGGAGAAAGAGATACGAGATAGAGAGTGAGCTTACGTGCTGTCCGTCTGCCAATTAACGCTAATTATAGTCAACACCTTGCACTCAACGTGTCAAAATGTGCACAGGGCATCATGCAAAATGGCCAAAATGGCAAAAGGCACTAAAAACGCCAAAGTGTGAGTCCGAGTCAAAATAAAAGGCAAACGTCGTTGCCTTAACACTAATTATGTGAGCGCAACACTCGTTCAGTCATTCAGTCAGTCATTCAATCAGTCAATCAGTCAGTCAAAGTCAACGAAATGCAGTCCAAAAACAGAAACAAAAATAAAAATATATATAGTATATTTAGCAAGTGTGAAGTTGATAGCCTCGCGCTCCTTCATTAATCATTTGGTTGTTAACAGGCCACTTGGTCCGCTTGACAGGCCCTCAACCGACAGCGACTGACTCCGAATTGGACTCGATTTGGCAACTTGAGGGCCTCTTAACCAACTCCGACTCAAATGCCTGCAGTTTCAGTAATCAGCCCAAAAAGAATAAAATATACTTCGTGAAACAGCAATAAAATTCAAGTCAATTTGATTGTATTTCTAAAAATAAGAGGATAGATTTAGTTACCAAAAATAAATAATAAGAAAATAAGAACAATATTATATAATAAATATTTATATTTTCTTATCTAATATAATAATAATTATATTTATATATAGAATAATAAGATTAAGTATTTATGTGTTCCATAATTTCAGTTGAATTTATGTTTAAGTATATTTCTTACATATTAAGAAACATTATAGTAAAAAGGTCAATTTGTTCGTATTCCTAAAAATAAGGGGATAGATTTAGTTACCAACAATAAATAATAAGAATAAGAATAATATAATAAATATATATATTGTCTTATCTAATATAATAATAATTATATTTATAAATATAATAATAAAAATAAGTATTTATATGTTCCTTTTTAATTCTTCGAAATGACTTTGGCATAATTTCAGTTGAATTTATGTTCAAGTATATTTCTTGCATATCAGAATATCTTTCATTAATTGTGAATGTCTTAAAGATTGTTTTGTTTCAGCCGTCGATAGGATGACTCTCAATCACCCCTCTTTAAAATTGGTACTCGTAATCTGCAATTATTTCGATGCTGACTTTCTCTCAGTGGTTGCCAAGTAACCCAGTAAAAGCCAGAATTGCAATGACGTCTGATTAATGTTTATAGTCACACCTACTCAACTGCAGAGGTGCCAAAAATATAAAAATGAAACCAGAATTTACACCTGCAACACGCACCAAATTGCAAGTCAGACAAAAGGCGGCAAAATCGACACGCCAGACTTCTCTCTGGTTCTGACTCGGACTCTGACTCGAACTCGGACTCTGGGTCTGAGTCTGTGTTTGGGTTCGAAAAAAAGTGGCAAACAGGAAGCCATAAATAAAAATTAGAGAACTCATATACGAGCTACGCATATAACATATCATTTGATATAATTTCTAACACACTCCTAAGTCACAGTCCCAGTCACAATCCCAGTTCCAGTCTCGGTTTCTGTTTCTGTCTGGGATTCAGTCTTTGAAGTTGTTTTTGGCTCGCTGCAGGTGCAGTTAACAGTTTACAGTTTGTTGATTGGCGGCCATTTAACGCTGCGTGAGTTGGCTCAAATCGAGGCGCCCTTAGCCAACACATTTTCTAGGCGTTAACTGTAATTCGTTGGCCCTGGCAAACGCAGCAGGAACTGCCACCTTGGCCAACAACAGAAGCTGCAACTCTCAACTCAACTTCAACTCGATCAAGTAAATAATTTTCGTTTTTCACTGAATCTTTTGTCTCGTTCTTTAATTATGGGTTCGCTTTTTGGTTAATTAAAAAGGCTCAAGACACCGCAACACATGTTTTTCTTAAAGGATATCCTTGGCCAACACCTTTTGTCTTTTACCTTTTGCCGTCCGCTTGTTATGCATTTAAGTATCTTTCGCGCTGTGATATGGCGCCGACGGGCAATTAAAGCACTTGCCTTTAAATCGTAATACCCACGTACTAATATATAGTTTATAATGTTTATGGTCTCTGGGACAGCGCCCCGAGGATATGCATTTAGTATATACATTTTGGTTTACAGCATTCCATTCTGAAACTCATCTGAAATTATACAGTTCTGCTTTTTTTCTTTTTCTGATTTCAAGGTGATTTTCAAACCGACAGAGGAAATATTAAATTTGCATAAGGTGAATTAAAATTGATCAAAATATCTTGAGTTGATGAAATGCACAGTCAAGTGTTGGAAATTTATTTAGAATATATAAATAAAGTATTTTGAGATTTGTTTTTATTAAATAAAAAATAAACACGAAAATTATATGATAATTATGTGGAAATGTATAAGAAATCTATTTATCTTAATGAAAAAGTAAAATAAATATGAAGCTTAGCTTTAAAATAAATATTTTAATTTAATTTTTTAACAAAATAATATTTAATACAGGAAATAAATAAAAATTATAATATATAAAAAAAATTAAGAATTATTTTTATTATATAACAAACAAAATAGAAATTTAGATGATAGTTTTGTGGAAACGTATAGGAAAACTATTTATCTTAATGATAAAGTAAAAGATATATAAAGTTAATCCTTAGAATTAAAATAAGAAAATAACTTTTAAGCTTAATTTGGTTCATTTGGTTTGAAAATTTCGATAATTTCCATTTTACTGATTTTTAACAACTTTGAACTGCCATAATTTTGTCAAAAGTCAATCAATTTTCAAGTGCATTGTAAATTTGATCATGATTTCACCTCTAAATTCGTTCTGCATTTAAATTTTGATCATTTTGAAAATTCGAAAATTTTGAATTTTTAAGAAATTTTACAGTGTTACCCCTTATCATTTTTCGAAAAATTTCGAAAATTTCGATTTTTGAAAATTAACAAAATTTAAATGCAGAACGAATTTAGAGGAAAAATTAAGCTCAAATTTACATTGCGCATGAAAATCGATTAGCTTTTGACAAAGTTATGGCAGTTCAAAGTTATTATACACATTACCATACAAAAACTACTAATCGGTTTTCACCGGTTAAAAATTACGGTTTCAGTTAAGGTTTTAATCACTGATATTAATGTTTTTATAATTCTTAAATAAACCTATTTAAAAATGCAGAAATAATAATGTTAGCCCCTTTTGTCTTGGGTTAAAAACTAGTCAAACTTTAATTTAACTATAGATCAAACAATTAAGTTTTAAAGCCATCTACTCTAACTACAAATATAATATGTAATATAATCCCTAATCAGCCTGTTTCGGTCTAGACAAAACCCCAAAATCAACAGCAAATCAACCAAGAATAAATAGAAAGAAAGAAAAGAGACACAAACCAAAATACACACGCCTTAAATATTTCCAGTTAATCATGTCTGATGTCTCTGGGTCCTGTGATGGGTAGATTCCACGAATACCGAAGTGCGCTCAGGAGTAACTGTCGAGAGATGAGGAAAACTTACATAATAATTGATGACATAGGACACACGTAGTACATGTCACAATGTGTGTGTGTGCGTGTGTGTGTAGAGTTGGGGGTAAGAAACAACAAACAATGGGGCAACTATCTAATGATCGATATCAGCTAGAACAAAGAGCGAAGATACATAGACAATGTCGCTCGACCGACCGACCGACTGACTGCCCTGGGTTTGAGATTGGGTTTGAGTTTGAGGTTGAGGTTGTTCTTGGACCTTGGCAAGTACGTGAGCCAGCCCTGAAGTTGACAAAGGGCCGTTGACAATGCGCAAGACAAACCCAAAGGACAACAACGCATGCTGATGAGAATCTAAAAACGCACACGAAAAAATATTGAAGGAAAACAAGAGAGAGAAGACAAACAAGAAGAACAACAACAAACAATTTGTGGTTATCTGTCGAAACAGGTAGGGCCACAATTGTGATTAAGATCACCTGAGAACAACCCGGAGACTGAGAATCTTTCACTCCCAGTCTCTTTTTGAATACATCTCTATGTCATCTTTTTGTCAACGCTGTCGTTGTACGTGGTTAGAATTGAGGAATCATTTCAAATCTCCATCCCAACTGAAAGCGTGGAAAATATCAATTTACGCTTTAAACTACGCCCAAGTGCACTATCATTGCAATCAGTTAAGTGTTTTGGCTTAGATTCGGCTTGACATCGAGACGAGCGAATCTCTTTGTGAATGCCGCCAGGATCATCATTACAGCTGCTCATCTAGGATCCTCAGATGATGCTATTGTTATCGTAAATAATTATATAAGCAGCTGTAGACAGTACTTGGTGATAACTCCTTTATTAGGATTGGAATATTTAAAATTTATTTAAATCAGGGTTTAAAACTTTAAACGAAAACGTAACCTTTAACCGGTGAAGACCGATTGAAATTTGTTACCGTAACTGAAATCGAAACCGAAAAAAATGTTTTCCACTGTACCGAAACTCTTTAATCCGAAATAACCGTTTAGTAACCGATTCATTGATAATATGTATAATAACTTTGAACTGCCATAACTTTGTCAAAAGTCAGTCAATTTTCAAGTGCATTGTAAATTTGAGCATGATTTTTCCTCTAAACTCGATCTGCATTTAAATTTTGTTTATTTTGAAAAGTCAAAATTTTTCGAAATTTTCGAAAAATGATAAGGGGTAACACTGTAAAATTTCTAAAAAAAATCGAAATTATCGAATTTTTGAAATTTAAAAAAATTTAAATGCAGAACGAATTTAGTCGTAAAATCATGCTCAAATTTACAATGCACTTGAAAATTGATTGAGTTTTGACAAAGTTATGGCAGTTCGAAGTTCTTAAGAAATCAGTAAAATCAAAATAATCTAAATTTTCAAGCCAAATGTACCAAATTTAAATAAGTTATAATTAAATTAAATATAAATAACATTATTTTCCAGGCTAATAGAGCATTAAGTCTTCTTTTCATGTAAAGCAATGAATAACGCTTCTTATTTTGGTGAACCGAAAACCTCAATATATGATATATGTATATTAAAATATATCAATGGAATTATTTACATGAAATACATATATTTTATTTATGACTTTCAACTGTATTTCAATCCCTTGAATTGCTAGAATAGTTGAAGTAGCTGGCACTTGAAACTCTTATTCATTAAATGTTATGTATTTAATATACATTTATCTCTGTATTTATTGGCACAGTTGTTAACGAGGCTCAACACATTTGGCTCAATGAAGTGTTGGCCAATTAGGGAGAACCTGAGAACCAACACCGTTAGCATGTTATCAATGCATATTATCAAGGCCTTCGATAAACTGTTAACTAAACTTGTGAACTGCCTTTGGTTGTTGGCTAACAGTACTCTTGAAAATTGATACCATTAGGCTGCAGTGTGTGCTGAGTTTCGTGCAGCATGCAACACGTGCCCCAATGAATTATGGTTGGCCAAAGTTTTTCAGCATTCAGCTTTAATATGCAACAGCAGCAGCAGCAGCAGAAGGCCAAAAGGCAGCTGCAAGTGAGTGACCATCTTACAAAGCTCAATGTTGTCTCTTTTCCCCTCACTCTCTCTCTCTCTCTCTGTCTTCAATTCGTGTATCCGTAACGAAGGAAATAGTTGCACGCGTTGTGGCCTGAAGTATCTCATAAGTAGCGCAAACGAAGCACTTACGCCCAGGCATTAGAGCTGGATATGTCAGATATGTCAATAATAAATAAATATGTGTCTATGCTGTGGCATGCCACCAACTCGAGGACAGCTCGAGGCACAAAACAAACTAAACAAACCAAACAAAACAAGCAACTACTGATGACGAGGGAACAAGGGGAATAGGGGACAAGGGGCAGGTAAGAACTAAGTAAGTATTACAGTCCACGTTGAAGTCTCACCCGCACATCTAATGCGACTCTGGACAAAAGTAAAGTAAAATGGAATACGTAGAATAGAGCCGAATAGAATAGAATTTTTATTGCATAACCGTTTTGTGGCCGAGCATGGAGGTCCTTGCGTATAATAAGGACATTGGACAGAACCCTTGACTTGGCTTTGCCAGCGTACTAATGATGACACACATTTCATATCTTGATCGCTTCTCTGAGGCCCCCACTCTTCTTTCTCTCTCTTACTCTTCTCCAAGTCCTTGCTAAGGACACGTAGCTTGTCAAAATAAATTGAAGCACATGCTTAGGCGAGCACAATGCTATTAACATTCACCGTGAACCTCAGACAGGATAGCATAGGACTCCACTCATTGCCATATATGGTAGATAGATAGAAGTATCTAAGCCAGGACTCGCATAACTTAGACCCACATCGAGTGCGTTTTGGGGCGTTGACAAAGTCACTATCGTAGGTTTATGATCTCATATAATATCTCGTATCTCGTATCTTGTATCTTGTAAGATCTCAGTCCTCGACTGGCTTATGAAAATGGGGCGTACAACAAATTAACTACCTACGAGTGCGAGTACGACTTGTTTTGGCAGTTCCATATCCTTTACTACTGTTTGGTAGCCCTTTACAGGTGTTTGGCTACTGTCCTCAAATGCACCTGTCTTTAAAAAGTATATTCTTAATGAACCTCAACTCGTTTTCTCTGAATTTGAAGGAGTGTTCATTAAAAAATACAAATAGTTAATACAATCTAATATTTAAGATCTATCAGTTGCTAATAATTTATGGTTTTAGAAAATCGAAATAACTTAAATACATTTTATTTAAATTAAAATTTATACTCTGAAATAAAATAAGTTTTTATTAAATTTTATTTGTAATATATTTACTATAAATTTTATTTATTAATTATTCGATAAGTAAAGTTCAAAAGTGCACGAAATTTGTCATTAGCTCGCCATTAATAATCCCGAATAAAGATTCTGTTCTCACCATGTCAAGGCGTCATGTTTTGTTTAATTATTCCATCAAAATTTGAAATGTTTAATTTTTGATTGATGACACGCACAAATTTGTCTCAACAAAATGCAAAACAGCATGTTGCAACAATGCCAGCGACAACAACAACATGAACAACAACAACATTACAAATTATGCATGCAGCGAGCACAGATACATTCACCGAAACAGATACAGATACAGATACATTTACAGATACAAGATGCAAAGCCCACAACATTTGATGAATGAGCAGAGGAAATACAAATTTTAAGTACATGCAACAACAGCATCAAATGCAATTGAACAAGTGCAACAACAACAACAATTATTAAATGTATTTGTGAGGGCGTTGAAAGCTATAAAGGGGGGGCGGGGCAGTACAGAACTCAGACATAAATAATAAATCTTAATTTATAGATGAGTTGTAACATCAAAACAAATGCGGCTCTATGCATAATTTTGGAGCCTTATTCTGATAGTTTGATGTGAGTTCTACGTAGTCGAAAATTCTCTTTTCATATGTCAAAAATTAAGTTATGACAGATGACCAAACGTTAGCTCTCTCTCTGTCTCATTTCTATCTCGTTCTCTGTCTCTTTTCGGTCAGCTGTCAACTCATCCGCTGCTTTACAACTTTGTTCGCTCTCATAAATTTTGAAAGTTTCGGGGCTTTATTTTTTTTTAAAGGGCGGGTCTCCATATGAAACGACATTATGATGGATTAGTTTTGGAAATGCTTGGCGTTTTTCTGCTCAGTTGCGTTCCATGGTTGATATGTCTGGAAGCATTTGATAATAATCGCAGCATTTCTGTATATCAAATTGAGCTGTGAACTTGTTTTTGTGGTCATTTCAATGATATGGGAACACTCTAAATGGAACTGACAACACAATTAGAGCTCGTTTAGCATAAGATAATGGACAGCATCAGACCAAAATTAATGTTGAATCGATCAGTATCAAATGATATTTTTTTCTTTTTTTAAAATATATTTCTAGACATTTTCTTAGTTGGATTTGTATCTCTTCTAGTTGGGTTTTCAACGCCACCTGTTGTCATTTTCGGGAACTAACAGGTCAATGCTTTTATTGATTATGGTAAAAGAATTTTCCAATCAGGAATATCATAAAAAGAGCAGTAAGAGTTACTGAGATATTTTAATATTTATTTCATATAAGAATTTCTCTAGTTGGAGAACCTGTCCATAGTTTTTCTTAAAAATTCAAGTGAGGCTATCTTATTTGTGGCATCTTCGAGTTGCCTTTCCAGTCGCATCATTACAGAGATGATAAAAATGTATCTCATCTCTCATCTTCTTTGGTTGGGCCCGACTCCACCTTGCAACCATTTTGACTGTCAATGCTGCCAACTAAATGTCGCATGCCGCGTGTGCAACATTTTATCACTTCAGTCAGACCGTATAATTTAACGTAAAATCTTTGAGGCCATGCGAGACACAACGGCAACTCGGAGGGACTCTGCGAGACATTGGGAGACATTGGGAGACACATGTGGCTGCCACAAATGGTGACAACTATTTGCACAGTTGGCCAACTGAAGCGTTTCTTCTGCTGTTGCCAGTTTGCTGTTGTTTTAGGCACGCTTTGCCATACAACAGAGCTACAAATACAGCTACAGATAGAGATACATTTACACAAAGAGTTGGCCATAATTAATATAGAAACACTTGCAACAACAATTAGCAACAGTCGGCGGACAGAAAAAACAAAGCTAATTAGTCGGCAAATAATAGATGAAGTCAATATATACTGTGGATACACTTCTCTCATATATGTATACATATATTTGAAAATTTATTTAATATTTATACTTTATTAATATTAATTATTTTTATTTTTGACACTTTTATTGATAAAATATTTATAATTATGAGTCATATAAAATTATAACTGTGTCTATTATAGAGTATTTAAGCTTCGACTTTATTCTCCTTTCTTTTGATTGTTTATTGCTGTTCAAAATGAACGCCTTCAAATTGTTTGGGGTGTTGTGGCAATTAGCGCGAAAAGAAATAGGGATAAAAACAAAAGCAAAAGCAATAGTATGTAATAATAGCAAGAAATGTGCCATCATTTAAATATAGGCCCAATCGAATTAAGCAATTAGAGATTATGCTAATTGCGATCCCCAACATCCCATCGAAAGCCGAACCCATTGTGCCCCAGAATGTTTTTATCTAAGTTCGACTTCCGGGCTCGGTTTCCGTTAAAACTGTTACTCCAACAGACCCTAAGTAAGATTTATGTATTTACTTCAATCCGTAATATGTTTTTCTGTATTTTTATGAAAAAGAGAACCTTTGGCTCCTATAATTGCTTTGGAAGAGTTTTGTATTTTTTGTTTGGTTCGAGGTGTGTCTGCATTTTTATTTGGAGCACTTCAAAGTGTTCCGCTTTGTCTCTCTCCCTCTCATTCTCTCTCCTTCTCTCTCTCTCTAAGGGTCGACATCGAAATGATATTTTAGTTATTTTTCCATATTTATTTTCGTTATCATGGACCCAGCAATAACAACGACACCACCAACAACACTAACAACACACATAATTAGTGTAATTAACGCTTTTTGGCTGAGTGCGTGCAGAAAATTGTGTGTGAAAGTGCGTGGCGCTTTTTGAATGTTTTGTTTTCCCATTTGTTGTTCTTTTATTGTTGTTGTACAGTTCGTTCAACTGATTTATGACTGCAGTTCCGATTGACTGCGATTGAGGCTGAGACTGAGACTGAGACTACGAGTTGGCCGGGACTGTTGGCCAACGGGCAATCTCAGCTCTCGTGTTAATTTGTGAATAATCTTTGTGGACTGCACGAAATGCAAACAGAAAGTTGCACTGAAAACGGGAATCCTACGGATGCAGTTCGATCCAGTTGAAGACAGTTGAAGATAGTTGAGAAATTGCTAGATATATGTAGATAGCAAAGAACCAGATAGCCAGATGAATGCTTAGATTGATGGCCATAGATTGCAGAATAGTTTAATTAGCAGCCAGATTGCCAGGTTCAGGTAACAGACAGATTGTTTTAAGATTTTTATCAAGAAATTAGTTATTATAGACAGTTGGATTGATTAATATTTGACGCTTTAATTAGCGGTCTTATTTAAAAGGAATATCTCAAATGAGATAATTAATCGGATTGAGCTGATCTTTTTTTGATCAATGAGAATGGGTATAGTCTTAAATTTTGGCTGGATATCTACATTATTATTTTTATACCCAAAATACTAACAACATACTAATACTTGATTTTTGATCGATCGGTCCTATGGCAGCTGTAGAATATGTAGTATTAATAAGACCAACTTTAATGCATAAGATATCTTTATAAACAAACTAACCTATATACTAACAAAATACTAAACAACATACTAACAAAATACTAAACAAGATACTAACAAAATACTAAAAAACATACTAACAAAATACTAAACAACATACTAACACGCTAACAAATACTAAATAACATACTAACACACTAACAAAATACTAATACTTGTTTTTTGACCGATCGGTCCTATGGCATCTATATATTTGACATAGTGAACCGACCCAAAAATAAAAACAAACTAGATCTGCGTCCGATAAACAGAAACCTAGCTCTCACAGTTTCTGAGATCGACGTGTTCAAACAGAAAGCTACTTATATTTTCCACAAGAACAACAAAAAAAAATATGAAATAATAATCCTTTTTTTTTTAAGTACCAGCAAAAATACCAGGCGAACAGAAATCAGCAGCAAGTGATTTTCATTTGAGCACATTCAAATTAATTGAGTGAAAATATGACCTTGAATTTTAGCATTGAGTGAAATTGTTGACCTTGAAGTTTTGCATTGAGTGCAATTGTTGACCTTGAATATTTGATTTGAGTGAAATTAATTTCGACCTCCTTCAATTTCTGTTCGCCTGGTATTTTCGACCTTTTCCTTAATTTTTCCCCTACGCCAACTGGCGATATAAGAAAACGAAACCATTTATTTAGCAAGTTTGAAGCCTTCTTATTTTAAAATATACCAGCAGAAATACCAGGCGAACAGAAATCAGCAGCAAGTGATTTTCATTAAAACTGATTGAGTGAAAATATGACCTTGAAGCTTTGCATTGAGTGCAATTGTTGACCTTGAATTTTATTTCGACTCAAAAAAAAATTAATTTGCTTTCTGCTCATTTCTGTTCGCCTGGTATTTCAGCTGGTATTTTGGATTCCTAGGCTCGCTTAAATTTGTACATTTAACGGTTAGCATTTTAAATTTAACGTTTAACTGTTAGCAGTTAACGGCTAACATTTAAAATTTAACATTTAACGGTTAACATCTAACGGTTAACAGTTAACGGTTAACAGTTAACGGCTAACAGCAAACGGTTAACAGTTAACGGTTAACAGCAAACGGTTAACATTTAACAGTTAACATTTAACGGTTAACAGTTAGCGGTTAACAGTTAGCGGTTAAAATTTAACAGTTAAAATTTAAAATTAACATTAAACGGTTAACAGTTAACGGTTAACATTTAACGGTTAACAGTTAACGGCTACAATTTAAAATTTAACATTTAACGGTTAACAGTTAACGGTTGTCTTTTAAATTTAAAATTTAACACTTAATGGTTAACGGTTACTTTAACATACTTACCTACTTACCTTTAGATTCTGGATTGAGTGCAATTGCTTTTACTTGAATGTATATTGTGACCCATTCTTATTTTGTCATACTTACCTACATACTTACCTTAAATATGACCTTGAATTCCTGCATTGAATCCATTTGCTACTCGAGTGAATTTTCGAGAGATTTATAATGTGATCGTTTAGTTTTTCGACCTTTTTTATTTCTGTTTGCCTGTTAAGCAACCGTTATAATTAAGATATTATTTTGCTCTATTGTAAATTTTTGTCTGTCTAGTTTTTTTAACGATCTGCTTTAGATTTATTTCAAACCAAATGGAAAAAACATACCAAACGAAAACATACCAAAACGACTTTAAATTTTAAACATTGAGCTAATTTTATTCTTAATCCAAGCAACGCTCATGTGATAATGTGAGACGAGATTTGTAATCCAAATAGATAGTTAAATATTTTAGTTATACGAGTGTTTTCAAAATAAAGATTTAACTAATTTCATTAATAATAGACATCGTAATTTCATTAATAATAGACATCGTATATCAGGAAATAAAATTTCAACTTTTCTCGCCTTAGAACTGCCATAACTTTTTCAAAACCAAACCGATTTTCATGCGAAAAGTCTTTTTGTTCATAATTTTAGGCATAGTTTAATACAAAATTAAATTTTAATTTTTTTGAATCAAAAAATATTTTTATGATTTTGAATATTTTGCAAAGGGGTTAGCCTTCACATTTTTCAAAATTTTCGAAAAATTTAAAATTCCAAATTTTCATTTTTAATCGATTTAAGGTGATAAAATAAGTATAAAAAACACTCCAGCATTGATTTCTAGTTTTTATATTCTGAATTATAGCCAAAAATAATAAAAATCGATCTTAAAAAGCTCATCTTGGAACCTTCATAACTTTCTAAAAACTGAATCGATTATTATTATTTATTTCAAAATACCACACGAATATTAGTAAACTTTTCAAGTATTACTATCTAGTAAACTTCTTAGGCAACCCTCTTCCCCAAATAATCAAAGCACCCACACAAACGACTTGTTTACCACATCAAATCTAATAAAAATCACCACGCACAATTTGTAGCCATCAATTGGGCGTCAATGACAGACAGACAGGAGCGCGACAAGGACGAGCTGTCTAAGTTTCGGAACTGAGAACTGAGAAGTCGTCAAGAGTCTAGAGTTTTGGAGCTGGGATCCTGAGCAACGGCAAATGACAAATCTTTTGGCATTCGGCTGGCATAATGTAATAAGGAGAGAGTAGCTTTGTAATGGCTCTGCATATTTTTCATTCGCACCGAATTTGACTGACATACCCAGGTCCATTCCCCACTTCCCCCTTTCTTAGATATGCCCCTCAGATCCTTTGCCATCATGTAAAATTTGCTGTCTCTCGATTGCTTCTATTTGGAGGGGAGTCGCAAGTGATGAAATAAATCATTTTGGGAGTGGCAGAATGAGATATAGACACGTGATGATGAGATGGAGATGCGTTGCACAGATATAGCTACAGTTTGATGTTGTTGCTGTTGATGTTGCTGTTGTTGTTGTTGTTGTAGCAAGTGCAAGTGTCAATTACAAACCATGTCAAAAATGTCAAACTCTGTGAGTGACTGGCTATGAGAGAAGGGCACAAAATAAGCGAGAATATTGCTCGGGCAACAGCTCAAAAGCAGAGCTACCCTGTATGTGAATTTGCAGAGGGAATGCCCAAAAATGTGTGCTATTGGTGAATTGGAGTATATTTATTTATTTAATTAACTATAATACGATCAAAAGCAGGCGGCAAATGTTAAATTAAATAAAACTAAACTGTTAAAATAAAAATTATCTATTAAATTAATAATAACTTTAAATTATAAAATGAAACGCAAACAATTAAAACGGGGGTACTCACAAATTTTAATTAATCCAACATTTGTTGTTAAAATTTGGCGATTTTGATTCCCAATAAATCAATAATAAATAGAAAGAGTTGAAGTAAAATGCTGATAATAAAGAAAATTTAGTAGAATAAGTATGTAGAAATTTAACTAAATAAAAATTAATTAATTATCATTATTAGCTCAGCTTTCCATACCATATTCAATTTTTCTTTTTGTTGAAAAAGTTATTAAGAGACGCTGTGTGCAAGTCAAATTTTTTTTTCAATATGTAGAGTATAACATACATAGTTGTAGAATTTCCGATAATATGCGAATCTAGTAAACTTAATTTCGATACATTATCTCAAGTTACAACACACCCTTTATTTTGGCTACCCTGTAAAAAGTAGAGCGCAGTCCAGTCTAGGCCCGCATTGGCTGTGTATTTGCACCCCCGCTTGGCAACTTGTGGCAACCAGGAGGTCATCATCCTATCACACGCTCATCCTCATCCTCAATCTCATTCCCTTTCCCTTTCTCACTCTCATTCCCATCAACATCGACATCGACAAGTTTGTCCTGTCAGCGCGGCAGTCGCGTAGAGTTTATTACATCAATTTGTGTGTGCGAGTTTCATTCCCTTCCCCTCACCCTTCACCCTCTTTTTACACCCTCGCCTGCTGTATAACGATTTCAGGCATGTATGAGAAATTTGATACAAATGAGTTTTCACACTTTGCGTTCGCTATGCGAGTATCTGTACTTGTATCTGTATCTATAGTACGCTGTTGTATCTCACTCGCTTGAGTATCCTTTTCCATCAACGTGTAAATTGTGTGCTGTCAAACTTATGACATTCAGCGATGATATGCCCGCGTCACATTTGTTTACCAGCCACAACAACAATAGAAGCACAATATACCATATATATGTATATACCAAAGATACATATAGAGCAAAAGATACAAAAGAATCTACATCTACCACAAGCTGCAAGAGCGAGCGCGTTACTGTAAATTAGATTTCGTTTAGGGCGACTTTTTTTTCGTTTTTCGTTTTTTTCTCTATGCTGCAAATTGCTTTGAGTGCTCCATAGGGAGAGTGGGAAGAGGAGCTATACATGGTATCCAAAGTAATATTCTCCGCATATTAATTGCTGCTCATTTTCATGTCTGTCCCGCACTCATATGCAATTAATATTTGTCATCCCGCTGTGGAACAGACCCGAAATAGGGTTTTCCTTTTAATTACTTCTCACAAGGGGCCTTTATTGTCGCCACTTGCCGTCGGTAGGGGGAGGAATGTGGATCCCTACCATACGCTTATTAATTTATAGTTTCATTCTTTTATTTTATTATCGTTTTTCTGGTGCAAAACTCAAATGGCAGCAGCTGAACATCAAATTGATCTAGTAAGCAAACAAGTGCTTTTTAGTTTCGGAAAATGTTGATAGATGGCGCTTTTTGTATAAATAACCAATTGGAAAGTATTTTAATTTAATGATAACTGATTAGTTTCTCATACGAGATAACAGATAGTTGGGTTAAATTAGTTTCAGATGTGTTTGGTGTGTTAAATTGTCACATTGTTGTTAAGAATCTTAGCCTCTAAATTCGATTGCTGGGGAATTAGAATTTAATAATTATTTTATTTAAAAGATAAGAATTTAAATATAAAGAAAATTTAGACATATTCGGCATTTAACATTAATTTTGTGTTATCTTTTCCTTTTCTTTTCATAATTTATTCCTTGCAATGTTTAATTTCTAAATGACAGCGGATTGACTATATATTATTCAAAATAATAATTATATAATTTAACAATTATATTATTTAAATAATTAGAATTTAAATATAAATAAAATTTTGATAGATTCTAAATTTAATATTAGTTTTGTATGATCTTTTCTTTTTCTTTTCATAATTTATTCCTTACTATGTTTAATTTCTGAATGACAGTGGATTGACCATAGATTATTCAAAATAAGTGAGTAAGTTTCAGCTGTTCATTCATAATGATATGATTACTGGGTATCTAGAGTTAAGTCGGCAATTGTATCTTATTATTTATGTCAGTTCGATGAAGCGAGCAGCCAAAATGCTGAGACAAGCGCATGTTGAAAGTCTCACACTTCGTTGACGGCATTTAAAAGCGGCGGTTTCGAGCCAATGAGCAGCTGTTGGCCAAATGACTGAAGCTGTTCTCAGCCATGACAACAATAACAGTAACAACAACAACACTAACAACAACAACAGTAACAACATTGCAACATTGTGGGGCACGTTGCACATTGACGCGTTTCGTTGCGTTGCATTGTGTTGGCTTTATATATTGGTCAGTTAAGACATGTCACTGGGCACGCCCATCCCTGGCTGGTTGGCTGCCCTAGTAACTACACACTCACACATACACACGCATACACTGACAAAAAATTTCACGCATCAGTTGTGTGGCAACATGGCCGAAGGAGAGGCACGAAACTCGCGCAATTAGAACGCCATTAAAAGGGGCAACAATGTTGTTGCCGTTGTTGTTGTTGTTGTTGCTGCGAATATTCGTACCTGCAACCAAACTGGCAACGCCCCCATTATTCATGCTTTTAGTTTGCCAACTGTCCAGCTGGAGTTGGCCAAAAGGGGGCGAGAAGAGGGGCTGGGGGAGCGACAGCTTTTGAGCCTGCTAAATGGAGATCGATGGCAGAGCGTGGTCTCATTAATCAAATGACAAGTAAGCGTTGGCCGACTTCGAATGCACTCCATGAGTGCACGAATGAGTGCATGAATGAATGACGTTGCCTCACTGCACCTCAGACCCATCCCCTACCCTCCCCTAACCACCCCTCCCCAATCCCCTGTCCTACACCGAAAATTAAAGGCACATTCAGGCGCTTTCCAATTGAATCGAAGCAACAGAGCGGAAATGTAATGGCTGCTGCAACACTTCGATCAATAATCAGCTTAGCACACACACTAACACACACACACACTCACACACACACACACACACACTTACAAATTGCCATCACGTTAAAATGAAATTTCACTTGTAGCCCAAAACAAAAAGATGCATTTTTTTGTGCTTGACTTTGACTTTGGTTTTGTCTTTGGCGTTGGCCTAATTAAAGACGTCCTCCAGTTTCAGTTTCTCAACCTGTGGAAATTACGTGGAATTTATTCGTCAACTCCCAAACACACCCTAGGCGTTCTTTCTGCATTCAGTTTTCGTGTTTTTTATGTCTTTGTTTGACTGGCATAAACAGGTTCATTAATTAGCTAAAGTAGCCCCATTTACTTTGACAATTTGGGGATAATTTTCTTTGCACATTTTTCGTCTGTTTTGCGTGGAGTTAAAAGAAAACCTTGGAGATGCAATTGTATTTTTATTTAAGACTTAAAGCGTTGTAAATTAAAATTTAGCTGTTGTTGTTAAATTTTAATGACATAGTCTAAAGACTATTAAGTCAAAGAAAATGCGAAAAGTAAGTAAAGGAAAACAAGTCCCTTGGAAAGTAAAACTTAACAATTGTTAATTTAAAATATGGATTATAATTGAAATTTATTTAATACAAACAAATAAAATGTCACATGAACTTAAATAATTTAAATTAATTACCAGGGATTAAAACCTTAACAGAAACCGTAACTTTTAACTTTTTTGAACTGCCATAACTTTGTCAAAACTCGATCAATTTCCATGCGCAATGTAAATTTGAGCGTAATTTTACCTCTAAATTCGTTCTGCATTTAAATTTTGTTCATTTTGAATAATTCGAAAATTTCGAATTTTTTCGAAAAATGATAAGGGGTAACACTGTAAAATTTCTAAAAAATCGAAATTTTCAAAAGATTTAAATCGAACAAAATTTAAATGCAGAACGAATTTAAAGGCAAAATCATGCACAAATTTACACTGCGCGTTGAAATTAATTGACTTTTGACAAAGTTATGACAGTTCAAAGTTATTAAAAATCATTACATTACACTGGATCATTCCAGTACCAGATAACATTATTTACCAGCCTTTGAAGAGCATTAAGTTTTTATTTATGTGAAACAATGAATAAAGCTTCTTATTTTGGTCAGCCAAAAACATTAATTTTTATTTTATATGTGAACCGAAACCATACCGGTATTTTTAAACCGAAGCTTATAAAAGACCGATAACCATTACGAAACCGATACTCCAAGATTTTGCATAAACGGTAACCGAAAACCTTAATTCCGTAACTGAAACCGATATTAATCCCTTTGAATTACAAATAATTAGATTTTCAAGTATATGTATAAAAGATAAAATAAAGAACTTTTGTAAAATATACAATGAAACTTAAACTTAGTAAGCTCGTAGTACAGTGTTTATAATACGTTCATAGATTATTATTATTAGAACGTTTTTTCACATTTTAAAATACATTGTTAGCAGATATTTCAAATATGTCCTACAAGTAAAAAGATCTAATTTATCTGATATTATATTTATATAAGAAACTAACTTTATATTGTCATATTGCAGCAGTCGCATGCGAGATGGTTCCTGGATAGGTTGGTTCCTTAACCTCCAGGTTAATGAATTTCTGTGTCGTGTGCCCTACGAATATATTGGAGATAGATTCAATTTAACTGGACTGGAGACGATGGTGCCGAATTTTCAGCAGTCACTAGATGCCATAATGGATACGGAATACGAGTCGGATTACGGATTTAATCCAATGGAAACGGATTCAGAGACGACGGCACAATTATACGGCCTGATCCATGCTCGATATATTCTCAGTCCGCGGGGAATTGACGATATGTGCATGAAGTATCAACGGGGTGACTTTGGCATCTGTCCGCGTATTTATTGCAATGGTCAGCTCATGTTGCCCGTGGGTCTTACGGATCGCATCGGCGAGTCCCATGTGAAGGTCTATTGTCCGAGGTGTCGGGATGTTTATCAACCGCACGATCGTTGTGCTCTCCTCGATGGGGCAATGTTTGGATGCAGCTTTCCACACGTGTTCTTCATGCAAATGCCGCATCTGCTGCCGGAACCGCCTATTGAGAAATATACGCCACGGTCAGTTCATCTCTCACTTTTCTCTCTTATATTTATCGATATATTCACAGCATTTATGGCTTTAAGTTGCATAATTCGGCTCTGGTACCGCCTTCAGTAGAGCCGTCTGTCACCAAGAGCAACATAAGTGTCTCACCTTTCAAGTCAAAGGTCAAATATTTACCCAAAACTATAGATTCCTCTCCCAACGTACGTTCCCCAATGCGTCGTTTTAGTCTTACACTTAATTAGCAGAAACACATGTGTTACTTATTATAGAATCCAAATCAGAACCAGTTATGATATAGCAACAAATTATAATTTAAACCTTAAAGCAGAAGATACAACAACTCTTAGTTTTAACACTACAAAACTTATTTGATCTGTAGACTATTATAATAATAAAGCATGAAAAATACAAGAACAAAAAATATCTTTTTCCTGGAATGTATAATTTATTTAAATTAAGAAATAATAAGTAAATATTGGAAGTTTCAAATAATTATACTTTTACTTAGATTTGAGATGAGTTAATTGAACAAAATTTTAAAAGGAAATCTAATACATCTTAGATATTATTAAGTTTACATAAACATATATTTATTTAGTGCAAATAATATGTAGACTTATTTTATTGGAGTCCAGGATAATCATATTTATTATAGACAATTACAAATATATTTAGTAGCCCAATTTGCAAATGAATTGATATGCCAACATCTTCATCTACTTAGTTTGCGGTGAGACAGTTAAGAGTAGTTAAATTAAACACTGAGACTGAAATGTTCTTTCCATTTTAACCTCGTTCCCAGGGTGTAACCACGAAAGTTCTCTCTCAGCAGTTGGTTGGTTTGTATTGATCTGTAATTGACTGCAGGGCATATCAGAGCACTAAATCATCGTTGCTGTCTCGATTAATGACAGCTCATGAACTAAGCCACAACTAAATTGTGGTTACTTTTCGTTTGTTCCAATGCTTGTTGCATCTCCTTTGGCACCTTGGCACTAAACTGGGTCTTCAATTGTGGCACAACATGCCCAGTTACCCACTAACACACCAGCTGACAATTAAGATGCACATACATAGATAACCAAGCACTCCCATCCACAACCGGCAACTGGCAACTGGCACCGACTGCCTGGTCTGGCACCTTTGTCCCAGCGCATACGCAATTTGGGCAAACTGACAGGCGGCAAACGGATGTGGCAAACGGGCCGAGAAAGTAACGGCAACGGCAACGGCAACGGCAACGGCGACATGCAACCGACTCTAACAACAGTTCGTGTTGCTTGTGAAAATTGCGCAGGCGCACCTTTCGCCAGGTACCAGTTACCAGTTACCAGTTACTAGTTACCAGGTACAGGGACAAAGACTCCAACTGGAGAGTCCAACTGCGACCTGAAGACAGCCACAATTGTCGCCTCAATGCCATCGTAAATCGTGTAATTCCCTGCCTGCAACTCTCCAATAAGAAAAGTCTTTCTGTGAAAACTTTGAACTCAATGCTGGGCCTTGTAGGCGTTGTGACACACACACACACACACATTAGAAATCTCAAATAGTACTGTATTTTTTTTTGGTTTTTAATTGATTCGTTGTTGTCGTTTTGTCAGCTTGTAATTGCCGCCTTTGCCTCGCTGTTGCTTGCAACGCGCATTACTCATACGCCGCGTACAACGTGTGGAATTCGTGTGCAATTTTCCGCTTGCCACTTAAACGTTTTGCGGAGCTCAGCACAAATGTTATATTATTGCCAAATCATTAACTCGACCACTCGAGCATATGGCCAGTAAACATTTTTTATTTTACTTATTTCCTTTCTGTTGCCCATTTTATTTAAGTTTTGTTTCTTTTTCTCGTTGATAATTTATTGGCACAGAGCAACAACGACATCAATCACTTTTTCGGTACGCTTTTCAATGCAACTTTGCGCTGAATGAAAACAAATGTTCAATTGCCGCAAAGTATGTAAAGTTTGCGATTAACTGCCAATTGCCAAAGGGTATATTCACTTTGGGAATAAATATGTGATGTGGTTTAATAAAATATAAATTTATGTTTCCCAAATATTTTTAAAACAATAAAAATCTTGTTTTTATAATTATTGCAGAGAACATAAATATTTTTCATATAAATAAATAGTTTTAATACAATTTTTGCATTTAATTTCTATAATAAATCAATTTTTCTATATATGTATTTATTTTTCTATATAATATATGAGTTTAGATACATTTAAAAATGTTTTTATTAAAATATACTCAGCTTTATTGTCTTTTCATATTTGCATATTTAAACTTATTTCTTATTGTAATTATTTATTACTTTCTATTTCCAATAATATTATAATTTTATTTTATTTAATTACTTCCCTTTCTCAAAACTTATCTCCCATGTTTTATTTAAGGTTTTCTTTCTGCTAGTTAGAGTATTAATATGTTCGTCTCTTTATTCGAATGGGTATCAACTTGTTTGTTTCTGTTGTTGTCATTGGCTTTTGTGCTAATGGTTTTTTGGGTTTGATTTCGACATTGTTTGGTGGGCCATGTGGAGCTATAGACTTGGACCCTGTGCCCGGTTTATTGATGATTGTTTCGTCGCTGACAGCACAAAGGAAACTCAAAGCTGCTCTTCGACGACGTTGTGATTTGACTTACTGCTCGAGTTGAGTTGCAGCGCCCCGAAAAAAGAAATTTACATACAGTTGAGGTTGAGATCTTTGCTGACCAAAAATGGCAGCCGCCATGCAAATGAGGCAACGTTCCAACTATCCAAGATATCCAACTATCCAGCTATCCAGCTCGTAATAAAGTGATATGCGTACATTGAAACAATGGGAGTATAAAATTAGCATAATAAAAGCCAATGTCCGATGAGGAAAGTGGCCACAGGATGCACAAATACTCACGAGTACTCAGCGCATCCGATTCAAAATCCAAATCCAAAATCCAACAATGAGCGATCCACGTAAACTCATTTCGCTTTGAATGTCAGCGGAGCAATTGTCCAGTTTTTCACCAGTGAATCTGGCAACAGGGGAGTCATCCAAGAGGAAGAATGGAAACGGAGCAATAAGTGGCCAAAGTGTGACACGCATTTCAGTCACGCGCTTTCAAGTTACGTGCTGGACATTGGTTCAGAATGAGTATCTGTATCTGTATCTGCATACAAACTGTATCTGTATCTGTAACTGACTCGGAATATTGCGTGCGATGCTGAGCGGCATTGGGTCAGTCTCTGGGCATGGGACCCTGGCACCGCGTCAGACATGACACAGTTATGCGATTTATGTAACTGAGAATAATGTGTCAAAGCTGCAACAGTGACAATGACGCAGTTTGTTGCCGTTGCAGTTGCCGTTGCCGTTGCCAAAGCTGTTGACAAGAAAAACGTTCAACCTCAGTGCCAACGTGGAATGTGGCAACGAAAACCAAATGCTCTTCAATATTCAGGTGCGATATAGCTGAAAGTCAATTTAAAATATCACTTTAAAGCAGGGATTAAAACCGAAACGAATATCGGTTTCAGTTACGGTTTCGGATATGCTCGAATTAAGGTTTTCGGTTATCGGTTATGCAAAATCTTGGAGTATCGGTTTCTTAATGGTTATCTGTCTTTTATAAGCTTCGGTTTAAAAATACCGGTATGGTTTCGTTTCACATATTAAATAAAAATTAAGGTTTTTGGCTGACCAAAATAAGAAGCTTTATTCATTGTTTTACATAAATAAAAATTTAATGCTCTTCAAAGGCTGGTAAATAATGTTATCTGGTTACTGGAATGATCCAGTGTAATCTAATGATTTTTAATAACTTTGAACTGCCATAGCTTTGTCAAAACTCAATCGATTTTCACGCACAATATAAATTTGAGCATGATTTTACTTTTAAATTTGATCTGCATTTAAATTTTGTTCATTTTGAATATTTTGAAAATTTCGAATTTTTCGAAAAATGATAAGGGGTAACACTGTAAAATTTCTTAAAAATTCGAAATTTTCGAATTTTCAAAATGAACAAAAATTTAAATGCAGAACGAATTTAAAAGAAAAATCATGCTCAAATTTACATCGCGCATGGAAATTGGTTGTCTTTTGACAAAGTTATGACAGTTCAAAGTTATTAAAAATCTATCTTTGGTTTTTAATATTTCTAACAGCACTATTATCACTAGCAATTTTTGTAAAGCAATTAATATATATATATATTAATTACGTTTTTTAAATAAGAATAATAATAATAATATTCAATTTTATTTACTTAGCTGCTTCTAAGCAAATTGTTTCTCAATTAAATTTCATTTTAATTTATATCAAACAATTAAATATTCCTAACTGCATATATTTAATGAAACTTTTAAAATAAAACATTTTTTTATATTAAAAAAGTATTTTTAATTATACTTTTTATTTATTTACTTAGCTGCTTCTACTTTGTTTCTCAAATAAATTGCATTTCAATTCATCTCAAACAAATAAATGCTTTGATATTTAATATTTCTAACAGCACCATTATCACTACCAATTTTTGGGTATTCAAAAAATGCTTCGTGTTGGGCTGGTGGTGCAACAAACCACTTTAAATGTAGCCACAGAAATTATGCGTAACAACGCGCTCGCCATCAATGGGGCTCTGTAGTTCTGCAGTTGACATTTTGGGCCTTTCGAGCTTTTCGGCTAGGCGTGTGCACAAGATCAGACCCAGATCCGGGGCCAGTTCCTCCCTCTGCCCTGGCCAGAGCTGAGTCGGCAGCTGGCCTACAATAAAGTCAAGCCAAAATATGGGCAACTGAAACGACAATGAGCAGTCAGTTGGTAACTGGGCAGCGACAGACGTGAAATGCCGTTCCATGCCTATCACAAGACTCTCCCAGCCCCAGACACACAACTGATATGCAAATTGCTTGCCAAGGCTTCAAATGACAACCACACCACAGACACAGACACAGATACAAACACATACACATGCAAGGACAGCGACAGAGACAGAAACCGAACCACTGAAAGACAAACTAAACTCAGACTCTAGTCGTACTATTAAATAGGTCGAGCATGGGTGGCAATATTATATCCAGACAATGCCACGTTTAATTACTGACTCCAAATTTGACCAAGCTGCCATACAACATTGAAAGTTGGCGGTTGACTTAAAAATTCAACGAAAAAGTTTAGTTTAAAGAAAACTTTAGTGTAATACTTGGAATAAAATAAAAGATAAATCATTAAGTTTATTAATCACAGATTAAATAAATTAAATTAAAATACTTTATCCTATAATAATAATGTGAATGAAATAGTTTTCATTATTATAATTAAGTAAAATGGTTTTCTGATACTTTATCCTATGATAATATTCTGAATTTAATTATAAATAATTTTATTATTATAATTCAATTAAATGGTTTTCTGATCATTTATTCTATAATAATATTCTGAATACCATAGTTTATTTTATTAAAAATAATATTGCATATCAATATTCAATAATGTCATTTCCTTTAACATCATTTAATCAATATAAAAAAAGATTTAGCAATGGTTTCCTTTTTTTGAAAAATTTTATTTTGATTTTTTAAAAATGTCTTTATATTTATAAATATTTTTGGAAATTTTAATCATACTCATTTCAATATTTGTGTTCATAAAGACTCTAAATTTTAGAGTATTTCAAGAGTTGAGCTGCAATTTTTCTTAGGCGTTGTCATTGCTGCGTCATTTTCCCTCTCTGGTTGTGTCTCGACTTCGAGTCCCGTTCCCATTCCCATTCCCAGTTCAGCTCGTATGTGTCACTTGGGGCGCCTGGAGCTGTCGAAGCGGTCAGTTTCATTGCTGGGCAGCTGTGTTGTCTATGGCTATCGGCCATTTTCTGGCCATTTGTTGCGCCATAATTTGACTCTTGGCGCTGCTCTAATTAATAGTTGGCCATTTGCAGTTGCCTCGATTTTTATCGGCGCTTTTGAACAATTTATGTTTACCGTTCAGAGAGAGAGAGAGAGAGTCAGAGAGACAGAAAACTGTGGCTATCATGGGTTTTATGTTGGCAGGATCCGCCTTCGGTTAGCCAGCAATTGATAACGAATTCCAAACATGAAGCGGGTCAATTCATGTGCATTTGATATGAGGCCGGACGAGGGTCCAATCGAATGGACGGAAAATTTCCGAAAATTAAATTGAAAATGTTATACTATCCCGATATCCCCCCTCCCCATCCCCTTAGTGTTGTAGCCTCAGAAAAGGTTAGAAAAAATTGTTTCAATTTGCGTTTTTCGTATTTCACATAGCGGAAATATTGAATTGGTTTGTGGAATGTTTTCATTATGCGCTCGGAAAAGCGAAAGCTTTTTGGGTTAAATGTTCCAGCAAATGCTACCAGATTCTAAATGGCACAAATACAAGTATCCGACCTCAGGTCGACCCACGTCTAAGTGCAGTTCAGAATAGATTATTGGAGGTCATTCAGGTGATTTCGATTACGAGCTTATTTTTTTCTCAATTTCCCCTCTCATCTTTGCCCTGTAGCTGGCAATTAACGTGGTTAACATTGCCAGTAGCCATTGAATCGGCTGTACAAGTTGAAATATGGTCTGGGTAGGTGCCACACCCATTAAGCAATTCCAAATGCAATTTGCCACTCGCATTAAATTGCCAGTCAATTGTTCGTGTTGTTGTTGTTGTTGTTATTGTTGCAACTTCGGTGGCAATTTGACAAATTTTATTGTTTAAGCTCGCCAACTGAAATGTTATTAATACTTTAATGCATTGTACTCCGAATACAGATACAACAGGGGATTGCGAAGAGAGGAATTGCCACACACGAAGTTCTCTCGTTTTATGGTTCACACATGACAAATTATTGTAATCAACATCAGCAACAGTTGCTGAAAAGAGAAACCAAAACAGCGATAGAGATAGATAGAGATAGAGATGCCCAATTAAAGACACTTATATATTTCTCACTTGAATGTATTCTAACTATTAATTCTTTATTGCCAAGCCCAACTATTTTTTATCTCAGACTTAATCGAAACCTTGCTTACTTATTTTTATTTATTTTCAATTTTTATATTAAGTTTGTTTAACGATGTATGCATTTTCTATACTTTATTTGCGTTGTGCCTCCCACTTTTGAATAACTTTTAATCCAATTAAGGGTTAACAAGCCGAACTAACAGCACCCACTTTTTTGTAAGCTTTAAAGGAGAAAAAAATAAAACAATACAAAGACTGCACTTGTCGGCAATAAAATACCCTGTAAGCATTTCATAATTTTTTAAATGTATCAATTCGTAGCATTTAATAAAATGCAAATTTTCCCGTTGAATTTAGAAAAAGTATTTAATTAATCTTTTTTTGCCTTATCGGACTTAAATTCGCCAATTCAAATTAAAATCATTCTGCAAAATTGGTCCAAAATTATACTAAAACGGGTTAAAAATATTCACTTCGGAAAAAACTTGCCGAAAACCGGAACAGGCATGTTCTTTATATTTATTTTAAGACTTAAATAAACCTTCTAGTCTAAGCTTTATCTTACTATTTGTCAGCAATTCAAGCAGATGTCTGACATTATCCGTTGTTAATTCCAATTAAGAATATAAAATATGTATACTGTATACTTAATAAATATTTAAGCAAGATAAATATATTCCTCATACTCTATATTTTGTTTATAGGGTATATAAATCTGCCAACATGTTGAACAATAAATGCACGACTTTGGCTTAAATCGCTGCCTGTCAATTGCAGCGCGCTCAAAATATGATAAATCAATATATATATAATATGTATGTGTATATATGGCATATATATAAGAGTTCCAATATGCATATATGCTATATATATTCAGATATATTCGAGTACGTTGTCAGTTACGGGCTGTGTGTGCCATAAAGTAGACAGGTCCCGAACAGGGAATGGTTCCTATGGGCACTCATGGGTTAAGTGGTTTTTTAGCAAGGTGTGTACGTGGGAGGGGGGGACGGAGACGGGAAGGGGGCGTGACTCAGCGCTGTTATGGTGCCGCCTGCTGTGAAGCGATTGCGGCTTTTGTTTCTTGGTGGTTTAAATGCATTACATAACACCTACGCGTTGACAAAGCTGGCGAGGATTGGACTCCATAAGGGAAGGGAAGGGAGGGAATTGGGGCGTTGGCAACTGAGTGTTAAACAGCTGTCCGGTGAGTTCTATAAATTTCGCTGATTGATTTTTATTGAAACGCGCGCAGCTTGAGATCAAACTGACGACAATTCCATAAATTCTTAATATACATTTTCATTTTATTTCTGTTATTTTTGTTACTTTTGTTACTTTGCATTTTGCATGCGGGTTTCGATTTACAACGCACGATTTATGAAGTGACAAAAGCTGCTTTGCTTTTGGCCCCCAGTTGGTTTACAGTTAAGGGTCCGATATTTATGTGGTAAGAGTGGCTAAAGGGTCTTTGCAACCGGTTTGTCCTGCCACCAACAATTGCAAATTCAACTCCAACTGCCACTGCTGCAATATTATTAATTTCATGCGCAATTTTTAATCTAGTACGTGATTTAATTCGCCAAACGGGCAGCTTGAAGCGGCTCTAAATACAATTTAGTTGCCGGCCAAGACGATTGCGAGTCGAGTCTAGCCCCAAGTTAATTTGCAAATGGCTTTTTATGCCAGGTCCAGATACAGGCCCAGACCCAGGCCCATACCCTGAACCAGAACCAGACCGAGGACCAAGACATCGCTGATTGGCCACGTTTACAAAATTAGTGCGCGCCCGGCAAACTATCCTATCATAACTCGGCTCTGGATTCTACTGCCAGTTGATGAAGTGGTTGCTGTCTCCGCTAGCCCATCTAAGCCAAGTCAATTAACGTTGGCCAGCCACCGCGTAGGTGGCTCTGCTCTTGCTACCTGTTTTTCCATTCCATTTTCCTTCCTTTATTTTTTTTTTTGGTCAGATTCGTTTCGCATTGTGCGACAATTTTTGTGCTGTGCTTGCCGCAAATTGGCAACTAACTCTGTGGCAACACTCGGCGCAGCTCGTGGCAACTGCAAGTGGCCTCAAATGATTACAAATGCGTTTGTTTATGCGGGGCGACAACTCTGGAAACATGCACAAAATGATGATAAAGCTACGTATTTTGCATTTCAATTATTCCACATACTCTCGCATATAAAAGCGATTACATTTATGTTGCCTTCATGTGTTTATTTAATTTAGTTCTTTGAATTAATCGTTGACTATAAATTGTAAGTAGCCTATAGGCAAATTTAAAAATAAGAATAATATCTAAAATTAATTATAATATTATTTTCAAATGTACAATATTTGTAGTATGTATTAAAAATGTCAATAATTATCAATTATAATCAAAATATTTATTAAAATATTTGCAGAAGTATTAATTTAAAATAATAATACATAAAATTAATTATAATATTATTTTGAAATGTACAATATTTGTATTATGTATTAAAAATGTCAATAATTATCAATTATAATCAAAATATTTATCAAAATATTTGCAGAAGTATTAATTAAAAATTCACTTTTGTTTACAAATATTGAAATTAATAATAGAGTAGCCTCTAGTCAAATTTAAAAATAATGTCTTAAATATTTTGGTAGCTCTGAGAAATATTATATATTATATGTATATTGACATTTTTTTTTGTCAATTTTTTACAAATTCAAATACTTATTTAATGATTTCCAGAAGTAGTTATTTAAAAATTATTTTATTTTGAAATAAAGCTTAAAATTGTTTTAAAAACATTTATCAATTAATTTTAATTTTAATGTTTCTGCCGCATTTTTCATGGACTTATTCAACACATAACAAATAAACATTTTCTTATATTTTTGGGATTTCAAAATACATTTATAAGATTTTCATGTAATCGTATTTCGTATAAACCCTGAACAATCCTGACAAGTCAATCTGCGGGCAGTGCAACATCGATTTGCTTACTTTCCACGTTCAGGTTCCAATTCCACATCCGCTTTTCGTAGCACTTCTACTATTTTCCATTTCCATTTCCATTTTCATGGCAATCCCTTGAACAATTCTCCAACACATAAGCTCAACATTGCGGCCGCTGTGCAAATGCATAAAGGATTTTTATTTGGCGCTGCGTTTGCTCCACAATTCGATGGGTCGTCATAGGCCAAACTCTGTGTGTGTTTTTTCTTCTACTCGTATTTCTATTTTTTGTGCATTGGGATATTTGCCATGTTTTGTTTGGCTGAAGAGCGAAGAGCGCCAGCTCCATTGGTGGTTCCTATGTAATCCTGTTATTGTGCCGAGTGCATTGCAATCAGCCACGTTAGCAATAACAACAGCAGGAGAAGCACGAACAACAAATATGTATAACAAGAGTATTTGCCGATTTTTGTTTTGTGACTGTGCATTTTTAAAACTGCCCTCCATTTCTTAAATCTGGCCAACATCATCGTCATCGTCATCGTCATAAGCGCATCACAACGGTAAATGACTGAAGGGGGTGGGGGGAGGGGTACTCAATATGCAGTAAAAACCCAGTTGCCGGACAGGCCAATTAGAGCGAGAGGAAAGTGCCAAGAGTCGATGGGGCAACGTTAACGTTAAGTCTCCTCTTAACTCGTACTTCGTACTTCGTACCTCTAACGCTCCAGTTTGCATTTTAGGCCCGGAGGCCGAATATTTCGCGCTAATCGAGTTGTTACATTTACGGGCCAACAACTACCTCTGCCGCTGCCGCTGCTGCTGCCAAATGTCAAGAGTTCAAACGCCTTGAACTTGATGCGAAACGTGGCCAAGATGCGAACGTGAGCAAATGGAAACGACTAAACTGCACTTTTATGCTTGTGGCCTTAATACACTTGGCCAAAAGCGGCATAAAGCCTTTCTTAACAGATTGGCGGTAGAAGAGCCATTTTTATGGCACACATCAACCATTTAATATGTTGTAAAAAAAAGACTTAAAAAGTCAAGTAAATAAACTGTTGTTTACGTGTATTTTTTAGTGCATTTAATACTATAGATTCCTCGCAAATCTGTCAAAAAACCGATAGTAAAGTTTGCACTTCTCCTATTTCTATTTTATTAGTGCTACCAGTAGCATGCCAAATATAATCATAATATTGATTTGTCTCGAATATGTACAAAAATTTATTAAAAATGTAAGTTGGCTTTAGAAGGTAATAAAAATATGAAAACTAATTGGTAATGCAAGTTACGCAATATGAAATTTCGGAAAATTATTATTAAACGAATGTCGAAAAATATTAATGAGAATACAATAATTCGGAAACATAAATTAGAAAAAAAAACAAAACATTTAATTCGGAAATAAAATTAGTGAAACCAATATAAGGAATACTATTATTAGGAATTAAAAAAAAATAAGTAAGAAAAAGAAAAATTTGGATAAACAAAAATTTAAAATATTTAATTGGAAATCTATAAATTTTGACTGCAATTGTCACACAAACATTTTAAACTGAAAGTAGCTTTTAAAGTGAATTTTAGTATAGCTTATAGAAGCTTATATACCCATTTTAGATGAGAAATATTAGAAACTTAACACCGAATTACAGGAAAATTTCAAATTATGACAATAAAAAGTCGAATAAATATTTTTATTGTTAATTAGATATATTTATGCTTTACTTTAAGTGTATCTAAGATGCGTCGTGGCACATTTAACTCGTTTATGGCCCAAGTCTTGGCTCTAACTCTGGCATCTCAGGTTCTGCGCCTCGGCAATCGCGATCTCAGCGTGCGCATGCGCGACGTTGGCAGCGACGCGACGTCTGTGGCGACGGCGGCGGCAGCTTCCAACGCTTCTGCCTGCAGGCAGCGGGCAATGGGAAGAGGAGAGAGGAAAAAGAGGGAGAGCTGAACTGTGCACAGCTTGAAATCGCATGGCAAAAGTAAGAAATCATAGAGTGCAACTATTTCAGTTTATATAATAAATGCTGAAAGGTGTTAACTGAGCACCCATTTTGTACAGTGTAAAGCAGCCGGCGTGGCCATCAACGCCGCTGATTATGATGCATGACCAGTGCCAGGACAGACAGACAGACGGACAGACAGAGAGACGGACAGACTGTGGACTGACTGCGTGTGGAGCACATGTGGTGCGGCGGCGACAAGTGAAAGAGATGCCGCTGCCAAGATGAACTCGAGTTGGCCAGAACCCGAGAGTGAGCCTTAGTATTAGCCTCAGCCTCAGTCTCAGCCAGATTGGCCTGGACATAATGAAAGCCCATTATGAGCTGTCTGTCCCAATGGGCCGTCAAGTTGCCTTGAGGCGCATCTCTTGCATTTGCGTGCACTCCATGGACTTTGTCTAATTACATAATGCAATGCAAATTGCAGCTGCCACGCCCCCAGCGTGCCCCCATTGCAACAAGTATTTCAACAGCTTAACCCTAGGCTGACCTCGGACCACCCATCAAAATAAAGTACTAAGCATAAAATAAAAATCACAGCAGTAAAAAAAATAAAATTCACTTGAAATTCGCATTAATTCAAAAAAGAAAAACAATGCGAGGAAAATGCAAAACACAACACAAAAATGGCCAAACTCAAACTGAAATGAAAAGCAATGGAAAAACGGGCCCAAAGCAGCAGACCAAGTCGAAACCTTGACGTTCTAAAATGCCAATTATAACTAGCGCAAATACAAAAGTTAACTCCCGCAGCCCCTCCTCCCCCCCTGCACTTCAAGCCCCTCTTTGGACCACCACACACCCTATGCCTTAATGCAAACAAATGTTGCTGTCGTTTTTGTTTATTTTTTGCTATTGTTTTCCATCCACAATTTTGAGTGATATTTTCCATTGTGGCAAACTCGAAAAATATTAATTTAAAAGGGGTATGCACGATTTGGGTAAAGGTATTTATAAGACAAATCTTGAAAATTATTTTATTACAATTACTGAATTTAACTATTAAAAAATATAATACTATCATATTTATTAATTAAATCTCATTTTACATATTTTCTATATTCTCAACCCTAGACTCTATAAATTTGTATAGTTACTTCAATTATAGGGTACTATTTAGAGTCTTACTAAACCATATTCCAAACTTTTTCATCCACTTTTTAAAATAAAATACAATCATATTTACTTAAAAGAATAGTCTAATATATAAAACCTGTTTTATTTATTAATTAAATTTTATTTTAAATATTTTCTATATTCTCATTCCTACACTTTATAAATTTGTATACTTATTTCTATTATAGGGTACTATTAGGAGTCTTATAAAACACTACTCCTAAATTTTTCCATCCACTTGAATGTTCAATCCATTTTTGTTTTGTTTTTTTCATACTTGAGTTCGATTCAAAAATCATAAGAAAAACGTAAAATTGTTTGTTTATTTTTGCTTTATTTTTCGATATTTGTTTTCTAATTGAAATTTGCATTAGCCAAAGTACCCGCTACCCTCTCCTCTCTCCTTCCCTTCCCTTCACTCTATTAGCATCGTTTCGTCTGGTACAATAATTGGGAATTGTTTTTGTTATTGTTTTGCCTAATTGAAGTTGCAATTATTTATTGGATGTAAATTGATTGGCTGTCGGCTTTCAATTTCGTTGCACCTGCAGCTGCCACACGAGGTTAGCAACTTGGAGCATAACACACTTGAGGAGTCCATAAAATGATGTAATTCAAAACTGCTTGCAAAGTTCTCGTATTGTGTGTCCTGACAAATTTCTGAAAAGTTCTTTGCGTGCCAGCGGAAGTCACAAGAGGATGACGACGACGACGACAAAGACTTCAACTAACTGGAAAGCGTATGTAAATGATATCAGAGAGATATCAGAACTGGGAACTGGAAACTGGGAGTGTGTACTTCTAAGGATGCTCTAGCCACATTGAAATATGTGAAGCTAGCAAACTTTTTGCTTGTCTGGCCAAAAGTTTGCTCGACAGTTGGCTGAAGCCAACTCGAAATTCTTATGTTAATTGTTACCATAGGTGGAAGTAATAAAACATTTTGCAACATTATCAACTACCACATGTTCCGCAGCAAGTTATGTCCCCCCCCTAGTTACCCCTCTTCACATGCTCCTTGGATTTAGACCATTATCTTTAAGTAGCTCCTTAAGAAGTTGCGGGCTAATGAGCTGCTTGTTGATCTCTTTGAAGAGTCATATTTTATGAGTAGCTAATAAGTAATAAATAAATATTAAAGAAAAGCAAATAATAAGTTGAATAGCTTTATTTAGTTATTTAGCGCATATTAAAAGCATTCGATAAAAATTACTAAAAGATTTATATTAAAATTATAAAATCAATAAATTAATTAAAAACTAAAACTGACTGTAACAAAATTAATAAGTTACAAAATCTAGTTTATGAAATTATTCACTTGTAGTTTAAATACATATATTTCATATAAATATTAGAATTAGTTTCGTAGATCATTAGTAGATCAAAATAAAATTTGAAATATATATTGCAGATTTGTCAACTACGATATTATCGATGCCAAATCTTTATATATATAAATTTATTTTTTGTTCCGACAATTCTCATGATTATAAGTCATTATCTATTGCGGTGCTTTATGAATGCAAATTAAATCGAATTTAATTTGTTTTCAGCTTAAATTTATTCGCATCTGACTCACTCTACGTCTGATGAATTGCCAATTGAAAGCTATCAAAAATCGACGAATTATTATTATTTCGTTTGCTTATTAAAATACAATAAAATATCAATCTTAATGCTGATCACGTTTTGTATTCAGACTGTTTATCAAATTTATATTTGATTTTGACTTTGTTAAATAGCTTTTATGTTTTGAGTTTTTTCGCAATCGCCGCAAGTTGAAATATATACAGAATTCTCCAATTCTCCAATCAAAAATGCAATTGCCAAGCAGCTGCAACAATTTGGATTTTGTTATTTGTTATTTTCGCAATTCCCCAAAGCGGATCACATATATACTATACATACAGCATACTTGTATATATCGTTATCTATGTTGTTATTGTTATTGTCAATGGTTATTAAAATGTTTTACAAATGTTTCTGTCCGCAGAGCGATCAATAGACAAAAACTAGACGTCGACTGGGTAATAACATAAAAATGCATGCCACATATGCCATGTTGCATGCTGCTTGTTGTATGTTCGTATGTCGCTTGTTGCTTGTTGCTTGTTGTCCGATTTACTGATTTGCCGATTTGGGTAAGCGAAAATCGCGCATACGCCGCGTTGGACCCGCAAGCAAAACGAACGCGCTGAAATGCCGCATAATGCGAACACAACAAAACTCACAACGCACAAAATGATTGCAAATGCAATTGGCAATTGGCAAATATAATTATCAAGTAGATTGGCCGGATTTACCAGTTGCCCAATGCCAGTCATGACAGTCAGCTTAGCGGGCATTTTAATTGAATTTTTGGGCGTTTTATTAGTTGCATTTTCATTGGATTTTCAAACGCTCACAAGCCGCTTTTCAATTTGAATTCATACCTATTTTGATTTTTCAATACGTGTACAATACCCAATACAGTAGCTGTTGAGTATAAAAATTGCATTGACTGACATTTGATTGATTGACGATCATCGTCGGAGGCGCTGACAACAGATTATCGCAAAAACATTCGATGAGGAACACGACTTGTAAATGTACATATATTGAAAGAAGAAAGAACTGTTTAATAAAGAATGCCGAACATAAAATACACTACAAAATTATATAAATCAATCTGAGGATAATTTATTATTATCGATCTGTAGTTTTTATTCATATAAGAAATATAACATATATTAAATAATTATCAAGTTTTAAACTTGTAATTTCTGTTTTAATTTAAATTTAATATTAATTTAATTGTCAATTTTTAATATAATTTTTAGTTTATTTTTTTTAACACATAATATTCTTTTTTCCTAAATAAAAATGTGATTTTCCAGTGATGACTTTATCACCGAGCTGGTTTTATGTGCAGACTTCTTCGCTTATTTAAACAATTCCATTTATGATGACGATCCTATGGATACTCTGTTAAAGAGAGGGATAATCGCAACACTCAAATCTCACTGCAGGCATTTGGCGATACAAATTTATTGGCAGCGGTTAAAGTGAAAGGATTTACATGGCCAGCCCCCAATTGGATGGGGATCTCGGTTGTTGTTGTTGTTGTTGTCGTTGTTGTTGATTTCGTTACCCTTTAGAGCTGTGGATTGAGCCTGGCTTGCATGTCAAATTAATTGATCGAACCGACAACGAGGCTTGATGTGTTAAGAAATGCTTGGCGGCAGGTGTCGCCAGGTGTCGACTCCGTGTGGCAGTTACACTTTATCAGATTTGGCAACGTGTTGACTGCTGATTGAAAATGAAAAGTCGTTTCTTTTGGCCATTTGGCATTTTGTCTGTGGCATGAAGTGAAAGTGAAATGCACTTTAACCAACAAGTCGCTTTAATTTATGGCCATCCATTTCAGTTGGATATATACTATGTAATCTAAGGCTAATCACGGCAATAACATATGCCAATCAGTTCGATCATCAGATCAGCTCACTAAAAAGATTGCAGACAATAAATTATCGAATCTAACTATTATCCAGAGTTTAAATTTAATGTGACTTTAACAACATGTAATTGACTATGCCGATTTCAGCGATTACGTAATGAAATTCAACAAAGAACGAGTATTTGTTAATATAAAAATCGAGTTTTATGTGCATTCAATACATTGTAGATTTTGTATGCAATTTTATTTATATATTTTAATAAGAATGTTAATTTTTGAGTGTAGCTTAAAAGTCACATATAAAATATAATTTATCTAGTTTTTTAAATTTTTTGGATCAAATCTCGACCGTATTAAAATGAACTTGAATATTATTGTAATCAAAAAATGTTTCACATATAATTCACTTATTCAGGGGATAGAGAAGTGTGAATACTTTTGGAGTGCTTAGCTGCTGACACGGCAAAATTCATAAAAACTCATATGGCACATAAATTTTGGCCAGCTTCAGTTCGTTTTGGCTCATATGCTGGGCGTGGCAGTTTGCGCGCCTTGCGAAGACATTTATTATGTTTGCCATGGAACAGAAATGAACCAAAAAAAAATAACAAAAAAATTGGTTGGCAGCCTGGCATAACTGTCGGCGACAATTGCAAATGAAATATAATTTTAATATTTTATAGACACACACACATACTCAGATAACTACACACAGCATTTTTGGGGCACACAGTGTTATAAATGGACGTCACACACTCTTTTTATTTTCAACTCTTTTATTTTTGGTTATTTATGATGGAAATTAATATGCAACATTTGACTTTTGGGCTTGGGCAAACCGGGCAGCCCCTGACGAAAATGATTAGTGAATTTATGTGAAATTTATGCGAAAGAGTCATACAAATTAATACGGCAATGATACGCCTTGAAAATTTGTCAACAAGTTGAGTTCTGACACTTGGCCGAAAGGTGACAGAACTCAACTCACGTTTTGACATTCCACTTGAAATACAAATAAAGTTGTAATCGATGAACTATTAATCGATTTGGGTTTGCACTGGAGATGTGACAATTTTAATAACATTAATTGTAAGATATATTTTATAAAACAAAACATTTCTTTAGCTAAACTATTTATAGAATTAATCACAGAAACCTATTTAAAGAATGGTTTAAAAATGCTAATTGTAAAATATATTCTAAAGTGAAATCAATATATTTTTTCTGTATTTATTAATTTAAGTAATTTAAATAACTACAATTCCAAAATGTTGCCTAATTAAATAAACAGCTCACATAATTTTCCACTTTTAATCATAACCCAAAAAGTTCTGTAATTAAATTGAGGTATATGAAAACAATTTCAAATTATATTTCTGACGCCAAAAAATTAGCATAAAATGCAAGAGAAACTAAAAAGGTGAATAAAGTAAATGATAATAAGTAAATAAATTCCCAAAACCCATATCCATAATTATTTGACACCTTGAAACTAATAAAAATTTTGTGCATTTACCTAAAGTGCATAACAATGAGTTTTGGCTTCAAGATGTTCAAAATAAATGCCTAAAATATGTATAAACAAGCCGTGAGTTTTATAATAAAACATAAAAGAATGCTTAGAAGTTGTTATAGGAATCTTTACAAACGAAAGTTTCCATCTATTTGTTAGATATTGTTATTATATTGTTTCATTCTTCGATCCGCTCAGCTTTATATATATTTATACGAATAGGAATGCGAACAGAAAACTTCTGATTTAGTATACAGTGTACATTGTACACTGTACATTCAGGAAATTATCATAAAATTGCAATAAAAATGCTGCAAAAGGAAGGGAAAAAAAGTTCAACTGAAACTTTGATCTTTTGCTTTTTATATTTATTTTTATTTTTAGTTGTTGCTGATGTTGCTTTTGTTATTGTCCTTATGACAACTTTGTCCAAGTGCCGCAAAAAGTGTGGACAGTCAAACATAAATCAATGCTTGTTGTAGTTGTTGCAGTTGACGTACTCTTTGCGGATCGATGCTGGAACGATCTGACAATAAATTATTGCATATTTGACAGTAGCTATCAGAGGGAGACACAGGTAGAGACAGAGTAGAAGAGTCAGGTAGATCATCAGTCTTAATTGATAAGTGAGTTTTTGTATTATTCGGCTTCGTATTCGTCTTATCAGTCTGCATTCGTTAGCCGTGACCACAAAACGTGTTGCAAGTTACGCCATAAAATTGCCAACTACTGCGATTGATAAAGCTGGGACTGCTTTTGTCAAGTCTTGACTGGACTGTTAGTTTATCAACTGTGTTAATCTGGCGACATTATGTCAAACAAGGACAGGACCAAGCAGCGTGTGATATGCTCCAAGACGGATCCAAGACAGATCCAAGACCATTGGGCCCTCTCCAAAATGATCGATTGCGCGCAAACGCATTGACATATCGACATGCATCTTGCATTATTAAGCAACGTCTGGAATTTTAAATGAAGACCGAGACGAGACGGAACCAAGAAAACCATCCACGGAAATGTTCTTGTCGCAATTCTCATCATCATTATCATCATCTTCGTCGAATGTTCATCCTCGTGTTGTTGTTAGTTATATTGTTGGCAGTCGCCGTTTAGCTGCGATTGCTATCGTAATGATGCCACCAAATGGCATTCGCATTCATACTATGGGCATTCACTTGCACACTCACTGGCATTCACACGCCACGCCACGCCGTTGTCAGTCCGTGGAAGGGCAGCTCCTCCTCGGCCAATGCGGTAAAATTAATAATTTCGCATCAACACCCAATTGGCAGAGCCATCAAACCATTCGCAATTGACAACCAACTGATAATAAATTATATTTTATTTCTTTTAAATGCTAATGCTGATCATCATCATCATCTGTCCTCAGCGTGTTTCTCAGGTGTTCGTTGTTTCTTTGCCGCCATTTTGTTGCCTTTCCAAAGGATGCGTAAAAACATACTTAAAAATATAACTTGGAATTTTCATACTTCATCAGTAAAGCTTTGAAGTTTCAAAGTGAAAATTTGTTATGAAAAATAAAAGTTAACCATCTTTTAGTCAAATTTTAATTAAACTATTTATTAAAGTTTGACTTCCAGAAAACTTGAAGATATATATTCATTAATTGACTTTTAAAACTAACGAACTATTCTAAATAGTATTTAAAAATATATATTCTATTATGACAACATTTTTATTATTATAATTCTAGAATCTACAGTTTATTTTCAACTTATTTTTGTAATATACATAGAGTCTATCTTTTCAGACTTATATTAAACTAACTCGGACTCTAATTAATTATTGTATTTTGGCATTTGTAATTAGCAAGTACTCATAACAATACCTAATATCGATTGGTTTAAAGAGAAATCTAACCTGTTTCAATGTGGGGATCAAAAGTTATCAACCCAAAACCAATTTATAGTTTATATTTGTGTTAGTCTCTGTAATAATTGGCAAATAAAATTATAATTGAATTGCAAATGCGAAAATGCAAAGAGGGAAATGGAAAATGCGTGCACATGTTGGAAATAAGTAACTAGGCATACAATCCAATATAATTTGCCAGCCCATCAATTTCATAGTGTGTATTTAAGGTTTTAACAATTTACACCTATAACGATATTTCCGACATTGTCGCTCCCTCAAACGAATTGCAAAATAATGAGCAAAGCTCAATATTTGATGCAGTAATTAAAATATATAACACTATATACATAAATCTAAATAAATGCCTATACAAAAATTCTGCATAAATAGTATATATTATGTGCGTGATTTTTGGTCGAAATCGTTTCCAGTTGCCCTTTGATGCTTCTCTCCCGTCTGGCATATTTATATCAATATGGCAATAAAATCAATCAATCAAACTGTTAATTAACTAACCAACTGTTTATTTATATTAAAATTTTAATTAGTATGTCTGGCCTTGCAGAATTAATAACAAAATGTTTGTGTCATGCGATTAAATTTAATTTTTTACTGCACTTTGATTGGTGTTTAGATTTTCAGAAGGGTGCAACTGATGTACTAATTAATATTACAACTATTAATAAAATGGATGCATAATTTATGAGTATTAAGTTTGATAAAATGCTAAATGTATTTAATGATGATAGTTAAAAATTAAGATAATTTCTCAAAAATATTAAATGATTCTTAATTTACACATTGCTTTAAATTATAGACTCATTATATTTAAATAATTTAATAATTATTTAAGGAACCAATATACCCAGCATATCAATTGCAGTAGCAACAAATTTAATTACAGTAAAAATTGCAATTTGAGATACAGACAATACAAATTCAATTATGCAGCAGCCACTGCAACTCAAGCCAACATTCACACAGATACTCACACACACATGTGTGTAACACAGTAAAAAAGATTGCAATTTGTCTGCATGTCAAAGTTCGAAAACTGTGTCAATTGTCAATTTCGGAAGAACACAACTCAAACAGCGCTTCTTAACTTGGCTAAATGCCAGCAGAGTGAGAAGGGGGAGTGGCAGTAGATAATGAAATGCATTTGGCCAAGCGGCAACTGCTGAAAAATTAAGTAGCCCACCATGATTTATGAGTTGGTAGTGAAACAATTCCCCGCGGGGGTTGGCAAATCTTAAAACAACTAAGCAGTTTTCCATGACAACTTCTTCGGGGGTTTTTCTATTGTTTTTTTTATTTTTTTAGGAGTTTGTTCTGGGCCAGCTTTGGCTTTGGTTCTGCGATTTGTCAGGACGCAACGTGGCCAACTGTCACTGCAACTTGGCTGTGCAACTTGGCCTGCCAAAGAGCACAAACAAAAGTAACTTTGCTTAGAATTTATCTACTGTCAGCTGCCTCTTGGCTCTCTTCCCTGATCCTGCTCCTTCCCCTGCTTCTACAACAATCCCCGCTCTTGCTTCTGACCATTAAAAAAGTTATGACAGTGTCCTTGTTGACTGCGTTACAATTTTTCTGGCTAGCTCTTTGTTTGGCAGCAAATACTTTTGCCAGTTGTGTTTCTTTACTTGTCGTTGTTTACGCCAAAGCTGCCACCGATGGTGGCAAGTGGCACCCACACTTTAACTTTAACTTGAGCAACGTCATGTCTGGCACTTTATGTTGCAACTTTTATGCATACACTTGAGATTTATGGGGCTTTACTCTCCCTTCCTTTTTGATACCAACCCTCAATTGATGCTGGCCAATGACTGCAATAAACATTTTTATATGAAGAACCGTAATGCAAACAACGCCCTCGAACGCTCATTAGCCATGGCCAGGCGACTTACTAACCAGGCTTAAAGTAGCAGCAGTAGCAGCATCGCAAGTAGAACCAGTTATGGCCAATGATGTGACATGATTGCAGACAGATTGCAATATACGAGCAAAGCCGGCGAAACTGTGCAACAAACTGCTGCAACTGGCACATAAAACACAGGCCATACAAGTTGTCAGCTAGTTGGCAGCTGCACGGAAACATTTGCTTCCTTAAACAGTCAACTGATGCCAACTCGGCAACGTTCAACTCCAACTCCAACTCCAAGACGAAGACCACAACTACAACCACAACCACAAGCAGAAGCAGAAGCACGACCAAGATCAAGTCCAAGTCCAAGTCCAATGCCAATGGCTTAAAATATGGTCAATGGAATTTTTATAGATTTTCCAAAGACTCAGAGAGCCCGCACAAAAAGTGCGCAACAAAATTAAATGCATTTCATAATTTTAGAAGCTAAGTAAAAGTCGGGAACGGGCTATGGTTCGAATACTACACTCGAAAAAATTATAAATATATTTTTCTTGCTACAGTTTCTTATATAATAATAATTATTATGAATATTGACATTTATTTAATATTATTGCATTTAGAAAATGTAGAGTTTGTTAACACTTAACAATTCTAGAAAACTAAAAGCAACTTTAATTCAAATATCGAATCATTAAATTTTTCCATATTAATATAGCTCCAGTTTCTTAGATAATAATATTTTTAATGAATGTTGGAATTTATTTAATATTATTATATTAGGTAAATATAGAGTTTGTTATTACTTTTCCACGCTGGCAACTTTTTTAACAACACTTAACTTAAGGACCATAATTAAAAGCAACTTTAATTCAAATATCGATTAATGAATTTTGCCATATAAATATATATTTCCCGCTCCAGTTTCTTAGATAATGATATTTATTATGAAGGTTGGCATTTATATAATATTATTACGTTTAGAAAATATAGAGTTTGCTTTTTGTTTTCCATGCTGGCATCTTTTTTAAACAACACTTAAGTTAAGAACCATAATTAAAAGCAATTTTAATTCAAATATCGATTAATAAACTTTCCCAGCTACCCACTTTTTTCTCTAAGTGTATGACTTTGTCAGTTGGTTGTGGTTAACTTCCAGCTACGGTTAGACCGTTGACCATTGCCCGGTTTATGGCTGCGGCAAGTGCAACATTGTCTGTCTGTTAACTTATTGACACCCATAAATGGATTGAATCATTAAAGCCAGTTCATGCTCTAACCATTGGCCACTGACTCCGACTCCGACTGCAGCTCCGTCTCCGATTCCGATTTCGACCTGGTACGGACCGTTTAGCTTTGTTTATTTGGCCATTGTTTTAGCCAAAGACGACGACGACAGCCGACGATGACTGCAGCTAGACAAATTTTATTGGTTTACGCACGCGCATTGACGTTGACAATGTGACCTTGTCAGCCTAAGTGACAAGCAGCCACAGTTGTTATCATAAGTATTCCTTCACCTGTTCGGTTTGGATATATACAAAACGATTAAGCCATGTCGCGTTCTAAGCGAGTGAAAATTGTAGAACATTGAACTTAAGCTGAATATGACAGCGTGAGAAGCGTAAAGTGATAGAAAAATATCATTCATGTTTATAATAATAATGATAATAATAATAATTCATTCAAATCGAGAATTTTGATAGGTTTTAGGACTGACTAGATTTAGAAAATGATTAAAATTAAAATCATACCCCTAAAATATTCACAAAATTTATCAATGTATATTTTAATTTCAAAATTCATTCAAGTTTGTGAATTTTGATAGGTTTTAAGTCTGACTGAAATTAGCAAATGATTACTTTTAATGATATACCATTGTAATAAGTAGTAAAAGTAAAATAAATTTGAATTCAGTCAAATAAATATCTATAAATTTTATATACATAGAAATGTGTCTTAAGATTAATGCAAATTGGAATTAAGCCTAATAAAATCCTGATTAATGGGGCATTATAAAATCTGTATGTGTAATGAGCCACTTAATTTGAGTGCGAATTGCAGTTATTCACACATCTGTGTGAATGACAGTCACACCTGTCTAATAACTTTATTACCCAATCAATCAACAACACGAATCGCAATCATTATAATAACTCATCAAATCAAATCAAATCAAATCAAATGCACACGTGAGTTGCCCACAGCTCGTAAACAATTTGCGAGGCAACACGAATCGAAAATTCCGCATACGAATGCAATGCAAATGCAGTCGACGAATGTTAAAAGCACAGCATAAAAGCTTAAAAGCACCGAAAGCAACAGCAAAAAGCTTCCACACAACACACGAATAAACGAACGATACACGACGCACGATTCACGAGTGACTCTCAACTCACACTCTCTCTCTCTCATTCACACTCTCACTCACTCTCGCTCAGTCGGCGACCAGTGGACGAAACTCATGTGTGTGTGGGAAAAAAGCTCTGATGAGTGTGAGTTAATTTTAGCACACTGTACTCTGTACATGCACACAAGCTCATTTCCGCTCACTCTCCCACGCGCTCACGACTCTCACGGACTGTGGTGAGGTGAGATGAAGTGAGGTAAGGTAAGGTGAGGCGAGGTGAGGTGAGGTGAGGTGACTGTCAAAAAGATACCGGAAAAAGGAAATTGGGTTACAAAATGCATTTCTCGTATGTGCGCCGACATTTCCGTTGCTTAACAGAGCCACAACAGAGCACAACAGAATCCGGTTCCGGTTCGGTCAAGACAACAGAGAGGCTGCCACACACACACACACACATACACATACAGATACACATATACAATACATGTGCATACATGCGTTGCCTACATAACGGTAAAAATGGCACACTCACATTCATATGTGAGAGCTTCAAGCTGTTTACCAGCTGGGTTCTTGTCCAGGCTAAGGGCGCGCTGCACACGCATCGAATGCATTTTCAAATGCAATTAACGGCAGCTTCGAGTACTTGAATTGAAAACTCATATCGCTCTGATAATAATACTATTTATTATGTATACAACTTGCAAAACAAATACAATCATAAGAGCACCCTTTAGACTTTTTTAAGATTATATATTTTATCCTTTTCTTCAGATTTAGTTGAATTTGTGAGCGAGCCAAACATTTCCAAATAAATTAAGTACTCAACTAAATGTTGGACCAATTCAAATTTAAATATAATTTACTTTGTTATTTAATATTTTTAATTTTTTTAATATGTTATATATTGTTGTGTCGGCTGCTTAAATAAATTATGTGACAGGTTTGAAGGCAGGTAAAAAGTCAACTTAACTAAACTTGCATGCATGAAATATGCAGACGAAAATGTAGCTTAGTTCACAATCTAAGTATATTCAAATTAGCTGAGAATACATATAACTTAAAATATTGGTTAATCAAACCATTTGAATTAAATGAGAGTGATTAAAGTGTTTACTATTATTTACTCTTAAGTATAAATAATTTACTTAATTTAATTTATTAATTAACCAAATATTCAAATAACATAGTTTTTGCATTAAGTATTCCATTCTACCCGACTGATCAACACATGAGTTCTCATTCAGCTATATATTTATCTGTATTAGTATATAATTATAAACTAAAAAAATTCACACATTTAATTATCTTAACCCTTATTTGCATGAAGATCAAAAGATTTTTGCCTAAGGGGGCTCTATTAGCAAAAGTTATTCAGATTCATTGCCCAAATATGGACTGAAAGAGCATCGAAAGTGCTGAGAACTCGACTCGAACTCCACATGGCGATGATGATGATGAGGTGTTTGCCAAGTTGAAGGGTTGCTTCAGTTGTTGCTCCTGTTCCTCCTGTTGCTCCTGTTGCTGCTGGCATCTTTGCACAGTTGTCAGTTGTGCCGCCAGCTCGATCAAATAAAGTCCATCTAGCGGAAGATACAAGTGGATGCTCCCCGTTCCCATATTTTTATAGAGGGTAGGGAAGGGGACTTTAAGTAGTTTTGTGTAATTTAAATATAAATACTCATTTAATTAGCAGCGCTGCTGTGAGACTGGCTGCCAAGTCAGAGTAGACCTTTGATCTCCAGCGAATGTGTAAATATTTGACATTAATTACAAGTTGAATGCAGCCCTACAACATTAAGCAACCCTCGTTCCCCATTCCCCACCTCTAACCCCTTTAGTATCGGCCTTCACTGCGGTGGCAATAACTGGAAAATTTATTTAATATTCACTTATGAAGTGAGTTGACTGCCTGAAATATCCTTGTTGTTGTTGTTGTCAACGGTGGTAAATTACTTAAGCGCTTATTTGTCAACTACAATGTGGAAAGAGTTGCCACACACACTCACACACACACACACACTCGTATATTACTCGTATATTATGTACATAGGCAGCAGAAACTCATTAATAGCAAGTGCGCGAAAAAGAGAGAGATCAGACAAAGGGATGGGCAAAGAGAAGAGGGAGCAAGGTGGAAATGAGAGGGGGTAGTTGAACACTCGGAGCACTCTTAACCCATGACAGTCGGCATCAATTATTCAGGCGGCACGCGATGCTTACCGAAAAATGGCCGCGAGCAAAATGGCGTCGGCTTTGACTTCGACGCTGGCGTCTGCGTTGGCGTTGGCGCATTTCCGGCGCTCACTTGGGAAATTAAGAGCTTCAAATGTGCGTGTGTGTGTGTGTGTAAGTGTACATATATGGTAGTGGCAATGGCATTGGCAATGTCAGTGACATGTAAATACGTACATACAATGCCCAAAATCTTTTCAGCTGTCCACACTCAACAGGCAGTTAAAAAAATAAAGAAAATCAAAGTAAAAATCCCGAAATGCATCAAAAATGTAATACAATTATTTTGTAATTAAAATTTGTTATCATATGCATGGATAACAGACTTAATTTAGTTTGTGCAACTTTAATTACGTTACAATGTATATTCTTTCAGCTTTTATTTTTAACTTAGAAATAATTTGTAATTAATAAATTAAAATCATTTTATCTAATTTTGTTATGAATTTAACATAATTTTTAGTCGACTTGTCTTACTTGAAATTAAATAAATAAAACATGTGTTTATGTTATAGGCAATTTCAACAATATCTAATAAATATTGTCAATTTATTAAAATATTTTTGCCTTACATTAAAAATTTTAGATAATCAAAGTGTCTTCAATACATAATTTACATAAAAGATTTCTATTGCTGTTGACTCGATAAGTTTCTGCATCCCCTCTTAAGAGAATTGTGTATGAGGATGGGTTAGGAAGCGTTTTAGCCATTACTCAGGAGCATAATTCATTTGTTTGTTTAGGTGAGAGAAACGAGTGTGACGCAAACATAAATTTCAATTATAAATAATTATTTCTGCAGAGTTGAAGCACAATCCGAACCTCAGCCTCCATTTGTTATTAATGATGAGTAATGCGACGGTAAATATTTGTTAATTAAATTAATTTTGTGGCTCAGTTGCTGCCAAGTGTGAAATGCATGGCATGCATTCGCTTTGACCTGTTTTCAATTGCATTTCAATTTAGTTGAATATTTCCGAGAAAATGCAATTAAATAAACGCAAATCTGCACAGAAATTTCTAAATATTTGCGGATTATTTGCGACATTGTAGAATATAATTAACAAAGAGTTTTCTAAGAATTATTTTTAAGCTTAAAAAGAAATTAAAATTATTTAAGTGCTAATAAACATTCAGTTTCTATGGACATTTCAGGAATATTATTTTGTTTATGTTTCAACTTAAATTAAAATTAAATATATTTTAGGAACAAACGAAGTCACTTGACCTGTCTTTAACTGCAATTCTCTTTTCTCTTTTCTTTTAATTTTTTTAACATATTCTAATTAGCGGTGTGCAAGACTTTTGACCATAAGTTCTTAACGTTTGTTCTCAAGTGACCCACAGTAAAGAAACCACCAACAGCTGCACAGTTGCCCAGTTGCCAGTTGTCTATGGGTTTTAGCCATTTCACTCGCTTCATGTTTGACCGAAAATTTACATTGGCCATTTGCCGCTTAACATGCACTAAACTGAGTGAGCGAACATGGCCAAGAGCTGAGGATTTGAGACGATTGCACGGGATGTTGAGACCAGGATGAAGAGGAAGCATTTGCAGTAGCAATAACTGGTTGGCTTTAGGCCATGGCTTCCTTCTGCTTGGCTGCCAATTAATTTACGCGCACTTGGCCAAAAAGATGCTTATCGGGCTAACGTAGGGGCTTAGATGCCTTATGCCTTAGAGGACCATATGCCATAGACCATCTACCATCTACCGTATCATTTCATTATTACGAGTACTTTGCTATTGTTGTCGATGTTATTGTTATTGTTGTTGTTGTTGTTATTGTGGCGCTCCCTTGATGGTTGGCAACATTTTCAATTAATTAGCCGCCTGGCCAAAAGGCTTGGCAACAATTTTTGACAGCATCAGCCAAAAGCATTAAAAAAAAGTCAGTTAACATTTCGGTAGGTTCCCATTACCATTACCATTACAAAGTTGCACATCGCTTGGCTTTTCTTTCACTCTTATCTGTGCTACACACGACAACAACAACAACAACAACGGCAACAACAGCTACAACGACAAAGACAACAACGACGACAATTTATTGACAAGACAATGGCGCTCAACGTATGTAATTAATCTCGACATAATCTGAGTTGATAATTTTTCGCCGTTCGTTGTTTGTTGTTTGCTGTTGCAGTTGTTGTTGTTGTTTGTTCGTTCGTTGTTGGTTGTCGGTCTATTTTGGCTGAACTGAGCTGCCCAGCTCGCTTTGGTCATGTGCTTTTATAGGCTCCAGTCTCAGTCTCCGTCTCAGTCTCTGTCTCAGTTGCAGTCGCAGTCGTTCTGTCAGCTTTATGAACTGCATGCCTGGGCTAGGGACTGTGGATCCTTTTAAGGCACCTACCCATACCATTGCGAGCCTTTTTCAATTAAGCAAAATGCCAGAGAGATGCTCATAAAGTTGCGCTGCTTTTCCGCTTAGTTTTCCATGTTTTTTTCTTTTTTTTTTATCCCCTCCCAACTTGGATCAAATGCGGTCTGTGCCTGGCCTACATTTTCTGAGCACTCATCATTAATTTTACAGCAAAACTGTGCTTTTTTATGTCCCTTTTTTTCAGTTAAGTGTACGTGTTTGTGTGTGAAAGTTGCGACTTGTTGTTGTTGTTGCTTTTGTTTTTGTTTTTTGTCTGCATATCAAAAATGCAACATGAATTGTTTTAATGCACGCGGTTCTCTCTACTCTCCCAGCAGCTGCAACAATGAATTTGCATTAATGATGAGCATTTGTGGCAGCCCCAACAGCAACAGACAAAAGCCCCTTGCCCCTTGCCCCGTGTCCTTGCCCACCCCCATTCAACATTCCCTATCCATGTTTTAACCTTGAGCACATTCTGAACTTTGCTAGCATCATAAAACAAATGAAACTATGAAAACTTTGCGTATTTTCTCTGTTTTTATTTGTTAATTTTTTAAATATACCCTGTACAGGAAAAAGGTGACTAGGAGAAGGGAAACTGTAAGTATTTATTAATTTGTTTATTTATTAATTAATTAATTAATTAATTTATTTATTAACGATTAATAACAATCGTCAAAACAAAAATTAATTGTTGAAAAAAATAAAAATAAAAATGAATCTTCAAATTATATTAAAAATTAACAATTAAATTAATAATAAACTTAATTTAAAATTTGAAATCAAAAATATGTTAAGTATACCTGTAATCCTTATAATTCTTAGAGCAATATTCAAGTCATGATATGGAGAAATTTCTTAATATTTTTGTTGAACATATAAATTCTTTTTATTAAAAATGAATTGCTTTATGAGGTGATGGTTACTGGGAATCTTCTAGTCAAGCCAACTCGACTAGCGCCATTTAACTTTTGTGTGTGAGTATTTTTATTTTTTCGCTGGCTTTATGAAAACTGAAAATGGCACAAAGTTGCTGGCCATTTGGGCAATTTGCCATATTTCACTCTATCTGCATATTTGCTGTTGCTTTGCTGGCGAAAGTGAATTTACGATCGAAACTACATAGCTTTAAACTTTGAATCAGATGGAATGGAATGGAATTGCTGGGATTGGTCTATGTTGCACTCAGAACACACCCATTTAATGGCAAAAAGGGGTACTCGTAATGTCAAGCGGCGTTTTGACAGCTCATCAAATGCCTGATTGCCATTTAATAGCTGCGGTTAAAGTCTGTAATCGATATAAGACAATGTCCGCAAAAAGCTCTTAAAACTAATGGAAAATGCCAAGTTGCTAGTTGAGAGGAGGAGCTAAAGAGGTGAGGAGGAGAAATCTTAGGCAAAACTATTTAACTACTCGTCGACATGTGTTGCAAGCTGAGTTGAATGCAACAAAGTGCGGCGAGGGTCATGTCAACATTAGCTAGGCTAAATGACAATGACTAAGCAATTAATTGCCTTATTTTATAGCAGGTAAAGTTATTTAAATTATATATACTTTAAATTAATAAAATAATTTGGGAATATTCGAAATTTTATATTATATTATTTTTGCATATTTGATGAGCTTAAGATTTTGTTGGATATATATTTTATAAAAATTTGATTTTGTATTTTACCACAAATTAGCTTCATTTAATTTTATAATTTAAGAATTTGATTACCATTTTTCGATTGAACACTTTGATTTAATTTAGATTTAGCTGCACATACATTTATTTCTTAACTACTGCAATAGCTATTTGAAAATTGTGTTGTTGAATCTTTTAGCATTTGCTTTCAATTATTATAATATTTGAGTTTTCAATTTAAGTTCCTATCTTTACTTTAAATTTATTATTGCGGTCAAATTGGGTTGACATTTTAAATGAATTGTCAAGTTATGCAAATATTTTCTTTATTTAATGTGCAACTCAAAAGTTAAGCAAGACAGCGATTTAAATATAAGTTATCGAAACTTAAATACTCTTTAGTATAAATATTTCTAATTTATATTTGGAGAACTCAATTTAAGTAAAATATATAAACCAGGCAAAAATATTTTTAGTTAAATGAAAAAAAGGTGTTATCCAGATTTTATTTACACATAACGATAAAGTTATCATACTCTACCATAGGGTAAAACGACTAATGTTAAATCTGAGCTCATTTGTAATATGCAAAGTAGCATTACACAATTTTATTTTGTTACCACTGAAATACGCTGACCACCAAAAAAAAAACCTACAACATCTACAAAATTTGCAGCACTGTCTATTGATTTTTCTTACTAAACGCCGCATTTATTTATTACAAGTACATTAAACCGAAAATGTCACGACATTAATTCTCTAAATGCGATTAATAAACGTCAGCATAATGTCATTGTTTGCAAATGCCCCATAGCAGCAATTGGTGTTGTTGTTGTTGGGGTTGTTGTTGCTGCTGTCGTTGGGGTAGACATTATGTGCAAGTCATTGACCACAAGTCAAGTCGGAGGCAGGTAACTAGACAGCAGCAATGCAAACATGATTTACACCCATCCATTGTCATATTGTCTAGTCGAAAAGTCAACTTTGAATACTTCTTGAAGGCACTAAGAACAACTACAACACGAACAACATCAGCAACATCAACAACAACAACCACAACACTTCCAACTGCTGCAAATTGTGGAGCTGTGCGTGCTTCTCACTTCACCTGACACTTTAAAAGATTCAAATTTGTGAGCTGAGTCGAATTGTTAGTTAATTGAAATAATACTTTATTTAAATTTTTTCTATAACAGATTAAATTTTTTAAATTAAAAAAAATGTTTTTCTTTTATATAAACTTTAATATTAATTAATAAATTTTTATACCCGTTACTTAAAAATTAAGTAAAAGGGTATATTGTATACGTATTCGCATATCAAACGCAAGCAAACTTAAACTTAAGATTAATTTGTTTTTTTTATTCTTTCAGTTACGGATTTAAAACTATTATAATATTATTTAATTTTTAATTTTACATTTTTATTTTAAATTTATATTTAAAATTTAATTATTAAATATTTTTTTCTCTCTGTCGACTGCTTTTAATCGACGTTAAATACATCAATTAATAAATAAATCAAATCTTCGGCGTGTCATAACATTTAACCTGAAGCAGTTGCTAACCCAAAAGCATTTAACCTGAAGCAGTTGCTATCGCATAGTTTGATCCTGAAGAAGTTGCTATCCCAAACAGCTGACTCAAAATGTGCACATGCCAAATTATGATCCTGAAGAAGTGGCTACTTTGAAAGTACAGAAAATGCCGACGCTGTTTTAACTCAGTAACAACAACAAAAGCATTCAAGCCTATTTCTCATTCTTGCGCCGTATAATTCTCAACTGGTTCTAGCTACGCGAAGGTGACATTAAGGTTAATTCGTTGGTCAAGTCAGGACAAACTGGTGATGGAGACTGGAGTCTCTTGAACCTTGCTGATCAATACAGAATTATTTGTGTTGATCAGAATGTTTCCGGTGGTATCAATGTAATATTTTGCAGATGTGGAATATCTTTCTCTGAAGCAGTTGCTTATATGATTTCAACCTGTGCCGTTGTTATCCTGAGAAGTTGGACCAAAATAAGGACTTTTCACATATTGAGCAGCAACAAAAAGAGCGTTCAAGTCATTTTCTCCATCTTGCGCCTTATAATTCACAACTAGTTCTAGTTAGGCGAAGGTGACATTAAGGTTGAATTGCTGGTCAAGTCAGAACAAACTGGTGACTGGCATCTCTTGGAACTTTTGTTTTTGGTATCATTTTAGTGTTTTGTTCTAATTTTAATCCATGCTGAATTGTTTCTTCTATTTAAGCTGAATATGATCTGCTAATATGATCTGAACCTGAAGCAGTTGCTATTTGCAACCTGTTAAGGTGGTGTATATAAAAAAATGATTTAACTGTTAATTTTGTTTGCAGTAATCATTATGTCTTACAGATTTTATATCTTTAGCGATTTAAATATATTTAAACATATTTAATAAATTTTAGATTTTTCTTTGGGCTTTGATTGATAGTGTCACATTGATAAGTTGACTAAAAGAAAGAACATACCTAGGCATTTAGATCGATATTTAAATATAAATGTAGTAAAAATATCGATTTTAAAAATAAATAGACTGTTAAATGTAGTTATTGTCAATATCATTTTTAGTTTAAACTTTCGGAATCCCCATCCTCAAGCAAATGCTGATAAGAATCTTTTATCTAGTTTGAAAAAGCTTAAGTTTCGCCTAACGGTTGGGTATTATTAGTTGACCTTATCTTGAACAGAGTCGTCCCTGAAACCGATTGAGTTTCTGGCCATCTGGCATCTGGAACATGACACACTAATGAGTGGAGCGAGTGGAAATTAAAAGCTCACAAATTGCAAATTGCGCAAACTGTTGAGGACAAGACAGGACAGGGTGGGGCAGGGCGATGTTTATGCCCCGAGGCACCCAATGTGGGGCGAAACGAGTAAAGAAAAAGAAAAAATGATAAAATTGGAAACCTTGAAATGTCGCACACATAAACGAAACGCAGCGAAACAGTTTTCATGCCACAAATCGCTTTGGCAGTCGGGCGGGCGCATGCAAAAAGCCAATCTTGATTACAATCAGTCGACAGTCAATGGGAGCAGCGCAGATGCAACGCCGCATGTTGAATGTTGAATGCAGCATGTTGCATGTTGCTAGGCGATAAAGATCAAATGAGGAATGAATGTCGCCGACGCAGCCTCCACTTCCAACTGGCTGCCACAAGCTGCATGCTGTATGCTGCCACATGCCACATGCTGCATGCTGCCGGCCTAGTTGCATGTTGCGTAGATATTTGCATTTTGCGGGCGGTCTTTTACCGACAAGATTTGTGACTCCAATGCAACGCAACGTTGCAACCTGGCTGCAATCAGTACGAATAAATATGTATATATGTACATTGTACATATTGCTGAGCCTCAAGTATTTGTAACTTGGCCAAGAGCAAGTGTTATCTGAGGGAAGCTGCTTGCAACACGTTCAACTCGCTATCTCAAATAGTAGTAGCCATTCTTTATGACTGTGCCACAGCAACACATTTATTTATTATTAATAATCAAATGAAAACATTTACTTTAATCAATGGGAAACATGATTAATCAATTTTACGTAATACTTTACAAATGGAATTTACTTTATATTAAACACAATTAATTTATTTAAAAAGTATATTAAGTTTAACTTCAACAAATTGCTGTTTAATATTTTCTAAAATTAACTATCAGTTTAATAGAAGACATAGAAAATATTGCAAATAATAAATTTAATTATTATAAGATTGTCAAGTTTTTTAATGCTGTAAAATGTCTGCAGCTATTTTTTAATATTAAGACACAAATGAGACTCAACGAAAATGTATTTTAAAGTAAATTAATAATACGATAACTAACTAATTAAATTACTTATTATGAATAACAAGCAGTTAACAATTGCTATTAATTGCTATACAAATTAGCAAGTAAAAATGCAATCTTTACAGCATAAACTAGACGTAGAATTAAAATAAAATTAAATATTTGTGCAGAGTTTGTCTTTTTAGTATTGGCCAAAAAATAAAGATAGAAAAAAAGTGGCAGTAGACCGTGTCCATTGGATGTAGCTACAACTAATTGACAGCTTCCAATGGGGCGGCACTTTGTCGTCTCAGTCTTCTTGGCCTTCTTGGCCGTTTGGGCCATTACAAATGCTGTTAACAGAATTTCGTGATATGTCACGTGGCTGAGGTGCATAAAAAACTATCTGCAGTTATAAAACCTGCCCACATTTCTGCCTCAGGGGAAGAGGAGCTGACGAGGGGGGGGATTCAAGTGATTGGCTTTGCGGAATCAGGCGAGACTGTAAATTATTTTGCTCGACTGTGCAAATTAATTTCAACTAACTGACTAACTGCCAGACTAGCTGACGAACTGACGAATTGACTAACTGGCACTCTGGCAGTCTGGCAATCTGACAATCTGGCAGCGTGGAACCACATTCGATTACTGCCTTGCAGTATCAATTATGTATATTTTATGAGCGGTGCCCACACTGCAATTCGACTCCAACTTCGACTTCGACTTCGACTTCCACTTCGACTTAGACTTGAGAAAAACCCGTCACTTGCCAAGTCCAAATTTGGCTAACAATTATGTCTGCCGTTCACCGTTGCTAGTGACATTTTGGCCAAGTTTTCAGCTGCCGACGCGTGCCTTGACTAACAGCAATTAGCATTTTGTTAACATGGTCTAAAGCAGCGTGTTTTATTTTGGTTACAGTGTAACCTGTACTGTCTCTCTCTTTGCCTCTCTCACTTTTGTGTCCTGAACTCTGACACGGCCGTAAAAGGCATAAATCAAAGCGGGGCTCAGGTCACTGTAAAGTCGTCTATGTGGTGGTCCAAAAGATGGCCCGAAAGCGGCAGTAGGTTTGGCTTTCACGCCGTCTCTCTGCGGCACACCTGAACTTTGGTAACTACGGCAACACATCAACGTTTCTGTTAACTAAATCAACTGCTGCAAACAATGGACCGCTAACACACACACACACAAAGAGCACACACACACACATGTAGCTAACCCGAGAATGGCGCAAATTAAAGTTAATCGAATGCTTTGACCTTTTCATGGGGGCATGGCCAGCCCTTCTTCCAATGAATGCATCGCATTCGATTTGCAATTTCAGATAAACAAAAGAACACAAACAAAGCGAACCAAGAATACTGAGAGAAGACAGCGTCCAAAATACCCTGTATTATTTTAAATAATCTTTTTCTTCTTTTTTTTTTTAAATATTCAGAGAAAATACTTATTGATAATAGAAAATTGTTAATATATAATTAAATATTAATAAGGTTCCAAAATACCCTGTATTATTATAAATATTCTTTTTCTTCTTTATTTCTTTTTAAATGTTCAGAAAAAAAAAACTTATTGATAATAGAAAATTCTAATATATAATTAAATATTAATACGGATTATTTAAAAGATTTTACTAATCAGTTAATATGCAATTAATAATCTTTTAGTTAATTAAATTTTCTGTATGTTTCCTGATATTATTAAAGCAATAAACCATTTAAATCCTTAAGCTATTTCAAAAATACTTTTAATATAATAATATACCCTAGATGACTGAAATTAACCTTAATTAAAATTGTCATATCTGGGTTTTTTAATCAAACAAATACTGCATGTTTCATGCTGCCTGTCTAAGTATTCGAAGCTAGAACACAGAACGATTAAAATCATTTTAGCCAAGTTTAACACACCTAATTGCTGGACAAACATCAGACAGCTAATTGAAATGCCGCCTGCTTCTATGTCTCCATGTTTCATGTTTCCATTTATTTTTCATTTTTTATTTCGCTTTTCAAATCTTTTTTTCTAACATTTTCAAGGCCCGCTTTGACTAATTTTCCGTTGTCGGTTTCCATTTTTTTCATTTGGTTTTTTTTCTTTTGTGAACAATTATTTCAATTTTATTTATTTGTTTTGGGGTGTGGCCACGTTTAACTCTAGGGAAAACACAAACAAAAACTGTGACACCAAACGTGCAACTTCAAACTCGCAACTGGCAACTGGCAATGGACAACTGCATTTGCTGAGCTTGCAAGTCGCAAATTCAAGTCGAGTCTGGGCCATAAATATGGGCGGTCGCCCGTTTTTATGGCAATCAAATGCGTTGTTTAATTCGAATTGACTTTTTGAACTTGACGTAAACGTGTCGCAAATGGAGCCAGTGTGGCAAGTGGGGCAGCTGAAGCACGTGCTCAATTCTCTGGCGACATTTAAAAAATATATTAAAAAGGGAATTTTGATTGACATTTGATGTGGTTGCAGATTACTTGGGATATTTTAGCTATCTAACATTTATTTGATTTGCATAGAAATAAATATATGTATATATTGCCAGACATTTATTGCAGTTGAGATTGGCCTGTCAGAGTTAACTGAAAGATATATAAGAGTATTTATTGTATTTAAAAATATTTAGACATTAGAATAATGTTACATAACTGAGAGGAATTTATAACCACAGTTGTTAACTTACATTTGATGAAAATATTGTGCATATTAAAAATATTGAATGCTTGCATATTTATTCAAAATAAAACAATTGATAAATGTGTACATAGCTCTTTAAAAAAAGTTAATTTTCTGTCCTACTGTTAATAAGTATTTTAAAACATAAACAATAAATAATATTTTTAGTTTAGAGATCTTAAAAAATTTTTTTACATTCATGGCTTTGGAACTTTTATTTATTGAATGCACTCGACTGTGTATAATCGCAGTTTTGAAAGTGCTTTTTAGAAATTATTTTGCATAGAAATAAATTTGAAACGAATGGGGGAAGTTTGCTGTGTGGGAAGGAAACTGGAGCTCTGGCAATTGATACTTGTATCATAAACTAACGCCGAGTCGCTTTTAAAACTATTGCAAAACAGCCAAAAACAAAAGGCCTTTACACAATATAAGTGTAGTTGGGTTCCTGGGCTGCAGAGAATCAAACAAATGCAATCGGAGGCTGCTCGGACAAAAGGCAGGAAGCGAAACAAGTTGGGATCATGGGCGTGGCAGGGAAGCGATTTGTGAAGTGCATCGAGGAGGGGAAAGGGGGAGTGGGAGAGGGGGCGGTTGGTGCCAAAGTTTGTGGCATAAACTTTTAATGAGTTCTTTTTATTTGCGATTTGCATGGCCACGCCCCCCATTTGTCACACAAATGAAATCTGCTAAAGCGAAATTGCATTAAAGTTGCCATCGTTGCCGTTGTTGTTGTTGTTGCTGCTTGCAAATTATTCGCCTGCCATGGCCCACTTCAATGACATTGCCTACTTCGACTCAAAGTTTTGGTCAAAGACCCCCACCACCTGCCACGCCCCCTTTCGAGTTGGGGCTCAATGATGAGCGCAAAACAAAAATTGTGAAATAAAATAAATAAATATGCCTGGGCGCAAAAACTTTTAAATTGAAAATGCGCTTTGAATATTTCAGCGTTTTGCAAATTCGCATTTTCGCATTTTGCGAGCACTTCCTGTCCGCCATCTTGTGCGCCATTGCACTTGCTAACTGTACTTGTGCTCATCCTCGTCCCCCTCTCTCTCCCTATGTCTCTCACTCTGTTATTGCACATCTCTTCGGCGAAAATAATTTGAAATTTTAATTAAAAGTATTTCGGCAAAAGTTGAGGCGCTGCCAACGGCTCTGCTTTTATATCAGCAGACAAATACGACAAAATCAAAAACACAAAAACGAACAAACGAACTAAAAAAAAAACCAAGAATATAAGAGGAAAATTAAATAAAATTCCACACAAAGATAAGGAAAACTATTTCCGGCCCTTTCATTTGCCACTCGCTCTATGGCATCTCAGCTTCAATTTTAATATTGCCGCCGAAAGGCAGAAAGAAGCAGACGAAGCCCAAAACTCCGGACATATTGCAGCTTGCAATTGTAGCCGATGCGACAAGTGTCCTTCTAGTTGTTACGTTTATGCGTGTCTACATATCACGATAAACTATGGTGTGTAAGTGTGAGTAAGCAAAATTTATTTATTTTTAATTATTTCCTTTTTTTATCATTTTAAGTTGTCTTCTTTTCATAAAAAATTATTTAAAACACTCTTGATATAAGAAATTGGTCCATTTTATTACTTATATTTAAGTATAGACAAGAAAATACTGCTTGAAAATTCTTCATTGAGACTCTTCAATTTCTACAATATTCATTGCATAGTCTTAAATAAATTTTAATAATCACAAGCTGTAGATCTAGGTAAAAACAAATAAAATGTGTCTTCAAAATGCATTCTACATTCAATAGACAATTTATACAACATATTATAAATCATTCTTTACTTACGTATATAGATAATAAAATACTGCATGTAATTCTTCTTTAATTTTTTCAACATTTGTATCTTAATAAATTTAAATAATCACAAGTTGTAGATCTTGGTATAAACAAACAAAAGGACGCTTTAAAATTCTTTCTACATTCCTCAGAAAAATCACACAATATTTTTAAAATCTTCATTGATCGCGAATTTGGCTGAAGTATAAACGCAAACTATCGCTGTGCGTTTCTTTGCATGCGTATGTGCTAAAAAGTATTGCGACTACTTAGTTCATGGCGCTGCCTTCTGGCTGGCTATGCGTTTTTTTGCTTCTAGCTGTAATTAAACCTTAGTAGCTGCCGAAGCAAAAAAGGAAGGAAGCCTCAAGGCACTCACAAAAGGAGATGGAAACACTCAGAAAGAGACAGCGACAGAGTTGAAGTTGGAGATGGAGATGGAGAAGCTCTCAGTACAAGAAAGAAAGAAACTTTATTAATAAAAGTTTTTCCTTTGGTATTTTACCCAAGTATTATTAAAAACTTTCATATACGCAACGTTGGCAATTCCACACACCCACACACACGTACACACGCACAACCAGACACACACTCGAAGGCAGAAAGAGAGTCGCATATGTCGACGGCTGTTTCTACATTCAAGCGTTAAATTGCGAGGTCCTTTTTATGCATGTGACAATATTTGTTGCACTTGTTTTTCGTATTTTGTTTTTATTAATTTCGTTGTCATAGCATTGAGTTTTCCTGAGTTTTTCTTTGCTTATCCTTTTTGTTTTATGACTCACACTTTCGCACACCATCTAAGCACAATAGAAGAAAGTTTTTCCCCTTCACTCTTAGCATAATTGGCTTAAATAATAAAATTATGAATGTCCTCTCAGGGCTTATGGAGAACTTTTCAATACGTGTGCCTGTAAGCAGTTTTTTTTCCTATTTCTACTGAATTTTTACAGGAGCATGACAATATGGAAATGTATTTAAAATAATAGAACACAATTTAGACTCTGTAAATGGTGTAAAATATTTTGTAAACAATTTTTATATATATTATTTAAATTTTCTCTATTTATTCTATAAATATTTATTTTTTTTAAATTAAATTACAACGTTTTCATTAGGGTATTTCTTTGTTGAGCACTGTAAACTAAATATCTCAGCTATTTATGACATTAAGTGCTCAGTTTCATAATCCAACAGAGCTGAAGAGCATAATCTCAAAGCAAATTAAAAACCTTAAGCAATGTTGAAAATATCTTTAGCCTTTGGCCAATTGACGCAAGACCCACAGGATGCAAACCCCTCCAGCTAACCAGGCTCAATCCTTTTCCCCCTTCCCGACCACTTGATGCCGTTAGGCAAACTCAGGGGGGCTTTTGGGCCTGTATACTATTTTCTAGCTGGATTTGTAGTTGTCCTTCGTCGTTGTCTGTAGTTTAGCTTTCAAACTATTTGCACATTGAGTGCATGCATATTAGCATGGAAAAGAGAATGTCTAATGAGCTGCGTACCGTCCATTAACAACCAAACGCATTTCCTCAAAGTTTAGTTCCATTAGAGTAGATTCGCTCTCTCTGTCTCTCAGTCTTGTTTTTTGTGGCACTCACTTAGCTAGACAAACTAAACAACTAATTAAAGTAAAGCAACAAAGATTTGCACACAAATTTCATTGGTCAGTTAAGCGGAAGCAATTGCTGTTGTAACAGTTGCAGATACAAAGATACAGATACATTTGCTGATCCTGCTACTTGGTTTGGAGCAATCAGTGCAGCGACCGCAACTGCCACCAAAGTCTAGTTCCATGTATCCACTGAGCTTGACACATGAATATGCAAATATGAGGCAGTCATCCTCAATTTCCACACTCCCCTCATCCTCGACATTTTCCACCTCAATCCCAGTCGCATTTACTTCGATTGGTGCGTTGTTCATTAATTTGCCGGGGCCAGGACCAGGACACTGGCTGGGAATGCTGTGGCATTTGCTATCACAGCTGCTGACATGGACATCGATATGGCCATGGTTGACTTTGTTGCCTGTTAATTGATTGCAGCCATTTAGGCATCGACGTTGTCCCCCATTCCTTCCCAGCCATCTCCTTCTCCCTTGGCCATCTGGTGTGAATCTTTGCACCCCGCTCTGAATTAATTATAGCCGGGAACGAGGTATGCAGCTCCCTGACAGCAGCCTGATATTTGTTAATTGAAATTGAAAACTGAGTACAGACAACGATGCTAAGCATGCAAATCTGTATTTAGTCCCATAAATAATATAATTCACTTAGGTAGCCCAGCTATTGATGATACATTATCAAGTATTCCCATTTAAAATACTCAGTCTTATAAAGAGAAATATTTACGCATCTACTAAACATACATATATAAATAGTATAATTAGTTCTTATCAGCTAAGAATTTATTGCTTAAGCAAATGCACTGAAAAAACAATTGATTTTACAATCAGTGCAACTAAATTTAATTTTTTTAAGTCGAGAAAATTATAATAAATACGCAGTTATTCATTTATTTTACTGATTTTTAATAACTTCGAATTGCCCTAACTTTGTCAAAACTCAATCAATTTCCATGCGCAATGTAAATTTGGGCATGATTTTACCTCTAAATTCGATCTGCATTTAAATTTTCGTTAATTTTGAAAATTCGAAAATATCGAAATTTTTAGAAAAATTACAGTGTTACCCCTTATCATTTTTCGAAAAAATTCTAAATTTTCAAATGTTCAAAATGAACAAAATTTAAATGCAGAACGAATTAAGAGGTAAAATAATGCCCAAATTTACATTGCGCATGAAAATTGATTGAGTTTTGACAAAGTTATGGCAGTTCAAAGTTGCCAAGTACCTGCGACGGCCAGAATCGAAATTAACCCTTATAAATGAATCGGTTGCTAAACGGTTATTTCGGTTTAAAGTGTTTCGGTTTATGGGTTTCGGTACAATGGAAAACAATTTTTTCGGTTAAGAATATTTGAAAACATTTTTTAACTTATTCCCAGATAAGTTTAACATTCATAAACATTTTTTATTATTCAGCAATTTGTTCATACACTTTGACAAATTTCATAATTTTTATAGTTTACTTGAATATTATTTTGATAGTCAGAAATTGCAAATGTTAAAGAGCAATTCTCAATAATTTGCTCTTGATATAGGTCTTATCATGAACTGTACGAATTTGAGGGTCTCTTCAAAGCCATGCCAATGATTCCAAATGATGCCCTTGCCACGAGAATTCCAGTCCAGTTGTCGTCTTTTAAAATACCTGCCATTTGGATTGCTGTGAAAGGGAATTATAAAATGAGAATAGATCATAATAAATTGAAAAGACTTACCAGAAGGCAGCACAGGAATCGTACCACCAAGCACTGTGATATCGCCTGGCACAATTGCCATCAGGCCAGGAATCATTATCATTATCAAATGTGGAGAATTTCTGTTTAACATTCAAACCCATTGAGTTGCCAGCGTTGCCATCGTATTTTCCAAGGGAACTCAGTTCGTAGAATGTCTTTTCACTGCCAATGCTGAAATTATCGTAGTGCGCATATCGAATATCACCCTCAAAGTCCTCCAGATGAACGTAGAGTTCATAGGGTGTCTCCGAGGTCATTCGATGCAGCTTCTCTAGACCTAAGAAGAACTCTCCATTCAATGCACCAAAACCCGTCTGATAATCTGTCCAGTTGCGATAGAAATTGACGCTGCCATCCATGCGACGTTGTATTACCAACCAACCAGATCCGGCGAATCGGGAATCACAGGGCGCATAGAAGGATTCAATGCCAGATAGTTTTATTTTATAGATGCCAGTGGTGCTGCCAAATGGCAAACAGCTGCTTGGATGGAACTCTTCAAATTGATCCTCATAAGCCTTCAACTTAATCCGTGCAGCCTGCAGTTCCTTCAACTGATCCTCATATCTTTTCTGAAGATCTAATATATCTTCATCTTTATTTTCAGTCGTCAAGTTTATTTCTGTGGTTTGTTCCACTTCAGCAGCATTTTTAAGCTGATCTAACCAATCCATAGAGTTAAGTTGGCAATAAGTCAGATTATACAGCAAGTTACTGATCTGGAGATCGTTATCCTTCAGCAAAGTTTCCTTTGATTTAACTTGTGCCTTGCAAACCTCCAATTCAACATCCTTTTTTGCAATGCGAGCCTCACAAGAGTTTTCCTTGTTTTCAATGTGATCAGAACTTTCAGTCCATATTCTGTCTTCCAATTTCAGCAATTTCTCATTGTTTTGATTAATCAGATCTTCCAGTGCGTCAATTTGTCGATCTACAGGTTGCACTGTCTGTAGATTATCATCTATTAATGTACCTCGCGTTAAAGCGGCAAGGAAAATTAATATTGTGTACTTAAGTAAATTCGAATATCTGAACATTTTGCTTATTCTGGCGACACTGAAACTTGCGCTTTGTTTTGTTTAAGTAACATGAAATTCCCACGGATTTGGCAATTCAAATAGAGCTAAATTCCAACTTGAGGTTATCAGACAAACAACAATAACACAACAATAATGTCATATATTATAAATGCGTTATCAATTTTGCATGGTTTTTTTGTTATATATACTTTTTACGCTGAGAGAAAAAATATTGTTAATTGTTATAGAAAAATACAAAATGTAATTATAATTTTTAATTTATTTTTCCGTTCTACTTTTATATTTAAAAATAGATCATAATATTTTGTTTATTTCAGTATTTCAGAAGATTTATGCATATTTTTTTCTGTGTGCTTTTTTTAAATTCATTTTTACCACGACTTAAACCTTTGAACATTTTTGAGCTCAAGCTTTTTTTTACCTTTATCCTTTACCTTTATACAGAGTTATATATGTTACATTTTTTAAACATTCATATTGTTATTATCTTTATATGTACTTTTGACTAAGCTTGTTGGGCTTTATTGGCACGTATCATTATTTGAACCGATTTAAAAGAATATTTCAGGTCATGCCAATCGTCGTCATCCCAAAAGATGCCTTTACCAGGGCTGTCATAATAAGTATCCGCCTTTTGGTAGACTCCATTCAAGTTACTGAAAATATTCAAGTTAATTAAAACATATTATCGTAAGATTTCTGCTCAGATAAACCTACATAAGTCCACAATTTTTAGGTTTGTACCACCAGGCGCTGCTTAAAGTGACCGCACAATTCTTTGAGCTACTGTCGTCTTTTTTATCAAATGTGGTGAACTTTCCACCCAAATTTAATGGCAATCGATCGCTGACATTTCCTACATAGTTTCCTATAGATTTAAGAGCATACGATTCCTCCTCACTGCCCACTTGAAAGTTATCATAACTCGCATATCGTATATTTCCGTCAAAGTCCTCCAAGTGGATATAGAGGTGCTGTGGTTCGACTTTGGTCATGTGGTGTAGTTTCTCCAGTCCAATGAAGAACTCGCCAGAGAGATCACCGAATCCCTCTTTATACTCGATCCATTTGCGATAGAAACTAACACTGCCGTCTATACGTCGTTGTATCACAGTCCATCCAGGACCATTTAATTGACCATCGCACAGGACCTTGAAGGGACCAACTCCGGGTACTTGTATAGCATGAATAAGGCTAGAGTTGCCAAATGACTCACAACTTTCGGCTTTGCAACAAGTCGAGTAAGATGCAATTGTCTCATTTAGCTCGTAGATTTTAATAGCAGTTAAATTGATCTGTGTCTTTAGATTATCAATTTCTTCATTCTTTCCTTTCATTTCTTCAGTGCAAACGTTCAGATTTGACTGCTGAAGATGAATCAGCATTTCTTTTTCTTCGCGCTCTTTTTTTCTAAGCATAATCTGTTTTTCTAAACTCTCTATTTGAATATTCTTATGCTCAATCATAATGTTTTTATCACTTATTTCTTGGATTTTTGCATCTAACTCAGATTTACTATTTGTCAACTGTTGCTCCAATTCAATCTTGGAATTTTCACATGTGCTAAGTTTTTTTTGGGTATCGATTAATGATTGTTGTTGTTCGATGTTGTTTGTAATTTTATTTACAATGTCATCAGCTAAATCTTTTTGATTTTTCACGTTAGATTCATACAATTCAATTTTACTTTGTAATTTAGTTATATTATTTTGCATGTTTCCGGCATATATTCTATAGTCTTCAATCATTTGATCTTTGAACTTTAGTTGTTCTTTATAAACATCGGTCAAGTCTTTATATTTTTCCAGCGCAACTTTTGCTCGATCAAGCATTAAATCATAACTGTTTTCATCCTGGCCCGAAGAGTTTTCCAAAGTCATCAATATCACGATTATAGATAGCACAATTCGCATTTTCATTTTATTAAATGTATTTATTATTATTTTTCCGGTTTCACTCGATTCTCACTTGATTCATTCGATGTTAGCGCGAAACAAAACTCAAGAATTAAACCAAATGAGCTTTTTATTAATAAAATATATATTGCTTTGGATTCCAGGAAAGTTCACATATCAGCGCTCTCAGCTTTATTTATACTATATAATTATTGTCTACAATCTGTTATATGCTTATCTGTGGCTAATGCTCTGAGTTTATTTATTTGTATGGTATGAATGAACTTGAATAAAATGTATATAAATCTTTAATATACCTAAAATTTAATTTAAAGTTTTTTCGTTCAAATATAACTTTGTTTTATTTGTCTATGCCACTTAATAATTAGCCAATTCCATTTAAATTGATTAATTTATTGACTTTTGCAGGCCATTTTAATTACTTGCTTACTTAATAAGTTGACTGCTTTAAAAGCTGTGTGGCATCACAAAACGGCGACTGCTGCGTTTGCCATACCAATTAAATGGTTATATTTTATTAAAAGTCAGATACAAAAGAACGAATGGCATTGCCATGGCAAATAGACGGCGCGATTTTCGCTCATTTTGCGGTGCAACTGAGCGTATACGCAACGTGCAATGTGCCAGTGTGAGCTGAAGTGTGGGCGTGGTGCGGTCTTACCTGGTTGCCATAACGCTGACGTGGCAAGCAACTCGTCCAGCCTGCAACCAAGTCGAGACACAGCGACGCCTTCACTCCACAGACCATAAAGACAAAGAGAGAGAGAGAGAGAGAGAGAGAGGGAAGGGAGAGCTCTAGACAACGCTGTTATTTATTCCGGATTTGTCTACCTTTTTTATTTATGTTTGGCAGACGCCAATTTTCATGGCGGTGGCAATGGCAATGGCATTGGCAATGGCTTTGGCTTTGGCTATCCAAAGGATGCAGCTGCCTTGTCGTCTCTCTGTTGTCTGCTGAACGCGTTGCGCGTCCTTCAAGTGGCAGTATATGCGGGTAAGGGGGTGGAATTGGGTTCTGACCACGTGATCCGTGTGCTAGCCAAGCGGAAAATAAAAGAAATCCAAGCAAAACAGCCGCACGTTGCCGTTTGCCGTTTGCCGTTGCAAACTCACCTTTGATTGTCTTAACTTTGCCTCACAATGCTGGTCAGACAATTGCTAGCCAAGTAATGAAAATGGTCCTTACCCCCGAAAGAAGGAGGGATGAGGGAATGTTGAGTTTCTGGCATACCAGCAGCCAGAGCATCCCTTTGTTTAAGCTGTAAATATTTGAGCTGTAAAAATGCTTTGGCCCTTGTCTTGTATTTAGAATTAAAACGTTTCAAATTGTTGCCAAGCTGTCCATGTCATTTGGCTAAAACGCTTTAAGCCAACTATTTTTGATTAAAAAACTTTGTGGGCCAGCAACAAATTCAATAAACGCCACTGAAAATCAATATCAAATCGCCAGCTGCCTCACAGAAATCGAAGAGCCACGGACTAAGTAATCTAAGCCACAAAACACGACCACAGACTGCTTAGAAAGAAGAGAGAGAGGGGGAGAGAGGAGTCCACTTGAGAGTGGAGTGGTGGTCACATAAATTCAAGATGTGGCCATAAGATTTATGACGATTGCGAACGTGGAATTTCGACAGCGGCCATAGACAAAGTGGGCAAAGAAAATGCCGCAACATTTGTGCGCCTGTGGCCTTTGAACTTCCGAATCTCTCACTGACTGGAGAGGGGGAGGGAGGGGGAGAGACTCTCTCTGGACTCTGGACAACAATTTACAGTAGGCATATAAAATGTGCATAAAAATTGAAACTGCTGCCGCGAGGCTTCTGGTCTGGTGTATGGTGTATGGGGCGTATACTTTACGCATTTTAAGTTTCAATTTCACAGCCGAATTTATGGGCGTAAAAATGGCGGCATGGCCATTTTATGGCCACTTCCGCTGACCGAGAAAACTCTAAGTGATTTCTGACATAAAACACATTAGAGACAGACGTCAGCAAATATTTCATATTTACCAGAGATTTCCTAAAGAATTTTCCCTTTGTTCCTGTCAGTGCTAATGATAAAGTTGCATGACAACTCAACTTGAAATCACATTTACTCGGTAACTAAAGTGAACTTTTATTTACTTACTGACTGCTTAATGAAATTCGCCAAATATTTTTCCATACCATTTGCTTTATCTATCCCCTTTTCCTCTGGTTTCCTCCTGCTCCAACTTGAAGTCGTGGAGCAATCAATTGTCAACGTCGTTGAGACTGTTCCATAATCCGGCTTATTATGCAAAGTGAATGCTTGGCCCTTTTGGCGACTGTCCCCCGACAGACAGACAGTCAGACAGACAGACAGACAGATAATCTTGGTGATATTTCATTGTCGTCGCTGAGGCTTGTAAATGCGTTAACAGCCACGCCTTCCTCCCAACGCCTCCCGCCACTTCTCGCGCCAATTGCGAAATATTTCCTTTTCCGGTTGTTGTCGCTTATGCACTTCCTCGCTCATTTGTCGACCAGTTTGTCGCGCCGGGCTATTTGCTCAGATTCCATTTACGATGTTCTCGCCATATTCTTTATATGTCCTCCATCCGTTTCCCCACATACGACTGCGTACTGAGATGTATGGAAATTTCATATTATTACTCTTATTATGCTGATGTCCGATTGTCTCGCGCGTAATTTTCCAATTTCCATAAACGGTTTCAATTTCAGCATTTTCTTTTTTATGCTCCCCTCTCTCTGTCTCTACTTTTGATTGCCGAAAGGGTTCTTCAATCTGGCTGAAGGTTTCCGTTTCGGTTCATTATCATATTAAATGGTTCCTCCAAATTGATGAAGTATCAAATTATACGAACCGACACAAATGCGGCTATAACTATGCAACATTATAGACACGTTTCATTCTATTTGTATGTGTATTACGATTGCCAATCCTTGACTGTATATGTACATATATGTACATATATGTATTTATAGGAGGTGTACTAATAATTTGTGTTTTTTAATTTGCATAATTCATTTCGCTGTCAGTTACTTGTGGCGGAATATAGATAGTATTATTACAAATTTGATAGAAATAAATATCTAAAATAAATAACGTGTAAATATAAATAAATATATTATAAATAAATCTGAATATATAAAACTAAAGGTAAAAATTTGCACACAACATAGCTGAGACAATTTTATCGTGCAATAAAACTGCGTTTTGCGAAATTTCGCCTGCAAGTGGGTCAAATTCGGGTCAAAGGTCAGGGAATTGATTTGTATGAAAACTGTTTGGATTCTAAAGATATATTGTAAATAATAAATAGAGAAAATTTGCAAAATTTCAGGGGACTTTAGAAGGGTTAAATTCTAATACTATTGCGATAATTTCCCACTCCTGGTTGTTTTATTTTATAAATATTTTAATGTAATATATATTTATTGAGAGTATTTAAAACAGTCTTAAGTTATAAGTAGCTGTACTCAATTTTCGTGTCTTTTGTATTTTCTTTTGCTCAAAATATATTTTTAATCCATTTGCATATTATTTTATTTCCCTTTCGCCACTTTTCGCATGTCTGAAAAGTATTTTTCCTCCTCCTCCATTTGGTAAACAGCGAAAACTCGTCTTAAACAGAAATCTGATGACACAGCCGGAGCATGATCACCTGCTGCCCGTGCATTGCATATTTAGCAGCTCTCTCTCTTTCAACATATGATGAGAACAAAGGAGGGTTAAGGGGTAACAGCTGAATGACTTCATTTTGGCCACTCAGCCATGCAAATTCGCAACTGATTTTGTGCCCAAATCACATTGTTACGTGCAGATAGAGGAGAAGAAAAAGACGAAAGCGATGTATGGAAAATGCAAAAACGATTTAAAAACTCTAAAATTAAGCTATCATCAGCTTTTACAGCTGACTATCAACTCCTCTCCATCTCTCTCTTTTTCTCTCAGTCTCTGTCACAACTACAATATGTGTATAAAAAAGTCAAAAAGAAATAAGTGCAATGCAATGTCATTAAAGTAGACAAGCAGACAACGAGAAAGACTTGAATCTGCTAGGTGAGAACGGGGATGACGATGACGATGGCCAACATAAAATCACAACACACACCCTGTACACCCTGTACATAGTTAAAGAGACATTCGCATGGCTAACACATTCACCCAATCCCGTAACCCAAGCCAGATTCCTGTCTGTGGTCGCTTATCGGACATTGTGTGTCTGACTCCGGCACCGGCTCCATCTCCGTCTCCATCTCCGGGTCTGGTTCTGTTTCTGTTGCTGTCTCGGTGTGCGTTACGTAAAGCTGTAATCTGTGCTTATAAAACGGCAAATGGCAAAACTGCAGAGGGTTTTTAATTGTCTGTGCCGGATGGCAGCCTTAAATGCCCTACGACACTACAAGGACCCTAAAATACACTCAGAGAAATGTTACCTATTAAAAAACGTTAAATTTTTTATTGAAATTTATTTAAATAATATTATTAATTACATTATTATTTTTAAACGATTTAGCTTGTTTTTGCTTTTTAGCTTATCTACTTTATAATTTTCGTCAGTGCACACACGTCCGATAGGGAACGACTTTGTTGAGTGTGCCCGGACAAAACGGTATGGGTTTTTTAATTAAAATCCCTTCATAATATTATGTTAATGTTTGCTTACCACCTGAAAAAACTACGTAGCAACCCTCTCAGTTTATATTTCTGGATGAAATCAGCGCCTGGCCAACTAATTCAGTCCCTGGGCTGAGATTGAAGTGCCAGCTAGAAAGTTATAAAAAGTAATTGTTGCCACCCGTTGATTTGAACATTTTAACATCTTTTGTACATTTTTGGTCGTTTCTCTTCGTTTCACGACCAAAAATGCAAATTGAGTGCGCTATCAGCAACTGTCATGGCAACCCATCTAAATACTCCCCCCGCCCAAAAACAACAACAACGAGAACAACAACGACAACAACTGTCACACAGAGTTTTCCGTTCACCTGTTTTGGAATTGTCTCCCTTCGCCTTTTTCTGTTATCATGAGTTCCCCTTGATGTCGGTAGATTTAGCGCACGTAGCATTTTAATAATGCCGCCAATTGTCATATTTGCCCAACGAAAATGGTCAAACATGCAGGGATCTCTCATATGGTTGCAACCTCTTTTTCCCCCTCTTATTGTTGTTGTTGTTGTTGCTGTCGTTGTGGCACTCTTCCAGCATTTGCAGCAATTAGTTTCCGTGAATTTCCAACCGGCTGGCAATAAAAAGAAATGCGAGTCGGAAATGTTACTATAAAAAAGCGTGTATAAACAATGCAGATGCATATTCAGCTCAGAGAGAGAGAGAGAGAGAGAAGAAAGAGAGAGGGAGAGAGAGGAAAAGAAAAATAGAGATACAGCAAGACTAACTCAGCAAGAAGGAGATAGATAGTTTTACGGAATTTTAGTTTTTGAAAGTGTTTACACGACAGATATTATAAAATACCGTTCGATTAATTATTTCTTGTATAATCAATATTAAAATAATCATAATAAAAATTTTTAAAAATAACTGGGTTCGATTCCCACACTGCCCAGTTAAAATCTTTAAAATACCTGACTTGTAAAAATCCTGATATGACACAGAAATTTATTTTATAAATATTGTATTAAAAAACAAAAAGAAATTAATATTAATACTAGGCAACAGCCAAATTGAAATTTAAGCAAATCCACTAAATCTTTCTTCTATTCTATTTAATTTTTACAACACAGAATTTTCCTATAACTTTTTCAGGGGTCAGTTTGCATTTTTGACAATGCCAAAAATTATTTTAATAAGTGGAACGCTTCCGGAAAGCTTATAAATATATCTATTATTATTTTTTTTACTTTTATTATAACTTTGCAAGCTATATATTATTGAGTTGAGATAATTATGATTTTTTTGATAATTGTTATTATATATAAGCAAAGTCATTAACTTAATAAAATACTTGAATATGTTTTAAGTATTAATAATTAAATATAGTGGTTGATTCAATGCAGTTTCACAATATCCCGCACCGTGTATACCTATGACGAGGTAACTTCAGTATCAGTCAGTTTATCATGATTATTTCATTCATTTCTCTCTCTATTTTTTATGTAAATCTCATTTCTCTGACTGCCGTATCAATTGTCAATTTTAATTGCTGGCAGTTGTCATAACCCGATTGTTATATCTACAACTAGGAGAATGAAAAGGGAAAGATAAAGGGGATTACATTTAATAGTGTCTATAACGCATTTTGTTGCATTGCTTTATTGTTATACAATAGAGAAGTTGAAAATGTAAAGCCAGACCATATTTTGAATTCCGCTTAGGCTGTTTAATATGCTACAAATGGGGGCAACATATTGAATCATCTGAGACGATGCCGCACGTTCCAACTGGAGTCCATGTGTCATGCTGATAAGGTGAAGTCACGTCCAGATGATTTGAAAGAAATCATACATAAAAACCTTACGACTGTCCGACTCACTGGCCACATTTAATTGCGGCCGATAAGGTGTGCACTTCCACAGAATCCCCTCCAGCCCCTGTACCAGGTGGTAATCCCCTCAAGCAGCAGTCGCAATTAGTCAAACGAATTTGTAGCGCCCAGCTGAGGAATTAATCAGAAGTCGCATTTAAAATGCAAAATGCGTGCGCTAAATTACGACGAATTCTAAAGCACAAAAGCCTAGACATTTTTTAACGTGTAAGCAGTATGAACCCCCCACTTCCCCACTACTCCCCCTCTACTACAATTAAGTTGGCTGTCGGCAAAAAGACTTTTGTGCTGGCTCCAAGAAACACGGGAGATGATGACTCGTTTTGGCTTTGTGCTCGTTGACGCGTCCACATTTGAATACTAATTGCATTTGGCCAAGTTGAAGAGCAAGAGAGCTGGAGAGCTTGCCCCATGTTGCCAGTTGCCGTTGCCAGTTGGCTTGCGGTAAATATGATCAACAACAAAGCGCGTCATTTTGACATTTGTCTGTTTAATGCGCCCACATTGACGCTGCCACCACGTTGCCAATTGCGACTCCCACGACTGACAACCTGCCCCCGATCCCTGCCCCCGATTCCAGTCCCTGCAACTTCATGCTCCTCGCATTGCCAAATAGATATGCGGCTCAGATAATGATCGGTTCAAACTGGCAGGCCCAGAGTTCTGCATAGTTTCAGCTTCAACTTCAGCTCCAACTCCAGCTACAACAGCAACTTCAACTCGCGACTTTGGCGGTTGTCGCGCTTTGAACTTAAATGGGTTTTGTTTCTGTTGTTGTTGCTATTGTTGCTTTTGTTGCTTTTGTTGTTGACATGCAGTCACTGGCAAATTTGCCATATGTTGGCAAAATGGCAAACTGCTTTTGCCTTTTCGACTTTGGCCAAGTGTCAGTTATTTTAACATTGCCTTGCCAGGACTTGCTTACGAGTTCCTCTAGTTGCTGACATGATAACAATGCATCTCGATCGTTGCATGCCGCAAAATAAATAAAAATAAAAGAAGAATATGTATTAACTTAAAAAATAATGTTTTAAGCAAGGCCGTAAAACGTTTCTTTCCTTCTGGATTTATTTTCCAATTTTTAGATGAGCTAACTTTGGATAATTAATCAGTTCTAATTTTCCTAATGTTTTCAAATCAACTGGAAATAGAAAATTAATGAAGCGTTATTCAATGCATTACATGAAAAAGACTTAATGCTCTTAGTAGCCTGGAAAATAATGTTATCTGATTACTGGAATAATCCAGCGTAAGGTCGATTTTATAATAATTTGACTTCATATGAATTTGGTTCATTCGGTTTGAAAATTTTAAATTATTTTGATTTTACTGATTTTTATTAACTTCGAACTGCCTTAACTTTGTCAAAACTCAATCAATTTTCATGCGCAATGTAAATTTAATCATGATTTTACCTCGAAATTTGTTCTGCATTTAAATTTTTGTTAATTTTGAACATTCGAAAATTTTGAATTTTTTAGAAATTTTACAGTGTTACCCCTTATCATTTTTCGAAAAATTTCGAATGTTCAAAATGAAAAAAATTTAAATGCAGAACGAATTAAGAAGAAAAATAATGATCAAATTTACATTGCGCATGAAAATTGATTGAGTTTTGACAAAGTTATGGCAGTTCAAAACAATTATAAATATAAATATATATAATAACCAGCACCTGTTCAGAAGACTGGTAAAGACAGTTAGGTTTATAATTTGTTTTCAAAGTTAGTTGAAATATAATAATATTTGTCATTCATAAAAAATGTGTATCGTTTTAAAAATGTAACTTAAAATATGTATTTAATTAACATTTGGTTTAAAAATCAAGTTCAAATATTGTAGATGGTCATATATAAAATAGTATTTATTTTATCTGTGTACAAAAAATCTTTTTCAGCATCTAAATTTAAATAATAATTTTGTTATTTGGAAACAATAACAAGTTCCAACTCAAGTTGTGATAAAATAATATTGTTGATGGTATAAAAATGGTAATAAAAAAGTAGTAAATGTATGAATTTGTTGCCAAAAATAATGCCAGGAAATTGCTCTTGACGGGTTTTAGAGTAGAGGCAGCCACAGGACCTGGCTATGAGCATAATAAATAATGGCCAAGGCACAACATGAACGCGGCACTTGTAATTAATTATACAGCAGGAACAGCGGGAAGTGGAACGACACGTCGAGGGGCAACTAAAATGTCTGGTAATTATCACTAAGACGCGCCGCAACTGATTAAAAATGCGACGCCGACGCTGTCACTGGATGTGGAACTGGAGCTGGAAACTGGCAATGGGAACAGAAACTGGGAATGGGAATAAGAATAAGAATAAGAATGGGATGGGTCTGACGATGTGCATTGAAGTTGCAACTCTCGGCTCCAAGTGCAACTCGAATTCTGACAGTTTTCGAACGTCCGACATGACAAGCTGCCAGTGCTGATGACGCTAAAAACTTGCCCCCACTTGCGGTCAATGGCTAGCGGGTGCCCCCAACTGATTGACTGGCCAGGCCGACAAACCGTCTTCAGACTGAATCTCTATCTAAAGCCTCAGACTCAGACTCAGCCTTCGCTTGAGTGGCGATTGAGCATCGCAGGATGAAAGACGCACCATGTTGCCAAGTGCCGACGGCGATGGAAACGACGACGACTCCTGACTGCTGACAACTGACGGACTGAGGAGAGACTGAGAGTGAGGTGGATAGATGAATATGGTTGCAACGCACTGTGCCGAGTGTTGCATATAAATGAGGCGTGCCAAAAGTTGACAATGATATTAACCTTGAGTGGACTTTTCAGCAGGTTTATTTTTTCTCTCTATGTGAAGGTCACTTGGCAGGCGGCAAGCATTGAGACAGCTTCTCTCTCTCTCTCTCCCTCTAGCTCTGTCTATATTTGTTAACTGAATTTTTATTTATATATAATAGATCATTGGGTTTAATCAGCTTGTATACTTAATCAATATAAATGCATTAAATCGTTAAATATAAACTCGAGATATTTTAAATTTATAATTTTGAGGCTGTAATTTTATATATAACATTTTGCAGAATAATTTTAAAACACTTTTTATCACGGTATATTTAGAAAATGTTACATATTCCGATTAAGTGAGTTTCATAAATAAAATTACACCATCTGTTCTCAGTTCTGTTCTCACTCGTCTGTTATGTCAAAAATATGAAACCAAACTGAGAACAGTTTCTGGGAATACGTCACCTAATATGAATACCTTGCTTTTCATTAGCGTCCAATGAATTACATGTTTATTTTCAATTAAGCTACGAATTGCAAAGATTGCTTGTTTATTTATATTTATAAATTCATTTTAATGTAATTTAACTTGCGATAATATATATTTGTTTATATATTTAAATTTTTTATATACTAATTGTTGATCGCCTGTGGTATTTATTTATTTTATTAATTGTCAAGCTATTAGCAGCTTGCAAAATAATTAATATTAAGAATTTCTTTAAATCAATTACGATTCAGAGTAGTACTCAAAAAACCATTATTTATATTTTAAGTTGTGATCAAACTAAGTTTATTTTAACGCAATTACATTTGCACGAGAGTTGTTTTAACCTGTTGGTTTTTGATTGCTTGAATTAATAAATGCAATTGAATTTTTATATCTTACTTTGATATAAAAATCTTGATCATTTGTGGAGAAACTTATTCCTTATTCTTTCGCCCAAATGTCTCGCCGTCCTCCAGCGTCTCTGGCAGCGGCATTCCCCTCGTCTCTGGCAACGCAATGGTGGCAATAACAGCAATAATTGAGACGATGCCAAATATTAGGGGCGTTATCCATTTTTGAATATGGGCCAGATCACAGATGAGGGGCGCCAATAGTCCGCCAACACGACCCAGCATGGAGCAAAGTCCCATGCCATTGGATCGGACTACAGTGGGAAAGATTTCGCCACCCCAGAGATATGCATTCGGGAAGGTAATGGAGGCTCCAAAGAGACCGAAAATAGCACATATGACCTGAATGGTTATATCTAAGTCTATCAAAAAGACCAGCAACAAAAGGGAAACACCGCTGATTGCATTTGTGATCATCATTGTAATCTTGCGGCCCAAATATTTGGTCATCACAATACACAACAGAGTTCCGGGAATTCCCATGGCCGCAGCAATCAAATTGTTAAGAAATATGTCACCTCCCAGCTTGGAAATGTATTGAGCGGTGCCGTAGTAGACCATGCAGACCACAACCCAGTCAGTGATCATGCAGATGGTCTTCAATCGCAAATATGGTGTTCGAAATAGATCGATTAAGGTTCCCTTCTTCACTGGAGTCTTGGCAGCTAGCACCTTATAGGCGGCTTCAATCTCCGGCTTAATGGTTTCCGTTGGAGCTCTGTTGTGCTTCGCAATCTTCTCCAGAATCTTGACAGATTCATCAACTCTGCCGGTGGTGTAGAGCCATCTGGGTGACTCGGGCACTAGGCAAATGTAGATAACGAAGACGGCTGAGAATATCGTAATGCTGAACTGGAACCATCTCCAGGTGCGTATGAAGTAGGCAAATACAGGCAGTGAGGCATGTCCTATATTGAAGGGTATCTGATATAAAATGGCCACAAGTTCACGCTTCTTTGGTCCAATGATCTCCATGATGAGCACGAAACTGAATGAAGAATGATGAGAAGTTGTTAATTTATTAAAATGAAGTATGTCAGGGATCGAAAATAAGTCTTACTTTGATAAAATAAAAATAAATTTCATTTTTAATTTTTATTTTAAGAATTAAAAAATTATTTATATTTTGTAATTGTTATTTTAAAAATTATAATCGTTATTATATTTACCTAGTGCACATAGTGCCTCCTGTGGCAAAAGCTGTCAGGAATCGAAAAATCACGTAGAACCAATAATAAGGCGACAAGCAGACGATCAAACCACAAATGAGCTGCATAAAACAACAGCCCAAGAAAGCAGGTCGACGGCCAAAGCTTAAAATATAAATTATAAACATCATAAAAAGATATAATTATTTATATTGCCAGTATAGATGTCTCACCGATCCGAGATCATTCCAAAGAACATGCTGCCAAACATAATGCCCATCATGACAAAGGATTGTGAGAGACTGGACAAAACCATACGATCACAGACAAGATCCCACTCGGTCACAATAGTCGTCTTGAAGATGCTTGTATCGAATTCCCTGTCATCGCATTCACTGCTGCACGCATCCGTAACATTTTCGGTATTGCACTTTAGGGGTGTTGGTGCCGCTAGAAAGATGTGGGCCATTGTATGCCACCCAGTTCCAAATTTGCTAAGGAACACAATTCCGCAGAAGAAGAACTGATATCTTCGAAAGTCACCAATCTGTGAGATGATTGGATCTGCGGTCTTCTCCACCGGCTTCTTTAGTTGATCACCCATCCTGTGGCGAATTTATTATCCTGTCTTGTCTAAAGAGTAGTGATTAAAAACATAAATAAAACTTAAAATTTAGATAAAATTAGTAGCAATGCTGAACAGCATAATTTTGTCAGTTTTTCAATATATAAGTGAACTAAATGCCTTGACTAATTTCTCAGGTGTAGAGTTGATCATTCAAAAATACGAATATTTGATTTGAAACTAGTTTCGTAAAAAATACTAATAGATGTCAAAATCAAACTACCAAATGAAAATCAGTGCGAAATACGAAAAAACAGCTGACATTGAAAATATATAAACCTGATTTCTATGCATTTTTAATAAAATGTTTAAAATGTAAAAAATATTGCAAAAATCATAACAGCGAAGATTTTCAGTGAACTAAATAAGTGAACAACTTTGAAAGCATTTACAAAAATAGAAAGAAGTGTCCGAAAACTGAAAGAAATATTTAGAAAAATTTCGAACTACCTTATAAAAAGAAATAAATTATAAAAATTTATATGCTCAACATAATTGAAGACAGCGGCATAAGACATGGAATATATATGTAGAAAGCTATAAAAGAAATTTAAATAGTTTTAATAAAGATAACTAATAAAAACCAATAGAATATTATCATTTATCTAACTAAAATAACAAGTAATATTAAAAAATCTAGAAAAGAAATTAAAATAATGTTATTCAAGAGAACTCGTTAAAAACAATTATAATTAATAAATAAATGAAATCGTTAGTGGGGCTTAAGAAAGTGGGTCACATTGCAAACATGAATTGTACACGAATAAAATAACAAAATGAAACAATAAATATACACAGTTCCGACCTATTGTAGCCCCTACTCACCCAGACTGGCTGCAACAGACTGGCGTGAAAATATGGTCGAGACATAGATCGCGATTTGATACAATACATATATTGAAAGAGCGAACCGGTTTCTAGTTATGCTCCAGACTCGGTCTGAGCTACAATCAGGTAATAGATACAGTTAGCGTGACAACTTGGCCAGGCATTAGCACCTGAAAGCTGGCACGTTAAGGTTCGTCCGCAATTCGGCTAAAATGGCATTTAGCCAGAATCTGTATCTGTAACAATTGCCACAACAGATCGCTGCAAGGAAAAAAAAAGGCCAACAACAAGTCGTTACTTTTACCTGGCCTACGTAAATGAAGTTGGCCAAATCATTAATTGAAGGTGCGCCAGCCAAACAGCCAAAGTATTTGCCACAGATAGCAGCTAGATGAACCTATTGTCTGTAACCAGATAAAGGCTTAGAGACTCAGAGTGAGTCTCAGGTCTGACTCTGCCTTAAGATGGCTTAATTACGACAATCGAGTGAAAGTTGGCCAGAGATTTGTTGCTGGCGACAAGCAACAATCAACAGGCAAAAGGCAACTGGCAACAACTTGCAACTGCCAACTGGCAACTGGCAACAGGCAACCTTGCAACATGTTCCCACGGCTGTGGCAACCTGTCCAATGTACATACAACTCTGGCGGGTGTCGAGCTGCTTGCGCAAGCTGAAAATGTCACAACAATTGAAAATAAATTATATGCAAATTGGATAGCCAATCAACCACACACACTTACATACAAACACTCTCAACACACACACACACATGATAAATCTGCCAATAAATAGCCGCATAAATGTCTCACATTGTCACCCACTAAGATGCCCAATTTTAGCAGACAAAAACTTCAGATGTTTGCCTTTGATAGCGCTCACCTATTTATGAGCTGTCAACATGACTACGAGTGTAGATTAATCCAAAAAATAAATATTCCACTCTAACTAGATATTCATACTGCTCGGTAAATACAGCGAGAATATTTTTAAACATATATAAAATATAAAAAAAATGTATTTTCATATTAAAAACTACATCTGATTGACAGTCTGTAATTTGTGTGATATTCATTTACATTTTATGGCCCCGAATGCAACTCGTTATACCTCTTATATAAAAATGCAAAACGAGTTAAAAGCATCATAAATGTTTATAATTTAATTATAGTTTTATAAGCCACAATAATTACTCAAAACATTACAATAACGCCTAAACATAATAAATATTTTTATCACACAATAATATAACGACGAAAACATATACTATAATTTATTGCATTAAATTTTAAATTACAATTTACAGTTGCTAACAATTTCACTAATTTAAACGATTAAAGAGCACTTTTTAGCACTTGTATTTACCTTCGTAAATTATTAAATAATGTTTTCACATTTAAATATATTTTGATTTTCGCTTCGGGGAAAATTATTTGTTATAAGTCTTTCGGAGTCACTTGAAATGAGATGAATGAGTTCGACAATTCTAGTAAACACTTTGGCCTGTGTCGAATTCTAAATCGGAGTGTGGACTGATAAGGGATTCAAGAACATATGTAGACGACTTGCAGTCAATATCATCTTGTGTCTGATAAGCCTCAGAATTATTGTTTTATTATTAACAATGGGTTCTCTTGAGAGAGATTTAGATAGGGAAAGAGAGAATAAGAGAAAATGAACAACAATCTTATCTTAAGTACAGTAGAAAACTAATATTTTGGCAGCTTCTGTTATGTGATTAAAATAACAAGAAGATATCTGTTAATATATTCCTCAAATAATGTATAAAAATCGTAGCAATAACTGATCAAAGAGTCACGAAATTTATATTAAGAGTTATTTACCCTTTCAATAGGTTTGTTAAGAAATAATATTTGATAGTGATAAAAATAGTTACTATTTATTCAATTAAGAAATACATGCTACAAAATTTAATAAACTTAAGAAGATAATTTCAAGTGTTACAGCTTTGTTTGAAATTTTAATTAAATGTAAGTCTTTCCAAAATTTATAATAATCTACAAATAATAAATACCACATTTTACTTTCCTCTAGCCAATATTAATAACTTGGAGATTTCAAATATTAATTTTGCTAATGAGTCCTTTTATATAAATTTGAATAATATTATTGATTTACAGTCAAGAAATGCCCTTTTCATAATTAATAGAAATTTGTGCAAAAGTCAAACCGCAGGTTGAAGAGCTAATCGAAATAACTTATTACTAGCTGTCGGTCACCTCAAGGGTTGAAGAGTGAACTAATTTCAAGAGAATTTGCCGAAAACTGATCCTAAATTTAACCACAGGACTAAAGCAATTAAATGGCATAAAGAACATTTATATTTTGGGGGCTGTAAGCCGCTTTTAGATGTCAGTATGCTAACTGTTTATGCCAAAATATTTTGCCAAATAGTTGGTCAGCCGGACAGTCAGATAGTCGGATAGTCAGACAGTCGGAATTCAGTTGTTGTTTGGGGTATTTATGGCGTAGCAACGCTCCAATTAGCACACAAAAGGATTACTGGCGAAATACCAAAAATTGTGAAGGGAATGAAAATCCTTAGCCTTGTTGCGGTTACTGGGCCATAATTGCAACAGAAAGCGTCAGCGGGCAAAGAGAACTAAATCCACTTGAAGTCGAGTCGAGTCGAGTCGAGTGGGGGGGCATGCAACAAGCGACTAAAGTAAAGTGCAACAAGCATTTAATTTCAACTCACATGAAACACAATCAAAATATTTTATAGTTCGACCATAAAGAAATTCATAAAGCGAATGGCAACTGCGTTGCGTTGTTGGCGGCGTCGTTTTACCAATTCATACGAAAATTGCTAACTCAGCGCTCATATATATCATTTTTATACCCAGCCACGCCCCTTTCAACTCGTAGTAAATTGACAAATGCAGCAACGCGGCAATGTCTGAAATGTCTTTGCCACTATTTAAGGTCTTTTATGAGTTGCCAGTCGCGCTGTGGGTTGCAAGTTGGAAGCTCAGCCCGAAGCCATAATACAGGAGACAGGAGACGGGAGACAGAAGACAGAAGACGGGAGACGGGATATGTGGAAGAAGAGAGTCAGAAGACAGAAGACACGGGACGGGAGTGCAAATGAAAAAGCGCAGCAGAAACTATGAACAACGCTCAGCGAAATAAAACTGCTTGTAATATGTAGTAAAAACCCAAGTAGACGCGTATACGTAATATTATAATGACTATGAGATGCTCTTTCTTTTTTTCTAATTATAGAAACAAGAGAATTGTGGTATATTATTATGAAAACATGTATATAACATTTTTTTTATAATATTGCTTCAATTTTGTATGAATTAAAAATAATCTAAATGGTTTTTCAGTCAACTTCTTGATACTCCATTAAATATTTTAATGAATATCGATAAATGTTTATGATTTATTTTATGAATTTGACATATGTATCACATATATTAAATTCTTTTTTAACATTTCTTTAATTTTTTATTAATAATAAATGAACTAAATTATTTTTTAATCAACTCCTTAATAATTCATTAAATACTTAAATGAATATATGTTTTTTATTTATTTTATGAATTTGGCTAAGCATTTAAAAAGCTTTTCTTATTTTTCTTATCATTTCCAAAGCATTCCTTATACAAATCTTATTAATGCTTACTTTAATTATTAAAAAAATTAGAAAAAAATATAATTTTACATAGTTAAGAGATATGTTGTACTTTATGTATCCACTTCGTTTTACAGGGTATTAAGTGGAAAAAGGCAGCTAAAAACAAAGCGCCGCATCAACGCTTTGCTTCCTTGGCTTGGGGATGGACTTGGGCTTGGGCATGGGCTTTGGACTTTCCTCTCTAAATCCTCTTTGATTAAGTGCTCAGTCTTTACTGTGGAGATTTTTTAATCGTTACCTCGTACCATGTACCACGTACTACGTACTACGTACCACAGGACGATGCTGCTGCTGCTGTTGCAGTTAGTGCATGTACATGTGACCATGCCCCATAGATTAATCGCTAATCTGTCCCTAGAGGGCGTACGTACATTTTTAAAAACTGCACACAAAGACGCTGCCTCATCCCCAGAAACAGACTCAGACTGAGACTCAAACCCAGACTCAGACTCAGACAGAGACCCAGAGACAAACTGAGATCCATTTAGATGGTTCTGGTTCTGTTACTCTTTCTGTTTTGGGTTCTCCTTTAGAAGTTGTTGTGCTCTTTTGTTTCTTTATGGGGGCTGGTCTGTAGGTCTTTAAGTTCGCATTCGCACCTCTTTTTGTTCGTTTTCTTGTTTTGGTTTTATAAATAAATTAATAAATTTAAAGCCTGCATTAATTATTATGCATGCTCAGTGTCTGCTCAGCTCCCTCGCGATTGCTTTAGATTAATGTTTTAATTTTGCTAGTCAGTCGTCTAGTTTATTTCCCTGTCTTAACCCTCTTCTGCCAGTCCCTTCATTAATTTATGCGCCATTTTTGAGTAATTTGTTTAGCCAGGAGCGAAAAACTGCATTAAATTGGAATGCAACATGGCTGTAGGTTCCCCCTCTTGCCCTTCCACCATCTGATTTAACTTCCCTTGTCGCACAACTAAAATCGTTAATTTTAAAACATAATAAAATACAGCAATATGTTTTAGTTTTCGTGGAGCCTTTCAATTAACCCTACACTAACCGCAAACCAGCGCAGCCTAATGTGTGTCACATAAATCAGAGAGGTGTATTTAATAGAGAAACAGAGAGTTAAGGGGCAATTTTCTGGTTCTGGCTATTCATGTAGAATGATTACAATTTTAAAAATAATAATACTGGAAATTCCAATTTTAATTTAATAATTTATTTAATATATTTACTTTATTTAATAAATTTGCTTTATTATAATTAGTTATAATTTACTTAATTTATTAAATTTATTTACTTTAATTAATTTATTTAATTTATTTTATTTATTAAATGTATTTAAAGAATTTAATTTATTTAGTTTATTTTCCTAATGAGCTTAATGAAACAGTTAGGATTAACATGACGGGAAATCGAACTCAGTTATTTTCCCCACAGGTGCAACATTTTCTTGCATTTCTTTTCTTTTTGTGGATAGTTTCAGTGCATTTTTTCATGAGCTCTCTTTCTTAATCATGTCATAAAGTAAAGTTACAACTTAATTTTTATAATAAGATAATTATATTAAAATATAATTAATAGTAGATAATAATATAATATTGGCTTCATATTATACAATCAGCAAGTAAATGATTCTAACCGACACAACGACAGCTGCCTGTGATTATGGCCTTGGTCAGTTGCTCACTTAAGTCATTTGTTTGCCCCTCAATTCCAGGTGAGTGCCATAATCAACGTCATTATCATCGTCATCATTATTATTTTGTGAGATGGGATATGTCGCTACATTCGTTGGTAACTTTAACTAACCAGGCTTAATCAGTCTTAGTCTATTCTCTTCTTTTCTTTTTGTATTAAGTTGAATTCTCTTTTCAGAGCCGCCGTTGATGGGCCCATAATTGCTTGTTAGGCAATTTGCAATGACTGACTAACCGACTAAGTGACTGACTGACTAAATGATTGACTGACGCACCATTTGGTGCATTTCCTGGGTCGCTTCTCATGCATTTCATTTATCGCGAGTCGCGAGTATTTTACGCCTTGTTGAAAGCCTACAACTAAAGGCTCTAATCAATTTGTAGTAGTTAGTTGAGTTAAGTTCCAAGTGGAGGAGTTGTGAAGAGGTATGCGGGGTGGTTCATTGGAGGGGCCTGATTTATGCGTGGCGGCCATGCAAATCGAGGCGTTTAATTTCCGCTGCCGACAGTCGCCGACCGCAAGTCTGTCAGTCAAGGCAGCTGTCATAATATCAGGCTCGGAGGGGTAAATGAGCTGGTAGTGGTTGGAGAGGGGGGAGGGGGTTGTTTGTGGGGTTGCGTGTCCCTTGAAGCAAAAGGTAAATAAACTGCGATATGGCTCGAAGCTTTATGCATAATTAGCTGCAACTACAACACAAACTTGCCCCCCTACAGAATTTGCAAAAAAAAAGTTTTAATTTATGCCGTGAAGTCTCGACCGGAGTCCTCTGAGTGTATATATGTGTGTGTGTGTGTGTGTGTGTGTGTGTGTGTCCTGTTACCTGGCTCGAAGCTAACGGTAGCATCAGCTAGTTTACCGTATAGTTTGCCGTATAACGTAAGTAAACATATTTTAATTTGAGGTTATGTTTACATGCCTCTGTCTCTTTCTCTTCCCCCCTCTCTCTCTCTCTTCCTCACGCACTGAATGTGTTTGTATACTACGCTTCAAGTCACACAACATCAGCAACAACAATAACTGCAACAACAACAACAACAACAACAGTAACGTTCGCCTGACTGCATAATTTTCTAGCTACAAATTACACTATGCTACAAACAACAATTAGATAATATGCAACGTCAACTATGCTACTTAATTAAATTATGTAAAATGTTTAACACCTCTGACATGGCAACAGTGTCTAACAATTGGAAAAAATAAATAACTGATACCCTGTAACCATTTTCATTTTTATGGGCGCTGTAGACAAATAATGACAATTTATCAGACCATAATTTTGACGTTTATTCACTGATTCTTATGAAATTATTTATCAAAATTCTACACAGAAAGAAAGAATCCGGGTCTTCGGAATAAAATCAATCCAATAGGGGAATCCTGGATTTCTTTAAACCAAGCAGAAGATACTAGAATCAAGCATGACTTTTACTAGCGATATTTGGATTTTCGAAGTTCTGTAAATTTTTTTTTTAGTTGCATGAAATATTTCAGTCATGCTGTAGGTTCGGCTGTAGGACACCCGTTACTTGATTTAATATTTATTAAGTATTTTTGCATATTTTAATCTCTAAAGATATCAAATCATGAATATATAATGATTACTGCAAAAAAATTAACAGTCAAATCAGCTAAGAACAACCGCTTTAGGTTCAGATCATATTAGCAACTGGTTCAGCTTAAATAGAAGAAATAATTCTACATGGATTAAAATTAGAACAAAACACTAAATTGACACCAAAAACAAAATTGTTTGTTGTTTTGTGGTAAGGAGGAAGGTTTCAAGAGATGCCAGTCTCCAAGTTTGTTCTGACTTGACCAGCGAATTAACCTTAATGTCACCTTCGCAAAGCTAGAATCAGTTGTGAATTATAAGGCGCACGAATGAGAAAACGACTTGAAAGCTCTTATTATTGCTGCTCAATATGTGGCAAGTCCTTATTTTGTTCCAACTTCTCAGGATAACAACTGCTTCAGGTTGAAATCATATAAGCAACCACTTCGGGGAACAATCCCGCACAGCCACATGGTATTACATTTATACCACCGAAAACATTCTGATCAACACAAATAATTTTGTGTTGAGCAGCAAGGTTCAAGAGATTTCAGTCTCCATCACCAGTTTGTCCTGACTTGACCAGCGAATTAACCTTAATGTCACCTTCGCGTAGCTAGAACCAGTTGAGAATTATAAGGCGCAAGAATGAAATAAAGGCTTGAATGCTTTTGTTGTTACATCGTCGATATTTTCTGTACTTTCAAAGTAACAACTTCTTCAGGATCAAAATTTGGCAAGCGCACATTTTGAGTCAGCTGTTTGGGATAGCAACTTCTTCAGGATCAAACTATGCGATAGCAACTGCTTCAGGTTAAATGCTTTTTGCTTTAGCAACTGCTTCAGGTTAAATGTTATGACACGCCGAAGATTTGATTTGTTTATTAACTTATTTATTTAACGTCGATTAAAAGCAGTCGACGAAGAGAAAAAATATTAATTAATTAAATTTAAAATATAATTATATAATAAAAATGTAAAATTAAATATTAAATAATATTAAAATTATTTTAATCCCGTAACTGAAAGAATAAAAAAAAACAAATTACGTTGAAGTTTGCTTGCAGAGTTCTGTATAACATTTTTCACTAATTGATTTAATGACGGATATATCATATAGTTATCCGATTTGAGCACAAGTACACAAAGAATCAAAAGTTTTTCTTTAATTTACAACTAAAATAGATTTTTGAAACAATTTAGCAAAAATAAATTACACATAATTTTCATCTTTATCTGTCATTCATATCCTTTAAACTTTAAACTCATGTTGCCCTGTGTAATAAAATGTGCTACGTTGGGTTGAGTTTGGTTCAGTTTCATTGCGTTCCGTTCCGTTCAGTTGAGTTGAGCCCAACCACATAGCTATGGTATGTATATTATCGGCTGTGCGATATCAGACACAAACATAAATGCAAACAATAATATTTGCTTAAAATTGGCAACGCCCTGGACATTGTGGCAACATGAGAAAATACCGAGTAGGAGTTACAAGAATCAACTAAATGGGGTTGAGTGTGGATGCCAAAAGAAATGAGGGGCAACATGTGTTTTACATGACGACGTCGATGGCGATTGCCCGATTCCGAATTTCCGATTCCCAATCCCCGATTGTTTTCAAGTTGAAAGGGGGAGGCAACTGGCGACATGTTTGCTGTTCAATCAGTCGTTCAGTTTATGGTATTCCCGGACAGAATAGAGCTCGGCCTGTGTGGAGAACTTTACAGCCTTGTTTACCTGCCAGTTGTTGCTCTTGTTGCCGTTGTTGTTGCTGCTGCAGCTTCGTTTGAGACCGCATTGCGTATACGCCGCGTGCCCATTTTGCACCTGACATTTTTGTGTCGATTGCTGCTGCTGCTGCTTCTACTGCATTTTATGCAAATGAAGCCAAATATTGTTATAGGAGCAACATTCTGTACGGTTTGTGCCCCATGTTGCTGCCACGTTTTTGTTACCGTTACAGTTGCCGTTACGAGGCCGTGTTTACCCGAGTGGCCACACAAGAGTAAAGTCAGCCGAATGTCGCTTGGTTCTTTCTGTTGCATTATTTGTTTTATGCTTTATGTTTTCTATATACATATATTGGTATGTCACACACACCCACAAACACACATACTATGAACACTTTGTGTGCTTACCTGCCACATGAAACCAAATCTACATTTTTGACGCTTGTGTTTGTACTGTTATTTGAAGAAGATGTAATCAAATTGGTCACATTTTTATTTATTTAAATATATTCTATACAAATAATTATATTTATTTTATTTGACGGGAATGTTTAATTTGCATTTCATTCTTTATGAATTATACCACATTTATTATACTTTGAAGGTGTATATTTTTATTTTATATCATTCATGACTTTCCTTTAGCATAAGAATAATGTAATTTAAGATCATAATTTTTTAATAGCCCCTGTATAATTTTAGCCTCCCATTTCTGACTAATGTTATTTGAATAAAATTACATATTTGGCCTTTAAAGGCTTAAAATAAAATTATTTAAGTTTTTAATCTTCTACATCTATTTTCTGATTTTTTATATTTAATTATATGTACAATTATTATAGATACAATTATTATTATTTAGCTTGTGCCTTAATTTATAAGAAATAATATGAATAAAAAAAAATTATTATTGTAGTTTTTGCAATATTGCTTGTGCAAATTTTATTAAATGTAAGTTTTTATTTTAATAAATAACAATAATAAATTTTAATAAGAAGATGTACATATAAAATCTTACATTTATTTAGTAACTGTGCCTATAAGAACTACTTTAAAAGAGCTATTATTAATATTTCCCCACACACTTTGGTGGTGGCTTTGCAACTAGTGAGAATCGCATAGAGAGGCGTCGCGGAGAGCCGTGCAACACGAAGCCAATAAAGATTTAATCTTTCACCCGTGCAGGACTTTTTAATTAATGTATTTGCAAGTGCACTTTAGGCCACTTTACAGTCTCGCCCACGCGTCCATTTTGCCAACATATTTTCCATAAGCCTATACTGAACTTTTCTCCGACTGCCAGCTTTTCTTTCCGGAGGCGGGCACATTTGGGGAGGGGGTTGTGCTTTTAAAATGCGCATCATAAATGCATTCATTTGTGACACTTGATGTAATTTGTTAGTGCGGTAATTACATAAAAGTGCAACGGCCAAACAATCACACACTTAAAAGCTTTCCCCCCCTTTTCATCTGTACCCCCTAACAAGCCAACACATGGGCTGGTGGGCGTGGCCGCAGAAGAAGGCGATTTCAGTGCATGAGTGTGTACGAAATCGCATTAAAATTAATGTAATTTACAACAATGAACATTAACTTAAATTAGCGATGAAATGCAACGCAACGACAGCTGTGGAGTCTGTGTGGGTTATAGGGGGTGCTTACTGTAGAGAACGTAGATGGCATTCAATGCGTATGCACACAGTTATGTAGATCGCGGAGAGAGAGTCCCGATGTCCTGGCGTCCTTCTGTGGCATGTGTGGCACGCAGTCACGTGCAGCCTGTTGTCCTGTTGTCCAGCGCGTGGCATTCCCCGCTCCACCTGCTGCCACCGATGATTCCTCAGTCGTTGTCTGGTCAAAAGCTTTTGTTTTCAAACGGGCGTCAAGGAAACAAATCATTTGCACACAGCAGCTTCCCTTTCTGTCCCTTTTCCAACGCACTGCACCAACAAATTAACGGCCATAAAGCGTTTTTGCCAGTGCCGTAGAGAGGGAGAGTTACCAGGGGGAGGGGGGCTGAGGAGTCCAGGGGTGTGGCTGGGGTGGGGCAAATTTACGAGCGTTGCCCGCGTCTGCATCGCCCCAAAAATTATAGCGCACATAAATTGTTAAACGCGAAATCCTTTGATTTTAATTACGTCGAGAATTTTTATTGCCCCCGCCTTGCGAATGCGGATGCGAATGCGGATGCGGAAGCGAAGGACTTTAGCGCAGCTTTCGGACTTTCGCCGTTTCCGGGATGCGTTTGCTTCAATTTTCTTTTGTTTTTTTCTTTTGCGTTTGTTTTCTTTTTTCTCTTTTTTCTTTTTCTTTACTTTTTTGGTAGCAGCTAGACAGGCAAATTAATTTTAATTGTGGTTTGGCTGACGTAATTAATTGCAATTGAAGATAGGTGCAAAAGAGACAGACAGACAATGCGAGAGAAAGACAGATAATGAGAGATTAATATGTTCCTTTGTTGGCCTATCAAAACAAATCAAATGAAACGCATATTTCTGCTTCAATTAATCAAATTAATTGAAATTTAATGAACCTAATTGTAAGGACCTTAAGCGCAACGAACCTCAACGAACATCCAGGTAACAATAACAACAATCACTACAACAACAACAACAGTGGCAACGATAACACCGAAAATATGCAAAGCGGAAACAACGCCAACTTACAAAATGGCCGCAAATCAAAGGCGGCACTCGGCATTTCCTTTTTTGGCTGAAAAGTTAATAAAGTCGGGAAATACAAAATGGCCACGCGCCCGTCAACGATTCCCACAGGACCCAAGCAAAGGACCTCAACGGAATTCGTCGCTCCAGATTCCTTGGCATTTATTTGCCATTCCCCTTGCCCCACTTTCCCCTTTCCACCACAATGATACCCTGCAATTTCTCCCTTTCAAGTGCTGAAGCATTTTTTCAATTTCTTGTGATTTTTAGTATAGCCAACAAATGACAGACTCAACATTTTAACAACGTATTATGGCTAAGCAGGATAATAACACTTGGGTTTCCTTTACGTATGTGTATCTATAGTGTGTCTGTGTATCTGTGTGTGTGTGTATCTGTGTGTGTGCGAGTGCAAACAAAGCTAAAATAAAGATACTTCCGGGCCGTGACCAGTGACAAGCACTTTAGTTGTGGCCAGCGAACAATGCCAGCGTCGTCAGATCCTACGCGATTTGTGCTGACAGCTTAGCTGTTTTCTAGCCAGAAATTGGCTGAGCTTGGGTTGCCTGAGCGTAGCTTTAAAAAAGCTAAAAACGGTTTGGGTATTTTGAAATTTATTCAATTTTTGTTTCAGATATAAACTTGATTCTAGATGGAATATGTTTCAGTGTGTCAAAAATTGAACAAAATTGTACATATAAATCTAATTTTTTAATCCCGACAAATAAAATTTAAATATTATATATACGGCAATATTCTAAAATATATAGAATAACTTAATTAATTCATTTATATTTTTGCCTCAAATTTAATTTTCGGTAAGTAAGTAAAATATTTATAGTTTCTTAAATTTAATTTAAATTTTAAAAATATTTAACGAATCAAGTAAATTGTTATAAAGCCATTATATATTTAATGGATATTTGTCTATAGGCAAAAGTGGTCATATATTAAATTCCTTAAATAAAACTAGCAGAAGTCTCCAAATTAAAATAAGGTATATAATTTCAGAGTCGTTCATCTTTTCTATTATATTCCACCATCTAATCTTTAATTATTATTTAACAATTATTTTGCTTAGACACAACTTTAGCTACTTTTGGCCAAATTTTAAGTCAGTTTCGAGCTGACAGATTTTTGAGAATATACCGCTAAATCTTAGTTGATGTCCGTTTGTTTGTATTTTTTTATGAGCTGCCACGACAAGGACGAGCCTTCGCACATGGTGGGATGGGGGAAGGGGTGGTAGGGAAGAAGAGGGAGGGAAGATGAAAGTTGGAGGGACTAAAGGGACTGGAGGGATAGGGCCATTGCGATGCTGGTCAACACTACACAAATTGTTGCTCTGACCGTATCCGTGTCCTTTGTTTGATGTTGTTGTCCTGCGTTAAATTCTTGTATGTATGTTGCTGTTGTTGTTGTTGCTGTTGTTGTTGTTGCCTGCTGACTCGTTCATTGTGTTTGCGCCATAAATCGCTTCCGTTTATGTTTTAGAGCCACACAATGGGCCAAAGTGCGAGCTGCTGTACAAAAAGAAGATGCAGAAAAAGACACAGCAGTCAACAAAATGGTCGCCACGACCATTGACGTCAGCGTCTCTGCTGATCACAAGCGTAAACAATAAAGTTTAAAACAACTAAGCCAGATATACAAAATGTTCCTCTATGGGGGAAACCAGCGATGGAATTTCATTTCACATTGTATGTGTGTGTGTGTTTGTTTGTTGTGCGTGTGTTGGTGTGTGTTAGTGTGTGTTTTGTCTACTTTATAGCAACGGCTCGCTTCACGCTCTTGACCATGTGACCAGCAAGCCGTGTCAGTCATTTTGAGCGCCGTTACGCTTTTGTGCCCTGCTTCTCTTCCCCCCTCAAAAGAAATGGCTGCCCGTTAAGAGATAGAAAGTGGGAAAGTTGAGAAGAAAGGCAGAAGAAAGAAATCTCATCTTTGAGTTTGCACTTAGCCCCTAGCAGTGCGTTGTCCTGGCCATGTCCTGGCCATTCTTGTACTGAAATAAAATAAGTTAGTCCCCGGCAGAGGCAGAGGCAGCGACGGCAGCCAACATCCTGTCCCAGGACACAACGCACAGCTCATGTTGACTTTTCCTATTTCAAGTCCGTTTATTTCTTTTACACTTTGCCCTTCTCATCCCCCCCCTCTCCTTGCCCCCTCAACCCCCGCTGACTCCTACACTTCCGGTTCGCATTCAGCTGCATTCGTTGTTGTAAAATGAAAAGTTTTCCACTCGCCTGCCAAGTGGCAAGCACAACTCCTCCTCTCCATTTTCCATATCCCTCCCACGCTAAACAAAAGCAACAACATGACAAACAGCCAGAAAATGCAGTTGCTTAGCTAAAGTTTTAATGATCCAAGACGCTGGATTTTAGAAACCAAATCCCATTGAAAGATATGCAAGAAAATTTAAAAAGGGTTAAACAATGAGAAATAAAACCGAATTTGATAGTTTTAAGCAAATAATTTAAGAATCTAAACTTTAGTTTTTAATTTTCTTTGAATTATTTGAATATCAATCTATATTTATCAAGCTATCTTTGGGAATTTTTAGTTCCTATTTTTAATCGATATATTTTTATTGTAATTTAAAAAATTTCATTATTTACTTATTCATTTTAATATTATTATTTTTTATAAATTAATTAAAGAGGGGAATTTCCAAGAAAGTATGGTATTAAAATATTTATCTAGCTTCAAGAATTGTGGTTCTTGATGCTTTTTGTGAATTAAGGTTGGAAAATTTCGATTTTTGCCTTAAAAAATTCGATTAGGTTATAGTTGTTTTTTAATCATTGTTGATCATTATTTTTACACATTTTTCTACATATTTAAATAACAATTATAAATTCTACATCTTTTTTATTAATTATTATTTATAGTAGCTCAAACTAATCTTTTATTTTTTATTTTTCCCCTGTACAATTATACAACTTTCCCTTTCTCATATCTCGGTTATTCTTTAATTAATGTTTGGTTTGAGCTTAACTTTAATACGAACTCAATCCACACCTTTGTAGGTCGCTTTACCTGTTCTCTTCCCTGTGTTCATTATATTATTCCCTCTTCCCACTTCAGTCGTTCTCCCCTTCCTCTTCCTGTGCTCCCCCTACCCGCTGTAATTCCCAACCTATGTAGGCATTTCGCATGCCTTTTGACACACACCTGTGCGCATTCTCAGGCCGACCCCTTGGCTTAATGTTGTAAGAGACAACCACAGAACAACAATGGGTCGTGGGGCAAAAACACCTTTACATGCACGTCACACACACCCACATACACACACACGCGCATTCGACTCACATGAACAACTTCCACACCATTTACAGTTCATTGAATTTTCCTGATAAATACGCATAATTTGTATACATTTATATGGAATATACATATGTATACAACCTGAACCTGAACCCCAAACCCAACCCTTACCCTCGACTCTGTGTTATAGCCAAAGTTGGGTGCGTGATTTGCCGCATTCTGCTTCAATGAGTTGGCAAGAGAGCTGACAGGACGACAGTCTTGAGGTCCGACTGACTGAGAGACAGACAGACACTGAGACAAGTACGCAGAGGTGCCTGGGAGCCGACATCGGGTTGCCCATAATTACTTTTAAATAAGCAAAATGTCTGCCTCATGATAAGCTAGCAGAGTTGCCTGCCTGCTGCCTGTCTCATGGTTGCCAACATCAGCAGCAGCATCAGCAGCAGCATCAGCAGCAGCATCAGAAAACATCAAAAAGTTTTGTACATTAAATCAAGCATCCTTCGCATTTGTTGCTATTAACAGGCAGCTGAATTTGCTGCTGCCTTTTCTGCTGCCTTTTCTTCCTTTTCAACTGCCTGCTCTGCTGATTTTCCGTTAATTTCCGCAACGCGGCAATCGTTGACTTTTCAACGCGGCCAACACCGACGCCCGAGCAGGGACCAGGGACCCAAAATGGGAATGGGATGGGAATGGGATTGGGAGCAGGACTGGGTTCATCGTCAAACACGCTGGAGAGCCATTAGCGGGCGCATGGGGGATGTTATTGGGTTTTTAGTACTTTCACACACCACAGCCATGTCCCGATGCCCTCCCATGCTCAGTCATGCCTCCCCCTTACATCCCCACAGTTCACACACACACATGCTAATACACACACTTAGAGCTGTGGAACAAACGATTCTTTCCCCCATTGTTCCCCTGTCGAAGTCGTTGATTTTTCGCATTTCAGCCTTTTTCACGCTTTTCTTTCTCTTCACTTTTCAACATTTTCACTTCTGCTTTGTTTCCGCTCGTATCCGTCTCTTTTAAATGCGCGTGAATGAATAATTTTTGTTTACACTTTTCTAAATAAAGATTTATGTCGCAAGTGGGGCAAGTGGGGCAGGAACGGGGTTCATGCAACAGCGAAGCGACACGTGCCACCTGCCCGATAATAAACCGTGTGCAGTTTATTTACGCAAATTGATTAGTTCGATTATGTCGAATGTTGCCTTCTAATGCGACAGCTTAAGTCCGACAAGGTTAAAGCTAAACACCATTAAAATGCGGCTATGGATCGCTGAGTGAATGTTTAGCGAGTGAGTGTTGAACGGGTACTCAGTTCTGAGTTGTGTGACAAAATGGAGAAATCAAGTTAAGATGTCAAAAGTTGATTGAATTAATAGGCGACTTTTATTAATTTATAAATAATATAATAACATAATTTATAATTTATAAATATAACAAATATTTCAAGTATTTTTCTTTTAGAAACTTTTTGCGTCTCCACAAATTGATACTTCCCAAAGAAGAATTTTAATGGAAGGCTCTAATAGAAATTAATTAATTTTGAGACTTTTAAATTTATTAATCAGAAATAAAAGTCCTTTCATTCCTTAAAATTAAAAGATTTTTAAGACTTTCAAATTTATTATTCAAAAATAAAAGCCTTTAAAGACTTTTATATTATTCCACAAAAATAATAGTCTTTAAAGAATTTTTTTTAAATCAGCAATAACTTTATAAAAGACTGAAAAAATATAAATCAATATTAGTGGTTATTTTAATTTTTTTTAAATAACAAATAATAATTAAATTTAATTTATAAAATAAAAGTCTTTAAATTACCATAAAAAAGATTTTTTCGCCAATTTCTCAGTCCCTGTTAAAAAGTCGTTCATATATTGGATAAAATTATTATTCAAACTTTAACCTTATATCTATTATCTCTTAATAACCATTACAACTCTTACCAAATATGGAAAGTCTTTTATAGAATTTGTTATTCAAGAATAGGTAAATGTTTCCAATATATATGTCAATATGTGTGTTGATGAATCAGTAATAATAAAGGTCAATATTTGTGAATTTCGGATATCGACTAATCAGTCGTTTAGTGGACAATCGTCGCCCATTTTGGAATCCAATGCGGCCAATTAGTTTCAGCTGTTCAAAGTTCAATGATTTGATTCATTTGATGGCTTAACAGCCTTGACCCTTGACCCTGCGAAGGTATTTCTGTCGCCAGGTGGCGTTCACATAAATATTTGATGAACTTTATCAGCACACAACGAAACAAAACAAAACACGAAACACAAAACACAAAACTTGGAGTTTAGGGGCGAAAAGGCGCGTGTCAGTTATTAGTTAATAACTATTTGGTCTTTGTTTATTTATAATGTCATAATTGCCGGGACGTGGCCAATGTGCTTGCCACCTGCTGCAAATCAACCCAAAAATAGAAACCGAATCCCCCTCTCATTTCCCGCTGTCACCTGAATTGACTTGGCGTCTAACGTTGTCCATTGGGCATTGTAATTTAATGGCCGTCGCACAATTATTTTCCAATTCACAGCCCAAATAAGGATGCAGAGTGGAAGAGTGGCAAAGTGAGAGAGAGAGGGGTAAAGAGTGGGGTATTTGGCCAGGCGTGTTGTCAAGTTAATTTGGTCTGCGCTCACACACAAATACACACAAATACACACAAATACACACAAATACACACACACAGCAGGTGTTGAAGTTTGGCTAATTAATAGGCACACAGATTTTTTAACTGAATGCGACGAGGCGAGGCGATTCAGGCAGCTGTGTGGCAGGAAACGGGCAACAGGGAACAGGGAATGGACAACGGACAACGGGTCACGTCGACAAATGCGGGCAACAGCTGCTGCCTCATCCTGCGCTTTTTGCGTGTCTGGCAACGTTTTGTACCTCAACTTCAACTTCAAACTCAACTCCAGCTTTGGCTTCAACTCTGCGTTCCGAAGTTATTACTAATTTTAAATTTATGTGCATTTAATTGAAATTCAGCAGGGGAGCTGAAGACTGAGGCATGCCACCGCTGTGGCAACTCTGACCCACTTGCCGCGGACGGTGGCTGCAAGTTCCCCAATCGAACATGGCAAACAAGTTGCAAACAAGTCACCAAAATCGCATGCAACATAAATTTTCGCACATTTTCGGGGCTGGCCAAGTCAATGCCAATGCCACGAACCTGGCCACAATACGTTGCATGAACAACAAAAAACAAAAAATGAGAGAGGAAAAAAATTAAACGAACGCGCATTTTATTTTTTGCGTTGCATCCGCAAATTTATTACGTTAATTAAAATAATTCTTAATTAATATGAGGCAGCAGCAGAGGGAAGAAGAAAAAGATTCTCGTGTTGCACACGACAATGATGGTTGGTTTCTTGTGCCACATTTGCAGCTGCCACTGGAGAGCAGTTGTTGCACTATCCCTGTGGATGCTACTCAATGAGCACAGCCAGCTTTCTGTCTAGTAATGCAGGGTGCATCAATTATGAATACGATGTGGCGACTCCTCCAACTCCCTTTCTCACTCTCTCTCTCTCTCTCTCTCTCTCTCTCTATTTAGTCTATACAAAAAGGGTATCTGCCCACTCGGTGTGTTTCTCACGGTGCATGCTTAAAACTGAATTTAATATGCTCTTTGCACTATTTAACTCTGCTGCCCAGTTAAGGAATAGGGTGACCATAAGTGGATTTACAGTGGGTATAAGTAAATATTTTGTTCAGAAATATACAATTATTTTAAACTGAAATGATTGTGAAGAGAAAACGAATTTAGACACTAATTTAATAATTTAAGTAATCATAACAGGACTAAGCGTGGATAAAAATAAATATTATGTGAAAAATATATAAATTTAAACTTAAAGTACAAAAATTGTCAAGAGAAAACAGATTTATTCGCTAATAATACAATTAGGGTGACCATAAGTGCGTCTAAATAAATAAATATTTAGTGTAAAATAAATGTTGAATACCTATAAATATTACATATTTATATATTTCACTTTAAACTTAATAAATTAAGCAAGCATATAAGTTAATTTTCATAAAATAAATAAGAATTACAAGAATTAGGGTGACCATACTGACAGTTTTAAATAAATATTAAATATTATAAGAATTAAAAATAGATATGAAATAATTGTCAAGCCAATTTATATTTATTCTTTTGTTTAATTTTTTGCTTCTTAGTTGATAAACTTGTGTAGTACATTTTGTTAGTTTATACCACTGTCATTGGAGCACTCTCAGCCTAAGCTGCACTTGTCCCACTGCTGCCACTCATTACATTATTTTCGTGTGTTTATTGTTTCTTTGCGTTGCGGCAGTTGCCGCCATGCCACTTTTCCATGCTACTCGCCATGCCACGCAATGGCAGCGGGCTAACTGGCGCCCTATTGTTTCCTCCAGCCTGACCCTGTTCCCCCTGTCTCCTGAATCCCACTGCCTCCTTCTACTCCTACTCCCTTGTCATGTCCAGTTGCCTGCTGCAGTTTATTATGCAGCAACGCACCCCCAATGCGGATCGGGTTGCCTCTTGCCTCTTGGTTGCTTGGCTGCTTGCAACTTGGCAAACAGACAGCGTCTGACAATGAGTTTTTAGTTTGTGCAACGGCCGCGTTCATTTCGCTGCTTATCTGACGCTGACGTCGACGCCGATGCCGATGCCGACGCTGCCAATGTTTGCTGTCATTGCAAATTTTCGAGTTTGACAGCTAACAAGCACAGCCAGAGACAGAGGCAGAGACCGAGGCAGCGGCAGAGGCAGAGTTGGAGCTGGAACTGCAGACTTTGCTCCCTGCTTGACGCACAGCGTCTTTACTTAAGTGGCGCTACGCAACAGCAACAACAACAACAGCAACAACAACCACAACAACAACAGCAACAACAACAACAACCTATCTTGCCCCTCTCGTGGTTATTAGCTGGTCACTGGACTAAGCTCCACTGAGTGGTTGACCATACGTGGCATTCACAGTGGTTCCTATGTGGTGGTCTTAATGATGTCAATCAAAATGGTACAATGGAACTTTTGTTCAACAATAGATTAGAGGGGGGAAGGAGGTGGCATTAGAACTGATTAGCAATGTACTTGCCTCAGTTTGTGTTGAGGTTGTTCTCTCTACAAGTCCTTAAGCTTCAGCGTCCTGTTCACATTGCTGTAAAATACACGTAATTAATGTGGACTTTGTTCTTTTGGCTGCTGGATATCAAGGAATATGGCCAAAATCGCAGCAGCTGGTATTTTTTTTAATAAAATTCTAAGTATCGCTATCATGACAACACTAAATATGACAATTTATTGAGAATAAAAGACTGCTGAGATAATTACAATAATTTATATAATAATATATCTGTGGATATTTATTAAACTTTCTTTTTATTTAATACAAAAAATATATTTCAACCAGGGATTAAAACCGAAACGAATATTGGTTTCAATTACTGTTTCGGCTATGCTCGAATTAAGGTTTTCTGTAATCGGTTATGCAAAATCTTGGAGTATCGGTTTCGTAACGGTTTTTTTTTATAAAATTCGGTTTAAAAATACCGGTATGGTTTAAGATTTTTGGCTAACAAAAATAAAAAGCATTAAAAAATATTAATGATCTTATGAGCCTGAAAATAATGTTATCTGATTACTGGAATGATCCAGTGTAATGTCGATTTTATTTTAATTTGACCTCATATAAATTTGGTTCATTTGGTTTGAACATTTTGATTATTTTGATTTTACTGATTTTAATAACTTCAAACTGCCATAACTTTGTCAAAACTCAATCAATTTTCATGCGCAATGTAAATTTGATCATGATATTACCTCTTAGTTCGATCTGCATTTAAATTTTGTGCGTTTCTGAAAATTTTTGAAATTCGAATTTTTTAAAAATTTTACAGTGTTACCCCTTATCATTTTTCGAAATTTTCGAAAAATTTCGAATTCTCAAAATGAACAAAATTTAAATGCAGAACGAATTTAGAGGTAAAATCATGATCAAATTTACATTGCGCATGAAAATTGATTGAGTTTTGACAAAGTTATGGCAGTTTGAAGTTGCTTAGCTTAGTAACGGCGAGAACTGAAAATAACCCTTATAAATGAATCGGTTACTAAACGAACGGTTATTTCGGTTTAAAGAGTTTCGGTACAGCGAAAAAAAATTATTTTCGGTTACGGTTTCAGTTACGGTTACAAATTTCAATTGGTTTTCACCGGTTAAATGTTACGGTTTCGTATAAGGTTTTAATCCCTGACTTAAATATAACAGTTAAAAAGTATTTTCGGCTTTAGTCAAATTTGTATACATATAATAACTTATTAGTGTAAGAGTTTTAATTGTCTGACACAAAACATATTTTAAAATTAATATTTACAAAGAATTTTCTACTTTATTTGGCAAAACAACAGATACCTGGGAAAAATCATGTGATTATTTATCTTTTTTTAATAAATATTTTTTAACAACTTTATTATATTTCAAGATGTTTTAAATGAATTACACAATAATTTAAATAAAAATCTATTAATTTATATAATCGTTAAACCTTTCAAAGAAATGAGATATCTTGAACAATTCTGTTGCAAAGTTGAGTTGCCACTTTTGGCCTTTGCAGTTGATCTCCTTAACCCCTCTTGATGGCACTCTCCGTTCGATTTCACAGCAAGTTCATTCAAAATGTAGATACTTCGATATGGGTTACCCTTCGCCAATAGTGACACAGCAGTTCTAGGAATATTTTTAGCCCGGGATAGGGAATAATCATGTTAGGAATAGGACAGCAGAGGGCACACAGGCAACCCATCACTGCGGACGGCAGTCCGCGCTAGTGACGAAAGCAACACGTAGTGTGCAAAAGGCGACTAGCAATATATACACGCAGAATGGAAAATTTGCTATGACTGTCCGATCGGATTGAGTTATATACCGATCGAAAGGTATGACTTTACCTAACAAAAGTGCATACTAAGACTTTTGGTAACTCACCTGGTTCGTAAGATATGGGGGTGTAAGTGGGAGGGGCCAAATTTTAATGATTGCAGCTAGTGGGGCCGTTGGAGCCTTTTGGTAAAATTTTATAATTTTTAAAAATTCTTATTAAAAATACGCGTCGAATGATACCTTGATCATTTCAATCAATCCGACATTTGGTTCAAAAGATATATTAATTTGAAGTTTTTAAGGGCCTTCTCAAAATGAGATGAAAAGTTTGTTTGTCCATTTGTTTGTTTGTACGAAGGCGCTGAAAAAGCTAAATTTTTCTGATGAGGAATTGTTTCTTATCAGAAATCTAGAAATGTTTGTTCTACGACTTTAGCGGGAAATAGCTAGTTTAGCGGGAAAAAGCTAAAACGTGATAAATTTGAAACACCCATTGCTTCCAATCCAAGAAAGCTAGAGATGTGTTCTATATGTCGTTAGAAAGGTATATTAGAGGGCTTTCAGACGTGCCTTGAATATTTTTTTGCAAAGTGCTCAGGTAAAACGCTACAGGTGAAAAAAGGATTTTTAGCTTAAACTTTGGCGATTTATTAGAAAACGGTTCCGACGATTTTTATTAAATTTCAATATGTTGTAACACGTAAAATTTCGCGTCTTTTGATATATGACACATGTCTCTCAGCCGCAAGGTGTGGAAGATATATGACCGGTTAACTGAACATATACATTTTACTATTTACTATATGGTACTGATTAGAAAATCAAGCTTTGGTACAAAAAACTTTTTTGTTTTTCAAGGTTTCTCAACCAATTTGACAAAGTATGCATTTAAGTAAGTCTTACACATTATGTCCAAATTTAGTTGAAATCGGTCCACTATATCATATAGCTGTCATAGGAACGATCGGTTAAAAATCAAGTTTTAGTATGAACAACTTTTTTGTTTTTTAAGGTTTCTCAACCAATTTGACAAAGTATGCATTTGAGTTAGTCTTACACATTATGTCCAAATTTAGTTCAAATCGGTCCACTATATCATATAGCTGCCATATGAACGATCGGTCCAAAATAAGGTTTCAGTACGAAAATCTCTTATATTTCTCAAGATATCTGAACCAATTTGACACAGTATGCATTTAAGTTGGTCTTATACATTATGTCCAAATTTAGTTCAAATCGGTATACTATATCATATAGCTGCCATATGCAATGAACAATCGGTATAAAATCAAGTTTTAGTATGAAAAACTTTGTTGTTTTTTAGATATCTTGATCACACTGTCAACATACGCATCTGGGTTGGTTTTATACATCCTAAACAAAATTGGTTAAAATCGGTATAATATATTTTATAGCTGCCCTATTTATTTTTTATTTGAAGTAAGCATTTTGATAATTTTATAGCAAAATTACACTGTCAGAATCATATAAAATTCCAAAAATTTCTGATATCTTCCAAAAAAACTTTTTAACAAAGTAAAAGTCTAGTGACGAAAGTCTTCCCTGCCCCAAAATTTCTGATATCCCATTTTGTGACGAACGATATTAAACTTAATATATAAATAATTATAAAATAAAAAGTTTGGCATTCGGCACTGCGCATTAAAATTATTTTTAGGTATAAAGAATCAAGATCTTTATGCGCAATGTTCCGAATGCCAAACTTTTTATTTTATAATTATTTATATATTAAGTTTAATATCGTTCGTCACAAAATGGGGACAGAATTTTGCAGGGAAAGACTTTCGTCACTAGACTTTTACTTTGTTAAAAGTTTTTTGGAAGTTTCTTGTACTCTCGTTGTGTCGTCGAGGCAGCTTTTAATACATATGTTTGTGCCAATTTAGTTATTACATAAGTGAGTCAGCTGAAAGAGAAGTAAAGTGAGGACTGTTGTAAGTCTGCCCAACTTAGAGTGGAACAAGTTGCCCGTCGATAAGTCAACTACCTCTGAAATGAACGAGTCATCATTACTTTGATTCGATTTGCAGTTGATGCGTTTGCTTCGACTCAAATTTATGCACTTATTTGCTACTGTCCATAATTTCAGTCTCAAGTTCTATAAATGGAAATGTGCAGAAATCCCTGGAGCGCTCTTTAACTGGTCCTTGACTTGCTGACCCAGTTGGCCAACAACTGTAAGCCATGGCCTTTGTTTTGGCCTGAACCGAACTAAACTGAACTGGCCTAGGATAGTCTCTTCCTATCCGCGTATCTCTCTCATTCTACTCCTACTCATACTCATAGTTTGCGCCACAAATAATATTTATCCGCAACATATTTGTATTTATTTGCCATGCTTTTCCACTTGAATTCTTTGGTGCTGCTATTTATTGCTCTCAAGTCAGCATAAAGATGTTTTCAGAGAGTTACTCCAAAGGTCAACATTGCAGCTCGCGCCAGTCATCGTCGTCGTCATCGACAGCCAAAGGATACACTTGAAGAAACGCATTGATTCTATACATGAAAAAAGAAAAAAAAGCTTCTTTAATAAATATTGGATATTTTGTATATTTTTTAGAAATTAAATAAATTTAATTTGAAATAAATCAATCGAATATTCAGAACAGAATATCCAAAGTAAATTAAATATTGAAGACGATTAAATTATTTTTACTTTTAGAATCGTATTTAAAATCGAAATGTCTTTACTATATTTTGATGATTACTTCTTAAATAACTCTTATATATATTTTGTGTTTTTTTTTAAATTAAATAAATTGAAAATCTAAACAGAAAATCAACAAGTTATTTTTTATTTAAAAGTCGTATTTAAAATTTGAATATCTTTACCATATTTCGATAATTACATCTTAAATAAATCTTAGAAATTTTTTGTGTTTGTTTTTAAAGTAAATAAATATACTTTCAAATAAATCAAAACAGAATATTCTCAGAAAATTAATTATTGAGAACGATTAAGTTATTTATAATTTAAAAATCGTATTAAGAATCTAAATGTCTTTACTTAATTTCGATGTTATAAACTCTAATCCCATCTTAAAATATATTAAAATATCTTAATGTGTTTAATTTATTAAGCTTAACTTTTGGACATTTGTTTCTTTCAGTGTGATTTTCTTAGTTCTGTCCCTGCCCGTTGTCCTCTTTGACTTTCACATTAGTTTTGCGTGGGTTTTGTTTCCCTCCATTCCATTGCACTCGGCGTGCTCTATCGTTCATCGAGTACATTATCAGCATCAGCATCAGCATCATCATTGGCAACAGCAACAACAACAGCAACAACAACAACAAAGGCAACAATAACAACGTCATCAGTTTTTAGGTCTTGGCGCTGAGTTGGCCGTTATCCGTTTGGCTAAATCAGTTGGCCAATTCCTTTGATTACCGCACCCTTTTCTGGGGTTCCTTCTTAGCTGCCTTTGTTTGGGCTTAGGTCATCATAAATTGTTTGGTTTTAAGTCAATTATTGATATAGGATTTGCACTCATGATTATCTTGGCCCGATCCGATCCGGCTCGTCTCCTTTCCCCTATCCAACTGGGTCAGTAGAGTGTCGACTGTGGCCCATTGTCTTCTCTAGTCGTTTCCACTCGCTTCTCTCAATTCAATTCTATTTCTGATGCCTTTGGCGAAAGTTCAATGCCGTCTTGAGATGCTTTGCAACTTGGCCAAGTGCAGCAGTTTGTTGCACGTTGCACGTTGTGTTGAGATAAGACAAACTGAGATCCATTAGCATATCTCTCTTGGCCCTGGCTAAGCAAATTGTAGCACTCATAATTTGTTTTTGATTGCCTGGCACTTTCCATTCCAGCTCTCGACTCAAGTGTCGTCCTAAGCAAACCAAAAATATTTATAAATCCAAACAAGTGGCACGACAACTGCCTGTCTCACTCGAGTCGACTCGACTCGACTCGATTCTCCTCTCCAAAGGGACACTTGAAGCGCCGGCGCAAACAAAAACAGGATTGCGACAGGCATTGGGATTGGGACCGGACTCAGGTCCCAGACACAGATACAGATACACAGACAAGTTTCCACTGTTGTCCCATTGTCGGCATCTTTTCTCATATCTCTGGCGCTTCCGTTGCAACGAGATGCAAATGCGTCTCCCTCCCTCAATTCCCCTCAAATGTCTTTTGACAATATTTGCGCGCCTTGACAATAAAACGCAAAGTGAAGTCTCAAGTTGTCGCCACTCCTCCACTTCCCTCTCCCCCCTCTCCCCTCTTTCCTATCCACAATATCTTGGGTCATTTAAATTTCATGGTAAATCAAAAAATTGTTGTGTTTATTATTTGTTTTTGTATTCGTTTCTCTGTTTGTTTTTGCGTTCTAGTTCATTTAATTTCTGTTCGAGTTCTGTGGCGCCCTGGCACAGACGTTGTGGCACTGTGTCGGCATCCTTTGTGGCCTGGACCTGCACACAGGATGTCGATTACATTTGTTTACTGCACTCGCTCAACTATAATTTCCAGCGACCATTTAATGAACAGGTGCTGGCACAGGGGGTATTCAATACTCTGGCACTCTGGTACCGGGAAGTCTGCTTAATTTGCCAAGTGCACACAACAGACTGAGAGAGAAATAGAGAGACAGAGAATGGGAGAGGGGAACGATGTGGTCAGATTGAGTGCCGGCTTCCCCATCGCCACACAAATGGCATTTAATCTCAAAGCGCATCGCCAGATTTACGCGCTAGACAAGATCAAAGCGTCAACTTAGCATTCAACAGGCCACCAATCAGTTGGATGGAGAATGCACTTGAGATAGCTAAGGCTGTAACATTGGACTCTCCTACAGATACATAGGATAGGGCAGGTATCCAGATCCAGCTAACCGCTGACAGTCGCTAGGGTTTGAGGTTTGAGGTTCGGTCTGGTACAACTTTGCGGCTACTTGAATACTTATGCAATGGATTATGGAAGATACAATTGAAGCTGGCAAGTGAATGCAGCTAATCAATAAATTTAGATTCACTTTGATTGCAATTCCATTTGGCACAACGCAATCCAAACAAAGCTTGTCCATCTCCAAGATACGAGCGTTGTAAAAATAGAAAAGGGAATTAATAGTATAGGAAAAGAATTAGCTATGTTTATTAACAATGATTAAATTATATAGGGATTACATGAATTTAAACCATTGAGTGAGAGATTGTTGATTAATTAATTTAAATAATAATAATTTAATTTACACTTAATTCTTAAGATTTAAGCCTTTTTCCTATATATATATATGAGTACCTTTTTGAAATATGACAGTCCAGTTCTTGTATGTTGAGTATTTACAATCATTTTCCTTTATTAAAATAACCTCTATTTATAATGAGTATGATTATCCAAATTACCCGTAATAAAACTCATATTACAGATATTCACTTTTATACCATACAAATGAGTAATGTACCACTGTGCAAAGGCAATTCATACAAGTCATAAATGCACAGGCAACATTAACAACAATAATTTTGCAATAATGTTGTTTGTTTCATTGGTGTGTTGTTGCTTTGTGTTGCACAGGCAACATTTTGTTGCACACTTTGTCAACAATGTTGCCAGTGCGGCAGAGCATCGCATGCGTGCATGGATTAGCCCAAAGGAGGAGGAGGAGTAAGAGGAGGAGGAGGAGGAGGACCGCCAACAGACTTGGATCGCGACTTGAGTTTGAGTTGGGGAGTGGGATTCAGACTGGGATTGGAACTGAGACTCTGCTCGCATCTCGAGCGATAAATAAGCGATAACATTTTAATGGTCATTTCGCGACGCAGCTTAGCACATGTTAAAGCATCGATATATAGAGAAGACAAAGGGAGGGATGTGGCAAGGGGAAGGGGCAAGAGAACATTACTCAATCAGCGCATTGGCTGATTAATGCAGCCCCCAACAGATGAGGCGATGTCGACGACAAGTGCAGCATTTCCGGTGACGACGTCATACAGTCTGCGAATCTCGTTCTAGTAATGCTCGTATTGCTGCAACATTACATGCCACATGCTGCATGCCACATGCCACATGCCACAGCCAGCAATGACAAGTGTCAAAACGAGACGCAGGTAGGCTGAAGACTTTACTCATTTAAATTGGCATGATTTACGTGCACAACTCTCATTGCCATTCCCAATCTAAATCCTTGCCTCCTCTCCCTGTCACTCTCAGCAGACTCTTCTCCTTCCCACTTCCCGTTGCTATTCCTGTCATCCGCTGACTGCGGCTGTGGCAAATTCCAAGAGCATTTAACAAGCCGCAGCAACAGCAACAGCAAAAAGGAAATGACAAACAGCAGCCCAAAGACCAAAGACAAGATGTTGACAGTCCGGCGGAGAGCGAGGGGAGATTCTTTGGTTTGGTTCAGTTTGGTTTGGTTTGGTTAGCTGCCTTTGGTTGGGCTTGGTCTCTGAAGTTGTCCCTGGTTGCTCTGGGATCCTAAGTCTGGGGCGGCCGAGGGTCGCCGCATGTCTCCAACTCACTCTGTTGTCGCTGTGCATGCAAAGTGTTGAATAATTTGTTGCGAAATATTTCTAGTTGCACGTATCCGTTTCGCACTGTACACCCCACAAATGTGTCGATTACCAAATCATTTTCAATTTAATTCTATGAAAAATACTGAATGTAAGCAAAGAAACAAAAATGCTAAACAAAGCTCTTTAAATCAGGGATCGAAGATTAAATTAATCAGCTTATAAAATGCGTGATAAAATGTAGCTGCAAGATGGGATATATCTCAGATATGCTGGTATTTTTGAAAGAAAGAACTTAAAAACCCAGTTTGAATAAACATGACTGGGAATCGAGCTCAGTTATTTGTTTATCTGATGTTTATATATGCAAAAGGTTGGCGATTTAAACTAATAAGCCACTGAATACTTCATTTTTGGAAGTAGGATACACTTTTTATTTTATTTTTTAATTATAAAAATGAATTGTAACACTTATATTTTATCCAAAAAAAATATATAAACAAATTATGAGATATTAATACTATTATTTTTAGAAGTGGGATAAACTTTTTATTTTAATTTAAATCATAAAAATAAATTCTAATACTTATTTTTCATCTAAAAAAATTGTACAATAATTATGAAATATTATTACTATTATTTCTATTTTGGAAGTAGGATAAACTTTTTATTTTAATTTTAAATATAAAACTTAATTCCAACACATATTTTACACAACACAATAAATTAACCAAAAATATAAAATTCGAAAATTATTTTATCCTTAAAAAATCTGCAACATTTTTAATATTATTATGTACATTTAGGAGCAATTGAACTTTACTTTGATAGAAACCATATACACATTTTAAAAGTATTCTACCGAATCGACAGATATGTATAGTTTTAAGCTTACTAATCTACTTTTTGTAGAATTCTTTTTGAAAGCTACCCCGATTATTTGTGGGGTGGATCGACGTCTGCTGTCCTGCAACAGCGCTGTGGCATGCTTGTTAGTGTAATGTGCAACATGTTGTAGCAACGCTGGCGTCGGCGACTGCAACTGCGTTGCTGCTGTTGCTGCTGCTGCTGTTGCTCTTGCTGCGTAATTAAGTGGGCGACAGGCTGGTAAATGCAAATTTTTGTGTCTTGTCCCGTCGCTGCTGCCACCGTCGATGTTGAACGCAGGACATGCCCCAACGGCGACGCAGATGCCTGCGACAGATATGCCCGATAAGCGGACATCTATTTGCTGTTGTTGTTGCTGTTGCTGTTGATGTTGCTGTTGTTGCTGCCACCGATAAGCGTTCGCCTATGATCTATGATCTTGACCTTGTCCTGTTGCATGGGGCAGCTGCAACGCAACAGTGCAACGGCTTTAATTAAAATGTCAAAACTGGTTTAATGGCGTTAATGAACGAACACTTGGCCAACACACACATTTGGCAGTTTAGTTAACGCTTTTCGTGTACCCAAAAGTGAGTGAGTTGAAAATGCTGTTGGCCTGGCCGAAATAGTTGAAATAGTTGAGAAACTGTCTGTGTTGCAGCTTGAAAATGTGGCAACTTTGAAGTGCTGCGCTCTGATTTATTGTCAAATGTTGAACGATTTCTAATAAATGCCGCCGACGCCGTGTTGCCACAAAATGGAAAATGGAAAGTTGCGACTTCAGTTGCTTTGACAGTTTGCGTACCGCCAATTGATTTATCGAAATCAAATCAAATCGAACTGAACTGAACGACATTAACCCATTGCTTGCCATTGTTAACCATTGAGTTGTGGCTCATTCATTGTTGATGTTGTTTGCTGTTGTTGTTGTCGTTGTTGCTGTTGTCGTTGTTGTTGCAGCTGCAACAATGACCAGGTAAAATAGCCCGCATGCTGCGGCTTTTCTTTGCTCTCCTTTGCACCGTTCGCAAAACGCAGGACGCATAATTAATGATCGGTCATCATCATTTGGCAAACGCTTTCAGAGTTTCAAATTTCAAGGTATTCATAATAATTCACATATGAGTATGTGAATACCCAGCAGGTATATGGTGAATGTATTCATATGAAGGGTTCGATTGGAAGACGCAATTTACATTATTTATCGAACCCACGAGATTACTCTAAGGAAATCGGATATTTAATTAATAATATTAAAGAAAAATGTTCTACAATTTCGATTGATTTCATTCTTATATTTTAAAAACGGTTTTATTTTCAAGTATTTTTTTAATATTAAAGTGTAAAAAAAATTATTCTTTTATTTAATCAAGTTCAACTAAAAATTATAACATCCACTAAGATCGTTAGTCCAAAGGGAGGCGCTATTGATATCTGCAGATATTAAAGTTTAAAGATAACGATATTTCAGAATGTAAAATTATTACTTTTTACTTGCAAACCTTCAGCATAATTGATTGAGAATAATCTAACATATAAGAATGGTTTAATATTTATGGTCATCACTTCAAGCCTGTCATCAGCTTCTGCTTATAAATTGCTATTGTTATATCCTGTAAGTTTAATAAAAGGTGGGGGAGAAACAAACAAAATTTAATTAGGTACAATAAAAAAATGTATTAAAATACATACATTTAATTTAAATTTTTATCAATCAAATATATAATAAAACAGAAAAATAATGAAAATAAAAAAGATATAAATTAACAGATTCTTCAAAAATTTATAGATAATCCATTCAACATATCAAAAATGTTCCGATAATTTATCAATACTCAGAATAATCAACATGTAATTGATTTTCTGATATCGCTCCTAAATAAAATACCATACTGGAGTCTAAGCTCTATCTATTTGTCATTTGAAATAGACAAAAGTGCACCACTCTTCCCCACAGTGCAATTTTGCAGTGGTGCAGGCAGCGCAAGCCAAAAATCCACCGACTTGGCGGGTCCCATGTCTGAAAAGTTGTGTGATTTATTTGGTCGGCTCGTGTGTGTGTATAAATGTGTGTGTTTGTGTGTGTGAGTATATTTTTTTGTGTGTTTTTATACTCACCCGCTGCAGTGAGTGCTGCGCTTTTTATTATGGCAAAATTTTTATTATTTTTATTGGTCCGCACTCGAGTGGAGTTGGCATGGAGTGGTGCAGAGTGGAGAGTGCAGAGTGGTGCAATGACGCACAGAGCGAGGGGTGTTGGTGGGTTAAGAGGGGGCAGAGTGCGGCTGGCGCTGTAAACACAAATGCAATGCATATCCATAAGGCAGCAGACGGATCGACAACTCGTATTCGAATTCAGATTCACATATAAATACATATATATATATATATTCGTATTTCACGTGCATTTATTATTTTACTTGGTTTGCTCGCGTTTCGATTCGTGCAACAATCTGTAGACACAATAAATTACCAATTATATTTTCATTTCATATTTCTGTCATTGATTTCAGTCAGACAGTCCCATTCAAGCCAAGCCAAGCCCAGACCAGATCAGCACAGACCAGACCAAACCAGACCAGGCCAGACCAGATGATGTCGCCCTCGCCCTCGATGGGCATCAAATTAACCGACTTTCAATTGATATCCTCGTTTTTCTTTCCATTCTCTGACTGACTCTCTCACACTCTCATTATGGTTGCAAATCAATTCACGGAAGTTGCATAATGAGTCATATTATGCAGGTAAATAAATGTTAATAAAAGCTTCGCTCGGAAGTAACCTGAAAGAAAAATAATCTACATATGAAACTCTTCAGTAAAACGGAATCTATATGAAAATTTGGTCCCTATGGTTCCATAGGTCTTTTGTAGTGCATTTTCACCTGTAATAGATATTATTAAATTTAATTTATTAAAGATTTCAACTTAATTATTTTAATTTAATTTTTTTAAATTGTAGAACAAAAATTCAAAATATTAAAGTCAAACAAATTTTACATGTAATTTTATTATTTCAGATACATCTTCTGAATTAAATATATTATTTATTTATTTTTGAGGCAACTGTAAGGGATCCTTTTAAAATCAACAGATTAGAGCACAAATTAAAAATATTAAAGTCAAATAAATTATGTATAAATAAAATTTTTATATTTCAGATAAATTTTCTGAGTTAAATATATTTTTAAAGATATTTTATGATCAACAGATTAGAAAATATCTTAAATATTAAAGTTAGAAATATTATAAATGTAATTTTCTTTGTTTCAGATGCGAAAATATTTTCTGAATGAAGTATATTAATAATTTATTTCTGAGGACTGTAAGGGATGCATCCTTTAAGGATCAACAGCTGCGTCCTCTGTCCACGTCCTATAGTTGATTCTGTAATGCTCTTCCCTTCCGTCCATAATTCTCAATCAAATTTGTCTAGTCAACCAAGCTGTGCCGAGGACACAACATGGCTTTGAGTTTTGCATGCACACTTCGTCGAGACTTTAATGAAAGTTAGCAGCCGGAAAACTGCAATCTTAACGCCACGGAGCTAAAAGCCAACGCGCTTCTTCTTGGCCAAAAGAGAAAACGCGAAAATCCTTTTATTTGCGTGTTTTTATTTTCGTCTGGGCTTCTGTTTTTAGTACTAGACGCTGTCTATATGGCCTCTTGCTGTTTATTTCCCTTTTCGTACAATAAAAATAAGAAACAAAAACTGTAATGCTGGATAGCCGGATAGCTGGCTTTTTGGACAAAGCTCGAGCAACCCTAAGCCTCTGTCAGGCTGAGCCCCATAACTCCGGACTCCGGAGTGGAAATCAAAAGTCGCAGTTAAAGTGTCTAGAAAATTGTGCATGCATTAAATAAATGAAACACTTTGCAGACGAAGTGACCATGGTCAATGCTAAATAGGGGTTGGCACTCAAATGACCCCTAGGATACTAAAAGCAAATGAAAATGGAATGCCTTAGCTATGAATCCGGCTACAAATATTATGAAAAATAAAACGCAACTCTCAAAGAATTCACAAAAGGAACGAGAGAATTCTGAGGTGGGGTAGAAAATACTTTGTAGGGGGTGAGGAAACTTCTGAATGGAGTTCAGACTGGAAAAAGGAAAAGGCCAAAGTAAAAATGTTGCATTCCTTTAATAAAAATAATATATTTTAACTAAGAAAATAAATTAAAATAAAAATACATTAAATATAATATTGTGTAAAATAAACTTGTTTAATTTTTAATTCAATTAAAAAATTATAAAAATATTATTAATAATATTTGAAATAATTTAAAGGCTATATTATAACATATGAATTATTTTAAGATACTTAGAATACATTTTATGTTTTAATATATTGTTAAAAAAATGAATTTTGCTTATTAATGTAATTATTCTTATTTTACCTCATATATTGAAGAGCAAATTGTGCATGCATTAAATAAATGAATCAGATTCTAAAGGTTTGGGAGGGGTCAGATGTTCGGGGAGTGCAATGTGTTGACTGGAATGGAAATTAAACAAGGCGAAGGAAGCATTCAATTTCTGTCTGTAATTTTTATATTTTTTATTTTATGTTTTTTGCAATGGTTCTATTATGCTGGCCCCTCTCGACTTTGGCTTTTTGATTTATGAAGTGTAAACAAATGTTAATGAAAAATTGTGTGGCAATGCGAAAGCGTAGTCTGAGAATGCTTAAAGCCCAAGCCCAAGTCTGTGTAGACTCCTGGAGAACTCTGAATTCATTTTAATTGCCCCAGCCAATTATGAAGTTTTGAGGAAAATAAAAATCAAAACTAACAGAAAACTACGAAAAAGCCAAAGGGGACTCCTTAGTAAGCTCAGCACGTAATTCAATCCAGGCAATTCAATTTTTGTGGGCCTGTGTGGGAGTTACTTTTCCCTTTGCTGCATTTGAGTTTTCCAAGTTGTTCCATATTACTGTGGTTTTAGTTTGCTAGATGGTGAGGGGAGGGGGCGGGGGCAAGACAGGTGGTCGTCTAATTATTCAGTAACATTTTCATGCTTCATAGCAATTTTTAGCATATTTTTCCATAATTTGCTGCGCTTGTTTGTCTGCCATTTGTCCTCACATACAAATTGCGAATCGAAAACTTCGAAAACTAACGGCAATTAAAGTATTTTCTTTTGCGCTATAACAAACCTCAACCCCAAAATTCTCCAACTGCAACCCTGAAAAGAAACCACAACCCGACCAAGACTTGGACTCTACCATTTTGGCTGACTGTGCGTGTAATTATAATTTTCTTTAAGTTGGTTTGCTCCAACTTTTCTTTATGTGAAAGTTTTCCACTCGCTATTCATCTCTCTCTCTCTCTCTCTCTAACCATCTATCGTTCTGTGTCATGCTGTCTTTAGTTGTTGTCGTTCTTTAGGTACAACCACAAATAATTTTGTCGAAAAGTTTGTCTCCCATTTTTCTTCTTCTTCTTCATCGTATTTTCTTCGTTTTCCTTAATAATTTCTTCTTCTTCCCTTATTTTCTTCTTTTTTTCTTTTTTGGCATGTTGTTGGTAATTATGCGCTTTGTGAAATTCAAAGAACGCAAACTTTTTGGGCTACAACATCATCGTCTGAGTGTATTAGTTGTAATGTGCTACGGTTAGCCCAGGGAAACGTACAAGTTGCCAAACTTGCAACAACAGGTTGACTCGCATTACACGTGCCCCAAACTCCAATATAACAAAACATACCGCTCTTATAAAATTCAGGATAACCGGACTCTTTTCTGAGGACTCAGGACTCTTTATCGTTTTGCGCTTACCTTTTTCGGGGTTTACTTACCTGACCTGTTGGACAATATGTCTTATTAGTTGGCCAAACTTTCAAATGATCCATTCATTCATTAGACCAAAAGACCACAAAATTTGAGCTAATGATAATGCCGATGAATGAAGTGCGAGTTTATTAACAGTCTATGCCTTATTGTCCCTAAAGTTAACTTCAGATAATAATTTTTCATCATAGATCATAGAAAATATTATTATAATTGGAGAAAAAATAATATGAATATAAAATATATAATTGCAAATATAAATTCGAATATTTCTATAATTACATTCAATAAAATATGCATTAAAAATGATTTTTTTACTTCCGTGAAAACTGTTTTGTCTTAAGAAAAAACTCTATTTTCAATTTATTGCTTATAATGAAGGCTATTTATTACGTTGGCCAACAAATGAAAACGAATTCAACTCGTTTGTAGTTAACACCAACTCACGACTTGGCCATTTTGCCTAATGGCCCAAACATGTGCCTGGACATTCAAAAGCGGCTCGCTGCATGTTTTCCTTTTGTGTAATATGACATTTAATTGTATTACTTCATCAGGCATACAACACAAAAAAATAAGGTAATAAGCAGATGAGGAAAAAAGGGGGAAGCCTAAAGGCAAAAATATGCATAGAAAGCAATTGGCAAAAGATACAAAGACTTGCTTGAAATGGGAAAACAAACTAAGGTTCATAAGGAAAAACTTATGCTAGAGAGGAAAAAGAATGCACAAGAGGAAGAAATAAAAAATAAAAGTTGATAGAGAAATATTCGAAAAACGCTTTTTAAAACAGTATAAATAAGTTTCCGGAGTTGGAATGAAAGCAAGCTAGAAGGATACATAAAAAAATAGGAAAGAATTTGCAGGTAGCATAAGGAGAAATAAAAATTTTATAAGAAGAGAGAAAAGGCTTTAATGCGCAGATAAATATTGAAGTAGATTTACATTAGCGGGAATGTAATAACAAAGATTTATAAATATTGAAATTTAATTGAGAAGAAAATAAAATATGAAATCCCACTACTTGATTTAAACAAAGAAATTAAAAATATAATATCATTTTGAACCAATTTTATGGAATAAATTTAATTTGAGTTTAAGTCCGACAAAGTAAAAAACGATAAATATTAAGTACTTTGCCTAAATACAACGTGAAAATTGACATTTTATTAACTGCTAAAAAAAATATAAAGTGTAAACCGGAACAAACCAGATAATAATATATACTCTGAAAGAAAAATCCCCAAGAAACTGATGATTGAAAAGGAGATTAGCGAAATCTATACACTATTCCTAAGATACATAAATAATGCTCAACTTTGACTGATTAGCTTAAGTTTAGTAAATCACAATGTAATCCTGACAAAAGACTCGACAATCCTCACTTATTATAGGAGCCAGATCAAGAGGGTCAGACACCCCGATTACTAATGACGCCGATCATATCATGACAATTCCAGCTTAGCCGCATTCACAATAGCTATGCTCACTGTTTATCCTACTGTTATGATACTCCTCCCCCTCCACGCCACGCCCCCGTCTGTTGCAACGTCCCGACGCATAACAAGCTCAACACTCGATGGAGATGGAGTAGAGATGGAGAGGGGTTAAGTGAGGGAGGGGAGGGGAGGGGTATGCAAAGTGGCAACGCGGCCGAATGCAAAATGTGTTTTCACTTTTGTACGTTTATCAAACGATTGGCGAGATGGGGAAGTGGGGGAATGGAGGGCAAGGAGATGGTATTAGGCGTCTGTTAAGCGCCACAAGGAGACATGGCCAACTGCAATATGACCAAAGGCAACAAATAGCTGACAATAACAGCGACAACAACAACAAATACAACAACTGCAACAACTACAACAACGACCCCAAGCAAATGCACGACGCGCATATTGAAACTGAAAACTGCAGCCGGAGTCGAGTTAGAGATGACAGTAAGATGGAAAGCGAGGGGAGGCTGAGGAGTAGAAAGAGTTGTGGGGGGGAAAGCAACACGTGACGGGTTTTTCAGTTGGATGTGGAGCGAGTTGGAACTGAAGCTGGAACCGAAGCTGCCTTGCATTGAAGTTAAGTGAAGTGAAAATGAAAACAAAGTTTAACAAACCGTGGCTAACGAGCTACATTATTAAAACTTCAAAAATGCATAAATTTGCCAAAGGGGAAAAGGGTGAGGAGTCGCATGTAGGAGACGAAGGGGGGTAAGGGAGAAAAACGGGGCCGGGAGGTGAATGCATGTGACTATGTATATGAAAATTCGCCATGATCCTGAGCAAAACATTTGAAAGTTATTGACACCTACTACATGCTGGCAACAAATCGATGGACTGTACTTGAAAGTGGTTAAATCAAAGATACCCTGTAATTTGTATTAATCAAGCAACCATAGGAATATTTTCAGAATATTTAGAAGACATTCTTAAATTTGCTATTGCCAGAAATCAATGTTTTAAATATAAAAATGTAATTGCAAATCATTAAGAATTAAATTAATTTAATTCTGAATGAATTTAAAATAGATACGGAATTTTCTCGTACCCTTCTTTATATACTTAATACAAGTACAGGGTATACCAAGGCGAGGGCAACACTCAAATGTGCTTAATTCAAAGAGACCCTGTATTTTATATTGTTCAAGCAAACATAGAAAAATTTTCAGAAAATTGAGAGAACATTCTTAAATTGGCTATTGCCAGAAATCAAAGTTTTATATATGAAAATGAGATTGTAACTCATTTAAAAATAAATGAATTTAATTCTGCATGAATTTAAAATGAATACAGAATTTTTGCATACCCTTTTTATTTTTTTTTAACACAAGTACAGGGTATAACAAGGAGAGAGGCTCGCTCCGACTAACAGATCGTGAACTGGGGGAGGCAGCAGCTGCTGTTGCTCCTTAGCCCGCCTGGTATTAGCCTGGTCATAACTCTCACACAAGGTGTTGCAACATCCAATGTCTGTCCACATGCAGTGTGGCACGATCTGTGGCCAGAGACTGAGAGTTGCCAGTTGCCAGTTGGCAGTTCGCCTGACTTGCCTGCAAGTCATTTTGCGCATATTAGTTGGCCATTAGGCGCACAGCATTGTCAGTCAGTCAGTCAGTCAGTTCGTCAGTCAGTCAGTTCTTTTGTCAGTCAGCTGCAAAATCGCATTAAAATTCAGTTGGTGTTAAATATTACAAGCGCTTCCCCCTCGTGTGGGTCGAAAGGTTTCCTCTCTCAGATTCGTAGCTGCCACTCAAATTGTACGTCACTCAACAGGGGAATTGTGGACCGAGGGGGGAATGCAAAAGGGGGCTGGGGGGCAAGGGGGCAACTCTGTGTGGCAGCTGAGCTGACTGCAGTTTATTTGTTGTGCAGCTTGTGAAATGTTATGGCAACGTCTACGTGATATGTTAATCATGGAGACCCCTAAACGTGTCTACATCGCGTCTAGGATGCGGATGTGGCCTGACCAACTACAACAACAACAACAACAACAACAACCACACACAACAGGCCAAGTCAAAGCTATAGTTAAAGCCAAAGCCAAAGCACTTGCTGCTCACAAACACGTAACACAGTGGCGAGGCATAAATGTCAAACAGTTACCACTAAGAAAACACTCACACACACACACTCACAAAGTACATACTACATGAGAGTTCACATTCCATTAAGATTCTTGAATTTTAAAGAAAGTTAAGCTGACAATTTTTAGATAGTAATTCGTTTGCTGGAATGCAACATTTAAATTAAATAGATTTAAGTATTCTTCGTATTTTTATTTTATATTTTATTTATTTCAATAAAAATATTATTCGATAGATTATTGTTGTAAATAAATTAAACAGAGCTTGGTATAAAGTAATTAAGTATTTCTACCAGGGATTAAAACCGAAACGAATATCGGTTTTTTCGGTTTAAAAATACCGGCATGGTTTCATTAGACAAAATAAAATAATAATTAAGTTTTTCGGTTGACCAAAATTATAAGCTTTATTAATTGTTTTATGTGAAAAAAGACTTAATGCTCTTAATGATCCAGTGTAATGTAATGATTTTTAATAACTTTGAACTGGCATAACTTAGTCAAAACTCAATCAATTTCCACCTCGCAATGTAAATTTGAGCATAATTTTACTTCTAAATTCGTTCCGCATTTAAATTTTATGCGTTTTTGAAATTTTTTGAAAATCGAATTTTTTATAAATTTTACAGTGTTATCATTTTTCGAAAAATTTCAAAAAATTTCGATTTTTCAAAATGAACAAAATTTAAATGCAGAACGAATTTAGAAGTAAAGTTATGCTCAAATTTACATTGCGCATGAAAATTAATTGACTTTTGACAAAGTTATGGGAGTTCAAAGTTATCAAAGTTGCTCAGTAGCTGCGACGGTGAGATCCGAAATTAACCCTTATAAATGAATCTGTTACTAAACGGTTATTTCGGTTTAAAGAGTTTCGGTTTTTGGGTTTCGGTACAGTTGAAAAAAATATTTTCGGTTACGGTTTCAATTACGGTTACAAATTTCAATCGATTTTCATTGGTTAAAGGTTACGGTTTCGGTTAAGGTTTTAATCCCTGATTTCTACTTATTTAAAAATCAGTGTATCCCTATATTGCCGTGTTCTCTTCAAATATTGTTTACAACATTTGTGTAGAGTTTCAAGCACACAATATTTTTATAGAATTTATGGCAATCGACGATGATAAAGCATTTGGAAAAAATGATATCCCAATTTAATCATAGCTCTATGCTAGGTTTCATATTTAATCATAAACCAATCAGTGTTCATTTTGGCCACATTTAGCAAATTATTTCTGTGTAATTTGGACCAAGTCTGAGGCTCCAACTCAGCAGGCAGTTCCCAGAGCATAAACAGCAATTATAGCGGTTCAGATTGAACAGGGCCATGAAATACCAACACCCGACAGCTGTAAACAACAATTTGCTATTTGATGGGGGATGGCTGAAGAAGAAGCAGAAGAAGATGAAAATGAGGAGGAAAGAGACCCCTTTCCCCTCACCCCCTGCGAGAGCTGAGACAACGAAAACGTGCAGCAAAAAAAAGACACAGTTAAAGGACAGAGCTGAAAATGCCAATAACTTGCCAAGATCGGTCGGTCTGGTCTTATACATAAAAAAGTTATTTAAAACGCCAGCCACAATGGCAAATGATGATGATGATGAGCTCCAGCTCGTTCCTCTCAGCTAACAACGTTAAAAACGTTTAAACGTTTTGCCCAAAAAAAACGAAGAAGAGAAAAAGAGCTTAAGCTGAAAAGTTGAATGAAAAATACAAGAGAACAAACAGAATGCATTCTAAGAGCAGATAACAAAACGAACCCGAACCCAATCGAACTCACAGTCATACAAAGTCGATTCAAGACCACAACTGAACGTAATGAGCAAATTTATGGTCAATTGATAATTTAGTGGCATTCGGTATCATCAATTATGGTCGGTGCACTCACTGTGCCTCTACAGACTGCTCCTATAACTAAAGCCAGTGCCTGTATCTGTGCCCAGTCTCTTTATTGAAGATGAAGTATTGTTATTGAGCCCAATGAGGCACAAATTGTGCAAAATGTTTCGGCATTTTTGCTCCACGCATGACTTATGCTCATGTGGGGCATCATTAGCTGACTTCTTTTGCTTTTGACCTGTGTTGGCTAAGGATATTCTCATAATTTATATAATTTGCGCGCACGTTTTTATTGTCAACCCTTGGCCACAAAAATTGGGTCACATGTGTGGAACTGAACCTTAAATCTGTTCAGCTCTTTAAGGTTTTTTACTAGAGATGACATCGTGTTAAAGTGTTTTACTTTATCTGGAATTTAGCAGATATTATTTTAAATTTAAAAAATGGTTAAATAAGTTCTAAATTATTTATTTAATTGAAAAAGCACTAATCATACTAACTAACAATGCTACTTACAGTAAATACTAATACTAATACTTCTACCAATAATAATAAAATACTACTACTTATTTATTTGATTGGGTTTTTCTGGGTTTCCCCAATTCTTGCATCAATTTAGTTTTATAATTTTATTTAAAATTAAATCAATTATTTTTTTTAACTGTCGACTGTTTTTTGATTGTCGACTATTTTTTTGACGTTAATGAAATAAAATAAAATAAAATAAAATAAATAAATATTCAGTACTAAATTTTCAAATTTTCTTATAATCTATTTTTTAATTTATACTCTAATATGTGTATATATAATTTTCATGTCTTGCCAAATTAAACAAGTCACGCGTTCATTTCTAGTACACACTGTAGTCTAGGCAGCAGCTGACTCACAATTTAAGTCGCTAATTGAACGCTTTGTTTGACACATTGCATAAATCACACAAGGAGAAAAGACAGAAAGGAGAGTGTAGAGTTGGGAGAAGGGAGCAGGAGGGACATAAAGAGAGCTATGCACCTTGCATACCTGAAGTCTGGGCTCTGTTCCTTAGACTGGCTCTGCACGTCGCCATGTTTATGCCAATAATATGCCATAAACTATAGGAAAGGAGCTAAGGAGTCGGGGCAGGCAGTCTTCCAGTTCCAAGTCTACCAGACAGACAATACAGAGAGCCCACATGGAGTCCAAAAATGGAGAAGAAACGCGTCGCGTCGCATCGAATCGAATCGCGCGGCTTCCTCTGATAAAGTTTATGAACGTCGCCGCTGTTTGGTCAATGGGAACTGCCAACTGGTAAACTGGGTAGGCAGCCACTTTGTCAGCAGTTGGCAGCCTCCGCAACTGAGACGTCCCCTCCCTGGAACCCCCTGTGAATGTCCTTGAGTGCGGTGCTAAACTTTAAGCATCGCCGGAACTTTACGCACAACTTGCGCACATAATTTACCCCCTTACCACCATGGTAAGAGTATTTCCCCCCACCCCCCTTTGTGTAATTATTGGCCAGGTCCGTGGGCCAACATATTGCCGGTTTCGGGGTTTCAGAATCGAGTACGGGTTATATGTGAGTGCATTAGAGGCGACCACAAATTGTTTGGTTTGGTTTGGTTTCGTTTGGTTTGCGCGCAAATTGTAGTCATAATTTTTCCACAAGCTTCGCCAATTGGCAGCGGCTGCTACAAACTGGGCTTTATTGTATGGCCCAAATGCAGCTCTATTACAGTTAAGCCACGTTCAGAGCAGGCTAATAAATAATTTTTATCTACCTATTACCGATAGATAAAAGCAAAGGCTTGGCTTTTTAGCAGACAATGTTTTTTTTTAAATCAACTTTAATAATAATAAATTAAAAACTAAAATGCAAGAGATTTATTGAACATAAAATGCTCCATTACTTTTAAACTCAAAAGTATAACAAAAGCCATTCTACATAAATTTTTATTTATTTATTTTTTTAGATATTAGATACCAGCTTATTTTAACTTAAACAAGTCGTTATCATTCAGTAAAACAATTCGTCCTTGTCGATGGGAAACGTAATCTATGTTTAACTTAATGCATACAAATATGTGCAGCTTAATTTATTTTAATATATTATTATTTATATTAATATAATTAAGGATTATCCAATTTTAATATGACTTACACATTCTACTCTGTCTTTTGTTTCATTTAAAATGTTTGTTTCATTTCATACAAATTGTTGTTTAATTATTATTTTATTATACTTGTCATTTAGATTAAGAATATATTTCTTTCTTTTTTTTCCTTTCGGTCTTTCAATTACCATAACTTGATCAAAACTGAACCGATTTTTAAGCGGAATGTCATTTTAATCATAATTTAACCTAACAATTCATTCCACAATCAAATTTTATTCATTTGAAAAAAATGATTTTTTTCTAAAATTTACAGTGTTACCCCTTATCATTTTTTTAAATTTCGAAATTTTTTTTTTTTGCATTTTCAAACCAATGATAATTGAATTCGATTCCTTTGTTTATGCTGATTCAAAATATATATACTTTATGTCTTTATGTCACGCCATCTTTTGCCTGTTACATACATTCTAACGAAACCATTAGCCAAGGTTGTTGTTGTTATAAATGATTATGCAATTTTGATATTAAACTGCAAATGTAGCTTTAAGCATTGAAAACTATATATAAATTTTAAAATATATTTTTACTTCATTTATTAAGTAAACTCAAACTTGTACAATTCAGGAAATTTAAGCATTTTATAAATGTTTTTAAAGACTATTTCTCTTTTTAATTGATTCATAACATTTTTAATAATTTGTTTATGGTTTTTTAAACGTTACTTAATTGCATGGCTGTTATAATGACAATAATTAACTGTGATTTCTAACTTGCGGGCAAAGTAACAATTGCAGTTCTAGGAATTACTTAGGCTCACTACAGGTCGATTTCAGGTCCCACTCACAATATGCAGGGCGTTGTCTCTGGGTCTGGTTCTGGTTATTATGGAATGGCCAATAACGGGCGACATTTCTGTTGGCAAGTGCCACAAATCCCACATCAATCAAAATATGCGTTGTCTGCAGCAACAGCAAAGCAACAATAACGACAATAACAACTACAACAACAACAATAGCAATGACCATATGTAGGGCTTCTCGCTCTTGCACTAAGTCTGTCCTTTTCAAAATACAACAATTGACCCGTTGCGAAATTAAACCAAGATTAAATAACCGCTAAGGACAACATGGCAAGCTCGAATTATGGCGCCCATCGATCGGTCCAGTCAATCAGACCACGCGGTTTACCTTTCCATAGACCTGTAATGAAAATTGTGCCGTGGCACAGTGGCACCAAATATCAATTACTACTGATCAAATATTTAATGTTACATTAACTAAAATAATTATTAAAAAATTAATTATGAACAAATATTTAGGAGACAAGAGTCCGAAAATTATGTAAAATTAAAATATTATGGAAACATAGTTAATAATAATAGTCATGTGTGAAATTGTATTTAGTTAATACTAAAATTATTAGAAGATGGTTATTTTTATTGTAATTCATAGAATAAAGACATATAATTAATCAGCGTATACTTAATTTGAATAATAATGTTCTTATACAAAATGTTTTTTTATTAATACTAAAATTATAAAAAGAGTTATTTTTATTGTAATTTTTATTTTTATAACGATGCGTATACTTAATATGCGTATACTTAACTTTAATAATAGTGTTCTAACAAAATTGTTATTTAATTAACACTAATATTTAAAATAAAAATTATTTTTATTGTAATTATTATTATTTAAAATGCGTATACTTAATATGTGTATACTTAATTTAAATATCATCCCACTGTGCTACCGTCGAAGTTGCTTCCACCGGCGTTGCATGCAAATTATGATATTATGCCACGCCTTACGCCTTCGAAGCATACACACCAGAGAGCTGCAACGGGTATGTTCGTGTATGAGCGCTCACCATTGCCAAAAATTCAATTTAATCTACCAGCGGCTCAGCCGCAATGTGTTCGTTCGAGTTGTGCGTGTCTATGTTTACGATCGTGTAACGGACACGATTTCTTGTTTACGAACTACTCGGCTCGATCGTGTGCCGTTTATGACGATACACAAATGAACGGACGATTTGGGTATGACTTGAGCGCATGACTCTCGTGTGCGTATGGGTAGACACTCGAGCCACTCGAGTGTCCGTTTGTGTATCTAAACGAGCGTCCGTTTGGGTATCTGTTCACGCCTTCGTTTGCGTATGTGTACGACCCCTTGTTTGGGTATATACACAAATGAGTAATGGTTTTGTGGTGCATATGCGAGCGTTTACATATGTACGTGTAAGCATTTTTATACTTTTATTGTTTGTATTATTGAAAGAAAATAAAAACAATAAAACACAGAATTTATTTTATTTGAAAAATACTTTTAAAATGTATTACTTATATTCGATTTTATTTATTTTTAAAATAAGATCTAATGCTTCAAACATTTCTTTGACTAAACTTTTTTATGAATGTTTAACGAATGTAACTAATTAATATTGACTTTATTCTAAAAGTTATACTTTTTTATATTTTCTTATGCTCATTGACTAAATTTAATTTGTAATTGGGACAACCATTCAGGTCCACAATTGCAAAAAAGACATTAATTATCTACCTATCTATTACCTTCTTATAAAATTTGCGAAAATTTCCAAAAGTACGTGGGAAACCTTGTAACCCGTCGGCCAAAAAATTTTGAAGCCTTTCATGTATTTATTACCTATTAACTACACACTTTATCAGGTACGCCCAAAATACAAATTGTCAAAAAAAACCCATCAGTTGGGCTCAGTTTTAGGGTACGTCCGCCTGTTTCATTCATGCATTGCAACGAATAAAATATACCTGTAAACTTTACGGGTAACAAGTAGAAAAATAATGCTACTTTTATCCACTCTGTATACAAATTTTAATATTTTCATTGTATATTTATTTAAATCAATTAAAATTATAGAAATATTTTAAGCATACTATTTCATTTATGTACACATATACGTACGTATATGTAATGTAAGCGTAAACGCTGCTACGTGCTTGCACATTTTGCTTTTTCGAGTGGCTCGAGTTTGAACTCGAGTGACACTGGAGTATATTGTATCTCGGCTACCATGAGCGTTCGGAGCACAAACGAACAGAACGATCATGACTCGTGATTAAACAAAAACGCACGATCACCAGCGATCATCATGATTTCTGACGGTGTGGTTCGAACTGAGCGTTCGACTCAAACGCTCAGTTCAAACGATCCGCTCCGCTCGCTCAAAGAAAATGAAAAAATCATAATGAGTTCGAGTCAATGTTCGAGCCTGATCGAACATTTCTTACCCGTTGCAGCTCTCTGATACACACACTCTGTCCTTACATGCCCCCAACTGGCCGACTTGGGCGTGGACAAACTTTAAGTTCGCAGGATGTGTCCTTCGTCCTTTTCTGCATTGATTTTGTATTTCCAAGGAAGTCGCGCGGAAGCTTGTTAGAGCGCCAACCCGCCAACCCTCTTCCCTCTCATATTCCCACCAGCCAGCACATAAATTGCTTTGCATGCAGTTTTCTGCAAGCCTTCCCACCGCTTTTCCCCCCGCTTTCCCGCTTTCCCAACCATATCAGCTACCCCCTTTGGACGCGCCCACATAGAGACAGAGCTTCGGCCCGGACTATTACGTTGGCAAATTGCAATGTAATTAGTTTTTACATTTCTATATAGTCGGGAACGTATAATTGTGGAAAATGGCATTTCTAGTTAATTAATGGCTCGGATAGGACCAGGATCCAACAGAAGGAATAGTTGAGAGAGGGAGGATTGGGGGATAAAAGAATCCCCTGCTCCCAAAGCTGTCACTGTGCGAAAACTTTTCGCCGTGTGCAGTCAACAAAAAGTGCAGTCACCTACACGTAACACTAGACTCCCCCTTCCATTTCCCATTCCCCTCTATCTCTATCCATTGCACCAATTTACAGAACCCCCTCGATGTGCCACACCCCCTGTCAACCGAGGCAACTTTGCTTGAAATTGCTTGAAAATTTAATTAAAATGTTGGCATTTTTGTTCACGAATTGATTTTTACGAGAAAAAAAAAAGAAAATATCTTATCAGAGCAGCTCAGAATATTTACAAAAAAATAAAAATAAAACTGACAAAAGAGTACATATGTTTGTATGTGTGTGTGTGTGTGGACTGTTGTGTGGTGCAGAGGGGGGCGTGGCAAACACAGACAATTGTTTGAGTTGACCCTCAAAGTGCGCAAAGCTCAGCTCAGCTCACTGTTGATTCAATTATCAATATGTTTGATTAAAATTCAATTTTTTGTTAACATTTTTTGTAATTGTTGTTGTTGAAGTACCTTTTTGTTGTCTTTTAATCATACAAATGTAATAATGTCAATTGTTTTGTTAATTTTAATATTTTCGAAAGAGTTTTGAAGACAACAAATAACTTGTTTAATTAATTATTAATAAAAATCCTTTAATTAAAGTTGTGATTTTTTAAAATTATTTGTATTACTCTTTACCATTTAGATAGAGTCATTTAAATATTTAGACTCTCAATTTATTGCTTGCAAATGATTCACAACTCGGGAATAAATAAACAAAGTCAACTTGAACAATTCACTTTTAATGTGGGGGAACAACAAATGAAACCTCAGCCAAAGGCTGTCATGCACAAATTTGCATAAAATAGCAACAACCAACACAATAAAAATCTGACCACGCCTAACAAAAGATACAACAACAACAACAGCGGAGCTAAACTGAAAGTGAAAATCGAATAGGAAAATGCTACCGTTTATTTTGTTACCTTTGCCTTTGTGTATTTCCATTTCCATTTGTATTTGTATTTATTTTGTGGTGCCTAATTTAAATAAACATTTATTTGTAGAAAGGCTTAAATAGGTTCAGTAAATGACTTCCTGAATTGTGTGCAGCGCAGACCCGAAAACAAAGCACAAGAAGAAATAAAAAAACGGCCAAATTGCATAATCAGTGAGACAAATGCAGCGGATTATGAAATCCTTCGCTCAAAGGCAATCCCAGCACGGTTGGAAGCCACACACAAACGGACAGACGGACGGATGGACGGATGGACAAAAGGACGGATAGACGAACAGAAGGCTGCCAGGCAACACCGGTAACAACACCAGCAACAACAACAACAACAACAATGTTGCCAGTGTTGTGTTTTGCCCTGGGTAGAAAACTGGCAGCAACCTGTCGCATATTTAAAGCGATTAACGGCACGATTTCAGTTGGCAGCGCTGCTTCAACATAGAAATGGAAATTGAAATGCTTTTGGCAGCACCAACACTTTTCGATACTCATATAGGGAATGTGGATACTACAGTGATGTCAACGCAAATGCGACAATACAAAAGATATTGAAGTTTTTAATACATTTACATTTAAAAATTAGTTGACAAGAAGATTATTTGCTTAATTTATTTTGTTAATATTTAAATTAAATTAAATTCAGCTTTTTGAACTGGAATTTTGAAAAGGGAAATGCAAATTTTTAATATGGTTACATTTAAAAATTAGTTTATTATTTACTATTTTACTATTTTACTGAGTTTACTATTTTATTAAGATTTAAATTCAGCTTTTTGAACTAGAATTTTGAATGAGAAACAATACTTTAAAAAGCTACACTATTTTTCTGTAGTATAAAAATATCACCTCAACTTATCAACTGATTGAACAATGTATTATCTAAATTTAATCAAAATTTTAAAAAATTATTGTAAGTGTATAAGAAAGTTGTTATGGCAAAATTGCTTTGTTTCTTTGCTTGTTTGCTGTTGTTGCGATTTTTTGCTGTTGCTGTTTTTATTGTTGTTATTGCAATTCGTGTCTCTGGCATTGCGGACAAAATTGAAAACGTTTGTAAATACTTTGAAAGCATTTGCAGCAATTGAACAAATACAAAATAGTTTTTTGCAGCCGCTTTTGGAAAATTGTGAAAAATGAAAATGAAATAAAATAATATAAAATAAAGGAAAAAATAATAATACATATATCTGTGCACAATACTAGCAGTTGCATAGTTACTTGTGTTGTTGTTTTTTCTTTTGGCTTGTTTTTCCTTTCGGCTTTTCCTCGTTGCAAGTGACCTATAAATAAAGTTGGCAGCCAAATAACTGTGGCCAAAAATGGCATAATCGAAAATTGTGCAATAAAAGCGCATAGTCTACAAATAATAACAGCAACTACATCTCGATTTCCTACTCAATTGGTTATTTCTTCAACTGGTCAAGCAACTGATTGACCTTTGAACTAACTCGGTTTTGAGGCGTAGAGAAAATTGGTATATTTGCGAAATTATGAGGTTATTATTATAAAATTGATTTTGAGATAAGCTGTTATTTAGGTGTGTTAAACTGCAATTAGCGGAAAATGAAGTTGCTTCGGTTGCTTTATAAAAACATTTCTAAAGGGTGTTCCAATTTCTATCTTCACGGAAATTCACTTAAATTTCTAAAGCATACTTTTTGGAAGTGCATTAAATTAAATTTAATTAAGATTTAATTTTAAAAGGGTGTCAAAAGTATGCTGTATTCATTTAGAGCGAAAACGGAATTTGGAACACGCCGATTTTTACAATATTTATTTACTTTGTATATTTATTTATTTGTTTTGACATGAGCAAGTATTACTTCTAATTTAATAAAAATTACCGCATATATAAAAAAATGATTTAATTTACAAAAAACTATAAGTTATTTGTACAGTTTAAATTACATTTAAAAATATATGGAGAAGCATTTGAAAAAATTCCTGTGAATATCAAGTATTTACAATAAAATATTTGAACTATGTTTAACTATGAATCCTGTCCAACAAGTGCAAAGCACTACACGTAATCTGAACCCATCGGAACTCCCAATCTCTACAAACTGACAAAGCTCTCTACTTTTTACAAACATTCTCAAACTGTTGGAGTTGCTGCCCGAAGCATCATGCTTACATATATCATAAAACAAAGAATTTTGGTTATTTTTGCAGAGGTTTGCCCTGGAGCCCCAGGCACTGGCATTGACAATAGCATTGGGTTGCTCTTAATGGCAAAAGCTTTTATCAGCTCCGATTACACAATTTAAAGCAACAAAACTGTCACTTTAAATGCAATACAAAAGTGGTGTTCATGCCACAGGAGGATGCTGATAAAGGAGAAGAGGGTGTTATTTTCATTGGGGTGTTGGTGTTGTAGCACCTGGAGCAACCTGAAGCCCATTGAAAAGTCCTGTGGTTGCCGCACCGCAACATTGTTGCCGAAAACCAACGTAACCCAAGCCAAGACAGGTGCACACCTGGAAACTCCAGGAAAACAACTCCCCCTTTTACAATCTTCCCACTCTTTTTACTTGCCATGCTTTCTTCTGTGAACTAGCGTAAGCTAACTCAGCTTAAATAAATTTAATTTAATTACCAGTAAAAACCGCATGAGTGACTCCCAGCTAGATGAGTGAGCCGTGGCAAGGACGTGGCTATCTCTATCTCTTGCTCTTTCACTCACACCTCTCTCTCTCTTTCACTCTGCAAACACTAGACGCATAGAGTTTTACCTGGCACTCAGGTACTACAGAGTTAGTGTGTGTGTTTATTTAGGAAATAACATTTTTGTGGCAACACATTTTTGGATTTTATTACAGTGCGGCACGTTGAGTGCTTCTTTCAATTGCCACACGCTCGGCTGTTGAGGTCAACATGCATTTTATCATTTAAAATAGACGCCCAAAGCAGCAGCAGCAACAACAACCAACAACAACAACCAACAACAACAACCAACAACTACAACCTTACTCGACACTCAACGATAAATAACCTTAATGTAGTGGCCGCTGCTGTAGTTGGTTGGGACTTCGCCTTTGGGTTACATGTTTAATTACAAGCGGCGCCAACTACAATTTCAAAAGCATACTTTTAGGCGGCACTGAAAAAAGTGCTCGAGAAAGTGTAGTCGAAAAACGGGCTGACCTCTTTGAGCACACTCTCTCACTCTCACACACACAGCCCTCCTCCCTCGTTTTGGCCTGGTCCCTGGCACAAGGTCAAGTGACTCCTCCTCCTCTAACGCTGCACTCGACGTCACGATTATTATGCAAATTGGCCTCGCAGTGTTTGCACATACGTGAGCAAATACTTGAGAAGCGGCTTAGAGTAGAGCTTAAGCCACTTGAGACATACACCATACAATGGATGGACGATGGGGTGAGGAGAGGTTGGAGGGGGATTGTAAGGGGGTGTAAGTTTCGTTTATTGTAGCTATTGCAAGAGAAAGCGAGAGCACAGTGTAGGCAAAATGAAAACTAAATTTCATAAACAAAATATAGAAAAAAAATAAAGATTAAAAAAATATGATCTAAATATGTTCTGGTTTTTTAATTGCATTAAAAAAATCAATGAATTTTAGGTACATAAAGAACTCACGGTTCATTTTAAGGACAAGACATTTATAAGTATCAGAGTTTATTTGAGATTATTTTAAGCACTTAAATAAATTTTCTGAATAAATTTTAATCTGATATAATTTTAAGTTTATTACAATTTTCAAAAACTTTAGGTCTAGCAGACAAATTAACAAATTAATTTCCCAGTTGGAAATACTTACGAAATAAATAAATAAATACTTACTAATTTCCAAAATTAACAAATTAATTTTCCAATTCGAAATACTTACGAAATAAATACTTACTAATTTCCAAAATTGTTATTATTAAAACATTTTTTAAAAACTTTGATATCTTATAACTTTATCAAAACTCTAGATGATTCTACATTTCAATTTTGTTCATTAAGAAAATTCTAAAGTTTTCGAAAATCATTCAGAATTTTAATACTAAGCCCTTCACATTTTTTCAAAAACTTTGATCTCTCATAAATTCAACAAAAATTAACCGATTTTTATGCGGAATATCATTTTGATTATGATTTGGCCTCCAAATTGATACTGCATTTTAAATTTGTCATTTTTGTGCCATGCTCACATTTTCAAATTATTTAGTTATTTTATAAACTGTCTATCAAACAGTTTTCGATTAAATAAATGCTAAAATGTGAATTCTGAGATAAACCTAATATACTACACCCCAAAATGTAAATTTTCGTATATTTAATATGATTTAATTCCAGAATCACATGGTGTTTGGCTGTCTACTCGGATGTGGATCTAGAGATGATACTCCCAGTGCGGCTGTTGGGAGGAAGACTGTCAACTGGCAATCCACACCAAGTTCCAACCACCACCCACCACCCACTTTATATCATGCATATGCTCTGTTTGCCCACTCCCCTCGCCCCTCCCCTCGCTGTCTATGTCCGTTGCCTGGTAACCTAGTTTAATAAATAATTCGCTATTTTTGCTTTATTTTCGTCTTTTTATGTATTTTAGCTGCTGCTCTCTTTTTGTCTTCGGCAAGTCATTCATGTGTGCAATCTGTGGGTGTAACTAATTCAATTACAACGCCCAATTGTGCATGCCTCGCCGCTCGCACATCGTCTGACATTCTCTATCCCTCCCCCTCTCTCACTCTCTCTCACACTTTCTCTCTCCTAATCTTTCTCTTTTTGGACCGTGATTTTTCATTTCCATTTTATGGTTTCTCTCTATGCAGCCATAGGTAGGTTTAGGAATATGTGTGAATTATATTAGCTCTGCTTTTCAGCTCCTGAATATCCCCTCGTTGCCCTCTTTTACCATCGCTTTGTGTCGCGTTGCCATTTAATTGTTTTTTGTCACACGAGTCATCCTTTTTGGGGCGTATCGTGTTCAAAATTGAAATTAACTGACTGTCGGAAAATGCAGTCAATGCTTTTGTGTGACTCTCTATTTTTTCCAGTATTTGGCTGGATGATCAAAATGATTTGCAGTCAACCAAAGAAGGCGTGAGAGCTGCCATCTATTAGGATTTTTTTTTGAAGTGGGCGTGGGGTGGGATTATAAGAAAAAAGTTACCCAAGGGAAGTATTAAGCCATAGAAAGCATGAGAAAATTGGTAAACTGCATATAATGTTATTAAAACTATCGAACAGATACTGAAATTATTGGAATGGATAATTAATATGTATGATAAAATATTTTCTTCTACGAAAGAAAGAAATAAACAAGAGAAGACAGTAATTATTGCATAGTTAAATATGTGATAAAAAATAAAACAATAAGTTTCACGCATTTACTATCCATAATAATATCAAGAATTAACTTTTAAAAGCACATAACAATTTTTTATAACTTATTTTCTTTATCATCTTGAAATGTTTTACATCTGCAGCAACTTTTTGATTTCATCATTTTCAGCGGCATCTATATAATTCTGGCCATTGGGAGTAGTACCAATTTTATTGGCCCCCTTTTCCAGCAGAAACTCAACGCATTCGGTATGCCCTTCCCAGATGGCAGCCAGCAATGGTGTAATACTATATTTATCCTCTTTATTGACATCAGCTCCGATCTCAGTCAGAAACTTGAGAACCTTCAATTGCCCAAAGTCAGCGGCATAATGTAATGGAGTTCTTCCTCCCATAAATTCGTTAACATTTCGATTGGAGTTTTGATATGTGCTTTGAACGTCATTCAATTCGCCGTTTTTTATTGCCCAAATCAAGTTCTCATCATTCTCACACATTTTTCTAGATTTTATCAAATAACTTTGACTTAGGTAATCGAAACATAATGGCTTACTGAGATCTGGGAAATAAGCAACAATATATTGAAAAAATAAATCAAAGAAAATGTCACCAATATTCAATAGTAATAAATTTATTAAATCAATAAATATATATTTTTTTACTTTTCCTCTTTCCGTTTTTATATTTTTGTAATGATCTAATTTATTTCTAAATTATTTTCCTTTTGATCTCATATAGTTTTTACCATAAATTTTATTTTATATCTCTAATATAACTTTTATCATTTTAGATTTTTCTAAGCATCTCTTTTTATTAGTCTCCCCCATCATTCAAACTTATGATCAATTCTATCAAGTCTTGCAATTTGTCTTCAATTCCGCTTATTTCTGTTATTTCTCTGCCAATCTGCACTCTAGATTTTTCCTTGTTTCGTATCTGACTGTAGTTTGCTTACGCTATACATATATACAGTGAATGCTCAAAGTTTTCTCACAGCTGCCGCTGCCGGCACTTCCTCAGCCTGAGTCTCAATCCCGGTCTCAATTGTAGTTTAGGTCTGAGTCATGGAGCTGGTGGGGCTATCAACACCCAGGCATCTTGATGATCTGGCCCAAAGCGTACACATTGCGAAACGTGATTTGTAAGGTCATCATTCAAAAGGCATCCACGACGAAGACGGAGACGAAATCCCGATTGCCAAACAAGGAGCAAGAACAAAAATTAAAATGGTTATACATTCATGTAATTTAACGAACTGGCCACAAACTAAACTAAACTAAACTAAAGCGAATCGTCTACAGACTAAAGATGCAACTGCTGGGATGTTGCAACTTGCAACAGTTGCTGTTGTGGATGTTGCTGCTGTCTGTGGCGATATTGGCGATGCCAAGCGTGAGATTATCGACGATTGTATGCAGCGATGATGATGCTGATGAGGATCAGGATGAGGCCATGCAACAACAACAACAACAACTGCAATGGCATTGGCATTGGCAATGGCTCCCGTAAGCGGAACCAAAACAATGCAACGATTTGCGGCAAGTTCACTTTTCATGGAGAGGCTGAGACTGAAGCTGAGGCTAAAACAGCTCGCCAGTCATTGACTTTGGTTATCGCACGCCAAAAAGACAAAACAGTTGCATGCCCTGCACTGAGACAGACAGACGGACAGACGGACGGACAAACCGACAGACAGACAGACAGGTTGGCAGGGCCCAGTCAGGGTTTCAGCTTTATCTGCATGCGATCAAATTTCCAGGGCTTCTGTTGTGGACAGGGATTGCGACTGAGTCTCAGTCTCAGTCTCAGACTCAGACTGAGATCATATTGAGAGTCTGCTTTTGACATTTTGGACACAATTTGAACCTTTTACTTTTTCAGCCCAAAAAGTACCCCACGATTTCCAGCTTAAGCGTAGTTCCAGGAATTCGATTCGACAACTTCAACTTAAAAAGTAGCCTCATCTCTTACTCGTTTCCCTCCTCTTTCGCTGACTCTCTCATGACATTGATTGAGAAATTGATTTAAGAATCGTTTTTGCAGCTCCGATTTTGATCTGTAAATGCGCGCACTTCATTGACAGTTGCCCCTTGCCACTTTTTTCTCCTTTATTTAAATCGTTTCAGTTCGGAATTTATTTCATTTAAGCATTTGAAAATCCCCAAGCGACTGCAACTAATTCAATTAAACTCACATGCATATAACATGACCTTTTCCCTTCTCTATTCACTACAAGGTCAGGCAAGAGTTTCTGTGTCCAATTTAATGGAAAATATAATTTACAACCTTTTATAAACTTTGCCAAAAACTCAAAATGCCAAAATGTTTTGTTTGTTTTACCAAATTCTTTTTCATTTTTTTTTTTGGTAGTAAAAAGTTAGTTTTTCTGAAATATTGTTGTCCAAGGCTGTGCTTATGACAGATGTCAGTACAGTTCTACATAGTAGTAAGGCAGATTGCAACTTTTGATAGCTGCCAAAGGTAAAGTGTTTTGAGGGCAACCTCAAAGTTTTTCCGGTTTGAGCCGCACACTTTTTGTGTGAAAAGGGGAGGAAAATATGGATTATTTTTGTAATTTTGATAAGTAAAAATAAAGCAAAATTAATGGTAGAAAATGAAGAGAAGTAAAGATAAGTTGAGTTATCTAGCAAATAATTAACTAAGAACATTTTCACTTTATTATATATTCGAATGATATTCAAATTTGGTGTTTTTATTACTTTCATTTAATTATAAATTTTTAAATGTTTTATTATTAAATACTTTCTTCACAAACTACCAGTTCTTAATTCTATTATCTTATCAAGAGTTTTTCAATCGCTCTACAAAATGCTAACCAGGCATAACACATAATTCAAATGTTAGACGAATTTGTTGAAAACAAAGTGAGATACATATCTAAATAAAAATATATTTTGTTATGCTCATTAGGAGAACATAGGGCAACCCCCTAAGATCCATAAGAAGTGCAAGTCCACAAGCGAACAATCAACACTCCCAGCTCAAATAATTTATAATGTCTTAATTATTTCCTCAACTTCAAATGTGGTCAGCAAAATTGTTTATGAACTCGGCGACTAACATGAAAACACTTCCTCTGCAGTGGGAAGAAGTAAACTTGGGAGTGAGAGGGATCTTTGAAAATGATATGCAGCAGATTAGCAGATGTGATAATTTGTTCAGAGACCCATTCCGAACCCATTCCGTACCCATTACTCGTAACGTTGCGCTCTAGTGCGCTTAATAAAGCGAGCCCAAAAATAAAAAGCGAATTAAGGAACCAGCTAAAGAAATATGTATAGAACTAGTATAGAAGAGTATTCAAGTAATAAGAGAGAGAGAGAGAGAGAGAGTCGAGTCCAACTACTAAATTGAAAATTAACATATTTCGGCAGTAGATGCTATCGGGGCCAGACAACAACATTGTTTTTCGAGCAGCAGCAGCAGCAGCTCCCAAAGGTTAATTTAATTTTCCATTTTCCGGACGCCGCCAAAGCAAAAAGGAAATTTTTCATTTTTTAAATTGATGGCCCGCCGGATTCGGAGTCGGAGTCACAGTAAGAGTGTATAAAGTCTAGAGTCTAGAGACGTTGTCTTTCTTTCTTTCTTGGCTTCCTGTTGGCAATTGTCTTGGCACAAATCTCATGCCCACCGCAAATTGAAACTACAACATGGCATTGTCCTTACCGATTGAATAAGAATTATTCCAAAGGATGCCACACACATACAATCACACACATAGAGAATCACACACAGTTACTACTAGTTTAAGACACCCAGGGAGCAGTTCCATGTAGCTGGCTGTCAAGCTCTTTTGGAGCATTGTGATTAATGTGTTGCCGTTTGCCGCCTGTTTCGTTCAGCTCCCTTCTTTCCCTTACCTCTCCTTTCCTTTCCCAACCGACTCCTGCTGCTCCTGTTCCTTCTTCTGCTGCTTCTGCTGCTGCTGCTCTTTTGTTGCCATTGTCTATGGCTCTAACCATTTTGGCATGTTTGTCATTTGGGAAATTGTGCGGTAGCTCTTACAGCTAAAGACAAACAGGCGGCAGGTAACCAACCCACAGCCTCTCTCTCTCTCTCTCTCTCTCTCTCTTTGTCTCCTTGAGTATTCAGATACTACTTACAATGAATTGTACAAGATTCACGTAGGTCTACTCCATATGATTCACTTTTGCTACCTTCTTAGGCCCTTACAATTAGTTTTCGTTTATTTGGAAATGCCTCTCAAATAATTCTTTATAATTTATTTTTAATAAACAAAAAACTAATCAATCCCGAATTTATTAATCTTAATACTATGAAACATCTGCATTTTCGACTTGGCTTATTTTAAGTTCGTATTATTACAAACTCAATTCCAGAGATAGAATGGAAAATCTATTCAAGTATTTTTAAAATGATTTTGAAATAATCAGAGAAACGCTTAATTTATTGAAATTTAATATATTTGAGATCATTAAGTATATATCACTAAATTGTACAAGTAAGCTAAGCTTGCTTAATTTAATTTATTCAATATTAATAATTCAAGTGAAAACCTTTAATTTGAATTATTATTAATATTTATTTAAACTTAATATATTTGAGTTAATTAAATATTTATAACTCAATTGAAAAAGTAATCGTAGTTAGATTAATTTAATTTATTGAAAATTAATATCTTAAAAATCACTCTTTATATAAATTATTTATATTATTATTTATTAAAACTTAAGTTTAGTTTATTAAATATTCGTAGCTCAATTGAAAAAGTAATATTAGTTAGATTAATTTAATTTATTCAATATTAATAACTCCACTGAACACCTCTTATTTAAATTATTTATATTATTACTTATTAAAACTTAATATATTTGAGTTCTATTAATTCTTTATAACTAAATTGAACAAGTTATTTTATATTAGTAAACTGAATTGAATTTATTCAATATTAATAACTCAAATTAATTTTGTGAGTACATTTTAAACTCAATTTATAAGCTAGAAATTGCACTTAATGTCATTGAGTTACTCGTAATATTTGTAGCACTCAGTCGTCAGTTTGCTTGGCTATCCACAAGCCTATTATTAACTCGAGCAGTCAGCCAGTCTGCCATTCAGTCAGTCAGTTAGTCAGTCAGTCTCTCTGTCATACTCGCAGTTTAAGCCTGGCCAGTTGCCGTCTTGACTGATGGCCATGGCCAACAACGGAGCCGCCGCGCATGCGCGTCAAGACCAGCGACCATTCAACGCGTTTAAACAGACACCGCGCATTGAGCTGCATCTTAGCCAGGCCCAGACCTAGTCTCAGACCAAGTCTCAGTTCCAGTTTTAGTTCCAGTCTCAGTATGAGTTCCAGCAGCTCCTTGAAATACATTGCAGACGTCAACGGCGGCGACGTCGTTTTGGTGCAAAATGTTTGCGGCAAAACCTGCAATTACCATCGCCAGCTTTGATAGCTGCTCCCTCTGTTCCTTCATCTCTCTATCCCACTCTATACCTCAATCCCTTGCTTGAGCCCTGTTTAGGTTTTTAGGCATTTAGTCTTTGTTTCGACAGCAACTTGTGCCCAGGCCGACACAAGTTGCAGCTCTCAACTCTCTGGTTTCTGGTCTCTGGTCTCAGGTCTCAGGTCCAGTCAGTTGGTAGTCTGTAAGCCCAGCAGTTGATATGTTGTTGAGTACTTTTAATTTGCATGCTGTTAATGGTGTTGCTTCATATTAGGCCAGATCCGGAGCCGGAGCCGGAGCCAGAGCCAGAGCCAAGTCAGGGCCAACTATTGTTGCCATGGCCAGAAGCCAGCCACAGAAGGCAATCATTGTTCGTCGTCAGGATGTAAAAGCCATTGAACTGTTGCACGTCTTGGGGGCAAAACTGGCATATTAATGGCAGGATTGAAATCAAATGTTGCCTGGAATGTTCTCCACCGTTCAAAATAGACGTAATGGACCGAAATTGTTTTACGATTGCTATTGTAATATAAAAATGCTGATCGCTTATGACGTAAATGGCATAAAATAGAAGTTCAGCACTGTCGGAAAAGACACTAAAATTAGACTGTAATATAAGAAGAAAACCGATAAATTGGCTAACAAAGGGAGTCTTATAACTGACTAAATTCTGGTAATAATTAAGTCTGAAATTCATGTATATGTATTGATTTTCAATAAGAAGTTGAAAGTGATATAAGAATTATCTCAAAATTGATTAGGGTTTAATATTTTTTTATCACTGTCCAATTTGTCAATTTTGTTTAGATAATAATTAATATCGATCTTAAAAATATATTATATTAATCTGCATGATAATTGATAGAGTGACAAATATTTAAATTAAATTGTGACCTAGTTAAGTGTTTAAATTTCAATACTAATGATCACATTCGTAATACGTGGCTTTATTGGTTATCATCTGCATTTGTGGCTCAGTCAACTGGTTAATTTGATCGCATTAAAGATGCAGTTGCTGTTAACAGTTACTCGACTCGGGGCCATCATTTCACAGCAATCGAGCAATCGACCAATCGAATTATCGAAAGACACCCTGCAACCACAACTTGCCAATCTAATGCACATACAAACATATGTATGTATGTAAATATATATGCAGACACATATGCATGTTTGTATGTCAGTTGGCCCAAAAAGATGTGGCAATGATAACCCAATGAAACAACAACAACAATGAGAGCAACAACAACAGCAGCACACAAATTGCAATTGAAGTTAATTTCAGCAAATTGCATGCCAAAATGTGTTAAAGGGAAGACATTCCGAGTACAAAAACCGAATCAACCCGAACCCGAACCCGATCCCGATCCCGGCCCAAAGCAAAGCTTGAGAGAGAGAAAGAAAGAGGGAATTGCAGAGAAAGAGAGAGCTGCAGAAATGGCGATCGCAGTGCTAACTAACTGACAGGGGAAAGAGGCAAAAAAAAAGAAACTAAGAAGAAGGAACAAAATTAAATTACAGGCTTAGGCGCACATTGCAGCTTGACTGCGTTCTTCAGAGAGCTGCGAGCTGCGAGCTGAAATAAATGATGGCATGAATGAGTGACCGGCTGACTGACTCACTGACTGACTGTGTGACTGACTGTGTGAGTGAGTGAGTGAGTGAGTGAGTGAGTGGCATGCCCCGCCGGATCTTTGGCAACGTTCAACGTGCAACGGGGCATCACTTAAGTATCTGCGCTTGCGGTGCGCTCAAAAAGCTCCGCCCACCAAAGTCATCGATGCAACTGCAGCCGTCCACTGTCAAGTCAAGCTGCTGCCACGGAGGGGCAGGGACAGAGGCAGGGGCAGAGGTAAGGGGGCAGGGGGCAGAGGTAAGGGGGCAGTCGAGCTGCATCGGGGCGCAAGATTACTCACGCGAATGTAATTTGGCAATTGCTTATTAGCGCTAACGCGCCGCTGACTACAGTGCCGACTTCAAGTCCAGCGCACAGTGGAGCAAAGGGGGAAATAGTGTAATTTTAAAAAATTTTAACAACATATAGAATATAATAATAAATAAGAATTTGCACAAAAAATAGTAAGACATTATGAGAAAACAATTACTACCTCAAAAATTGTAAAAAAAAATTTGCAAACCAAAATTGTAAATAAATAATGTATTATTTGAAATCATCCGATTTTGTTTAGAATCATCAAGAATCAATTTTTTTATTTATTGTATGTATTTTACAAAATAAGTTATACTTATGGTACTCATATTTTTCTCATACGTTTTTATTTAAATTTCATAGTTTTTTTTCCCATTTATCCATCCATACTTTGGGTTATTATCATTTATATTTTGGTTAATTTCTTAGTTCTTAAAAAGTCGATGACACGTTACAAAATTAGAATTTCGTTTTTAAAAAAAATAACTGGGTTTGATTTCCAAATCTGCCTCGAAAAAATCTGACAAATCCTGTCTTAAGCAGATTGTGACTTCATAATAATAAATAATATATAAAAAAAAATGAAAACGAGGAATACTGCCAGTGATTTTATTCCTCCTCTTAACTAAATTTTTAAGGATTTTTCTGTTGCTCTTAATAAGTCTCGCATTTGGCAAATTACTTGACAATCTTTGTGACACTGTGCGATGGCGGCGGCAGCAACAATCGAACCACTTATATCACCTTCTAGTTAGAACGAGCAGCGCCATTCGCCATTTGGCTGCATTTCTCTCTCTCTCTCTCCTTGTTCTGCTGTCTCTCTTCCATCTTCTCATGAGTTGATCGTCTTCGACGCTTGCGCAATGCGCGTTGCATTTTCATAACGCGGTCTTTGAAATCGCCTGCAGCTGAGACACGGACTTGAAGGAGGACGACGAAGATGAGGATGAGGACAAAGACGAGGATGAGGATGAGGACGAGGTCGAAGCTGGCCTGGAGCAAAAGATGGCACTGTCCGATGACTCTGAATGTGAAGTGCAATAATTTTCTTTTTTATTATTATTACATTTTTTTCTCTGCATCTTTGTGGCCATTTCTGTCGCTCTGTCGGCTGTCGAAGAGTGTTGAAACATTTTCGCGTCATTTGCAGATTCTTTTAATATTATTATTTTTTGGTGGGCCGCTAAAACGAGATGTTGGGCCAGGAATGGCCTAACGACATGACAGTTGTGGCTCTTAAAGGCATCGTTTAAACGTGGCAAGCCATTTTGGCCATCAAAATAACCTGGTTAAGAGGAGCTTGGTTAGAAAAATGTTTTCTTCGTACGCTGAGAAGAATGCCGCCTCAATTAAAGATACTCACAGCGTCGAAAAACATAAGAGAAATGTGTATAATAAAAGTTGTGAAGCTCAAATTAATTTTTTTGAAAAATGTATTATATTTATAATTAATTAAAAAAGAGATGAAAGCTTAAAAATATCTGTAAAACATTTATAAATCCTGGGTTGTATGTTTAATGAAAAATGTCTTTTGATAATTTGCAGGATTGTTTGAATAAACTAAACTTACTGTCGTAATAAACAAAAAGAACACTTAAAACTTAGTAAGGATTAACGAAAAAACATTAAAAAAATAAATATTAAATGATTAAATAATTTTGACATTAATTTAAAAATAACTAGATATAATTATATTATACTTTTAATATTACTTTTACTTGTTACTTTAATATAAACATAAATTATAAGTATTTTCTACTTGAATCACTAGGAAGGAGTTAATTAATAAAATACTATAAAATATTATTAGATTGCGATTTTCATGGCATGGTCGATGTTGATGTGTAGCATGTGAATAAATATGGGCCAGTCACAGTAAACATCTGACATTACGAATATAGAGCTGTCGCTCTTCATAAAGGAATCTATAAGGATTCAGGCTCGAGAATCCTCTGGACCAGTCGCATTGAGGCAGCCATTGCTGTGAACAAATCCCCTCATCTTATGCCCTCCTCTTTTTCTATGAGTATGGCCAATATCCGAAGCACAACTGGAAATTATCAAACTGGCACATTTCGACACGACAATTAGAGAATCGACAAGGACACGAACAACGAGTAGGACAAGAAGGTTGCTTGACTCTCGATGTGGAATCGAAACAGAACTGGGAGGGAGGAGAATAGAAATGGAGGCAAGTGGTGAATGTAATTCAATCTGCATATGCGGCAAAGGCGAATGAAATCAAAGCGCGGCATGAGCACACAATGAGCCAGGATAGGACCCAGGGCAATTGAAATGCCCAAATATAAAAGGAAAATGCCAAAATAGAACTGAAGAAAAGAAGAGAAAAATGAGAAAAGAACGTAAATGGCATGAAATTTTGTCAAACGAAAATACGGGCGTTGATTTCTATTAAAAAAGTGCGCAGAGGAATTGAGAGCCATTCAAAGCAAAATGGAATCTTTTGTCTTTTGTAATATTAAGCGACAAATTTGACCCTCTCTCACTCTCTATCTCTATCCCTCTTTTTCTGCTTTTAACTCTAGTGCGACTAGTCACAGGCAAATTAGAAAAATGTCGCTGGAGCCTACAAAGAAAAAGTATTGAATAACATTTGGATATGTTTAGAATTCGGTTCGTTTCGCTTTATCAATGGCAAATGTCAATGGCAGCTGTGAGTTCTCTTTTTCTCACTATATCAAAACAATAAAGGACTCAAACAAAATGCGATTGAATGGAAATGAGTGCCACGCCTACAACTAAACTCACTCCCACTTCTATTTCCATCTCCAATTAACAAAGCAAAATTAAAAATAAAGTAAAAAACAAAGTCTCAAATCGTTGGCCACGCAAAACACATTAAAATTCAAATGCTTTGATATACCAATTAATTTTCGGAGCAAAGAACTTGGTATTGTTAACAGAGGAGATCAGAGAGGGAGGGGGAATTGGAGGGTTCAATTAAATGCAACGAAATGCGATAACAAGATTATCCACCGCAGACATCTTGAGACAATATCTATAAGCCATAAAAAGTCAAGACGGCAGCACTACAAAAAAATACATTCCTGTTATCTGTTTTCCCTCTTCTTCCCCCCTTCAGCTTGTTTCTTCCTCTTCAACGCTGCCAAATTGGCGTTTTGGCAATGAAACGCAAATGTTGCCTGAGATAGCTAAGATGGGTTCTGTGGCTCCTTAGCTCCTCTTCAGTTCTTCAGTTCCTCAATTCCTGACTTCCTTTTGGTCCACAGTCTGCCTTCTTCTTTCTTGTCGTCATCTTGTCATTGATTTGAATTTTATGTGCAGCAGCAGCAGGGGAAAAAAGTGAATTTCCACAGCCTTATTTGTCAGCCCAGACGCAACCAATGACAATTCCCCCTCCCCTCCCCCGCCAACTGAACATTCCACTGTCTCGACTGCTACACTTTTGGCAACTGCCGCTACCCCTCTACTTACTCAGTCAGTAGCTTTTTCCCTTACTCTCTGCAACTATTCTCATTCCCGCATTTGCATGTTAAGACTGCAGTTGTTTTTGGCTAGCATCGAGGCTTCAACCGCAGTAGATGCTGCCTAACTTAAGCTTAGATAATCTTCTGGATCATCTCATATGGAAAGAGTTCTTCACTTCCTCTTCCCAGAATACTTTTGTTTACAATCTACACTCGATTCTCGCAGACTCAACTTTCCTATCTACATACGCGTAGTTCTTTCCAATTAATCTTTTAAGTTTTCTTTTATAACAATGAAGAACAATATTTTAAAAATTATTATAAAATATTTTCATTATATAAAATATCTGGACAAAATTTAACTGAATAGAAAATGAAAATTAATTTATCAAGCCATGCATTGAAATATTTTTTGATTAAGGCACATATTCGCATTGGTCCAAGTTAACTAACTGAAAGTTATAAATGAATATAATATATATGAAATATATTGACTAAAATTTATCTGAACAGTAAAAAGAACATTTACTTATCAAGCTACACAAGGAAATATTTTTTGATTAAGGACCATATTCTCAATGGTTAACTGATTGGAAGATATTTGGTATAAAACATATGGAAATTTCTTTAAAATTAAAAAAGAAAACTCTCAGTTTATATTTGACTGGACTATGAAAATTAAATCTTTTTTATAATATTTTTTTTTGGCTTTTTAATATCTAAATACATTATATTTATTTAATTCTTTAAGCTGTCTTATAATTGTTGAGCATTATATCGAAATTTTTATTATATGCGTAGCTTATAATTTAAAATAATTTTATATTAATCAGAATTATCTTTTTTCACAATGAATAAATTTTTATAAATAAATATATTCTTTATAACAAAGTATATTAAATTCAAATTAAGTTCTCATTTAAATTATCGACCATTTATTATCAATTTGAAAGCCTTGAAAATGCTGCAGAAAAGCAAAGTTCAAATGACAGAATTAACAACCTTTTGCCAAAAAGCAGCAGCAGCAGCAACAATAACAATAACAACAACTACAACAACAAATACTTATATGAAACTAGTTTGTGCGATTTACCCAACTCAAACGGCAGACACTTGAGAGGTTACACTTTCCGCACTTGCCCCTTGCGGTGGCACTACCAATTTCATTTCCAGTTCCAGTTTCAGTTCCAGTTGATGTGCCGGCTTTCGGTCCTCAGTCCTCAGTCCTCGCTTGAGGACGGCACATCAAGTGTGAGTATCTGTGTGTGAGTATCTGTGTGTGTGTGTGTGAGTGTGTGTTGAGGCTTGTTAAAGTTCATTTTCGATGCAACGAGCTGCAATAATGCATAATTGTGCTCATTAGTCTTTTTGGGGCCAACGATCGTGTATGAATTTAAATTTTAGCACGGCCAACCAGACGATTCAAGTTAAACCTCGACTCATCCGGGGTATACGAGGCATACGAGGGGAGTTTGAGGGCCCCCTAAATAAATACAATTGGACAGCAATGGGTTGACTGAGGATGGCAATGGTCTCGGTCTCGGTCTCGGCTCAGACGTCGACGTCGGCGCGAACTTGAAACATTTGTGCGCAGGATTTACGCGTCCAGTTAAATTTACGACTGCGCACCTTTGCATGAAATTGACGTGGCTTTTATTTTGGCCAACACCGCTCTTCAGCCCCTCGCTTTTGCCAACAATGATGGGACTTGGACTTGGACGTAGGTCAACTGGCCAGTACGTGGGCTGGCCTTAACCGTGTGTGTGAAGTTAATATCTGCGAAATACTCGTACAAGGCTTGTTAAGTGATTAATCAGCGCCAGATATAATTTGTGTCTGCGTTAATTTTTTCACTCGAATAAAGCCACCACTTGCCTTATTCCACTCCCTTCCCTCCTTCCCTCCCTTCTCTCTCTCTCTTACTCTTTATCCCAAGGAGGAGTCGTGTAAATTAGGACGTCGCAGCTTAACGGACAGACAAACAGGATCCCGAACATGAACGTGCAAAATTACTCAAAGATATATGGTCCCATAGCCCTAAAACCAGCTCTGAGAATAACGAATTGAAGATATTCCAGACTTTTAACTGGCATCAGACTCGCGACTACTAAGAAAGATAAGTATTGTTCATTTAATTGCAGGAAGGAATTAGTTATCATTCTTTAACTTCAAGTGGCATTTTTTTATTTTACCATAGAAGGAAGCCTTAAAGACGTCTTTATTTCCGAGAACTTCAACAGAAGTGTTTCTTTTAATATTACTATAATCTTACCTCATTTAGAACTTTGGGAACTTCATTAGATAAAAAAGCTGAATAGTAAATTATATTTAGAGTTTTAAGTTCGTTCTAATGTTTAATATTTCTAATTAATTGCAGAAAATAAATCTTAACACATATGAAGCTAAAGATATATTATTGTAAGGCCAGTAACTTTATCTTTATTTTTTCTGCCACGTTAAAAACTAGAAACGATTTTTCTCAAAAAGTTTTCATAATTTTTTTTACAATAATTGCCTTTAAAAAAAATAGGATTTAATATTTACAATCCCAATTTGTCAATTCGTTCCTATTTATTATAAATTTATTGAATCTATAAATTACTATATTCATCTATAAATTTTCATATTTTGTAACTTTGAACTGCCATAACTTTGTCAAATCTCAATCAATTTCCATGCTCAATGTAAATTTGAGCATGATATTACTTCAAAATTCGTTCTTCATTTAAATTTTTGTTCATTTTGAAAATTCGAAAATTTTGAAATTTTTAGATATTTTACAGTGTTACCCCTTATCATTTTTCGAAAAATTTCAAAATTTTCGAATTTTGAAAATAAATAAAATTTAAATGCAGAACGAATTTAGTGGTAAAATCATGCTCAAATTTACATTGCGCATGGAAATTGATTGAGTTTTGACTAAGTTATGACAGTTCGAAGTTTTTAAAAAACAGTAAAATCAGAATAATCGAAATTTCCAAACCAATTTATACTTCCCCAAATTCATATGGTGGATGGATTTAATTTATTTATGGATGAATTTTCTCCTTACAAGGGGGTTGATGCTCAATCGATGGTTTTTTTATTTTTGCCATCTTGAGACTCAATTGCCTGGGAATTTGCGGTTAATAAAAGTGTACGACAATCCAATAATAAAGCAAAATGAAAAGCAATATGGAAACCAAGGGCATAAATTAACCATATAGGACAACCGCGATGCATTCAGGCGTTAGATGAAATCACTTGGGTTGCATTAGATAGATAAATACAAGGCGACCTGAATAGGGAATGAATAGGGAAAAGGAACGGGAAGGAAAGGGAACAAGGAGTGCCGACAGCAAATCGTCCATGACACGCACTCGGCAAACAAATAGATAAACAAACCAAAATTCTTTTGGGCAAATCTTGTTATTGAGCAGGGGATCGGGATCTGGGTTTATATAAGGGGGTTGAGTTTTCGGTGTAGGGTTGGGTTAGGTTATATAAACTACTTCAGGTAATCTAAGGCTTAGAAATGCTAATCGCCTTTATTTTGGTACAGCAATAGGAACAACAACAGGAATAAGAAAAACAGCAGCTACCTTTTTGCTTTGTCACCGTTTGTCCTCGTCGTCGTCGTCGTCTCTTTGATAATTGAAACCGTAAAATTGTTCAGCTTTGCTGCACAGGATGTAAGCAGCAGCTAAAGGATTCAACGATACGATGAGGACATTTTTTCCCCTATTTCTTTCACTTTTTTCTTTCGCCTATTCTTTTCGTTTCTTTCATTTTGTTTGTTGATTTACTCGTGCGAATTATTTATACACGTACGAGGTATTGTAGTGCGTCAGGATCCAGGAATCCTGCCCAGCTCACACATGTGTTAAGGCGTCGCCTGCTTTGCATATCCTTTGGAGTGATATAGGGAATAGGAGAAGTGGAGTTCGCCCCTAAAACAAGCCTTGTTTTTGATATTGCCTCGAATTTCATAGAGAACGCACCCTTCTCCTTTGGCCGCATCCTGTCGAGTCCTGTCGCTTAATTGCAGGTTGCAGCAGCAGCAAACGGCAGCAGCCAAAGCCGCAGGAGAATGTCTTTGATTTTAGCTGTCATGGTCTTTGTCACCGCGGTTTTTTGTCAACACTCCTCTCTCTCTTTCTCTCTCACTCTCTCTCTCTCTCTCTTAGATTCATATTTCATTCGGTTTGCCAAGTTTGCCGTCTGCCTTCCAACATTTGATGCGTTTTTATTTGTTTGCTATCTTTTGCCTTTGTGCCAACAGCACATCCTTAACGTCCTTAACATCCTCAACAACCTCCGTCGAATCTTGAACGGCATCAACCACGTTTCGTTTGACAATTTTCTGCTTGACATTCAAGATTTTAATCGCCATAAACTGAAACTAGAAATGCTTCTTGGTGGTTTCCCTCGTTTATTCAGTCTCAAATTTCAGTCTAGAGTTTAAGGAATACTCGATATTTCTGCATCTCTGGGATATTGATGTCGCAGTTCTAAGACATTTCAGGCACATCAAAGTCAAGTTGAATTTAAACATAATAATATTAACTACAGCTGTGTCAATAAACCTTTATTGTGCTAATTTTTGTCAGTTTTACCTGGATAGTTTAGTGGCTTTAATTAATCTTTAATTTCTTTAAATTGTAACCCTATTTAATAAACAAAATAAATTTAATAAACTTAATCTTTCAGCTGCATTTCACTTTATTTGTCTTAAATATTTGCATATAAATATAATTTGTTTTTCAGAATCGTTTAATCAGTTCAGAATCACAGAGAAAGGAACTGACTGTCAAATCAAAACTAAACTTTATTTTATTTGTATATTTTGTTTGTTTACATTGTCCCTTGGCATGCATTTAAAGTGCCCCATAAGTTGTCTAGACTAGTGTGTATCTTTATGCCGTCTTCCATCGAGCATAGAGTATATATATTGTACCACCGTACCATCCCCAATCGATATAAGCGCCTTGTTGCTTTCTTTTGTGACTTTACTTTGATTTCGTTTGTTTATTTATTCGCCGGAATAAGAAAAAATTGTATTGTGTTTCAGTTGCTTCAGTTGTTGCCTCATTAAAATTGTATATTTCAATCAAAGTTCGCTTTCGCCTTTAAGTGAGCGTCTGGTTGCCTTATGGGGTGGCTGCCCAAAGGGGTAGCTATGTTCCCCTCCCCCGCCTCATAAAACCTCCACTAGAAATTAAGACACGCAGTAGCGCTTTGTGCTCCTTATGTTTCAAACTAGAGATGGAACAATATCGGCACGACAAGCACGACTTTTTGGATTGTAATGAAAACTAATTGAGTAACTATTAAATTACCTTTAAAGTTAACTTCAAGAACTACATATTAAATATATTAAAATATAGTAAATGCATTTCTTATAACTGTATAATTTATAATCGATTTATTTATCGTTAAATGCATGATATGCAGCCATCTCTATTTGAAACTCCCACATTCCTTTGGCAATTATGTGCACGACCTCTGTCTGGTCTTGGTCTTCAGTTCGTCTACTCGCCGCCAGGTTTTCCCACTCCACAGTTGCCTCTAAAACTTGTGCGCCGTAATCGGAGCTATCAAAACTACTCGCATATACGTACAACTTTGGTAATTATGCAGCCAGCTTTTGGTCTGGCAAAAAACTGTAACTGAGACAACGACCAAGACCAAGACCCAAACTTAAGCGAAATGTTGTCACACGTGCCCAGACTGAGGTCCCCAGCTATCCAAGTTCTTCCAGCTTCAGCTTCAGTTTCAGCTCCATTTTCAGTTAACGTCTCGGATGCAGACAAAGGCGGCGGACTTAGAAATTTGCCATGCTCGCAGCGAGGCGCGCTTAAGTAGTTTATAATTAAGACATAACTGAATTAGCGTTGATAATGTCTATTATATAACACACACACACACAGACACACACAGAGACACCTCCTACACACACACACACACATCTACACACGCACACTCATCAGAGTACCGTAACTTGAAGCTGCACACTTTTCCCATGTGTCTTTCTCTCCCCCTTTTTACTCTTCATTGTCTCGCCTTCCCATCATTTTTTGTCGCTTTTTATGCTTTTGTTTAACTCTAATGAATGTCATTTACTTTATAAGCACAATTTCACAATTTAGCCCTTTCAATGTTTGTTAATTATAATAAATACGAGTACAACGGAAAGTGGGAGTAAGGGAGGGAATGAAAATAAGGCCATTGGCAAGTAGGAAGTCATCTGGTTTAGTCTTATCAGACTAATTAAAATTTATTGCTCATCATGTGTGATAACAATTTAATGCCTGGGGTTGAACAGGTGGGAAATATGTGAGTGTCAGATATAGAAAAATGAATCTCTGGGGATTCTAAAACTAAACTAAACAGATTGTCATGTGAGATACCTCATTAAATATTTTTAAAAAATACTTACAGCAATGAATTTACTTTAAATATTCCAGATACTCTTCTCTAATCACGTTCTTCATGTTTCTGTATTTCAATTTATTTTATTCTTGTACTTTCTTTGTAGCAATCTGTCTTTCTGTCTTTAAAGCTACTACAGTTGTTGGAGTAAATTGTTGTGGGCATCAAAAATTAATTGAATATCCTAGAAAGTTGCCCACTCAACGGCAAGGCACGCAACTTTCTAGCTTGTTTGCTCAATGCTCATACGCCACGTGAGTCCAAAGGAAAAAATAAAAATATAAATTGGTTAAAAATTTAAACTTGGTCACGTGCCGTTGATTAATGGTAACTGGCGCTAGCGGCCACTGGAAGCCGTAACATGATGAAAAATGAAAGGCAAATAAGTGAAAACAAATACAAGTACATGGGAAAAGGCGTACAACAACAAGGAGGAAACACTTTGGGAAATCAAAGCACAAGTTGAGAAGCAAACACTTTAAGAAACGCTTATGACACGCATACGCGAATTGAAAGAAACTTGTGCATACAAATTGACAAATATTTAGAAAGGATTGCAGGGTATCCTGCCTAGAGATGGTAGGATAGGGATTCAAGGGGCAGCGACAATGGCATTAAATGAGGGGGTGTATGGAGTGCGCATAGCAAAAGTCAAACAAGAGATAAAAGCAAGGATTAGTACGTTAAAACGCAGACGACGATGACGAAGTCGAAGACGAAGACGATGAGAATAAGAATGAAGCTGCAGGCGGAGCCAAAAGAGAAGACGGAAGGATGAGGATGAGGATGGGGTAACGTTAAGTAGACAGATGAACGTAAAACACGCGCGTGGCTGCGGTAATGTCTACGGCACTGCAGACGCATTCCAACCCCCTACAACTGAAGAACCCAACCCCAAAGAAGAAACTCCCCTCAACCCCAAACCCAACTTAACCACTTGGTTTGTGTGCGTGCGCCGTATCGTTAAGACTCATACTCACACTCAACTTACACACACATCCACATGCACAACAAAAAGTAAAACTCCTTGAGAGGAAAAAGCATGTTGAAAGTAAATTGAAGCTGGAATTTTCTGCAAGTGCGCAAAAAGGAAAGCGGCTACAAAAAAGTTGCTAAGAAACTTCACCAGCTGCAGCCACTCCGCCATATGCAGTGTCATAGCAGGCAGCTTTAAGATTCTTTATACCAGATTATTATACATAATTCGAGAAACAACTATAAAATTCCTTTAATTTACTTATCGGTAAGTTGATTGACAGTTCAATATTATAACTTTGTTTTAAAATGTCAAAATAAACTAGAGTTTTTAACTTTAAGTGTCTTTATAGCAGATTATTATAATTAGTTCGGAAAGTTAAAATAAGTACACAATTCATTTTTATGTTAAATCAATATGGAATACCACTAATATACTTAGTTCAATATTTAAAACGCTTATTTAATAAGTAAAAATTATGTTGAACTTCTAACTTTAAGTTTCTTTAGACCAGATTATTTTACATAATTCAAGATGCTGAAATAAATACACAATTCCTTGAAACTTTAAAATACTTATCGATAAGTTGATCGACACTTCAATATTCAAAACTTTGTTTTAAAATGTCAAACTTAAGTTGTGCGTTTAACTTAAAATTTGTATACCAGATTATGATACATAATTCAAGCAGCTTTTAGCCATTTATTCAGAAATAACTAACAATATGGAATACCTTTAATACGATTATCGATAAGTTGGTCATCAGTTCTATATTTAAAATCCTTGTTTTAAAAAGTCAAAATTAAGTTGAGCCTTTAACAATTCGTTCAATTAAATTGCATTTAACTTTTAAGCTTTAAGTTACAAATGTTGCAATAATTTCCTAGTATCTCTTTTAATTTAGTAACTCTCGTATTTTCAGTGATTATTATTCACTTGCATTCAAATGGCACTTTAACCCCCCGTCCGTCATTAGGTAAGAGATCAAAACTTGTCTACTTAAACTAACCTTTAGTTAATTTCGACTTGATCTTTAGCTTTATCACGTGCTGTTAAATTTACAATTCCAACCGACAGCATTATTCATTTTACTTGCCAAATTTGTCTTAGCCAATTTGATGTCTTAATGAATGTCCGCCTCATTCAATCCCCGCCAAAACAATTCACTTCCCTCTCTCTCTCTCTCTCTCTGTCTCTTAACCAAAAGTGGCAGCCAAAAAGCTAAGCCAGCTAACACTTGAAGGCTTCATAATCAAACGCCCACCAACTCCAGTCTTTCCCCCTCTCTGCCCATTACTGTTTGTACCCACTGTGATGCTCCCTTGTTGCCACAGTGAGTGAATGAGTGTCTGCTCATCCGCTTCGTTGCTGATAAATTAACTTCATAATCTGCACAGTTATAAGCGCTGATGTTTGGCATTACTCTTCCATATTTTGCCGTCCATCCCCCCAGATATTCCATCTATATATATATATATATATATATATACAACCCCCAACCTCTCGTTAGCATCATTACAACAAAGCGCCGTGGGTCAACAACAACAACAACAACAACCAAAAACACGCACCTTATTGTACGCTCAGGTATAACGGCAATGTTACAGTCAACGACATAACTTTTCACCTTTTGGGGGGTTCAACTGCCTCGGGGGGTGGTGAAGGGAGCGGGAGTGGGAGCGGGAATTGTGTCTGGGATTCAGCAGGTGATGTTTCTCTTACCTCTGTGTGTGTTTCCCTTTTTCGAAAAATTGCACACAATTTAATTGAATGTGTTTAATTTTGCTTTTCATTTTGTTGGCAAATGCTTTTCCTTTTTCCCTGCTGCACATAATGAGGCGTTAAAGCGTTTTCTTTACCCAAAAATTCAGTTATGAATTAATTGTGCATAAAGTTTAACAACCGAATAAGTCGAGGTGAATTCTATATATGAGTATATTTCATTTAAGTTAAAAATATACTTGAGTTAAATATCATTACATATAATAATAATACTATATACTAAATTGTCTTTAAATACAAATTTCTTCTTTTTAACTATTAACTTTTCTTAAATGAAATTAATTTTGATTCAAACGAAGAAAATTATATTAAAATTTTACAAATTAGAAAAGTTTTCTTTCTATAATTTTAGAAAAATCCAAGAATTTCTATGAATTAAATAAATTTTTAAAATACGCTAACATTTTTATTTTTACATAAACAATAAATTCTTAAATTCCACAGACTTCCTTCTCCTTTATATAAATATAAAGACCTTCAATATATTTCGAATTATGGAGCTCCACTTAATTTTCTTACCATACGACATTTGCATTAAAAGTAAAGAAGGATTACAGCATTTATTAACTTCATTCACATTATTGTAAAGCGAATGGCAAAAATTCCAAATAAATCAAAAATGAATCAAAACCCAAATATGAAGAGGAATCAAGAATTACAGAAGGAGAATAAAGTAAATGAGGTAATAATTAGGAGCCAACTAACCAACTACCGATAACAGAGCGAATGAGTTCAAAGAAAAAAGCTAGAATATAAATAACCCAAAAATGATGAAAAAGAAACAAACAGAAAACAAACTCATATATAAGGAGAAATGATTAATTATGCCGGCAAATACAAGAGAAAGAGCTAGAGAATATGATAAAGAGAGAGAGAGGGAGAGAGAGGAGAAACGTGTGAGATTTGAGTATGATTTATTGTAATTTAATTGTGGCACATTATGCGCTCGATTTGGGTTTTTGAGAGTTTCGCCTTCTACTTTCTGCATTTGAATGTCATTTTTGAGCATGGAAATTGCTAAACAAGATAAACTTCAGACAACCAAATGGAAATGGGGCAAAATATCTTGTGTCTAGGGTCCAAATGCCGTGGGGCTAAGCAACTGAGGCCACTGAGAGCAGCTGAAGATTTGTGTGGCACAGTTATGTAAAGAAATCGATGCAATGCCTCTCTCTTGCCACATGCCACATGCCACTTGCCAGTTTGCCAGTTGCCAGACAGTCAGCCAAGCAGCAAAAGTTTTGCTGCCAAGAAAACAAAAGCAAATTATCATATCATTGAAAGTGGAAAGGACCAAAAGGAGCAGGAAGAAGGAGGAAGGAAGAGCAGCCAAGTCACTGATGGCTTTGTTTGTTTGCCAATGCTGAGAAAGTGGAGTTCGGAGGGAGGCAGATGTAACCAGGTGAAAGAAATTATATATTCCCTTGATTATAATTTCATCAGCGGCAACACTAAAGAATCATCGCTGGCATGTCGAAGACAGGACCAGGAGCAACATCAGAAGCAGGAGCAGGAGCAGCTCCTTGTTGTGGTTGGTCCAGGACGAGCTTCAGTGGAATGTTGCGATGATTGAGTGGCGCTTGGAGGAGCCGGAAGGAAACAGCTCTCTGCATGCTTCGTTGTACATTTATTGACTGGCAGTAAGTCAGTCAGTCAGTCAGTCAGAAAGACTGTCAATCTGTCAGTCAGTCAGTCAGTGGCTCCAACCTGGCCAGACAGAAATCAATTGTTCCCATTATTATAATGAGATTACTTACCTACTGAACGACAAAACGTAGCATCGACATCGAGCAAGGACTCTTCAGCTTTCTGCCCATCTACATATATATACTCCTTACCTATCTCATCCCATCCCATCCATCTATCTATATGTACTTATTTACCTGCTTGCAAATATAATGACTTTAGTAGTCAGCGGAAAATGTTGGAAAATTGCTTGGTAAAAGCTAAAAATGCTCAACTTGAAGGTTTGCTCTATGGTTATACCTCTTTCCCCCCTCTGTCACCCCCTGATTTTATTTTATGCTATCTCTGGGAATTCGAATTTTATTCATGCTTTTGCTTTTGTTTTCCTCACTCGGTTTATCAGCTTTGCATTGCATTTGAGCTGAGATTAGCGCAAGGATTCAAAGTTAGAAGGGGTAAAAGATGCTCGGAATAGCTAATACGTTAAATGGGGTTTTGATTTTTCAGAAATTCTTCAATTGAATTGGAGTCAGCGATTTTCAATTGGAAATTAATAAGCTTCAATCGGTTCTCACAGCTGGTTTACAAAAATAATAAGCTGTGGAATTGGCTGGATAAATAAATGATATAAGGAAAATAGTTTAAAAATAAAGTTAGTCTGTTCTGTTGAATTCGTAGACAATAAAGATAATGATTTGATTTTCAAACTCGATAATATGAAAACAACAAAAGAATATTATAACAATACTAAGTGTCAATATTAAGAGTCATTAACTTAAAGTTCATTAAAACTTTCAAAGCTACGAGTATAAAAAGAGATTAACACCAATTTGCCAGCTTATCTCTCTATATACATATTTAGATAATAATCAATTTCTAGTTTAAGTATAATGAACCCAGAGCTCAACACAGTTAAATTGATAGACCTGTCAAGTTACCAAAATCTCTGATTCTCCCACGCTTTATCTCAACTCATCAAGCACTTTTTCGAGCATATGATATTTATAGAACGCTTTCTGGAGCAACTTGAGTTATCAAAACGAGTCTCAGAATGTGTGTCAAATGCAGCTCTTAAGCCCTAGACAATAGAAAGTAAAGTGCGATCCATTAGAAGACAAACAATTTTGATAAATACTCTGCTATAGATACTGTGTCCAAGTTTTTGGAGTGTTTGGTTATTGAACTTAACCCATATAAAAGAACGAAGGCCAGAAAATGATGTACTAAGTATCTCAGCAAAAGGTGTGAAACAACTTTCGTTTTTTCACAGCTAAGTAAATAACAATAAACATGAGTAAAAATCAAAAATAAATAAAAGAAAAATAAAATAACAAAAGGTTGTGAAAGATGAAGAGAAAGAGCAAGAGAGAGAGAGAGAGAGTTACTAAGGCGGAGGCTGAGAAAGAATGGCAGCTGCTGGAGCAAACTTGACGAGCTCTGGACATGGACACGGCTCAATTTCAAAAGCAGACTGATAGACGATGGACAGGAGGAGAAAATGGGGAAGGGAGAGGTACGAGAATTGGATGGGGAATGAAAGAGTTGCTAGTAGGAAAACGATATATCGATTAACGAGCCTCGTAGGCAGCTCAAGTCATGGCTGTCTATATGGAGCCAGCTTAAGTGCTCCAGCATTGGACTGAAGTGGACTGAGAGGTACAATGTATATATGTGTGTGTATGTGTGTGTGTGTGTGCGGCATGTGTGAATATCACATGTCAGTGAGCTATAATTAATGCGGGTCAGACGCCGATTACAATGCGCCAACTGACAGCTTGAAGTGCATGTGTGTGTCCCGAATCCAATCGAATCGAGTCGAGTTGAGTCGAATAGAGTCTAGGAAAAGAAATGCCCCGACGGGCAATGACAAGTCAAGAAAGAAACCAGCCAAATCGATGGGCAAGTCAATTGCCAAGACTCTACGACAGAGCAAAAGACAGACAGCCAGACGGACAGTCAGTTAGAAAGAAAGAAAAGCAATGATAAGCAAATTTCAGCGGCTTAACTCAAATTAAATACACTCAAAGAAAATCATGAGTAATTTAATAATAATTTAATTGATTGAAATTTAAAATTCTATAATATAAAGTGAAAATAATATAAAGTGTAAATAATATTCAAGAATTTTAAAATATGTATATTCACTAAAAATTTAAAATGTAAAATGTAATATATGTAAAGTGTAAATAATATTCAAGAACTTTAAAATATATACACTAAAAATTCAACTGCTTGAGATTTCAAATTATACAGTACATAGTGCAAATAATATAAAGTGTTTATAATATTCAAGAACTGAGAAATATATTTAAATAATTTCTTAAAAATTAATTTTGTTGAAATTTTCTAGAAATTCTTCTTTTAAATAATTTATTTAATAATAATTCTGTTTAAATTTAACTGCTTGAAATTTCCAATTCTGCAATATATAGTGCAAATAATAAAAATTACAAATAATATTCAGGAACTGGATAATATATTAAAATAATTTCTTTAATAAAACTTAGCTTTAAATTTTCTAAAAATTCTTATTTTAAATAATTTCTTAAATAATAATTCTGTTTAAATTTTCTGGTAATTCTTATTTTCTACTCTAGTTACTTGACTATAAATTGCCTGCAAGTTTCTCTCAGTGTGCCCGTAGGATAAGTGAAAATTGTAACGTTGAAACTCACTTTCTATAGGGAACTATTGAACCGAGTGGCACTTGAATGAATTTATTACAGCAGCAGCCGCAAAAATTTGTCTAGCAATTCTTTGCATTTATTTTTTTCTTCCTATTCTCATTTTTTTTTTGCTTCTTTTGCTTAGCGCGACAAAATTAATGAATTTTCTATGCAAATGCAAAACGCGAAATAAAATGTAATGCTTGGAAAAAATGCGCAGGCGACGTGCAAACGACAAACAAGGCAACAGGAGAAGCTATGACTGAGGGTAACGAGAGGCAATCGGGAGGAGGTGGGAGGAGGAGGAGGAGCAAATTGTAGCACAAGAAAAATTAAACGCATTAGGCCAGGACATGGCCAAGAGGAGCGCACATCCTGCCCCCAGACAATGAGCGACTCTTTAAACCTGTTTGTAGTTTTATTTCACATTTTTTTCTTCTTTATTTTTTTTTATCGATTTATGTTAAACAGAGTTTTACCCCGACCTGCGCCTCTTCAAGTCTGCCACTTGCCATGCCTGTCATTATTATGTACGTTTAGGCATTGTTGCTTTAGTTCTTGTTGCTGTTGTTGTTGTTGTTGTGGTTGGTCTTGGCTCTGACAAGCGCTTATTCGATTTGACTGCCTGCAACTGGGTCAGGCTCAAATGCCGTACAAGTTGATGAAAGCGGAGTGAAGGGATGTGAGGCGGGATTGTCCTTGTCCCAGTCTCTTTGACGTGCAACTGTCAGCAGCACCCGCAGGCTAAAATGTGGGCCACAACAAAATCCTTATTTATTGATAAACAATTTGCGAAAAAGAAATGCAGTCAATGAAAATGCAAAGCAGCTTCTAACTCTTAATAGACCTTCAAAAGCAAAAAACAATTGACTTTCGTATTGTAAAAGATACAAGATGCAGTCAAGCTTTAACTTAATCTATCTAATAGAAATTCGTTGTAATTCAAAAGGAAATAGAAACATTTGTGGAATTTTTTTAAGGAAAGTTTCATCTGGAAAACTTACAGCAAAGTATACAAATAGGCAATTAATACAGACAATAGCCATGTTTAAATGGCTTCAAACACAAATAATTTATTTTTAAAGCAGTAAAGGATATAATATGTATAGTAAAAATTAAATTAACATTGTCATCAAGTTGCTTTAAATATAAAGTCTTATATAGATATAAGTATGTCATTCAGATTTATATAATAGAAATTTTGAAATTCAGTTTAATTTAGTCAAAAATCTGTTGGAATATATTTTATAATTTTTAGTGATATTAATTATTCTGCAAATTATTTTATATGAACGATTTCCCGTAAGTTGATTGCTGTCAACTTATTTTACCTCTTGTCCTGCATATTACTTAATTAATAATTAATTTAGTCTGCAATCTTTAAATAAATATTTACTTACATATGTGTAGTGATATTTATTATCCTGCAATATATATATTTTGTGTTCGATTTCTTATAAGTTGAGTGTCGTAAACTTATTTTACCTTTTTTTCAGCATTTTACTTAATTACTAATTAATTTAGTCTGACATTTTTAAGTAAATATTTACTTATATGTAGTGATATTTATTATCCTGCAAAGTATTTTATATAAATAAGTGTTGTCAACTTATTCTACCTTTTGTCCAGCATTTTACTTAGTTACTAATTAATTTAATGCCGCTTGAAATCAGCTAAGTAATGACGTCATAATAAAATAACAGGAGTTTAGTCTGTTGCAGTGTCTAACAAAAGTGTTGCATACTTGCAGGCGTCGTTTAGTCAACGACCACGCCCCCCGCCATGTGGCAACATAAGAACCGCAAGTCAACTGAATGTTGCATCATTTTCCACATGACAATGTCGCTGACAAGCGAAAGGGAGGAAGGAGGGAGGGAGGAACCTGTAGGGGGTTTTAATATGCTTAGAGCAACACTTTGCTGCCACTGAGACAACAACAGCAACATAAATTAGCTAATTAGGCACAATTAAATATCCCTTTTGATTGCGGTTACCACACACACACTCTCACACTCACTCACACACACAGACACACATTTACACCCACACACGCACACTCATAACCTGCTGATGTTTTTATATGTACAGTGCCCGCCAACTTTTTGTGCTTCCTGCAATTTTAGGTCCTGGACGACGCGTGTTGCCAGCCACGCCCACAAGCTGCAATGTCGTACGCCCACACAGATAGCAATACACACCAGCAACACACACACATACACACCCATGTACAAGAGTTTTTGCCACAACGTGGAAAAAGTTTTTCCGCCAGAGCCAAATGTTATTTTCAACTCTGTTTTGTCTTCGATGTTTGCATGGATGATGACGACGAAAGAGACGCAAAGGGGTGGACGGGGACGGGGGAATTTTCCAACCGCAAACTTTTCATGTAGCAACGGAAAGTGCTGTGCGTTCAAATAATTGAGTTGGCATTGGTCTCTAAAAACAACATAATTACCATAATTAATTGTAATTATAGTCAAATAAATTATGCGCACCGGCTGCGAATATCGCTTTTTCTATAGGCCCCACCCCCTTCCCTCTCTATCTTCCCTTCCCCTTTTTTTTTGTGGCCGACAAAGTTCAACTACAAGTATAAGTGTAACACGACTAACAACTGTAACAACTTCCAAGTGTTGCCCGTCTCAATCCATTGACACATACAACTGGCAAATGTTGTTGCCTTTCTAACGGTGCCTGACATCACGCACAACAACAACAACAACAGCAACAACAACAACACGATCGACCTCAAGTTAGCAACTTAACAGGCAACACAAAACAGCAAAAAAAAAAAGAAAAGAAAAACAAAAAACAGCGCCTAAAATTTGTACCTACAACTATTTCAGCTAATTTTCAAGCACATTCCCTAAGTCGCAACACTCCAACCTCCACACTCCACACTACGAACACTCCACACACTGTGTCCACTCCAATCTTCACTCGAGGTGCTGAAAATTTCCAGCTTGAGCCGCAGAACCGAATTCAAATTGTTGCCGATGTTGCATAGTGGTTAAATGACTATGAGCATTACTCTGAAATGTATTTAAAATAATATCATGTTTAATTTTTTAATATTTAATCAAAAATCTAATTGGTAAAATGAATAATATACTAAATTCCTTTGTAAATTATACAACAGGAAGCTTTTAAATTTTCTAAAATCTACATATCCTCAATATATTCAAAATGTTTTATCGCAATTTAGTCAATTTTAAAATAATAAGTGTGACTGTAAAATTTATTGTATACAAAATTACTTTTTGATATATATTGTAATTCCATTTTTTAAAACTTTTCAATTACTAATATTAATAATAGAATTACAGAATGTTATTAATAATTTATAATGATAAATATTATAATATAATTCAAATTTATTAAATTAATACAATATATTTACATATTTATTTACATATTTATTTACATATTTATTTAACAACAAAATTAAAACAAGATAATTAATGACTTATGATGATATTAACTTTAATATGATTTAAATTTAATAATCCTATTTGATAGCATTTTATTTTGTATTATTTTCAACACTATTTGGCCTGCTTAATATTTGTTATAATCTTGCCCCACTGTGCGCTGTGATTGTTAAGTTGGCCTCTGCTTGGCCTCTGTCTCCACTTTGTGGTGCAGTTTAGTGGTGCGCTGCCGACGCATGCGCAAAATGCCAACAATTTTCGGCGCAGCTGTGCCCGACTGAACTTATCTTGGGGATCTGGATCTGTGCTAACTATGCTGACAACGCCAAACCGAAAAGTGCCGAAAACACCAGACCAACAACAACAACAACAGCAACAGCAACAATGACAACAGCAACAACAACAATCGTAACAGCAACAACGATTGTTGCTCATTTGGCGAGTTGTTCAGATGGATTTTGGTTCCTTCTTTCGCTCTCTGTGTGTGAAGTGGGGCCTCAAGGGGTCTCCAATAAGTGGTATAATTTGGTCTGTTATATTATGTCACACACACACACATATATACATACTGAACTAACAATATTCAGATGCAATTTGGTGGCAGCCGCAATTAAACGTGTGGTGTGCTGTGCTGTGGTTTGCTGTGGTTTGGTGGTGCAGCCGGCAACTGCAGGCGTTTGTTTGTGTCTCTCATTTCTTTTGTGCCAGCGGTTAAATGAGTGGGTTACTTAGTTGTTTAGTTGGTGGTTGCGGTGGTTTAGTTGCTAGGCTGTGGCTCTGATTGGCCATTTCGTGGCATAACTAACTCGAAATGTGTCTAAGTGGCAGCATTTGCATTGCAATTGCCCGTTTTGTGGCTGCAACATGTTGCATGCTAATGAGGAATGCGTGATAAAGCCAAGTGATATCACAGATGGACCAGATTAATGCAGAGCGTGAAACGGAGGTATAAACTATGTGAATATAAATGAACATATTCAGAATATATAGAGATGTGCTTAAACTAAAACATGTCGATAACAAAGTGACAATTTAAATCGATAAGAATTAATATTAAATGCTGACAACAGATCTTAGAGTTCATAATTCCGTCGAGTAGATTATTATTATTACTATGATAATACATATTTAAAAAAATACTTGCATTAAATTTTAATATTTTAAAAATTTCACTATTATCGTTTAATAAATTTTATAATATTTTTTTAAAGTACCAAATTTTCAGATTCAATGCTAATTAAAATGAGATTTTATTACAATTATTTAATGTCAAATGAAAAATTTCAATTACTTTCAGTTTTCAGTTAAAATAAAAAATATTTTTAATAACACTACTTTTATCTAAAGGGAAAGTAATGGTAATGCCTTTAGGCACAATTCTGGCTTCTGCTGATTAGATTATTATTTTAATAAAGAATAAAACATGATCTTAGCATTTAATTTTAATATTCTAAAAATTTCCCAATGAACGTCTAATAAAAATTCAAGTTCTATCGATGCAACAACGCAATACGTTTCTGGGAATCATTTTGAATACATATTTCTAGGCAATTTGTCAGTTTAGTCCCACCACTGCACCACTGAACCACACATGAAAGTCTTCGGTAATCGGGCAATCGACTTAACTAACCAACGATAACATCTGCATGGGAAATTTATTGTTTCATGTAATACGAGACACTCGCGACGGAAGTAACAAGGGTAACTATTTGACTTTCTGTGTATCTGTGTGTGTGGACAATGTGGCAACACCCCGCCCAAAAACCCCACCCTCTAAACAGAGTTGAAGCCAAAGAAAAACGTGTCTACAAATGATGACCACCAAAGTTAGGGATCAATTCAGCAGAGGTTTCCCAAAATGAAACACTAGACTATCTCAAATCAAAGTTAGCCACGGTCGAAAACGGAATCGGACTGGAAATCGAAATGGGAATCCGTATCCGTAATAAATAATGAAATGTAGATTTGTCCACGCCTATTTAAGCTAAAGAGGCAGCTGCGTATTTGCCTAATGGGAATGCTGCACGCGTTGCACAATCCCCCCTGTTCCCATCTCTTCTCTACGTTGCATGCCACACACGTGTGCGAGTTTCTCGCTTATCTTGAATGTTGCAGCAGCCTCGTTGTCTGAGCCAATGTTTTCTAGTGTTGCAAGCAATGTTCTTACCACTCCAGCAAATGTGGGAGAAGCTACTGCTGGTTGCCATCGCGTACTTAGCACTGATATGATAATGAGGGTTTTGGGCCCAAAAGAAGTAAGGGCATAAATCATGGTTAAGCTGCACTATGTTAATTGGCTCAAAGCAAGAAGAGCTTCAGCCAAACTGGCCAATTTCGAACGCACAAATTCCTGCCAATTTAAACAATTTTCGCCAAAAAACAAAGGCAACAAACAACGCAGGCTAAGGGGCCAGAATTGGGCCCGACAAGGGCGGGATGACAAGGACGGGACAGAGTCGGCACTTCAAGTGGCTCCAACAAACACTCGAATACGCAAATTTAAATAAAATCATCAAGAATCGGAAATTTGAATTTCCGAAAAGAGGCACTCGGCCAAGGCAAAAAGGTAGCCTAACCACCAACCACTGCACCACCACCACTCTCCTCTCTCCACTCTCCTCTCTCCCCTCTGCTGCTGCTCTGCCCGCACTTGAAGTTGAAAATCGCTGCTTGGCATTGCCAACTTTTTTTGGTCTGTCGTTGTTTTTTTGGCCTGGCCAACGTCAGTCAGCACCTCATTCAAATGGCCGCGTCGACGACCTGTGGCAACAACAACAACAACAGCAACAGGAACAACAACAGTGCCTGCAACATTGCTGCTCCTGAGTGCGGCACTTGCCTCTGGCCGGTGCTTTGACTGCCGCTCGACGTCTTCTTGAAATGCTCGTTTCGCTTCCTTTTTTCTCTTACTCATTCTCCAATTCTCCATTCGCCAATTCCCATTTCATTTTTTATTTTATTATTATTTTTTAGTTTTTGCATTTTATTTTTTAAGCAGTGCCTCGCCTTCAAGTGCATACAATTGAAATAATTTCCATGCGCCCTCTTAGATGGGGCAGGCTAGCCAGGAGCACCCCCGGGGGTGGAATTTGGGGGACTGGGGACACTCCGAGTGGTCGCCGCGTTGAGTGCAGCACACTTTTTGCATAATTAAATTTATTTTTTAGTTGCATGCGACGGCGCTAGGGACTGAATGAAGTTTTTACTCCACATAAAACAGCTGTAATATTTTAATTAAATTTCCATTTTTTTTAACGAAAAAAAAACACAAGACGTACTTTTATAACGAATAATATTATTATTATTATTTATTTTTTTATATGGAAACACTATTAAATATTTATTTAATTATCTGAAAAGAACAGAAATATCTTTGAATATTAACATATTATATCTGAGAAAGGATGATGATGATAATAATGATGGCTTCTCCCCTCTACCTCTCAAAATACCAACATAAGAGTACAGGGTATTTGTTAACTATGCACTAAAAATGCCAACCATATTGTAAAACTGTTTTCAAAAAGAAAAACCACTTTCACATTGAGTTTTTTATAACTGCAGCCCATAAAAAGTGAAATTATATAATTATATCTGCATTTAATGGCGGATTTTGGCAACTGCACAGCTTCCCCCACCCCCTTCGGCACCTCTTAAGACCCTAGAAAAAAAAAATGGGTAATAATAGCGCATTGCTCCTGTGCATTGTCTGTAAGCAATTTCCCCAAAAGTAGGCTAACAAAATTTATGTCAACTGACTGCGCACAACTTTTGTTAGCCAGCGACTTGGCATTTTGCATAGTCAAAGAAAGGATCCAGCAGAAGGGGAGAATAAGGAAAAGGGGGGGAAAGAGTTGGAGTAAAATAAAATGTAGCACATTGTAAAGGATTGCTGGGAAAGGGGCCAGAAATTTTAATATAACCCGCACTCTGGGAACTGAAAACTATGTCACTAGGCACTGCAATGGGAGAGGGAAAAAGAAAAGGAGAGGAGCATGAGATTCTCTCTAGCGTCTGGCCAGATAAGTTTGCCCAGTAAACGAAGCAAATCCAATTCCGGGTACGACTCCGAGTCTGTTCCATTTACGTGTAGCAGCATTTTGTCTTTGGGATAGAATTTAATACACGGCAGTTTGTCTTTGACTTTGTGCGCCAAAAAGGAAAGTTTTTGCCAAGCTACCTGGATATACACTTCACGGATACTACCACAGTTCGAATATCCTAAGAGTGCAACTACTTTACGAGTCTCTACAAATGTGCAAAGGCTGTGACTTGTCACCACTCGCATTTGCCCTTTGCCCTTTGTCCTTTGCTTTATTCCATTTTTGCCTGCAGCTGCAACAACTGAAAATGCTGCAACGAATGCCGCAACTGCAGCTTCAAGTTTTGTGTTTTACATGACAAGCGAGTAAGTCGACGTGGCTTATCGAGGAGGTTAACAACTCCTCAGGTTGCCAAATGGAATTGACTTCTCCAGGAGCAGCATGTGAGTTTCTAAATGTGATGAGAAGCTGTCTTAGGTTTTTCAGCTGAACGTCGATAAGTCAATTTCAAGGAATTGAGAATCAAACAGAGTAGTTGAAATCAAATTTCTTAGGAAGTGAGAATTGTGTGGATAATCAAACAGAGTAGTTGCAATCAAAATTATCACATCTACAGCCAGACAAGTAATTGTTGTTAAAAAATCTTTATTTAATTTTTTTACTTTTGCTTAAGTAATTAAATAATTGAGGGGTATATTAAAGTTACAAAATGAAATAATTAGATTTAGTGGTCACATAAGATCGACATTTAGTCAACTAAATGTTTTGACAAAGTTAAAAATTCATACATTATATTTTGTAAAATGAAAAGTTTCTTGATTTCCTATATTTTATTTTTTCTTATATTATTTTACTTGCTTATGGATCTTAGAACAAGTTAAACTAAGAAATAATAATAGCTAATGGAATTAACTATTAAAAAATAAATAAAAAACTTAATATTTTTTCTTCGTCTAAACCATTATTTGCCATATTAATTATTAACTTTAAGGATAAAGTTCATAAATAAAAGAAGTTTATTTATTTTTTGTTTATGTTAAATATAAAGGTACAAATTTAAGAAAACCATATTTGTTTAAAAAATATTTTAAAAAAATGGCAAACTGTAATATTTAAATACAGTTATGAAATTGTTTAATACATATGGCAAAAAATGCAAAATTACAGAATAAATTAATCTGTTGGTAATAAAATCAGGACAACTGAGGGTATTATTACTTAAAGCAATCATCTGAATCCTTTGAGAGCGTTAATCTCAACATTTTTATCGAAAATTCGTGTTCTCTTCTGACTGGATTCTCCCACATCAAACGTCTCTCTTTCAGACACGGCACAGATTCATTTACCGCTGCCTTCAGTTACAGTTTCCGGTAACTGCAACAGACCCCCGACACCCGACTCCCTTCTTCACTCTTCACTCTTCCCTCTTCCAACTCTTTCTCTGCAGTGCAGGCATTTCGCCAGCTCTTTAAATTGGCACTCAAATTAGGTCGCAGTGGTTGTTGTTGCTCATGTTGTTGCCATTGTTGTCACATTTGGTTCGAATGCGTTGGCAAAAGGCAGCGATAACAGTCACAGCAGCAACAACATCAACAACTATCACAACAACAGCAACTACACTGGCAACACACTCGTGTGGCACAGACTGTGCTCATGTCCAGTGTGCCTGGTGTTGCCTTTGCCTTTTAATTGAAAGCGGCATATGCAGAGCAACAACAGCAGCAACAACAGCAACAGTAACAACAGCAACAACACCAACAACATCGGCAACTTGGCAAGACAGACGCTGTTAAAAATTGTAATTTCCATTGCTTTCAGAACTCAGAAGCCTACGACGCCCCCTTCGTTTCCCCGTTTCCCTGTTTCCCTCCTCGACAGTTTGGGTTTCGAGTTCGCAAGCTGCAGGCGGCTTTAAAATGCGTGTTGCAAGTTCTTTGGGGCAGTTGGCGTTGCTGCTGCTGCCGCTGTCGCTGCCTCTGCTGTTGGTCGCACAAATTAAATTGGCTTTAAATTGACACCTCCGGTGTCAGGATATAGCCGCGTTTTCACACACACACAAACACACACACACATGTTGCTTAACTTTATTAAGGATTTCGTGCAGCTGCTGCCTAGATTGTTGCCTTTGGTGTTGCCTTTTCTGCTGCTGCTGCCACGCCCACAGCGGCAGCAGTTAATAAAGAACCAAATTATTGTGTTGTTCACACTTTGACACATTGAAACGGAAATTTAATTAAGGATTTTTTCAATAAAATTGCGCTTTTTATTGCAGGACGCAGCTTTAAAGCCGCAGCTGCCGACTCGCTAAAGGAAAAGAATTAATTGAAGAAGGACAGGGCAAGTAATAATCTAGAATGAAATTTGTAGAGACAAGTTAATGACTTGTACATAAAATACCGAGAATTATTTCTACATATGTAAATTTTATCATTGTTTGATATCTTATTTAAAAATACATCACAATTTGATTAAACTGGAAAATTTAACTTTTTTCGATCACTGTCAATTGTTTAGTGTACATGAAATTTTTTCAAAAATTTGAAACTTAACTTAACATAACATAACATAACTTTGTCAAAACTGGATTGATTTCCGCATTGATTGATTGATTGATTGATCTGCATCTAGGTTGGTCCGATATATCCCGACCAAATTTGGTTCAAGTCCGTCAACTATATTATATAGCTGCCATAGAAATTATTTGTCGAAAATCATGTTTTAGTACGAAAAACTTTTTTATTTATTGAGACAAAGTGACAGCATATGGTCTTATATATCCTGACCGACGTGTGCTCAAATCGGATAACTTTATCATATAGCCGTCATTGGAACAATTAGTGAACAATTTTATACAGAACTCTGCAAGCAAACTTAAACTTAAAATTAATTTGTTTCTCTATTCTTTCAGTTACGGATTTAAAATTATTATAATATTATTTGATTTTTAATTTTACATTTAAAATTATTATAATATTATTTAATTTTACATTTTGATTTTATAATTATATTTAAAATTTAATTAATTAATAATTTTTTTCCACTGTCGACTGCTTTTAGTCGACGTTGAATAAATAAATAAATCAAATCTTCGGCGTGTCATACATTTAACCTGAAGCAGTTGCTATCCAAAAAGCATTTAACCTGAAGCAGTTGCTATCTTAAATTTTGATCCTGAAGAAGTTGCTATCCCAAACAGCTGACTCAAAATGTTCGCTTGCCAAATTTTGATCCTGAAGAAGTTGTTACTTTGAAAGTACAGAAAATATCGACGATGTAATATCAACAAAAGCATTCAAGCTTTTATTTTATTCTTGCGCCTTATAATTCTGAACTGGTTCTAGCTACGCGAAGGTGACATTAAGGTTAATTCGCTGGTCAAGTCAGGACAATCTGGTGAAGGAGACTGGAATCTCTTGAACCTTGCTCCTCAACACAAAATTATTTGTGTTGATCAGAATGTTTTCGGTGGTACTTATCAATGTAATATTTGGAGATGTGCAGTATTTTTTTTTCTTTTTTTAAGCGGTTGCTCATATGATTTAAACCTGAAGTTATTGATATCCTGAGAAGTTGGACCAAAATAAGGACTTGCCAAATATTGAGCAGCAACAACAAAAGCGATCAATTCGTTTTCTCATTCTTGCGTCTTATAATTCACAACTGGTTCTAGCTTTGGGAAGGTGCAATTAAGGTTGAATTGGTAGTCAAGTCAGAACAAACTTGGAGACTGGCATCTCTTGAAACCTTCCTCCTTACCACAAAACAACAAACAATTTTGTTTTTGGTATCATTTTAGTGTTTTGTTCTAATTTTAATCCATGTAGAATTATTTCTTCTATTTAAGCTGAACCAGTTGCTAATATGATCTGAACCTGAAGCAGTTGCTATTTGCAACTTGCTAAGGTGGTGTATATAAAATAATGATTTGACTGTTAATTTTGTTTGCAGTAATCATTATATCTTACAGATTTTATATCGTTAGAGATCCCGTCATCTTCATATTTATTTATTGTCTATTACTACATGCTGTAAGCTGATAAGCCTTTCCCGCCAAAGAAATAAATAAACTACTATAAAGAAAGTGCTCTAAAAATTAGTTTGCATGCGATGCCTTGTAATGGATATGACTACAAATGAGACGCAGAGCTTGAAGAAAAGTTCCCAAGGATGTTTTAGGCAGAGACGTGGCCGGTGGCAAGTCGAGAGGGGACAAGGGGGCGATGTGGCAAGAAGCTGCTTGCTAGACTCGGCACTCGAATGCGCAACAACAAAAGAACTAATTAAAAAATTAATCTAGCTTAAAGTTCCATTAGAGCGCCAGCGAAGTTTTCTCCTGCTGCGGCAAAGAGAGGCCAGAGGGCGAGAGAGAGAGAAACAGCAGCGTTACGTTGAGGAAATGGAAAAACTTTTACAGTGCAGTACTGTGTGCATTTGGTGAAAGCCGGCGGCAGCAACAGCCTGCTGCCAAAGACAAGGCAAACAATGGCAGCGAAGGGAAAGCGGAAACGGAAGTGCAAGCTGTGTATAAAACAAAAAAAAATGTGCTCCTGAATAATTAAATTGCCCTTGAACAACTGCATAAAATGTGTGCGAGAAATCACAAAAATTCAAATGACCAAACATCTTTTATCCATTTCCATTCCATTCTTTTACCCCCTCTCAGACATCATAACTTATGTTCTTTGTGCATTTAATGCCCAAGGCCTTTAACTGAATGAAAATGCTGAAAGTGCACTCTCAAAGTGCACTCCCCTAGATGAAAAAGTGAAAGTTCAGCCATTTGAGGCAAAGGAATTGCAATTATGATTAGTTAGTGGGTCACTCGGATGGTTAAGATTCGCTTTGAACCACTTTGAAGAGATTATAATCACAAGCGGCTTAAGATTCGTAATGGCAGAGCAGAACTCAAGTATATAAAATCTAATTTAAATCAAGTGCAATTTAATATTAATCGAAAGAAAAAGTAAATCAGAAAGTATAAACGAAAAGAGACTTCAATCAATCAGAAAGGATTTTGTACTTGAAAGATAAATGGTAGATACTTTAAAATACTCTGCCTTATCTTAAGAAATATTAAACCAAGTACGAGAAAATGTAAAAATATATGCGAAATTAAATATGTAATATTTACTTGAAAACTTTTCTCATGGCTGTCGCAACTTTAGTTAATTACTCTTACTTTGCTTAATATTATTTAAGTGTTTCGCCTTTTGTTCAGCTGGAGATGCGTCACTAGAGTGGTTGTCAGTTTGATATGGCTATAAACTATACAAAACCCACATCGTTGACACTTTAAAAGGGGTCACAGAGCACTTCAAATTTAACTTTTTCCATGAGGGGGAGAAAGAGTGACAGGGGAAGAAAGAGAATCAAATTTTTTGGCGACAGTTTAGTGAAAGTGTAACTGTAACTGTAATTATATACAGCTGACTGTCTGTCTGTCTGTCTGTTGGACTGTCTATTTTGGGAACTGAGCACGTCCAATGTCTGCAAGTTTATCCAAACTCAAACCAGAACCTCAACCTCAACTCGGAACTCATCTCTCTAAACTGCAAGTGTCGCTCAAATGTCGGTGCCATTTGTCTGTCTGTCTGTCTGTCTGTTGGTCTGGCAGTCTGGAAGTCTGGCTGGGCTTGCCTGTCATAAAATATAAAACTTTGGCCCAAAAAATATATATGTTATGTATATAGATATATCTGAAGTATATGTACATATCTAACGTTGTCTGTTGTTGTTCTGATCCTGGTGCTGGTTGTGGGTTTTTTGCTTGCCAGCCCCCAAAAAGTTTGCAGTTTTTGTTGCCAGACTTTTTGTTGGCAACAGTCGCCCTCCAGTTAGTTGCGTGGGTGTAACTCGAAGCGCCATTGGCCCAATTACACTAAACGAGTGTTTCGCAGATGACAACCTCCTCATTCTCCACTCCCATTCCCATTCTCCATCCTCCATTCTCCATTCCCTTTTTCCTATACCACCGAAACTCATCTATGCTATCGCTTCAGGCATTCGCAGGCCTTGTCTGCTTTGCCAGGATAAACGACAAGGATTCGGGACCAGGATTCACATGCTGCGGCTGTCTGTCTGTAATTTCGGGGCGTTATAATAGAGCTTAATGCACAAAACTCGTTATCAGTAGCCGGCGTTGAAAACTTTCAAAAGGCAAACAAATGAAACTCAAGCGCGTTTGATTAAATGCATGTCATTTGCCTCAGTTACCAGGATTTCAACTCCAACTCCAACTATTTCAACTGCTCAGCTCGACTTAATGCCAATGCCAATGCCAATTGCCAACTGCCATCAATCGTCATTGTCTATTGTCAAATTGCGCGGAATGAAGCGCCAACGAGTCGCAGAACAAGACAACAAAACACTCCATAGACAAGCAGAACCTACAATGTTGAGAAAGCATCATAAACATCTACCAAGAATACACAAATAAGAGTATGCTCAACTGGTAGATGATCTGTATCTATAATATATGATTAAATATTATTTTATTCTTTTTATATTTTGGCATTCATTTTTTTAAATTTTTCTGCCCCGAATTAATATATAATTATAAAATTTAATTAAAGTTAAGTGAAATTACTAAATAATTAAAGCTGAAAAGTGGAATTACAATTTGACGGGTAAGTTTAATTGTTTATGAATTTTAAACCGCAATTATGAAAAATATTAAAATATTAATATATTTTAAAAATATTTTTTAATTAATTTTTATTCATGAATGTTCTTTTTTAGCATTACAGGGTGGGAATCGAATACTGTTTTCGAACTGAAAAAAAAGTTATACCTTGTGGCAGGTCGGCAAACTTAACCATAGACCTACAGGACCATCAATATTATATTATATAAAAATTGTATTATATAATACATTCAATAAATTAAATAAAAATACTTAAAAATTATTAACATATTATATTTTGTTTTAACATTTAATAGTTATTAATACATTAATTATACATAATTTTTGAACTCTTAGCTTCATTTTACTGCCTTTAAACTAATACACATTTACATGCCTTGATTGCAGGGTATGTTGGACTTAAGGTAAATAAACTGTCTGGCTAAACGAGAGAACTCATTCTGTTGGCATCATAAAGCAACGCTTTGTTGCTTATTAATCTCTTCAGTTATTTTAGCGGCAACTTGTGAATTCCTTTCAGTTCTTAAGACCCCAAGACAACTCTAACCCAAACTTCCCGATACCCCTTTTGGCTATTTATGACTCCCACTCAGACAACTCAAAACGAACTCGAACTCCAAGTTGAATGTTGTGTGTGTATACTCGTATTTTTCGTGTATTATGTGAAAAATGCAATTTGATTGCTTGTAAAACATGTTAAATTCTTATGTGGCAACAAAATCCAACAGCGAGTGAAGCGCAACTTTTATGTTTCTGGATTTTGGAAGAATTTATATGACACGAGGCGTGGTCCAGGTTCTTATACTCGTAACCATACTTTTATGATTTGTTTGTTGTGTTTGATCTTCTTGGGCTCTCTGACTCACAGATGTGAAAACTCTTCTCACAAATGTGTGCGTTTTGGCCTTCATCATATTCATGTGATTGTTTTTGTTTTCGGTTTGGTTTTTATTTTTATATCCCGTTTAGAATGTGACATTATGCCCCATGTGAAATATTATGCATTATACTTATTTTTGTGAAATTGTCAACGCTGCTCGTTTTTATGGCACATCATTGCCATTGACATCGTCGATTTCACACGCCCACCTCCCTCTTCACATCCCAAAGGAAAAGTGGGCGTGGCTGCACATGAAGAAGGCTTGCGGCAAAGTTTAATCATTTGAATTTAAGAGCTGCTGACGTGAAGATCTTAGATGTTCTAGCCAAATGTTTGATGTGAATGCTGTGAATGTCAATTTTAGTAAAGAAAAACAGAAAAATTGAAGTTAGCTAAGATGGCCAAATTTTATTAAAAGTATATTTTATGTTAGGTATGTTAAAATATACTTAATATTAAAGATAAACTAAATAAATTATGCATAACTGACTAAACCTCTATAAAATTTAAATATATCAATTAAGTTAGAATATTAAGATATACAAATAAATAATTGTAAGTAAATACACGTATTTTTAATTATAAATTTTAACAATTTTTGAATCCCCATATTTATTAAAAGTATATAAGATGTTAAGTATCTGTAAGTACACAAAATATTAAAGATCAACTTTTCAAGGATAATCAAAGTAGAAAAGAAAAATATTGAATAAATAAAAAGAACATTAAAAAGTAAAAATATATATTTACAAATTAATTAAGTTTAATTTCAATTATAAATAATTAAGTTTACAATTATTGAATACTATCAAAAGATACAATGGATTATCGAAACATTTTATACATAATGATAGTTGTAGCTTGACCTAAAATTAAGTAAACTTGCTTTTAATTCAGTGTTGATTGTCAAGCAACCCAATCAAAGAGTTATCAACGCTGTGTAAATGTAGCCATAAGGAGTAATTTAAATATTTGAGATGATCGTGAGTCGAGTTGGGATGTTGAAGGAATATTATGATTATTACTGAGTGCAAGGCGTTGATGATGCCGCTGACGATGACGATGACGACTTTGCCACCATGTGGCACTGAGCGCATTGAATGAGATGAAAGCGCAGCGCCGCCGTCAAGTGAATTGAAATGAATAAGCGCAGAAAATAATGGGGGGAATGTGGATTGAGACAGTTGCTGGTCCAGAGAAGGGATGGGGGGTGAGGATTGGGGGTGTGTGGCAGCAAAAAGGGCAGCAGGCAACGGGCAAAGCAAACAAAACGAGTGGCACTTGAGCGCCAGAACAAGCCTAAATAAGTGCCTGGATAAAGAGTGCCATAAATATGTGTGCGAAAATTATGCAGATGCGCAGATACACAACCTCACAGATACATAGATACATAGATACATTGCGTCTCTTTCTCCCTCTCTCTCTCTCTCTCTGTGAATTTTCTTGCAATTTGCGTTGCTAATTTGACAGCCGTCAATGGATTTGTCTTGCCTGACTACTACTGCCAAGTTAAGGTGTTCCAGTTACAGTTCCTGCCCAGGGTGGGCACTCGATCTCAGAGTTTTACCGAGTTGAGTTGAGTTGGGTTTGGGTCACGTGCCTTTGGCTTTGATGTTTTGCATTGCTTTTTTTCCCTCTTTTTGTAACGTGGCAGCAGCGCAGCTAATTAGCTGGCGGACCATGCCACAGAAATCCCTCAACACTCGGTGGCAGCTGCCTCACCCTACATATATCTGTATTCTGTATGCTGTATGTTGCCCCGAAATAAAATTTAATTACGCAGATTTTTACGCCTTTCGCTCATTGCTCAAATAACACATTGAAATGTGTTCTGTGTTAGCCCCAGCAGCCCGTCAACTATTTCCTTTTGACATTAAAATGCGTTCTTAACAAGCATTTCAACAAATCTGTCCACACTGCGTACAATTAAAATGCTAAAAAGCTTCAAAAATAAAAGTAAAGCATAAAAATAAAATAGACTTCTCTCAAAAGAGAGAAAACGAATGGTAAATGCTCTATGAGTGCAAAATTTAATTAAATTTGAATTATTACTAATATTATTCTTTAAGTTTAATTCAAAATATTTTGTAGCTAGCTATTTTTATACAAGCCGAATTATCTGATATATATTTTAAAATTCAACTTTTCATCAGAGAGTTCTTTTGTAATGAATATATATTCAAATTTGTAGAAATTCACTGCCGGCTTTATCACCAATTTGAGATACCCTTTCGACAGATGCTTAATATGAATTACGAGATGACTGAGTGTGGAACTGAGTGTGTGTATGAGTGTTTGAGTGTATGAGTGTTTAGCGGGGGTCAACGTCACCCCTTTTTGGGGCAATGAAGCGCATCCGTGGCAGATCAAAAACAGCTGTGCACATGACAACATCGTCGTCATCATCATCATTATTCTCATGATGAGTTCTACAAAGGAAGGCGCTTAACACTTGCAAATGTTGCCTTGCCAGAAACGAGTCATGGAGAGGAGAACAAGGCATTGTTGTTGTTGTTGTTGCTGTTGTTGTTCTTTTGACATTTCAACTGTCATAAATGGCAAATGCAGTGCGTCTCCTCAGTTGGCCTCTCGCGTACTCTGAATGTTCCAGCTGAGCGCCTTTAATGCTCATGTGGAAAAGATTCACATGTTGCCTGCCCCCCTTGATTGACATACAACGAATGCCGCCGTATTCGTATGACAAAATGTCGGCGCACCTCCAACACCAACACCACAACAACACCAGAAACAACACCAACAGCAACAACAACAATTGCAAGTCTTATTTGCAATGACTCCAACTTCAATTGTAACTTGCCTCTTTCCGTTTCAGTCTTTCCATCTCTTTGTCTCTGGTTGTGGTTCTATCTTTCCTTCTGTGACTGACTGTCAACAATTGGCGTGAAGTAGTTGAAGCTTATTGTTGTCGTTAACAGCAGCCCCTCCCCTCAATCCCCCTCAATCCACCCCTTAAACCCAGGGCTGACTAACTGCCTCTGGCTTCAGTGCTTTGTGGGTCTCGTTTGCTAGTTAACCAGCCATGTCTTATGTGCTGGCTAATTAATTTCAATTAAAATGCCTAGACTGTTACTCAGGGTCTCTTTGTACACTCTGTTATTCCCTGTTATTCTCTCGCACTTTGGCAAATGCAAGAAATTCGCATAGACCTTTTAATTGATTTACGGCTGTCAAGTTATTTAACTAATGAGCAATAGAAATTTTATAATTAATACATTTTGCAATTATACCAGAAACTACGTTCATTACGGGTGGACCTTCCTGAAGTTTCTAGTAGAATTTTGAAGTTTATAGTAAATTATTATAATTGTTAAATAATTTAATTAAATAAGAATTACGTAAGAAATATTTTTAAAATATATTTTCACTATTTTAAATATTTAATTCTCATTTCATTTTATAATCTAAAGCAGTACTCAATTTTCTTGAGTAGTTTTAAATTCCTATTTGAATTATTATTCAATTAAAAGTTGATAGTTAATTATTGAATTTTTTTGAAAATTTCGATTATTTTGATTTTTGCGATTTTTAATCATTTTGAACTGCCATAACTTAGTCAAAACACAATCAATTTCCATGCGCAATGTAAATTTGAGCATGATTTTATCTCTAAATTCGTTTTGCATTTAAATTTTGTTCATTTTGAAAATTTTGAAATTTTCGAATTTTTCGAAAACTGATAAGGGGTAACACTGTAAAATTTCTAAAAAATTCGAAATTTTTAAAATATTTGAAATGAAAAAATTTAAATGCAGGACGAATTTAGAGGTAAAATCATGCTCAAATTTACATAACGCATGGAAATTGATTGACTTTTGACAAAGTTATGACAGTTCAAAGTTATTAAAAAGCACTAAAATTAAAATAATCGAAATTTATAATTTTTGTGAACCGAAACCATACCTGTATTTTTAAACCGAAGCTTACAAAAATCTGATAACCGTAACGAAACCGATACTCCAAGATTTAACATAACCGATAACCCAAAACCTTAATTCAAGCATAACCGAAACCATAACGGAAATCGATATTTGTTACGGTTATAAGAACTGATAAGAACTTAGATTCAAAAACAATATGGTTACAAAATAATATAATTGTATTACGTAATTAAATAATTTTAATGTGAAATCTTTTAAAATATAAATTCACTCTTTGAAATATTTAATTTTATTATCCAAAGCTGAACTCGATTTTCTTGAGTAGTTTTGTACTCTTGTTTTTGTATTTTATAACATAATTATAATAATTGATGTAAAATATTTACTTTTAATTTATTGGTATAATCCAAAGCAGTACTAAATTTTCTTGAATAGTTTTATATTCTTGTTCGAATAGCATCTCATGCTTTGACTGTCCACACTTAGGATCATAGCTGCCACAGCTGCCACATCTGCCTCGGGTTAAAGCCTAAAGAGAGCTCCCGATGCATGGGCAATTGGTTCGCTTTAACAACTGTCAACTTTGCATGTGGTTCGCATTTATAAAAATCAATATTTTGTCTAGGCATTTGGATGCGTATGTGGATGGAGCAGGGAATAAAGGAGGAAAGGAGGGGCACAGGACGTTGGCTACACGACGTTGCATGCCCCATTCTGCCAGACAGCGTCATATAACTCAGTATAAAAAATGTCAACTGTCTGCGACACACAAAACTTATTTGTCATGCAATTTTCCCCGAACGCCTTAAGAGGCGGATGAGGTTCAGGTTGAGGATGAGATTGAGGATGAGGATGTGGCTGTGGATGAGGTATAGAAATAGTCGGCACACATGGCATAGGCAAAAGGCATAGGCAATAGCAATGGCAATCTATACATGTCCATGATGGGAACCTGTTTTGCCAGACATAATAACTTATGGCGATTGGGTGGCGGCGGCAAATTGTGGGCTGCGAATCAATAACGTCAATTGATGCGGAGCAGGTGACAGTCCACAGCCAGAGAAAGAAACAGAGTCATAGACAGAGCCAGAGTCTTAGCCAGATCAAGAGCTAAAGCCAGTTGGAGTTCTACTCTTGGGAGCCTGACTACTGACCTAGGCTTACGGTTAGTTACAGTTGGATTAGCTGAAAACTGGTTTCTCACTTAGTCAGGCAAATAAACTTGACTTTTGCCTGCTGGCCAACTGGTTGACTTGGCCAACTTGGCTGACAACGGTCAACTAATTGGCCATATTACTAAAAACTGTTAAATTATGAGAGCGAGTTGAGTTGATCGTATTTTTTGCCTACAAATGGCTTCATCACGCGCCAGAAACTTAACTTAAGCTTAGTTTAAAGGAGTTTACAGAATCAAGGATCCTGCGGACAGGCTCTTAACGTGGCACATTAACACTTTAACGTGCCATAATTACCAGCGCGGACAACCAAGGAAATAAAATCATGTACACGCGTAAAAATGTCAGCCAATGCCTTTTTAAAAGTCAGCGAGCAAGTTAATTGTCTGCTCAAGGTAGCCAAAGGAGCAGATGGAGAAGGAGGAGACAGCGACAGAGACAGCGACAAAGTCCGAGTGTCCAGTGGATTGTGGGTTGTGCAGTGGCAACAGCTAAAAATCATCATCATCATCAGGAACAACCATCATTATCATTGTCCTCATCGTCCTCAACTGAGTTGGGCTCCCTGACAAAGTTGTAAGTTGTTGATGTTCGTCTGGTTGTTAATGTGGCTCTGCCTTGTTCTTTGGGCCATTTTAATGCCTTTGACATCGAATGTGCACAGTGGGAAGTCGCCCGAGTTCCTTTCGAGAGATTTCCCATAAAAATGTCCCACGAACTGCAAAATTTATAGCAGTCAGTTCTTTATGACCAACTTGACTGAAAAACTAGTAAAGTAAACTTAACGATAATTTAAAAATAGCATTAAAAATAATTTTTTAAAGCTTAATTAGAATCATCAAGACTCTGATTTATAAATCAGAGTTAAATAACAATTAAATTAAATTAATAAGACTTAATACAAAATTACAACAATTTCTTTATTTTAAAAAAGCAATAAAATTGCCGTTCATTGGAATTAATTTTTTAAAATATATATAAATATGTTTCTTAGATATTTATAACTTAATCACACAAAATAAAAAAAGGAGATTAAGTTATAATAAATTAAATTACAAATAAATTATATAGCTTAAAGACCAAATTTAATTTTGGACTAATTAGGAATCGTACTCTGCCTAGTATATTGATAAGTAAGTTTATACTTGTAGTGCTGGGAAATTCAATAACCTAATAAATAAATAAAATAGATCACCTATCGACCCACTGTACTACTGATAATTACAATTCCACACCTTGAGGCAGCAACGAAATGAATTGAAGGGAAATGGAATTAAATGGAGAGTGAAGGGCAACAAAGCGCGAGGATCGACGCGCTCCAATGTCAGAAGATCGTTAAGTGAATTCATATAAAAATTCCTTAAATGTCGCATTATGACAAAACGGTCGTTTAGAGACGTAGCAACACAACGGAGACCGTCAGACAAAAGCCAAACAACATGAGCTTCTTTTTTATGAAGAACTCGCAACAAGCTGAATTTAACTGGAGCCTGTGCATTGTGGAGTTGGAGTTGGAGTCGAAGTCTGAATCGGAGTTGGGGTTTGAGTTTGCGTGATAAAAATGCTTAGCACACGGCACATTTTGTAAACATGGCCAACATGACTGGAGACTTTAGTGAAAACAAAAAACAAAAGCCAAAAGGCAACTCTCGATTCCTACCGATTCCCCGACTTCAATTTAGCCGCAACATATTTTTTTGTATATTTTTCCAAAAATATTCCGCATTATTTTTGTTTCGTTTGCAGCTTCGGCAAAAGTCGCAAACCAAATCACGAACATTTTCTGTCGTCGCCTCTTCCATTTAAAAATCTTTTTCGTTTTTGGCATTTGTTTTTTTCGTTAGGAAGTTTTATGAAATATTTAATACGCTAACAGAGGGTATTATAATTTAAGCAAAAATTATGCAACGCAGGCGATGTTTCTATAATAAAATGTTTTTTTCTAAATGAACATTTTAGGAAACTGTCTGCCAGAGTTTAGAGTTTTAATCAATTTAATATAAATAAACTATTGTAGGGTATATACTCCAATAGGGTATTTAATCGTTGGCAGTTCAAAGCTGAACGCGTTTTCTTGTTGCTTTTATTTTTGGCATTTCTGTGGCTTTTGGTCATGAATCATGATTTATTTGAGTTCTTTTTTTAACTTCTTCTCGACTGCGCAGGACATTTTCACTTTGTTGTTGTTGTTGTTGCTGTTGGTGCTGCTGTTTTTATTGTTGCTGTTTGTTGGCTGCTGTTGTTGCTGCTGCTGCTGTATAAGCCAAGTTTGGTATTTAGACGGGCGGCGACAAAAATGGCTTAGTTTGTTGCACACGTTTTGTTTAGCTTCCACCGCTTGGTGGGAACTTTGCACCACCGAACCACCACTGCATTTGTTGTTGTTGTAGTTGTTGTTGCTGTGTCTCTGTCTGTCTACGAGTTTGTTGCTGTTGAAGTTGTTGTGCCGGCAACCGGCATAAATATAACCACATTCACAGTATGTTTGCATGTATTTCGTTAGTCGTGATTTGCAGTTGATTTTGTGCCACAGTTGTAACAGACGTCTCCCTCTTTTAAAGCCAAACCCAACGCACGAAACCAAATTTAAATATTTAAAAATAGTCCTACAACGTTGTTCTTAACTACATGCCGAATAACTAAGAGCTGGTGCACGAGACTCAGGTGAATTCAATAGCTAAAAGAGGTTACTTCTCCATACAAGGAGCAACATGGAATTGTTAAGAAATGCAGAAAAACCTTTAAAATATTTTAGTGTTTGCTGAAAAGATACATAGATCAAAGTAAAATATTTACTATCAAAAATAATAATATATAAAGTATTCATTTCTTAAATTAAATCAAGCTTAAGTTGAATTTAAATGCAATTAAATTATCTATATGTCATCACTTACTCTGTCAACATTCTCTTATTTCCGCATTATTTAGACTTTTTAAGTGTTTGGAACTTATTTTAAATTGTTCATATTATGTTCATAGGAATTACGTATTCGTATTTCTGTTTAAATTGCTTTCTGCCACAAAAGTGCCAGCAATTATTTAATTTTCACATTTATTAATTGATTGAAATTCAATTCGATTCGAGCGTCCTTTTTGCCGAGGTTCTGTTTAATAGCTTCGAGCTGAATTCACGCTTGTTTCTTTTGCCCCCACAGATTTCATGGCGTTATTTAATTTCTTTTTTTGTATTTCTCATTTTTGTTGGAATTAAACCGGATATTGTCAGCTTTGCCGAGGCGTCAGTTAATTTGGCACACCCACTGTTGATGTTTAACGCCCATTTTTACTGCCGCTTGTCCAACAAACTAAGCGAGTTTTAATTAGGTGATGAAAAAAATATAATTATATTTGTTACTTGCAGACGGAAATTAAAGAAATTATTGCCAGTCAATTTTGCACACTACTTAAGGGTATATATATTTTAAAATACAATTTAATTATAAGACTCACTTCACTCAATATCATAGGGTATTCCGACTTCGACGTGAGTTACATCTACTCGTTTATGAAGTCAATTAAAGGCAGATGACAGGGCTCTAAATTGGCCAAGTTAGCAGTTGTCTGGTGTCAGTTTTCCGTTTTCTGTTTTCTGTTTTCCGCGTGGGAAAATCAATTACACTGCCTTCGAGCGCTTGTAAATTTGCATATTACAGAAAAATAAATGACGTATGCGACATGTTGCCGGTTGATGTTAATTCAAATCATTGGATTAAATTAATTTTCACTCAAGAAAATTATTGCCTGCCAGGCATGGCCAATTGAATTTTCCATTTTCCGTTGGCATTTTCTATTTGCTGCTTTTCATTTTTCATTTTACATTTTTTTTTACTTGCTGACGACAACTTCGTTGCATATGTTTGGCAATTGTCGACCTGGCTACGTGCCGCTTACCTTTTCATGTGGCATGTGGCATGCCACAGAGCTGCAGCCCACATTTTTCTACTCTTCACCTCTTTTGCAGTCCTTCGATCCAATTAAAGTCACACAATTGAGCCACTTACACTTTAAGAATTGCATTAAAAATCTCATTGTTGGCTGAGTTTGGGGCCTGAGGTTTGGGTTATGGTTTTAGGTTCTGTTTCTGATTCTGTTTCTGGTTCGGTTCACTGCTCAGACAAACTTCCGTGTCTTGGACTGGGATTGGGATTGGAACTGAGACTGGTTCTACGTGCTTGGATTATATGAGAGTCGCTGGAAATTATGTTATGCATTTCACGTGCAACAAGTTGAAATCATAACAAGCCCAAGTTGCACTAAGAATAATACTTATATAACTGAAATGCAATCAAAATATTGAAAGAGCCGTTGTAGAAATTGAAAAGCAAACCATTTTCACAAGCCCTTGTGTGTGTTTCTGTGTGTATGCTAACAAGAGACAAATACATTTCCTGCTACAATTTTATGTTGTAGTTGTAGTTTTAGTTGCTATTGCATTACAAGTTCATGTTCTCATTGCATTAACCAACAGCTGCCTAGCAAAGTTATTGCCAAGGCAATCTTCCTGTTGTTCTTGCTGGGTATTGACATTATAGGTTAAGGGTTAGGCTATGTTTTGATTGGTGTCTTAGATGGTAAGTTATTTATAGAAGAGCTATTTTTCGACTACAATTAAAAACAAAATTGATAGTCAAGATGAAGAAGTATACAGACAAAATAATTAATAGTTTTTATGACAATATATCAGGGTTTAAAACCGAAACGAATATCGGTTTCAGTTACGGTTTCGGTTATGCTCGAATTAAGGTTTTCGGTTATCGGTATTGATTGCTGGAATGTTCCAACGTAATGTCGATTTTTGTATAAATTGACCTCACATAAATTTGGTTCATTTGGTTTGAAAATTTCGATTATTTTGATTTAACTGATTTTCAATAACTTCGAATTGCCATAACTCTGTCAAAACTCAATCAATTTCCATGCGCAATGTAAATTTGTGCATGATTTTACCTTTAAATTAGTTCTGCATTTAAATTTTGTTCGATTTAAAAGTTTTAAAAATTTCGAATTTTTTAGAAATTTTACAGTGTTACCCCTTATCATTTTTCGAAAAATTTCGAAAATTTCGAATTTTAAAAACGAGCAAAATTTAAATGCAGAACGAATTTAGAAGTAAAATCATGCTCAAATTTACATTGCGCATAGAAATTAATTGAATTTTGACAAAGTTATGGCAGTTCAAAGTTATCAAAATGGTTCAGTAGCTGCGGTTTCAGTTACGGTTACTAATTTCAATCGGTTTTCATCTCTTAAATGTAACGGTTTCGGTTAAGGTTTTAATCCTTGCAATATATTTAAATTAATTTAATACAGTTTCAGTTGGAAAAATAGCTGGGTTGGATCTTCACACTGCCACGCAACAATTTGTAATATACGTAAAACATGTCCTGTAAAAATTCTGATAATAATAATAAATAATGTATCTATGGAAGATCGATATTCTAATTACAAATAGAGAGAAGTTCGACAGTCATAATAAAGGAGAATATATATATATAATAAGTAATCGTTTTCATGAAAATAATGCTCATAATAGTAAATAATGCTTTAAAAAATATTTAAATCATGAGTAAGGAGATCCTTTTTTCTTGATATTTGTATTGCTTTGCAGAGCTTAAGATATAAAGAACTCTACTCTAGTAGGCCTTGGGATATTCTTTGAAGCTGTCACAAAAATAATCTATACAGATCAGTTTGAAGTGTGACACTTTGGGAGGAGGTTCAAATTGAGGCCGGGAATTAGTTCAAACTCCAGTTCACAATGGCAATGAGTGATAAGCTGCAAGTGTTTCCATCACGAGCCAATCAGGTGCTGATGAAGCAGAGAATTCTTGCCGCCAAACGTGGAATGGGTTTGCTGAAAAGAAAACGCGATGCGATCGACTTGAAACTGCGGGATCTGAAGCGACAAATGGGTGACAAGGAGGAGACTGTGGACAATTTAATGCGAAATGCAATATTCTCTGTAGCTAAGGCTAATCTTCTGGGCACGGACTTTAAGCCCGTGATGGTGGCTGATAGTGAGAAAGGGAAGACATTTCTACGCAGACGTATGCAGAAGATTGTGGGCATTGCATTGAACTACTTTGAACTGGAGGTAAACGAGGAGGTTGCCTTTCCTATGACCGGTCTCAGTTGCGGGGGGCAGCAGGTGCAAAGGATGCGAAAGAACTTTCTGGACGCACTCAGGGAGATTGTCGAATACGCATCCCTGGAATATATGCTAAGGATGCTGATGACAGCCTCCCATCAGACGAATATGCGAGTCAATGCCCTGGACTATGTGGTTATTCCCAGACTGGTCAATACTCACACCTATATCTGTGGTGAACTGGAAGAATATGAACGCGAGGATTTTTATCGATTAAAGCGTTCGCAGGCCAAGCAACTGGAGGCCAAGATTGCCTTTACGGAACTTATCAGGACCAAGAATATGACGGACGAGGAACTCGCCGATTACCTCAAGCGTGGAAGACCCGTACATCCCGTCGCCGATGTCCAATTCGATGTCGATGTATTCGAGTACCAAACCCTCGAGGATCGTCTCCGGGAGGCTTATATACGACGTTCTAGTCGTCGAGACAACGCCACCGAACAGGCCAAACTTGATCCCAATGTTAAGGCCTTTATAGATCAAGTTGCCTTCCAAAATGATCCACGTGCCAGTAAAGCCAGTTTCATATCCCTAAGCAGACGTGTCCTTAAAAGCGAACCAGATTCATCACGATCCTCAATGTGTAGCGACAAAGAATGATTTAAATATAAATTATTCGATATATATAAATTATTCGTTATTTCATACAAATTAAAGATAAATAAAAATACAAATTGTAATGTCTTTAATTTGATTGTAAAATTAATTTTTGGAATCTAGAGATTAGTTTATATTTTATAGAAAGTAAAGACAAATATAAATGCATTTTGTAACGATTTTAATTTGGTTGCAAAATTAATTATTAGAATATATAAATTATAAATATAAATTCAAATTGTATTATCTATATATCAAAATGATATTTAAGCTACTTTTGTGTTAGATATCTGCTGAAGAAATTAATCATTGATTGTCGGAATTTCCTGAGGGTATCATCCATTGACAATGCTCGGAAATAAAGGAAAACTTGTCCCAATCCTTTTCAAAAGTGCAATTAGATTAGAGAACATTTGATTGTATCATTTGGAATGGCCATAAATTGCAGTTAAGGACAAATAACCATCTAAAAGTGGATACAAGTGGAAGCTTCAGTTAGTTTTACCTTATAAGTTGCTCGTTAGCCAACATTTCACCTGCACCATTCGACAGCAGCAACAACTATGCGGCACATGCAACATATGCAGCAGAAACAAGGGAAACTATTCAATGGGACAGCAATTGCTGCAATCCATTGCCAGTGCGTCTTTTGTGTTGACAAATGCATATTACAAAATGCAACTGGCCATAACAAAAGGACGTCTATTACGACACATGATAAAGAGATGGGGTTTGAGGATGGGAAAGAGGAAGGGAAGCAGGAGAGAGAGAGCAGAAAAAAGTAATACACACACACAGCAAACTCATAATACAAATATTGTAAACATGCAGCACTTTTTGCTCTTGTTGCTGTTGTAAAGGCTGCAACACAAAGGCTTACAGCAGCAACAGCAGCAACAATGACAATGACGACGACAACAACTTGCAACGTGCGCTGCGGTGAACTCACGTGTTAGAGAAAACAAAACAAAAATAACAACAACAGCAGCAACAACAATGCAGTCGCAATGCAGAAAAAAATATGTATATTAAAAAAAATAAGCTGCAACAATTGGCAGCAACAACAACGAGCCGAGCTTGCAACATCGGCAACACTGTGGCAGCAACGGTAGCTCCAAATAATAAAAGGATGATAGTCAAAGTTTAATGACAGTTCAAATGATGTTGCCGCCGCAGTCAACGCTGGCGTTGCAGTTGCTGCTGCTGTCGCTGTTGTTGTTGTTGCCGCCGTTTGCTGCATTGCTGCACTTTGCGATGTGCCGGGAAACAAATGCATGAAGTTGCACTTAAATCACGGCTATTATAACTATTGCAAAGCATTTGCAACCGGTATTTTATTATGATAGCAACATAAATTAAGTCATAAATAGAGTTTAAAAAATAAAATTAATGAAAATAATTGAAAATGTATTGATAATTTAAAAAAAGTAATTAAATATTTATATATAATATTTTTTTATAATATTTATTTATTATAATTAAGTTATTCAAGAGTTACATAGAACTATTTATTTTAATTTTTCATCATTTTTTAAAACTATGACATTATTTAAATACCCGCTATACTCGGAGCAATGCAGGAGTTTCTTTAAAATAAATCTTTCATTCTTTTTCTTATTCAAATAGAGTAAATAAGTTTCGTTGTAAAAATCAGTTGCATTTTGCATGTTTGATTTCATTTTTATTTTTGTTTTTTTTTTCACATTTTCCCAGTGCGCTCTGTTGCCATTGATATTATTATGATGGTTGCAGGCACAGAGAAGAGGCACAGGCACAGGCAACATGATGTTGCAACATGCGCTTGAACATAATAAATTTTTATGCATGATTTCTCACATTGCATGTGATGGCTGCCACTTGATGTTGCTGCCACATGGGGCGTATGCGCATTCAACGAACGAACCGAGACTCACCGAATGAGAAATGTTCATTTTAAATATTAAAGTAATTTATGCCAAACATACAAATAAAGTACAAATCGTTAAATATTTAACAGTTTTGAACAACACATATATAAATACGAATTTCTTTTTAGTTGAGACCCAACTTTCACGATGTGTCGTTGTTCCCTTTTCGCATTTTTCTTATTCTGCAATAGAAGTCATTAAAGTTTCTCCCAACAATAAAAGTGACAAGACAAAATGGAAATGGAAGAAATGCCTTGTGCTCTAAAACGCCAAGATCAAAAGGCCAGACAAAGACATCAAATGGAAAATGCAGACGCGGTGTTAAAACTATGCCTTCAACTAACAGTGGGTCAAATTGATGAAAAACTGTCAACAATTTGTGGTATCTATTTTTAATATTTAATATTAATAATAGTAATAATAATTTTCTTATATTTATATTCTACAGTTATATTTAATTTATTTTAATTTAATTTCGGTTCTGGCCGTCGCAGCTACTGAGCAAATTTGATAACTTTGAATTGCCATAACTTTGTCAAAACTCAATCAATTCCCATGCGCAATGTACATTTGAACATGATTTTACCTCTAAATTCGTTCGGCATTTAAATTTTATTCATTTTGAAATTTCGAAAATTTCGAAATTTTTCGAAAAATGATAAGGGGTAACACTGTAAAATTTCTAAAAAATTCGATTTTCAAAAATGTTCAAAAACGCACAAAGTTTAAATGAAGAACGAATTTAGAGCTAAAATCATGTTCAAATTTACATTGCGCATGGAAATTGATTGAGCTTTGACAAAGTTATGGCAGTTCAAAGTTACTAAAAATCAGTAATACTCCAAGATTTTGCATAACCGATAACCGAAAACCTTAATTCAAGCATAACCGAAGCCGTAACTGAAACCGTTATTCGATTCGGTTTTAATCCCTGCTTATAACTATAGAAAGTCTTGTAGTTAATTAAGTTTTCCACACAGCATAATCATTATTATTAATCGATAGTAACGATAGGAATCTAATTGGGCAATTCTTAGAAATTAGTTGGCTGCTTTGCACTCAGTCATCCATTGTACAGCTGAAAAAAAGCAACTAATCTCTGACAGCTCGTTATGCCAAATGCTAAAACCAATGCCCGGGAAATGCCTTGTGACTATTCCCTCCTACCCTTTAACTTCATCATCATTTGTCGGCGACTCTTTTAAGGAAATTGGGTTGGTGTTTCATCGGGTGCGGAAGGGGGTATCAAAACACTCATAGACTTGTTCAGTTTGTACATATGGAAAGATGATTTAAGAGCTCATGTTGGTCGTGCCGATCATAATGCGGATGTGCCTGATGCTGATGCTGATCATGTACTCTCTTAATAGGCCTGGGCATTATAAATCGCCTGGCACTTGTGCATTATGCCGCTCAATCATTGAATCTCCTCCTCCTTTCCCCCCTGTACCGCCCTCTAAGCTCCCTCCAAGTGCTGTTTGTTTGTGTCTCTGGTCGGGTACATTCATTGTGCAGCATTTTAATTGCAAAATCACATTAGCATAAATATATTAAGAACATTTTGAAGTGATGTTGTGCCCAGAGTGCGGAGAAGGCGCCCTGGATTGGTATAGAGAGGGGGTTGAGAGGGTAGGGCAATGGAATAGGAGAGTAGAGTGCAGGATTGGCACAATGACATTAATAAGCAATTACAAAACAGAAAATAGCAACTGCAAATTACTTCAAAAGGCTAAAAGCCAGGCCAGTCTCAGTATCTCCCATTCCCTCTCTCGCTCTCTCTTTCTCTCTCTCTCTGCTCTCTTTCCATCTGCTGATGCTTCGAGTATATCATCATAAACAGCGTCTCGCTGTCATATACATGCATATATCTTCATAGAGCACTATGAATGCAAAATGACCTCCAGTTACGTCTCGTTCGACGTCTCTCTATGTCTACACTGATAACAAAAAGTATGTTTCTTCGTGAAGCAGTTTAGAAGCGAATATTCCTCTTATTGTACGAAATATATATTATTCTTATATAATTTTAATTTAAATTTATCTAAAAATTCTTTAAAAATATAAAAATCTTGATTGTTTTTATTTGCATTATTGTCCGAAATATTTGTGTATTTATCTCATTAAATATTTATCGTCTTATTATCCTGAATATATATTAATCTTACATAATATAAATAAAAATTTGTCTAAAAATTATTTAAAAATATAAAAATGATTTTTATTTTATTTGTGTTATTTTCCGGAATATACAATCAATATTTTTTATATAAATATTTATTTGTCTAAAAATTCATTAGGAAGCATAAAAATCTTGATGGTTTTTTTTTTAATATTAAAATGAAATATTATTATTTGTCTTAAAATCCTTTAAAAAATGTAATAATATTGTCTTTTAGTTTGATTATTGTATTATTCTCTTAATGTATTCTCATTAAAATAATATTTCTGTGAAGTATAATTCTTAAGTTTATAGATCGCTTTTTATTTTTAACAGTGTCTGTCTATCTGTATAGTTATATCTACATCTGTCTCTCTGGCTGGCATTGCAGTCTTATAGCTTCAAGTGGCTTCATTCATGGCATGTCCAGCTTTTGCTCTACCTCTTCCATTCTTCCCCCTCTGTATTTTGTTGTTGATGGAAAAACTAAAACTGACGCCGCGCCACATCAGACACGACAATGAGCTGACTGTTTAATGTCTCAACTACAATGTGAGGATTGAGGGGGATGTATTAGCCTTTTTTGTCCAGTCTCTACTAACAATTTCGCAAAAACAAAAACAAGAGGCAACCTTTATTAGCAAAAAGTTTTGTCTGTTTTGTCTAAGCCAAGAAAAAGCGCCGCTGGCTGCGTTTGTCCAATAGACGAAAAGGGTTTCTCTATTTATTAGCCAACTGAGTCTCAGTCTGTGTCATTGTCTGTCTGTGTGTTGTCTTTGGCTATAGAGAGGACTATGAGCAGATTAGACCTGGCACAATTTAGTCTGTTCCATCATCGAGTCTGTCTGGGAACCGGAGTAATATTCAGACAGTTGGGATTGTCGACTTAGCTGGACATAAGAGTCAGAGAGTTGGGTAAGAAGAGAATAAGCTAGGCAATCACTGAGTAACTGAATTACACTGACTCCCAAATGTAAACAGACATTAGCTTATATCTAGAAGTAGCTTATTATGAATCAAAAGTCATGTTAATTTGTATTACTCTGTATATCTGCATATCTGTGGCACTTGCAACTGAATGTGGCACAGTATCGTAGTTACTTGCAGAACCGCAACTAGTATCTGCAGTCATGTTGCATGCATTACGCAACATTTGGCGATTTGGTTGCCGTTGCCACAACAACACGCTGATTATTGCTGATAATGATGGCAGTTGTAGTCGACAGTTTCCCCCATTTGCCACCCCAAAGCGAACTGCGTCGACAATGCAAAACTCCACTCGACTTGTTGGCTGCCTTTTTGCCAATTTGAAAATGAAAATGGCCAACGAAAACACAAACAGCAGTCGAAACTCTAGTTTTAGAACCGAATCCTGCCATAGATATGAGCGACAATTAAGTGTTTGCCGCATAATGATGTTGCCGTTTTTACAGCAACCAACAGTCAACATCCAGAACATGCTGAATGCAGCATGCAGCATGCAGCATGTGGAAAGCACAGTTTGCAGTCGCAGCAACTTTTTATCGACATTAATACACGTCGCGTCGTCGCAAATATGCAGAATGCTTTTCGGGGCTGAACATTGCGGATGCGACTGTTTGCCCCGTTTTTGTGCCCCCAATTGTAGCAGCCGCATTGCCTAATGACATAAGTTCCTGACAGTCTATTTCCACTAACTGTGGAGAGTCTTCATAACGATGACTATGATAGCAAGTCCATAAATATCTTACAATCAGAAAAACAGCAACAGTTTTACAATATAAATGATATTTCTTGAGGAAATCAGTTTTTGTGAAATTGAATTTATATTTATTTATTTATTGAAAAAAAAAGAAAATAAAATAAATTATAAATACAATGTAATCAACGTTAAATTTAAATTAAAAATTGTAACGAAAAAATGTGTTAAGTTTGGGGTTTAAAAAAATATAATTAATCCAACATTTGTCGGAAGCATTGGGAAAAATCCAGAAAAACACAATCAGATAAGTATAAAAACATGAAGTCAAATTATTGAAAATTAAAAAATAGATCTCTGATCCGATAAGTGAGGATTTTGCACATTTATGCAGTTCCATCTCTGAAACATTGATAGTTTATTGCAACAGAATAAAACTCTTCCAATTGTAAAGGTTTTTTAATAATCAAATTACAATAATTTGAGTTAGAAAAGAATCACTTCTAATAAATTCCAGTTTATAATCAAGTCAGGGAATTCACAAATATATTTTTTTTGTTTGGACAAGTGCAGTTTCAAGTGGTTTGCGGTTTCGTTTTTCTTCTGGGAGCATTTTGGGGGTTGGATTTTTATGTTAACGCTGCGGCGCCTTGAGAAATATGAAGCCATTTGGGCTGTCAGGGGGCCCATTAAAAATTCGATAATATTTTGTTAAGAAAAAATTAAAAAAGCACAACTAAAAAAGAGGCAGCAGTCTTTTTTTGGGGGTATCTGTTACTGACCATTTGGATTGAAAATCCAATCTGGCGCGTCTGAGACTGAGTTTGAGTGGCTCATATGTGCAGTTCCCACAGCAATTAAATTTGAACACAGGACGCAGGATAACACACAGGACAACGAGCAGAAAAAAAAGCGTTGAAGAGGAGAAGTTGACATGCTCAGCAAACAAACAAACAAACAGGGCTGGCCAAAAAAAAAGGAGGCAGCCAAAAGACAACCGCAGACAACGAAAACGACAACGACAACGGCAACAACAGGAACAGAAACAGAAACAGGAACAGGAACAACAACTATATTGAGTCGCACATATGTGACCGCCTACCAAAAGAGGACAACGCTGCCAGGACAACGACAGGATAACACTCAGCTGCTTTTTGGGCATTGGAAGAAGACATCGCAACAACCACAAAAGCGACGCCAACTTCAGCATTTCTTTTTTTTTTTTGGTGACCCGTTGTTGTTGTGTTGTAGTCCTAGAAACAACAACTGCAAACTAAAAAGGAAAAAGGACAACGGACAACGGGTCATACAAATAACATTAAGCTGGCGAAATCAGCAAAAGGCGAAAGGACTCGCAACGACTGTCGATGCGGGCCATGTTGGCCTCGGGGCCAGGACCGCACTATCAAACCAAGCCATCGTCCTTACAGACACAGCCAAAAGGACATCATCAGCAGCAGCAGCCACAGCCACAGCAGCCAGTCCATAGAAGGTGAAAGCGCTCCATAGAGCCATGACAATGACAATGTGCCTACCTCCCCTGCCTTCTTCATCCTTCTTTATCCTTCAGGACTCCCCCCGCAACCGGTGTGTGTGACACAAAACTGGCATTAGGCAAGGATTTGCCTTGATTATGGACAGCAATGGGTTTTCGCTTTAGCCATTTTCAAATGAAATGAAAAGACAATGAAAGGTTTGTCCACATTTTCTACACCCCTTGTTGTCATTGCCCGGCTTTTCGATACCCAATAAGTAGATAATACCATAAAGAGCCCAATTTCAGGTATGTACATATTACGTTGGCCCTTTAAGCCAATTTTTTTGCCGAATTTTAACGTTGTTGCTGACATTTGACAGATAAAACTAATTACTAGCATTAATTGGACTTATTGGGAGAATAAAAGCTGTTAAATAAGAATTCAGTATATTATTCAAGGCTGCAAAGATCCAAAATTTTGATAAAGATTCGGTTCGGCGGATATATACCTACTGAACCAAAATAATATTTTTATTGATTTAATTTTTTCACGAATTTTTTAAACAATTATTTTTTTTATTAAAAAAATTAGGTTTTGGAAAATAATACAATTTTATTTGAAGTTTAAATATAACTTATTTTTATTTAAAGTCTCAAATATTAGAAAAGTATAAAATTAATGTAATTATCTATTTTTCACCGAACCTCTTAATTAAGAAAATGATTCGGTTCAAAACCGGTTTACAACCTTAGTAATAATAAGTAAATTAAATTATATTCATAGATAGCATCATTAAATTTTATTTAATATGTTCTTCAGCTTAAGATTTCTGGTTCTTGGAATTAGTATATCATAATATCTTTCTTTTAATGTTCAGCTGCAGTTTTCTTTCTCCATAAACAACACTTAGAACACCGCTTTCGAAAAGTTGTCCAGAGTTCATCATTAGCATTTGACATAATGTAGATTGTTCGGGGCTGTCATTTGGAGTTAAGGGAACCATCGTTTAAGAAGCCATTTATTCACTGGCTGTGAGGCACTTAAAAATATATATATTTTATTATTAATTCATTAGGCATTTTTTAATGGGCAGCATATTTCTGTTGTTTGTAGTTATGTTTCTTTGTCGAGGCTGGCAGTTTAATTGTTAATTAGTTTAATGTGCGATACAGGCCACATGGCACCCAGAGTCAAAGCAGATCCCTCCCAGCTTCAGATCCCTCCCCCAATCCAAGACAGACATTCACCAAGTGTCGCACAAGTGTCGCCCCCAGTCAGACTATTTATTGGACGTTCTAATTGAGAGTGCGTTGAATTGGAAACCACAGAAATAGGTCTGTCTGACTGTCTGTCTGTTCCCTCTGACTGCCTGAAAGTTATCGTGTCCCCTCCCACTCTGTCAGGCCATAAAAAAGCCCGGCTAATAATTAAGAAACGTCGCACTCTCCCTACCTCCCATTTTCAGTCCCAACCCCACGCAAATGAACATAAATGGGCGCAAATTGTGGCGCCCTCGTCTCCCCTCTGGGGATTCGGTTAGGGCGTGCTAATCATAAAAAGAAATACAACGAAAATTATGAATTTGTTTGGCGTAATTTTACGCACCGCCCAATACAAGAAATGGGCAAGAAAAAGAGGGAGAAGCAGAAAGAAAATAATATAACAATATTGGAAAACCCAGCGAACGGTGCTGCCAATAATGACCCAATTTTGTGCATCAAATTTATGTTTATTCGGTTGTTTTTTTCTCTCTCTCTACTTCTCTTTTCTTTACTTTTCTCTGCTATTTTTTATATTTTTTTCTGGCAGCATTTTCCAATATTAATATGTATAAAAATTAACGGTGGAACAAATATCGTTTGCGTCGCATAACAAGAAAATTACTTTTTAATCTTATGAGTCATTAGAAGACATTTTTACCATAATGCTCAGACCCCAACCAATAGAACAGGAACAGGGGGAGTCGGGGAAGAGCGGGGGAAAGTGTGTAATGCCAGTGATAAAGTCAAAGATGCTACTTAACTCGAATTCCAAATTTAACCAAAACTGCCTTTTGCTAATGCCCTCACACTTTTTGGGAGCAGCTCTTTGTTTAGTCGCGGTCTGAGTTTTCGTTATGGGTTTTGAATTGGGTTCGGTTCGGATCTGGGAATAGGAAAATCAGAAAGCTAATTTTGTGATGTGTGAACTTTTGTTAACGCTTAGTTAATGCTGATAACTGGAGTTGGAGTTGGCATATGGAAATGAAGCTGTCAGTGGCAAAAGGTGTGACCAGCTCTTAGTTATCTACCACTAACAAAACATTTGACCAAAACAAAGTGGAAAATAACTGATTATTTAGAAACATTAAAGTGCAGCACTTAACGAGTCGTAAACTAAAGTTAACTGTCAGAAATATTAGTTGATAATATTCTCACACACAATACAAAAAATGATTTAAAAAAGGTAAGAAAAATTCTTCAGTATTTTATTTATTAACAATAATAAAATGTGGAAAGTTTATTGAAGAACTTTAGTTGCCTTTAACATATCAGCAACATTTAAATAAAATATTTAATATATGGTAATAATAATATAATAAACATCGTGTTTCAAAACGTCACTTTAATAATATCATAAAATTATTGATTATTTGTTTTATTTACTAAGTATATTTTAGAATTTGATTACTAAAATTAAAGCAGCACTTTGATCTTTACATTTTATTAACTAATATCACAAAGTACCATTTAAAATTGGACAAAGCCATCGGATTTCCTTATATCATGCTCAGATAATCAGATATACATACCTTTTCTTTCTAGTATATCAATGGCTCAAACCTCAAGATTTTTGCGCATTCAATTTGCAACATGGGGGCATGGCACATGAATCTCTGGCCCCGAGTGCCACAATGTTTCCGGGCGACCTTTGACATGCAGCTGTGCATGTAGCACATGTCTCCCTCTCTCTCTTTATCTTTCTCTACCTCTCTTCTTCTCTCTTGCGAGTGTGTTTGTGTGTGTTGCCATATGCCACATGTCATGCGCCCCGCACAAAACATGTCACTGCCCATTTTATCCTTGCTTCCTGCCACCTTTTCCCTGACTTTTGGCTATGGGTTCGGTTCGGTTCTGGATTGTGATTCTGTTTCTGGGTTCTGGGTTCTGGTTCAGTCTCTTGGCCACAACACAATGACACAAAAACCCAAAGCACATAAAATAAATTAATCAGATTTTTATTTAAACGCCCATCCATGTCTCTGTGTGTGTAAGTGTGTGTGTGTTGTGTCCATTGTCCCTAACAAAACCTCCAAAATCTCTCAGCATTTTGTGTGCAATTTTTGTCAACATGTTTCCCCGCAAAACATTTTGCTTTTTGTTTAGCCTTCTTCTCTATTGATATTCCTATCTCTATCTCTACCCCTATCCCTGTCTCTCTATTTGGGTGTTTCCTATCTAACACTATCGCCGGTTCTTTCAATGCCTGAAATCGCCGTCAGTTTTGTCAGTTTTCTGTGGAATTTTTGGAAACCCTATGAATGATTTTAGCAGATTTTTATATTTTCACAGTGCCATTGTATAAAATCTCGTTGCGTCCAGCCAAGCGGCCATCCATCTCTAAGCATCTATTGCGATCTCTCTACACACACACATCATACACACACAACACACACACACCACACACTCTCTCACACACACACAACATTTGTCCATGCGTCTCTATCTCTTTGGCATTCGGTTTGTGTGGTTAGTTTGGTTTTGTCATTACAATTGTTTGCGTTTTCCACCATTCAATGAACGTCCTTTGTTGTTAAGGACTTTCCACAAAGTCTGTCTACAAAAAGTTGCGAGTTGTTGTCAAATATAACAACAACTTGCAGTGTGTGTGCAATCGAGTTAAGGGCAGAGTTTTCCATACTAAGGGTTACTGTTTTGCATTATGCATGAAGATGGAATTGCATAAAATATTTGTACGATAATGTTGTAAATAATTCACATAAGTAGCTAAGGAGTTCACACATCAGAATTTGCTCAGTCTGAATTGGCACAGTTTTTCAAGTATTTTAAATGCTTTCTTCATTTGTCTCTTAATAAATCCTTTCTTGAATTTATTTTTATACCCGTTACTTAAAAATTAAAAAATTAAATTAAAAATAAAAATGAAATGAAAAATTTATACAGAACTCTGCAAGCAAATCAAATCTTCGGCGTGCCATAACATTTAACCTGAAGCAGTTGCTATCACAAATGCGTTTAACCTGAAGCAGTTGCTATTTCAAATTTTGATCCTGAAGAAGTTGCTATCCCAAACAGCTGACTCAAAATGTGCGCTTGCCAGATTTTGATCCTGAAGAAGTTGTTACTTTGAAAGTACAGAAAATATCGACGATGTAACATCAACAAAAGCATTCAAGCCTTTATTTCATTCTTGCGCCTTATAATTCTCAACTGGTTCTAGCTACGCGAAGGTGACATTAAGGTTGAATTGCTGGTCAAGTCAGGACAATCTGGTGAAGGAGACTGGAATCTCTTGAACCTAGCTGCTCAACACAAAATTATTTGTGTTGATCAGAATGTTTTCGGTGGTACTTATCAATGTAATATTTGGAGATGTGCAGGATTTCTTTTTTTAAGCGGTTGCTTATATGATTTAAAATTGAAGTTATTGATATCCTGAGAAGTTGGACCAAAATAAGGACTTGCCAAATATTGAGCAGCAACAACAAAAGCGTTCAATTCGTTTTCTCATTCTTGCGTCTTATAATTCACAACTGGTTCTAGCTTTGGGAAGGTGCAATTAAGGTTGAATTGCTGGTCAAGTCAGAACAAACTTGGGGACTGGCATCTCATGAAACCTTCCTCCTACCAAAACAACAAACAATTTTGTTTTTGGTATCAATTTAGTGTTTTGTTCTAATTTTAATCTATGTAGATTATTTCTTCTATTTAAGCTGAACCAGTTGCTAATATAATCTGAACCTGATGCAGTTGCTATTAGCTGATTTGACTGTTAATTTTGTTTGCAGTAATCAAATATATCTTACAGATTTTAGATCTTTAGAGATTAAAATTCGCAAAAATACTGAATAAATATTAAAAAAAGTAACGGGTGTCCTATAGTCGGTAGCTCGACTATAGCCTTTCCGTCTAGTTAATATTCACTTCCATTTCGCTGTTACCTGGATTTTCTTGGCATTACTTAAATATGTCACTTTGCAATTTTTTGCTTGTTAGTTTCTTTTTGGGATTAGTTAAGCATTTTCCTCTTTATATTTCTTACCACTTTGATTTAAGTCTTTGCTTACTTATTTTCTGCACATTTTTTAATGCCATTTTAATATTTCGTATTTTCATCTTAATTTTTACTCTTCTTTCTCATTAAGCTGAAGTTTTTTCCTGATGTCTTGCTTATATAATTATCTCTTGGGACTTTCCAATCTGTTATTTTCATTTAGTTTGCTTTCCTCACTCAAACTGTCATCTTTTCTTGTCTAGTCTGGCTTCTATTATTATTTCCTCTGGTAAATTGTCACTGCATTTATTGTTGTCGAATAAGTTCTTCTGTTTACCCACTTCTTGTACTATTATGCACCACATTGCACCACAGAATGATGGCAAATGTGTTTTTAAACCGAAACTTGCCAAAAGCTGTAGATTCTCACTTATTTTACAGCATATTAGTTATGTGCCATAAACAAGATGCGACGGCCAAAGCGGCGCCATCGAGCCAGCCAAGCACAAAATTAGGGTTGCCTCCAGGGTTGCCACAGCCATTCCCATTCCCATCATCAGCATTATGAGCAACCTGCGACAACTTGCAAAACACAAACCAAATTGTTCAATGGCGCCGCAAAAATGACCAAAATGCGATGCCAGCAAACGGAAGGAATGGCGAAGGCGCCGCCATTTTATTTGCAGCACTGCCACTTCCGGCCGCCATCATTTCGTCCCCGCCACGCCCCCCATCCGCCAATGGTACCTACGATTTCAGTCATTTCTGCAGCATTGGCGAGCCAAAAAGCTGCAAATTGATGGCGACTGGCGCACATTCAAAACGCTTTCATTATTGTCATAAGCTGCGGCGACATCTTCCTATTCCTCTTCTTCCTCCTCCTTCGCCTTGCTATCGGGAGATAGCGCTGAAAAATTTTCCAGCGTACTTTTCGATTTCCGCTACGTAATATTCAAGTGATTACCAAAGCGATCCAACCTCCTCCACAGGAAGCAACAAAGTGTGCTGGCAACTTTTCTGCTGACATGCGCTGATTTCATCCTTGGACTCGCTTCGGACTTTCTACTTTCTACTCGCTTTGCCCGCATTTTAATACCCTGTTTAAGTAGGCTTGATAGCAGTATTATAAGCTAGCAAAATGCATAGTTAAGTCCCATTTTGTGAAAACAATCTCAACTCATTGATAACTAAATTGATTCAAATATATAAATTCGGACTCAATTTATTTTAAATTTATAGAAACATGTTAAATCTTTAAATATAAAGTAAATCTATCAAAATTGAATATAAGGATATTTTAACTTATTAACTAACAGTCCCAATAATTTTATAAGAATCCCTTGAAAAACACCGCATTTATTTACAGATCATCTTCAAGTCGACTTTTATCTCTTAAAATTTAGTGTACGAAGTTCTTAATTTATTAACTAACATAATTATAATTTTCAGCATTTAAAAACATTTTACAGATCATCTTCAAGTCGACTCCATTTCTCAGTTGATTCTTGGATATTTGTGTTGCTAAGTGTACGAGTATTTCGGACCTCGGCGGGGTTCAATGACAAAGTTTACTACCACTAGGTATTTATAACTATTATTTATGTGGACCCTGGACCTCCCGCTCCATTTTAAATGCTCACTGATGCGCAACAAATTTCTTAATGGTGCAATTTGGCGTTTTATGTCTGAAGTTTAGGCGAAAGGCGATTTCGGCATCCCGACAGTGTAGGGGAAGTGGACAGGGATGAGGAAGGGGAAGTGGGAACTGCACCATTTTTGATGTACGCTATCGCTACGTGCATAAACTTTTTGCAAACAATTATGGCTATACCGAGCCGCCTGGCAGACGACCAACCAGGCAGAAACCTTCCGTTCCCAATCGCCTTATCCCCCCCTTTTCGATACTTGTATTTGCCATTTTTCATTAAATTCATGGTGTGATTTCCGCGACGCTTTCTGGCTTCCGGAAAACGCAAACAGTAATCACAATTTTTTGTGCCCATCGAGTTGTCAATTTGAAAATATGCTCCGCCAGAATTATATTATGATAGCGCGTGGTTCCCAAATCGAAGTGCCACTTAAATATAACCGCAAACGGAAAAAGCGTCGTGTGAGTAAGGATAGTGAAACCAATTCTATTAGAGATTTATAATAAAAATTAAAAATAGTTTAGAATTTGTGTTTCAGTTAGAAAATAACTGGGTTCGATTCCGCCTTCGCAATATACCTGTCTTGAAAATATTCTGATATGAGACTGAAAATGCTTATAATAATAATAAATATTAATAATTAATGTATACAACAAAAATAAATCCAAAAATATCTTTGATTATATACATAAATAAAGTAATTATAAATGTTATGAAATCAAATAATATAAATAAACATAAGTTAAAATAATATAGACCCGTGTCAAAAAATCTTCTATATATTTAAATTTATTAAAAATTTCCATTTATTTAAATTTCAATTCGATATTCACGCGCTCATCTCTAGCTGAACAATGGATACTTTTTGGGGAAATAAAACTGAAATTCAATTGGTAAAATCAATAAACTCGACGCTGACAAAAAATCAAGTCAAATATCAAATATTTTGCATACGCGCGTATATTGATTAAAATTCAGTGGCGTGCCTACAGGGGGGCGGGGGTCGGTCAAGCATTTAATGGATAAAATCCTTGTGACAATGGACCATTATGACACCTTAAATCATAATGGCAAATTTACTACCGTGTGTGTGTGTGTTGTGTGTGTGTGTTGTGTGTGCGTGGGGGATATGAATATGTTGTCATAAAGAATGAAAATTAATTGAAAATGCATTTTGTGTGCCATTGTCTTCAATTAATTTTCATTTCCATCATTTTCAATAGCATGCAAATTGTGTGTGAGAAATTAAGTGAGAGAGAAAACCTGTACTATATATAGTTATTTATGTAAATGTGTAAACTCTTTTATGGAATAAAATAAGAAAATTGAAGCCTTAATCTCTTGAAGATTATAACATGCTAGTAAGTGAGGTCAATCAGAATGATTGATGGCATATCGTCCATCATCTAATTATGTTTTATTTTAATACACAAAAGTCAAACTAAGCTTATTTAAATTTTAAATTGTAATTCGATGAATCAAATCTTGAATAAAACAAGGACCAAATGTAGCATATCATTTACAACAAAACTAACATTGTTGCCTTAGTTGAAGCATAACATTTATGGCCAGCTTAAGTTCATAATTGGTCCATAACTAGTTCAAATAAGACAGATACATTAGATGTAGGAATGTTTATCCTTGCATCCGCTCTTCAATTACCAAGTTAGCATAATGTATTCAAAACCTTTAATGTAATTAATGCTGTTTGTTTAATGAAAGTTGTCTGAGCGCCAAAGCCTTTCACACATAAGGACATAAGGACATGTCCCAGCATTCTCATCATGAATGCATGCAGCCAGGACATACTCAAATTGTTGTTGCCAGTCATGTAGCGGACATGCAACATGCAACATACAGCAACAACAACAACAACAACAGTAACAACAACAATCCAATATGCTGTCTCACGCACCGTTGCTGTATTTGGGGTTCAGCTTTTGGGTACGTTTCTAATCATCGACAACTGTCCAGGCCATAGATTTGGTATCCTGCCTGACTCTTCCTGTCTCCCTCCCTCCTCGTTGTCTGTCTATCTGCTGCTGTATTTGACCCCGTTGGGGTCCCTGCCGTGGGTTCTAATGCGCTAAAGTGCTTTTTCGTAAAAACAAGTTACACTTTGCAATTTGCACTAAATCCCACTTGGCTGTGGCCGGGGATCACTCCACTGGGTCATACTGATGGTGCATACTGTAGGCAGAGTCACAGTCAGTGCCAAAGTTGTCCTATCGTCCATTCTCCTCCCTTTCCATCCCCCCTTTCCTACTCCTATTCAGTGTCTCTGTTTCTGTGTTTGTGTGCAAATCCTTTGGCCGTTGCGTGGCAATTAAAAGGGATTTTCATGGCTAAAACGTATTTATTTTACACACATACACACACACATACATCACACACACACATACCCACTTCACACACACATGTGCACATCCTGTTCTCCCCTCACGTTCTCACATTTAGCTCACTTAATATTTGATTTTTGATTTGTGGTCTGTTGTTGTATTGTGTGCTTTGTGGGGGAGTACGGAAAGTCGGGAAAATCGGGGGAGGGAATAACAGGAGGTCGTTGAGTTATTGGAATGTTGGTAAAAAGCTCGTTGTGCTGACTAGGAATGGGGAATTGTGGTGTAGTCAAGTACTCATATTAATTACTATTGATTTTAGTGCTCTGTGCGCGTTAATGAAATTGAACTGCACGCTACAAAAATGCCACGCCTTCCAAAAGAGGGCCAAATACCAACAACCAACAACCAACAAACAACAAGAAAAAATCAATAAATTCACCGCAATGGCACAATTTTTATTTTTTAAGCGGTGCATTGAACTTGTCCTTATACCAAACATAAATAAATGTGATTTAAAAATAAACGAATTAACAATTTGATAAATATATATTTGATGCCATTAAAAAATCAAAGAAAATAAATAATAAATTCAAAATACATGCATATTATTTAGTTAACTAAATTTTATATCTAAAATGGTTAAATTCGTTAATGAATCCATTTATTCCAAACAATTAAACTCCTTTATTGAACTCCTTCAGTTGCTTCTTTTCATATCTGCAAATGACATAAAACAATTGATTTAAATGATTTGCCAGAAATATTTGCAAATATAATTGTTAAACTATTAAAGTTCGAACATTAAGTTGTTTAGATTCCTGCTGCTTTTCACATTTCCATCAACAATTACAAATTGTAAGCCAAGTTGTGTGTTTGACGTCATCCCTTGACTCTATGTGAATTGTAGTTGAAGAAATGCTTTAAGACATCGCTACCACAATAATTTGGTAAGGCTTTAATCGAGACCCCAACAAGGGTTGATGGACAGACAGAGAAAATTGCCAAGGTCCATCCCCAGTGGAAAAAACACCTTGCAACCACCAAAAAAAATGAGCAGGCAACATAAATTTCATTTCATGCCAATTTAATCAATTGGAGTTAGGCCTAGATAACACTAGCTAAGGTAGAAGGGGGATTGGAGGTGATTGGGGGTAAAAATCAAAATAAATGTGCCCCCAAAAGTGTTTGTCACATGCGACTGAAATTAATTCGTTTTTGATTAGGCGCAAAAAATCAATTTCTCTCGGCCAAACTGAGTTTTATTTGTTTATGGCCAGCATCAGTTTTGTCAGTCTCTCCCCTCTCTTCCCGCTCCCCTCTCTTGGCACAATTGTGGCAGCTGTTACGTCACATAATTTGTTGTTGTCTGCGAGGCAACAGTTGATGCCACTTCCTCTCCTTCTTTCTCCTTCTCTTTATCCCACCCAGCAGAGTCGATTAGACGTTTATTTGTTTTTGCTGTAGGTAAATGCAAATTCAAGTGTACATTCCCTGCCTACCCCCACCCCACCCTCTTTTAGCCCGTTTTTAGCCGGGTTTATAAATCAACGTTAGCAGCTTGCGTTGTCAGCTTCTCCACCAGCCGCCATGTTGACAATTTTTTGCGTCAACGACCCCTTGACCACGGCCCAGCATCAGTAATTAACACATGCAGATTTCCAAGGGGGGCACAGATCTCCAGGGGGGGAGGGGGGTGAGTGGGAAGAGATACTGGCCAATTTGGCACAACTGTTGCCAGGCGGCCAATTGTCCATTTGCCTATTGGGGCGTTTTAATTTCAAATTCAATATTGGCAGCAGCATCAGAAGCAGACAGAAGAACAAATTGACAGACAGACAGACTGGCAGACAGACAGAGAGACAGTCGGCAATTTGTTGTCATACTCGTATGTTCGTATGTCGATTTTCATTTTATTTGTGTAACAATTTTACATAATTAATGGCAGGGATGACCAAAGTGGAGGAGATTTCCAGTCAGCAATCAATGTGAAAACAATTTGAAAACAGTTGATGATTTGTTTTGGCTAATAAATGTCAGATCGATATTTAGGCTACATAAACTTGTTGCAAATTTAATAGAAAATGAAAATAATATTTGAAATAAGCAATCAAACAAATAATCACTTATTTATGAAACAATCTTGGTAATACTATAAATGTTCTTGAAAGTATCAGTTACAGATTAAATATATTATGCACTTTACCACAGTTGAACATAAATACGATAAATTTATAAACCTTTCTTGTTGATTTTTTCGAAATTTATTGATCGATTGAGATAATTTACTTAATTATGCGGAAAGCAATTAGCAACTGCTGATGAAGACAAAGCAAGCAAGTAAATAATAAATAAACTTTAAAGATTAGAAATATTAATATTTAAAGACAAAATGGTATTTGACGAGAACATCGAGAACAAATAAATAAATTAAAATAAATATTGTCAGCAATATCTAATGCATTCTTAATTATGTCATTCGGCTGCATTTAGATTGAATAAATAGAAATTTAAATATGATGATTTATTTATTCACTTGCTCCACTTTAATAATTTTTGAAGCAATGCCAATTTACAGCTTAAAACTGGAAAATAGTACGTGTATATATAATATTTTTTGGCAGAGTTTCATATTCGCAATAACACAATCACAAATACACATTGATTGCTTGCGTAATGCATTTTTGATGTAAGTAAGTAGGTCGCATATTACGCATACGCCACGTGCAACCCGAAAATATGACAGAGGCTGTCATAAAGCAAACCGAACTTTAAATAAATTATATCCGAATATAACGAAATATGAATGTATGGATGTATGTTTGTGCATATATATGTTTTTGAAAATGGCCATAAAAAGCAGTCGTAAAACCCTTTCCGCAAACCGGAAATCCCGCTTCAAAACAAACGCCATTAAAAACGAGGTCATGCAGGAGAGGGAATGGGAAAAGGAATGGGAGCGGGAGTTTGAGTGGGTAGTGTCTGCTTCAAGGACTGCCAAAAGTCAGAAAAAAAGCTAAATTTAGAGCCTCGGACTGGTACAAAAAAAAAAAAATAACAAAAATTGTGCAAAAGTTGAGCATAACAAACAAAAAAGAAGAAAAGATAGAATATAATATAATATTTTAAAAGTGCGCATAGGGAGTCGCATAAAATATGGGCATGAAAAGTTCAAGTTTAAGCTATATAGAGAGACACACACACCCACACACACACCCACACACACACATACACACATGCACAGCTGAGTCGGATGTCTGTGTGGCAAGGTATTTATTTTCATAACGCAACACAACATAAGGAAGCAATAAATTTAAGCTGACTGACGACAGTTTGCCAAACACGGAGCAGGTTAGGGAGTCTAGAGGGTTTACCTCCTATGTCTAGGTTTAGTTACAGGATGAAGAGAGTGGAGAGAGAGAGAAGAGAGAGGGAGGGAGAGAGGGGGCAACAACCATGTGTCGTCTGTAGGTAAAGTGCCAGCAGCCGTCTCTCTACATATTGCATAGTTATTGTTTTAAAGCTTAAGCCCAACCCCCTTCCCCCTCTATGTAGTACAACCCCGAATGCCTCTTATCATTTAAATAAATTTTATGCAATTTAGTTAAGCTGTTCCCTGCCTCCCTCTCCCATTTCTCCCCCCCTTTGTCTAGAGTGAGTGAGTAAATGTCATTTAAATATTTCTCTCCTCATGTTGTCGTCATCGTCTCTGTGGCATTCCAATTTCTTTTGCTCTGCCTGCCCCCTGAGATCCCACATTGCAATAAAATATTTAGTAGGGATAGGGAGGGTAAAGAGGGGGTAGGGATGAGGGATGGGGATAGGGGTTAGCTGTAGCTGGATTGTTAGCTCATTCTTCAGTTTTTCGTTTGAGTTTTTCCAGCTCTTTTTCTCTTACTCTTGACTCTTGTCGTATGTCACCGGTGACTTGACTGAGTTGTTAGTTTTTACTGTTGTTCAACTCGTTGTTGTTGTTGTAGCACATCATAAAATTGTTGTTGTTGCTGTTGCTGTTGTCATTCTCGTTTTGGTTATTTATGTTTGTCATGTTGCGTTTGTCAAGTTTTTGCATTTCAAGAGACGCACTTGAAAGCATTATGGCTTAATTCTTATATGAGCCCTGGCAGTAAGACTACACACACATGTGTGTGTGGTGAGTGTGTGTGTAGGGGGAGTGTGTGTAGGAGTTTCAAAATGCAGGTGCGACAGGCATCCCGTGAATTTTAACTGTAGTTACGCATTATTAATTCAGATCAAAAGAAACAAGTTACAGATAAAAGCAAGAGAAAGAGAGAAAGATAAAGAGAGAGAGAGAGAGAGAGAGAAAGAGATATGAGGAAACCCTTCACACAATTTTACTCAAATGCCAGTTGAGCGTGCTTAACTTATCCACATCTCACATTTCACAAGTATTTCTTTTTTCTTAAATTATTTATGTCTCCAAAAAATATATTTTTCAGTATTTTTTAACTATTCCATTTGCATCACTTTAAGGCTGTATTATGACATGAGAAATAACTATAAAGGATTGTGACATTTTCTGTTCTTATTTAACAGCAAGTTTTCTTATAGAATATTTGATTTGTTTTCAGCAATTTTAAATTGAAAATTGCATAGAAAATGCAGTTTCTCTGTTGGATTGTGCATAGGTAAATACCAGATGGACAAATTGAATCAATCTTAATTAAAAAATGTATCATTTCAGTCATAAATTTACTTTGGTTGACAGTTGAGAATTGACCCAAGGCAAAGATCGAGCTAAAGCTTCAAGCAGAGTTTGTAGCATATGCCAACAGCTGTTGCAACTATTTATTTACACAAAAAATATAACAAATGTCAAATGTATGTTTACATAGAATCAACAACACACACACACACACACACACACACACACATATGGAGAGAGTGTGTGTATTGAGAGGTGCCTTTAAGAAACAACAAAGAAAATTGCTTCAGTAAATCCAAAGGAAAATAAACACAAAAACACAACTTGAGTCGCAAAGCAAACAAACTCACACACATATATATATATATATATTACTACTAAGGTGTGCTCAGGTGGGTTGGTGGTTGGGTGGTTGGGTGGTTGGGTGGTTGGGTGGTTCAGTGTTGTTGTTTGCCTAGGAGCTGCTCGTTGACGCTTTTGCCAAAGTCAAAAAGGGTTAAGCCAAAGACGAGTGCTCCAAGTGTTTATTACGTGTATGTGTGTGTACAAGTGTGTGTGTGTGTGTATAGGTCTCACTACTGTCCCATTGCCACACTGTCGCATTGCCACACCCACATTTGTGAGGTGGGCGTTACACACACTCATGTGTGCGCCTTATGTATGACACTTAAACATGCAAAGCTGCTTGCCAAGATGATTTATATTAGCCATGATTTCTAGCAATTTTTAGCACTTTAGCTTTATGGTTACCTTTACCTTCACCGTTACCTTTTATACCGTTAAGCATTACCTCTTTCTTTCTTTGTTCGAGGCGTCAAGGTGTTGATTGTTGTTAAAATTCTCTCTGTGCACCAGATGACAAACCGGAACGTGAAACATGAAACAGAAGTGGGTAATTCACCAACTCACACACACACACACACACACACACATACACACTGACACACGTGGCGTATGACATATTTCCCTTCATGATAATAACAACTTATTCTGCTTCTTCACTTTTCTTTTTTTTCTACATTTTTTGACAGCATTTGCGGAGTATTATGACAAGGAACTTATTATGCGTAAGGGATTGCAGGTTTTATTTTAAAATGCCACGCCCACAATGAGAAAATAGAGTTAGATGAGAGCATTAGATATTAGAGAAATGGAAATATTCTAAATAATACTGATCTCAAATAAAAACTACTATCATAAATTATGTAATTTATTAAAAATATATTGTAACGCAGTATAAAATATTTGTTCCTAACACATGTGATAGGCAAATACACATTTTAGTCACCACTGTTCTAGGGAAAATACAAATATCGATCTAAAAGTAATTAACTTTATTTTTGCAGCCCATCATTATTCTCGCTTTATCTGTGTATGCATTTAATCTTAATCCTTTTCACATACTAAAGTAGGTCAGCAGTTTGTAATTATAATTCCCCATATAAAATGTATCCACTTAGTTAACTGAACTGTAAGAAACGCAAACCGAATGCAAATATCAGCTCATTTTTGTATGCAACGATTCATAAAAATGAAGTTACTCCTCCTAAACATGCACATGAATCGAGTCGTAATAGAGTTTTAGTTGCTTATAGGCAATGCGACTGGTACAGGTATTGGAATGATGGCCACAGGTCTTGTAAACAAGGCGCGTGCACAAGCCAGTTAAAACAATTACGGGCCACAAAGCAAAGTCAGTTTGGGTTGTAGTCTTGGGCCACGCTACGTATACGTAATATTAGTTAACGACGGCAAAAGGAAGAAGCAACTGAGGGGGGGGGGGGGTAGAAAGATGGCACACACTTGGGCCATCAAATTAAGTAATTGCATAATTGTTTCACTAGCATTTTACTATACCCCACGGGTGGGCACTCTTCCCCCTCTTTCTCCTCTTTCCCCTCCTTCCCCTCTTTCGCCTCTTCGCTCTCTGCAGTCGTCAAGCACTTTTCGGCTTTGGCTTTTTATGTTTGCGGAGTTTTTCTTTTATTTGCCTTTTGCCACGACTAATCCCCTGGCCGGCTGCTACGTGCCTGTCTTTGAGTTTTTGTAGGCACTCCCCCACTCACTCTCCTCCTTCCAATTTCAATCCCTGCCACCGCCACCGCCCCCGTAATGCCACTCATAAATCAGCGTCAAATCGTCGAGGGCTTTTGCCTTTGCGTCGTCGTTTCTAATTGTTTTGTTATAGACACATATATCCGTGAGATTCCGTGCCGTATTCCGAATGCCGTTTGCAAAATGCAAATGTCCATAAGGCAACCCGCAATACCACAAATGTTGTAAGTGCCCCCCCTCCCAAATACCCCTTTTGGGGCCACATGGAAACACACGGGCACTTGCACCTGCTGGCCAACCTTGCGGTTGCCAACATTGTTGCCTGAGGTTGTCCTGGGTCTGGTCCTAGTTCTGTTTCTGCGCCTGGTCGAGTTGTGATAACGCCAACACGACCCTCAAATATGGCGCTAACATTATTAGCCCGAGTTGGCCAGAAGTCGGACCACAGACAGAATTGGCCTCATGCGATGGCCGAGTGTTTTTTTGAGGGCTATTCCATACCGGACTCTGCTTGATTGTTTGAAATAAAGTGTAATTTCAAATTGTGCATATATATTTTCATAAAGCAGAGAAATGACAACGAATTTTGTAGACTACAAAATGGAAGCAAGGGCAGTTTTTTTCGATTAAAATTACAGATTGAAACTTTATTAAAAAGTGTAATATGAATGTGTCACTTGAAATTAACCCTTCCTTAGACTTTTTCAATTCTAAACTAATTTTTATACTGCCCTACGTGTCTGTTAAATTATCCATTCTTTTGATTTTATTGATTTTTAATAACTTTGAACTGTCATAACTTTGTCAAAAGTCATTCAATTTCCATGCGCAATGTAAAATTGAGCATGATTTTATCCCTAAATTCGTCCTGCATTTAAATTTTGTTCATTTTCAAAATTCGAAATTTTCGAAATTTTTCGAAAAATGGTAAGGGGTAACACTGTAAAAATTCTAAAAAATTCGATTTTCAAAAACGCACAAAATTTAAATGCAGAATGAATTTAGTGGTAATTTTATGCACAAATTTACTTTGCGCATTGAAATTAATTGAGTTTTGACAAAGTTATGGCAGTTCAAAGTTATTAAAAATCACTAAAATCAAAATAATCAACATTTTCAAACCAAATGAACCAAATTTAAATGAGGTCAAATTATAATAAAATCGACCTTACGCTGGACCATTCCAGAAATCAGATAACAATATTTAACAGGCTTATAAGAGCATTAACTCTTTTTTTATGTAAAACGATGAATAACACTTATTATATTGGTCATCGTAAAACTTTTCGGTTTTAATCCCTGATTAATAATATTGGCATTTGCAATCTAAGTAATATTAGACATCATTTTATTTTTTGACGCCAAAATAGATTTTAAATATTATATTACAATTCGACACCTCGAGCTGATCATAATCATATAATGTCCATTATTATCTATAGAACAACATATTAATATTTTGTCGATCTGTGAATGGCATTCAATCTATGGTCATAATTTAACAATAAGCTTGCTGTCTTTATATATTCCAACCCCAGTTCATATTTTACCCCAATTAGTTCTCCCCCTAAAAACTTAATTGCCTTTTCACCTTATCCATTGATATGTCTCTGATGTTCCAGTTTTTTCTTTCTATTTTTTACCGAAACACACACAGACACATTGCCCAATTGGTTTTCTCCTCTCTGGTTTTTTTATTTATAACCCTTTCATATTGAAGCTTCATCGGTTGTCTGCCTCTCTATCTGTATGTTTGTCTGTCTGTCTGTCTATCTGTGCTCTGGATTGGGCATATATCATTCCTAATTACTGATACTAAGCTGTTGTCTTTGCTGTTGCTGCTTCTTCTTGTTCTTCTTTTGAGGGCCCAACTCTGATTGATCTACGTTTCTTGGTTCTGGACGTGCCCAGTAGTCAATTTATGGCATCGCTGGCATCTGGAAGTTGAAGTGCAACTGCAACTGCAACTGCAACACAACTGGTTGAAAATCTCATTTGTTGCGCTTCGTTGCTAATTTTAATATTATTTTTGGAAATCTTATAACTTGCCCTTTATCTCTCTCTGTGTCTCTCTCTCTCTGTCTCTCTCTCCTTTGCTGGTTCTTTGATGCCTCCGAACTGTTGATGTCTTTATTGCATTTGCTGTGTTCCGTTCACATTATAATTTTCATTTTCATTTCGTTTTCATTCAGTCTTTTGGATCTTCACTCTGGCATCTTCACGCGGCTTTGGCTGTCTATAATTGGCTGTCTGACTGCCCCCAACTGAATTTGCTATGCTACTGCTCTTCCCTCTCACTCTTCCACTCACTCTCCATCTCTTTCACTAGTCTCTTCTGAGCACTTTTAATCAAGATCAAGCGTGATAAATTAAAGTCGCTGTGGGAATTCAAAGGCGTTGAGTGTGGGCAGGGCTTCAACAATGTCTTAGGGTAGGTTCCACTCTAAATGGTAATACGAAAAACCAGACAAAATATCATCAAAATTTATATAAACCTTAAAAAGAATCAAATGCGATTTATAAATTAATTAATTATTATTTATTATTTTTTCTTCATTATTTATAATTTTTTATTAAAATTATATATTTATTATTAATTATTAGTTGTTTATTATTTATTTATAATTTATTTATAAAAGTTATTTATTATGTATTATTTTATTTATTTATTATCATTATTATTATTTTTTATTTTGGATTAACTAACAATATTTATTATTTATTCTTCATTATTTATTTATTATTAATTATTAGTTGTTTATTATTTATTAATTATTTATTTATAATTAATTATTAGTTACTTATTATGTATTATTTAATATTTTTATTTATTTATTATCATTATTATTATTTAATATTTTTATTTATTTATTATCATTATTATTATTTTTTATTTTGGATTAACTAACAATATTTATTATTTATTCTTCATTATTTATTTATTATTTATTCTAAGTTATTTATTATTTATTTTTTACTATTATTTTTATATATTATATTATATTTATTTATTATATTGGATTAGCTAACAATATTTTCTTACTTCTATAAATACTTAAGGGACTGTCAGTTGGATAAGAACATATCATCATAGGCTACAGTCTGGAAAAACTTCTCGATAATTCTCGTAATGCTTCGACTATAAGCCGGCAATATGGTTGGTTCAATCTCGTTCCAAAGCTCGTACCAGTTTTCATTGACAACCCGATTGAGTATAACAGTTAGATCAGTATTTTCCTTATAGAGATTATCAGCCCACAATATCCAGCTATTAAAAAATCAACAATCAATTGAAATTTGATATTAATATACTTAAATGAATTCCTTACCGATCCAGCTGGATTTTCGGAACCAGATCGTATATCTTCAGATAGCGCGAGTTATTCCGGTACTCAATGAATCCCTTAAGAGTGGTTAATATTCGCACATTCTGCAAATCCGAATGGGTAATACCCGATGAATTTGTATATACAATAAGACCACGTCCTTGAATTTCATAATTGCCTTGCAATACAAGTCTTGGAATTTTTAGTTCTATATCCCATCTACTGAGTTCTGGTTCGCGTCCAAATCCCGAAATGTTTGTAAAAGTCGCATTTTCGAATCCTTTAAGGATCTGATTAATTAGTTTATAGGATATATAAATCGGACCTGGCGAGTTAATCAGGCTTAAGTCTTCAATCTTGATATTATCAAATGGTAGTAGTCCAATTTCCGGAATTCCTTTGCTAAAGCGTCGGACCAATTCATTTGTGCTATTCACTATACACGGATGATCTCCAAACCGACATTTCTTGATGTCAGCAGCTGTGTAAATTATGGTTTATAATTATTTTCATAGTTTCTCAGTTAACTTACGCAGCTCAACAGCATAAAGAAAAGTAATCCAGGTAATGAATAGAATAATAATACTTTTAAACATAATACTGATTCGATCCGCACACAATTTATAGTATTGAATTATCGAACCTGCCAGAGCAGCAGTTGAATATGTAATAACATTCTATGGCAATCTAGATTGCACTGAAACTTATTTTTCCGAAACCAGTTTCACTTGAGGAAAAGCTATAAACAACATTGAATCTTAACTGAATCACAATTTCAAATGCAACTGGTTTATTAACATACTTAATACTTGAATACTCAGCTATTCAAGAACATATCGTCATATGAGATAGTCGCAAATATCTTATCCAAAAGTTGTGCTCCCTTCTGGCTATAACTGGACAACACATTGTTTTCTATATCATTCCAAAGCTCTATCCAGTTTTCATTGTAAGCACGATTAACAGCCAGTGTCAGATCCAAGTTCTCTTTATACAAATCATCCAGTTTAATAACAAATCTACAAAGATATTGAATGTTCATCTCGATTCTCAAACTCAACTTTAACCTTAACTCACCGTCCTAGTTGCAGTTGTGGCATAAGTTCGTAGATCTTCAGATAGCGCTTCTCCTTCTGAAACTTGACAATCACCTTCAAGTTAAGATCTAGTGTGACATTCTGGAATTCGGCATAAGAGGGTCCAGAAGTATTTGACTGAACCATCGACAGCCAACGTAGCTGCATCTCATATGTAGATCTATGAATCAGTCTGGGTATCCGAAGTTCGATTTCTATTTTAGCCTTGGTGGGATCCTTTTCGAAGCCACTTACTCGGGTGACAGTTGCATTCTCACAGCCACTGATTATTTGATTTATCAGTCGAAATTTTAAAAAGGATCCTCTAACTCGAGGAGAATCCCATAATTGTAGATCACTCGGTCGAAAATCATCAAATGGATCGACATTTAAACTAGGTATTCCTTTGGGATAGCTTTTAATAAGCTGGTTGATGCTTCCTTTAATGCACTCTTCATCCCCAAAATTGCACTTTTGTATATTTTTAGCTAGGAGGTTTACAGTTCAGTTTTATTTATCTCACATTTTTAGTTGTTCGTCTTACTCACGTAATTCCGCACTGTAGACTATTCTAAGGCAAATCACAAGAGCAACTAACGTATACATTGTATTATTTATAATACTGAGAGAACCTGTTAAAACGAGTGCCAAATGGCAAATGATATCAAAGCACGAATTCAATCTATGTTAAAGCAGTTACACAATTTTTAACAGATATTATTAACCTGTTTCATAGTCGGAGAAATAAGTGAGTACTATAAGAGATAATAGATAAAATAGGAAATAGGCAAAAGGTTTATATTTTGACATGTGTCTTAAATGAATCATTTACAGGTTTTGAATTGTTTTCAATAGCTACCGTAGTATAAATAGGATAATACTTTATCATAGCATGTTTATCATGTCACGAATCCCATTAGCAATTTACTATCATTTTATTATAAACAACAATATAGCAAATTCTTATTACATGCAAGTAAGCTTAGTAAAAATAAAGAAATTGCATAACTTTTTAAATTACTGATCAACACAATAAAAAGCTTGTTTTATTCAATTTTTATTAACAATTCCTGTTGTGCTGTGAATAAACGATACAATTTACCTCTGTTGCCATTCTTTTAAACACGAAGCCTTTCTTCGCGATTCTCATGCACTTGCAATATCAATGAACCGCAACTGTCTGTTTACGATTCAATTTTCTCAATGTTATGTGCAACATTTATAACTCAGCCTGCAATTCACAATCGAAACTGCCCAATAAGACAATAATCATCAACTTATGCAGCACATTGAACTGATATATAGACATAGTATATATACATATGTACAATATAAGCACCAAGTATTCAGAACATCAAAAAATAACAAGACAAGAAATAAGTACGAATGTTGAATTCAAAATAACTCGACTTGGAAATGTCCTGTATGAAAATCACTTTGGAAAAATATTATAAAAATTCTCTTTAATGATAATTTCTAATTTACAAAACTGAATATCACAATTTGTAGTTTCTGAGATATAATCTATGAGTTGCTTATTTTAAGATTATTGCAAACCATTGCTCACCCATTGAATTCAATATAGATTTACAGGGTATTTTGAGAATAATTTTGCTGCTGCAACATAAACAAATATCAAAACGTGGCCGGCACAAAGCGGGCCGACAAACGGGCCTCTGGAACGTCCCCTGAATCTGGCCTGTCAGTCAACGCCTTTGGTGCATACCAAAGCGTTCTCTTTATATCATGCAATTCTGAGAAACTTTTGCAAAATGTGCGTTGTGCTTTTTTGCATATCAATTGAAGAGCAGCAGCAGCAGCATACAATGAAAGACAAACCGAAAGGAAAAATCTAAATGAAATGAAGGCTGAAAGCAAAAGACAAAACCAAAAGGCAAATTGCTGTCAACCAAAGTCATTTGACAGGGGCTAATAGCTAAGGTCAACAATTCAACTCATTTTTCTAGGGTAGCGTCTCTTTCAGTGCACTAAAACTGTCTAGTTTCAGTCTCTTCCCTTCCCTTCCCTTCCCTTCCTGTATTGACTATTTCTATTTGCAATGCATTTATTTTGGATTGCCTTGTACTGGGGCATACTTTTCCCTTCCCTGACCTCCATTTTCTGGGTGTTACTTGACTCGCAGAGTCTCCTGCAAACAAAAATCTTAAAAACACAGGAAAAATCAATCGGCCGCACTGTCAATGTGCCCGCAGTTTCCGAAATATTTTTCGTGTTTTTCTTCATTTTTGTTTGAGGGTTGGTAGACCAAAATTTTACCTACACACGCGCTGACTAAGTAAATATTTGTCAAGACCGTCTGACAATATTTGTGCAGACTCCGAATCTATTTATCTATAATCTCGCCTTGGGTCTGACAACATGACAAAAGTCATGCTATGCTGGAAGGATCGTTGTTGAGATCATTTAAAGTTAATACACAAGAAATTTCTATGTTTTATCGAAATTAAAGATAGTAAATTTAAAATATATTTTTAGTTATGCTAATAAATCAAACTTATTTTGAAAAATATTATAATAAATGCATTATTATAAGTATGTATTTATTATATTCCAAAAAAAGAAATTTTTTTAAATTATGCACATAAGACATCAGTCTCATTCAAAGTTTTTTCTTACGAATTTTCTATATTTTATTATCCATATGATAAGTGATTAGCATATCAGAAAAATATAGTAAATCTAAAATGTATAGTATTTTTTTATTTTTTAACTATGCGTAAAAAAATAACTTTTTTCGGAAAACAAAAATTGATAAACTACTTTATAATAAGTATGTTTTTATTAAAATTCACAATAAGTCTTTTATTTTTGAATTATGCACATAAGACGAATGCATCTTTTGGTTATCTTTTTGAATTTTTAATGCTCTTATTATTTTAACTCTGAAGTGTATAAAAATTCGAGCTAGAGGCATTTGTTTGTTGGTTTAGCGCAGTCGCTTTTTAAAATATGTTTATTCTCTATCTATATCTATGTATGCATAGCTTGTGTTTGTGTTTGTATTTGTGTGTGTCGCATTGCATTTCCGCTTTGCAGTGCATCACAAAAGTATTTCGAATTAACAGTAGTAAATCAGGCGGCGCTCGCTGACGTTGCATGCCCCACAAACCCCGCAACTGCAACGGGCCCCAAAACAAATAGAAAAAGAGAAGAAAGCACAGAAAATTGTTGGGTAAACAAATATCGAAATGATGCGTGCCGCAGTGGCTGCTGCGCACATTGTGCACTTGGTTGTTGCATGTTGCATGTTGCATCAACATCAGGCAGCCCCTCTATGATAAATATGAATTTCTGTTTGTCTACTATGAATAAAGCATTCCACCCAACGGAGACCACGACATGTCAGCAATGCACTTCCCAGTCAAAAGTATGACATACGTCATTCATGAGGCGACAACTTGAATTATTCCCATAACACCAACAGGTGGATACGATATAGTATATTGTATACATATATTTTTGGTATGGACTTATAAAAACAAATCCAAGGTTTTTTGATATTATGTGAAACTTGATTTATTTATTCGTTTATTTATTTATTTAATTAACGTCGACTAAAAGCAGTCGATAGACAGAACAAATTTTAATTAATACAAAAACCTAAAATTAATAAAAATAAAATTATATTATAATAATTTTGAATTCATAGCTGAAAAAATTAATATTAATTTAAATTTAAATAGATTAACTTTAAAATTATAAATCTTGAACGTTTATAAGAAAAGGTATAAAAGAATCCTATTAATATCGAATGTGGATACCAATAATTACTTTATGTACATTTATTAATTGAGGTTACCGGTTATCCAAAATATTTGTAAGTTTCGGTTTAAAAATACCAGTATGGTTTCAGTTCACAAAAAAAATTAAGATTTTCGGTTGACCAAAATAAGAAGAGTTATTCATTGTTTTACATGAAGAAAGAGTTAATGCTCTTATTAGCCTGGAAAATAATGTTATTTGATTACTGGAATGGTCCAGCGTAAGGTCGATTTTATTATAATTTGACCTCAAATAAATTTGGTTCATTTGGTTTGAAAATTTCGATTATTTTGATTATACTGATTTTTAATAACTTCAAAATGCCATAACTTTGTCAAAACTCAATTAATTTCAACGCGCAAAGTAAATTTGTGCATGATTTTACTTCTAAATTCGTTCTGCATTTAAATTTTGTGCGTTTTTGAAAATTATTGAAAATCGAATTTTTTAGAAATTTTACAGTGTTACCCCTTATCATTTTTCGAAAAATTTCGAAAATTTTGAATTTTGAAAATGAACAAATTTTAAATGCAGAATGTATTAAGCGGTAAAATCATGCTCAAATTTACATTGCGCATTGAAATTATTTGACTTTTGACAAAGTTATGGCAGTTCAAAGTTATTAAAAATCAGTAAAATCAAAATAATTGAGGCTATTGTCAAAATTATTAAATCAATCAAAATTTGTCGAAAACAAAATTCGTGTAGATTTGTAGTTTGAAATGGATATGTTTTCAACGGTTTTCATCTACAGTCCTCCACCTGTTTCTGAACAAGCGAGCAAGGGATGCGACTGCTGGCGTCCGGATAAGAAGGATTGTCGGGACACAGCGAGGGAGAATCGGGAATATGTGGAGTTGGACTTGGATGACATTACCAATAGTGTGATGCACGTGATGCGCATTTGTCGACTTCATGCGTGGGAGGTGAAGCGGGCAAAGGATGTGATCAAGCGATCCTTTGTCCACTACGAGGAGATACGCTACAGAATTGATCGAGTGCCAAGGAAACGCTTCAACAAGGAGAACTTCCTCCATGATGTGGCCGTAGAAGCCGGCATGGAACGCATGGACGGACATCTGGCCTATGGGATTGTTAAACGTGCCTTTCGAGCATATTACCATGGCACGGGCGAAGGAGGCCGACGGTTGGAATCTCTCTCCAAGCAGATGCGGCATCGATCCGAGTGCCTTTGGGTGCATGCCGCCAAGAGAACCGCGGAGATTTTTGCGGTCTATGCGGGTCTCATGTATTCGGAGCAGAAGCAGTACGAACAGTGCATCGAGTGCATCTACTTGAATCTCTTCAAGGAACTGGATTCCCGATTCAAATTCGAGGCATCCGTGCCGCGGATCTGTCAGTGTAATCCCCAAGAGCATAATAAAGTGGAAAGCGTTTGGGATGCGCTCTCAGGCACCACAATGATGAGTGCAACCACCAATATAACCACCGAACTCTTCTTCAACAAGCACACATTCGAACTTAGCAATCCAACCTCTGCGGTATCCATTAAATTGGATTACACGGTATTATCCGTGGAACAGAAGGCTACTCGTTCCGAGGAGCTGATGTTGCCCAAGGCGCTGCTTAATAAGTTCTCCAATCAAACTTTAAAGACCGCTTCCAGCAACACATCGAAGAAAGTCAATAAGAAGAAGCCCAAGTCGAGGAAGAAGAAGAAGCGAGACATTAAATGCAACTGTCCAAGTCTTCAGTGCATCGAGGAGCGACCACCGCCGGTTATCACCGCAGAGTGTAGTCAAGGACCCTACGTCTGTCGCTGGATACCCTACGAGGAGACCTTCCCCGCCCATTGTGTGCCCTGTCCGCCCATGGAGGAGATCTGCCCGCCATGCGACCACGACTCCAGACCCTGTGCCGATGAATGCACCTGCACGTGTGATCTCTGCACCTGTCCACCTGCTGATGAGTTCCTCGAGGAGGAGCATGTCGAGAAGCTCTCGGGATCCGGCTTGGAGGATCGGGACACGGACTTTTGTTGGCTGGCGCCATTCCGCGAGGGGCCTCGGATTGAGAGGGTATTGAGATCATCCGAGGATGAGGAAGAAATGGGCGATGAAGAAGAGCCGTTCCAGTGTCGCTGCACCTGTGAATATAAACAACGCGCTTTTCCACATCTCTTCACCTATCTGGCGCCTTTCAAGCCGGAGCCGAAGGTTCCCGAGGAGGAAGTGCCTGTTGAGGAGACAGCCAAGTCCAGGAAGCCACCTTGTGGCATCTCTTGGGAAACTTATCGCTGCTGGATGGAGGCTGTGGAAGTAGAAGATGAGGACTCGGAACCGATCTGTAAGACTTGCCCTCATATCACAGCATTAGCTGCTGCTCTAAATCCCAGAGAACCGGAACTTCCCGTTGTGAAGGGCATAAGCATGGACGTCAGTGTGAAAAGTCAACATTTTCCATCGAATGGAAATGTCTCTGACAGGAAACAAACCCGAAGTAAGGCGGGAAAGTCGTCCGAGTCCACTAAGAAATGCTCAATAAAAGAAGCCGAATCAAATCTAAAGGAAGCGGCTGTTCAAAAAATCGCTGACAAAGTCCAACCCCGAGGTAAGGAGGGACAATCCAGTAGAGTTACGACATCCAAGTTGCCTCAACCAAAGCCAAAACCCCCAACAGAAGCTCCTCGTCCTGCTCCTGACAATACACAAAGGCCAAGTGACGTATTAACCAAGGAAGATATCGCCAAGATGTTGGGTTTATAAAAATGTGAGAACTCTGAAATATTATTCCTGACAGTATATATTTAATATAATGTATAATTGTGTGCAAAATTTGTGCTGTATCCTCAATTTTCTGGATTGGTTTGCAATTTTTTGATCTTTTAAAAAATTCCTCATCTTCCATTCTGAAGAAATTGTCAAGTTCTCGATACAAAACACGATTTGAGTGACGAAATTCCATAAGGTTGAATAGTTTTTGTTTCCATCAAAAGCATTCAATAAATTGTTGTAATAATGTTACATTGAAACATTAGAACCATCGCATAGAATTGGAAATATGCTTTCAAATAGTTTTTGCCATGTTATTTGATATTTTTTTGATATCTCCATTTTTTTTTCGTTTCATGATTGTCAACATTTTTTCACAAATTTCTAAGAGTGTGTTTATGTTTACCAAACGAACTGTCAATTGATTGTCAAATTAAAAATCAAATATTAAGTGGGAATGGGGACAAGTTAAGGACAATGCGAGAGTCCTTTTTGAAATTGTAAACTGTTTTTGTGGCAACTTTTACAACTGTTGACATGGGCGGGACTTTGGTTCGTGGTTCGGGGCGGTTCGAACCACTTCAGCTGCAAAAACTATTTGAAATATTATACAACACGCAGAGGACAACAATAATATCACAGCAAATAGAACAACACGCATCATTTCTTGAATTCTGACACACAATATTTGGTATTGTGTCGCAACTAACAATGGGCGGCCAGTTACGCCCACAATGGACAACATTTGCTCGCTTGATTCCATTTCCACTCACTCCCCAGTTGAGTAAATTTCACAATATCATATTTGCATTGTCAATAGTTTTTCTTTCTTGTGCCACACACAAATCTCGTTAAAAACAAATCACGTAGGGGTTCTTCTACCATTTTGGGTTTCTAGAACTTTTCTGGCTTCTAGTCGAGTAATTGCAGACAAATTGTAAATCTACAATGCTACAGTGCCAAACATTTTTTGGGTTTGGTGGTCCTTGACAAGGGACATTTCAAAGTTTTTTGACAGACGCTTTTAAGCAGAAAATTGTTTGCTCATAACTTTTGAACTGACCTCCCTAAAGAGCGGGTTACAGCCTATCAAAAAATGAAATAACAATGTAAACCAGACTTTCAACTAATACGAAATTTAATTTGAACTCAATCAGTTTTTGTTACGAATTTATAAAAGCCATACAAAACACAGTTTGAGTTATAGGGATGCATTGTTGGGATATTAAAATATATATTATATACAATTAAATTAAATAAACATGAAATACTAATCGAATTTAAATAAATTGTAGTTATTATAAATGTTTTTATTTTCTATGGTCATTATAAAATTATTGAAATTCTTGCAACGCTATTTAAAAATTTTAATTAAAGACAAATTTATTAAAAATATTTATTTTTCATTATTTATTTTAGTTTTAATAGGGGTATTTCAATAAATACATTAAATTAAATTTAACTTAATAAACATGAAATACCAATCGATTGGAAATAAATGTAATGTAGATATTATAAATGCTTTTCTTTTCTACAGTCATTAAACAATTATTTGAATTCTTGCAAAGATATCTAAAAATTTTTTTTTTTTAGTATTAGCCTTTGATAGGGATATTCCAATATATTTACACTAAATATCATTTAATTAAATAAAGATAAAATACCAATCGAATTGAAATAAAATGTATACATATATCAAAAATGTTTTTATTTTCTACAGCTATTATAAAATTATAGAAATTCTTGCAACGCTATTTATAAATTTTAATTATAGAGAAATTTATTAAAAATATTTATGTTTCATAAGTTTTTTATTTAAATAATAATATGCCCAAATTTTCGTAACCATTTTCTTTTGTCATTAAATGTTAAGGTGTAATTTATCGATAAACCTATTGAATGGACATTTAGGGCAGCATTTGAGCTACTTCTTAAGTGGCAACTTTCGCCGGTGCACGGAATCTAAACTGATTGTTAGGCTGGCTGTTGCCGCTGCAGCTGCCTGTTGAATGCAACACCCTGGCAATTACGTGCAACACATGAATTACGAGTGTATTTGGGGGCCTAACATTAAGAGTCTGACTTTCGCCGAATTGAGTAAAAGTTTCGGGGGCAGTCAAACATTGGCAGAGACACGACTTCAAATTAACACGTAAATTGTGGCAACTTAACGCGCGTCGCGGAGGAGTTGCACAATTGAGTTGAGTTGAAGTGTTGGCCAATGGGCTAAGACTCGTTAAAGGTGGCTTGGCCAGTTGGCCAGCTCACTGGTTGGTTAGTTGGTTGCTTGGATGGCCTAGCGGGCCTTGTTACAATTAATTGCATATGCCAGGCAACATTTTTGCATACCGGCAACATGTTGTTGTTAACAATAAATTAGCGTTTAAAATGCAATGGGCTGCTTGGCTAACTGGGGCCTTTTTGCTAGCCCTGGCAATGGCCCTGTCCCTATCCCTGTCCCTATCCCTGTCTCTATCCCTGTCCCTGACTATTTCTGCACTTGGTCTCGCCTTGTTAGTTCTAAAAGATCACGCAGCCAGACGGCAGTTGGTGATCAATCAACTGCTTTTAATGGAAGAAGAACCGCGACCAGGTCGCAACATGATAGTTTACTTGAATTGCGCAATTAATTAGTTTCGTGTTAATGAGCAATGCAATGCGCATCATCATCTTTGCCATCCTCATCATCATCATTATCGTGGTGAAGAACAACAAGACACTTTGGCATTTGAGAGACGAGATGATGCTTCACACACACGCTCGATACTCGGCTTTTACGTCCAGGAATTTACTTAATAGCCTTTCTGGCCTTCTGGCCAAGTCAGCGATATCACAGCTAGCCAACTAGTACTACTGGCAGGGCAGTAGACGTTTTATGACTTTGTTTTATATGCCTTTGAAGTGTGTGCACCCAAGAATATGCAGCTTCCATTTATGCTTTATAAGGCACTTCTTCTATAAGTAGCAATGCTTCTCCTCTTCTTGGCAAAATAATAAAAATAATTCAAGCTGCGGCACATTATTATTACTTTTGAAACTTTCAAATTGTGTTTAAGTTTTGAACAATCTTTTTTCTCAGTGATTAAGCCCAGTTATTTTTTATTATATGTTATAAAGCTATTATAAAATCTCAAAAACTATTTAAATTGCGTTTAATTATATTTATTAAAGTTTTTAATTTTTATTGTTTCTGCCAATTATATTTTCAAGTGAAAATAAAAGCCGCAATATTTAAAAAATATTTATAAACTTTATAATATAACTATTTATATAAAAATAAATAATTTAGTTGGACTAATAAGTTATTTTAAAAAGTCAGCTCTAAATGCTGGAGCTTAAACTTTATTTCTGCCAATTATATTTTAAAGTGGATATAAATGCCGCAATATTTAATAACTTAAATCATAAATCATATGTATTTAAAAATAAATAATTTATTTAAAGTGATAGGTTCTTTTACATGCTAAATTAAAAATGACAAGTGGTTGCAATAAATGCCAAAAATATATAACTTTTAGTATTCCAATTATATTTTAAAGTGGAAATAATAGCCGCAATACTTTAAAATTTAAATCATAAAATATTTCGTATATTACTTATTACATAATTATTTATTTAAAGTAATTTATTTGAAGTGATAAGTTATTTTAATCGTTTGACTAAAAATGACAAGTGGTTGCAGTAAATGCCAAAATATATCATTTTTTAGTATTCCTTCACCAAGTGGAGTCTAACAAAACGCAGAAAAAAGTTTCTAAGCACTTAACTTGCACATGGCAAAGTTGAAAATGCTCGTATGTATCATTTTTTATCAGTTTTCAGCATTCGGTCTACAAATCTGTTAAATCCACACATCAAAATACTCAACAACTCTCGAGTCTTACAATGACCCTGTAGCCACAGCCATCAATCAAAAGTAAAACTAGCTGTGCAAACTATTTGTGAAATCAATAAATACCCATAAACTTGATGTACAAAACGGAAACTTTTGGCTATAACCGTTGCCGCAGTTCTATATAGTAGTAGTATAGATGTATCTAACTATATAAACTAAAATCTGTATGTTTTTTTTGTTCCATTTTGGTCTCGTTTTTGATGCAAATAAATGCTGACAGCTAAATAGTTTCGAATCCAAAAATGTTTGGCATAGTTTGGGGCTAAATATTTCAAAAACTTTTGGCCAAAATCCCTTACTTAAACGCCGCCCGAAACCGCAGAATGCACATTTGCGACGGCTCTTGGGTTTGGATCCAGATTCAGCTCTCGGTTTTGGCTCCGGGTTGCTTTTCCAGCTTCAGCAATGGGTATTTGAATTCGAGAGAGTACTCAACATGCAGCTGCAACTTGTTTGTGGTTTGTATCTGTAACTGTATCTGTATCTGTTGGATGCAAGATTGTTTTTGCGTAGTTTGCGATTGCAGCGATTCGGTTATTTTGGCTGCAAATAGTTGTGAGCAAATGTATCTCAGAGCTAGTTGCATGCAACGCCGCTGTGGCCACACACATGACAAATCTCATGGTGCTTTATGGCAGCCAACATATGTTGCCATTCAAAATATTTAACCACAGCAAAGCTTTTCCTCCAGTGGAGAGAGAAAAGAGGAAATCGGGGGATTCTGAAATCAGCAGCAAAGCGGCAACTTGATTAATGGCAGCATTCAATGCAAGTGCATCAAAAGTTTTGGGGCGTTGTCCCATGTTGAATGTTGAATGTTGCATGTATCCATCAGATACACAGTTTGTCAACGACGCTTTCAACTGACATAATCATCAATTAATGCGCTATTAATAGAGGCTTTCCCCAAAGTGGCCATTCCCGTCTGTCTCCCTTTTTAGCTCTGTCTCTATCCCATTCTCAGTCTCCGTCTCCGTCTCCATCTCTGTCTCTTTCTCTATCTCCGCTTGCGTTTGTAGACGCGACATCACTTAGGGTCCAACATATGTTTGTGTCAATTTGATTGAAGAGGCAGCTAAACAGAAAAAACTAACAAGAAAGCAAGATCATAATCTAGGCATAGACGAAGCTTTAAATACACTTTTATTTAATTAAATTATAACAAGTTTTCAATACTAAAATTAAAAAGTGAATTATGAATAAACATAACATAAATAATATTTAGTATGATTAGGAATTAAATACTTCATCATATTACTTAATTTTAATTTTATTTTATTTATTTAATTTTATTACATATTTAATATATATTCAATTTATCAGTCTGTCTTATTTTTATTCTTCTCAAGTCATGTCCTCTAATAAATCATTATGACCCTCAGTTATTCTCTATCTGCCTATATACATATATTCTCCTGGGTGCATAGAGATACCTTCTAAATTGCTGCTAAATTACGAAATAATTATAAATTCAATTCGTAACCCAATTCGATTTGAATTAATCAATCAAATACGTATGAAAGAGCAATACTTATAAGCTGAACTCTTATCAAAAATAAGAAGCAGAATAAAAGACTTAAGCACTTGCGTGTGGTTCAAACCACAAACTGAAACTGTTGGCAATGAAGGTCGCCAAGCTAATTTACTGACCATAATTAGCATTGGACTTGCCCATGTTGTTGGGAACGTTTTACAGTTTTCCAAGCTGCTCGTAGATAATTTTCAATAAGAGCAAATCCATTTGCTATCCATTTATAGTGTGGTCTATATGTAGTATACTCGTATGTGAATATCTGTGTGTGGCACAGTTATAAGTACCATGCATTAGCCCTCTCAACCATCGTCAATCGACTGGCACGCAATGGCCTTGTCCCTAAACCCACTACCAATCCCAATACCAATCGACACACATGCGTGTTGTGGCCTAAAGTGCATTTTATGCTGGCTTAAGGGCATAGAATTTTTAATTTTTTTTCAGTCACTTGGTTATTTATTTTTTTGTAACCTTTTTTCTCTATTGACTGAGAACTGCTTGGAATTAGGCAACGAGATTCAGCTCTTCAAAGTGAATAACCATAGGGCAATAATATGATTTCTTTTTTCGGTTTTTAATGTATGCATGACCATTTGGAATAGATCATGTGAAAGCTTATGATTCAAATGAAAGAAGAATTTCAAGAAAGGAATGAATGAAACTTTCGAAATGAGTACAAAGTTATTTTAACAAGAAATTTACAAAAAGTATTATTTGTTAAATATAAAAAAATATGGAATATTATTTATATAACATTTTCTTATATGTATATATTTTAATTTTGGATATAGAGCTCATCCACCTAATTTATTTTATTTTTTGCCAGCAGCCTTTTAGCATCTTTGTTTTTGTTTTAAACTCTCGAAACTCTCGAAAAGAGTACAAAGTTATTTTAAGAAGAAATTGACAAATAAATATTATTTATTAAATATATAAAAATCTATAATATTATTTATATTACATTTTCTTATATGTATATATTTTAATTTGCGATATAGCGCTCATCTACCTAATTTATTTTATTTTTTGCCAGCCGTCTTTTTGCATCTTTGTTTTTGTTTTAAGCCCGACCATATGCTTTACTTGTTTGAAGCCCGTAAAATTCTTAGCATGCCATCAGCTAAGTACCTGAATCAGCTCCTAAGCTGCAGCAATGTAACCCCCTCTTGGCACACTCCCTCCTCTATTCACCATCCACTTCACTTCCAATCCAATGAACTTAGACAAAACATCGCACACGCATTTTAAAGATGCAAAAACTTTTACATTTAACCGCATTTATGAAGATGCCAGCTGCTTGCCAACTTCTAGGAATATGTAGATATATATGTACATACATATATAAATCAGAGTATGTATGTATAGATCGAAAAGCCCGGTAAATGTTTCGTTTGCGTAGGTAAGGAAAACAAAACCTTTTGAAGCTTTCAAAAGATTTTCACCTTTTATTAGATGCCAAGTTTATTGTTTTGCCCAAGTTCGCGTTGTTGGCAGGTGAATATCAACACCATTCGAAAGGATAAATCCTTGCCAGCACACACACTTATACTCACAGATACATACACTCACATATGTTATGTAAAATTGATTTGCCTTTGCTCCGGTTGCTTCTGTTTGGGTTTGCTTTTGTTTTGTTTAGGGATAATCCCATACATTAGACTTTTGTTAGGTGCTTGTTTGATTTTCCCTTTTTCTTTTTTTTTTGCGTTTTTGAGAATTTGTGCATTCTGAGAAGAAATTTTTATAACCATAAATGCGCCAGATTTGCGTTTACTCGAGAGGATTATGCGCGCCCAGTGCTCCAAAAGAAAGCAAAGAAAACTTTCTAAATTCACATAAAATTAGCAAATATTACATTTGCGCTTTGGAACAGCTCCCAAAAGGTTGAACATCTCTCAGCAGCTCTTAGGCTACACTCTCTCTCTCTCTTTCTATATCTCTCAGTCTGTCTTTCTCTTGTTCCCCGAGTTTATTTTGTATATTTTAAGAAAAACTTTTTTATTGCCGTAAACAAAGTTTGCCGCGCAACGGGGACTTATTTAACGTATATAACTAAAAAGTTGCTAGCCCAAGAACAAAATAAGTCAGCCATGTGGAAATGGTGAAAAAGGTGGCCCATACTCGTTCCCCTTTCTGATTCTCTCCTTTGCTCACATGCCATGGTGCGCTGATTGACTTCACTTCTGCATAAATCTCAACTTGGCCAGGACAATGACGCAGTTAAGGATAGGTTCCTTCCATGTTAATGTGCGACAAAAACTTTGCATTTTTCGATGGCAATTTACAGTTTATCGGTTATGTCATCTAAATGGGCAACATGCGATTTGCTCGGCATTATCATTAACCGCCTCAGTTGCGGCTTTTCCCCGATAAGGTCGCTTTGATTACCTCAAGCGAAGTCAGGGAAGTGGAAAACCATTAGCATCTATGAAGTGTGTGCCAGAAATGGGTTCAATAAAATATCTATACGATACTTGAAAACTTTAATATCAAAGTTTCTAATTTAGAAGTCTAAAACTTTTAAAGAACTAATAAAACTTAAAAAACAGAGATTAAAACCGAATCGAATATCGGTTTGTATGCTCGAATTAAGGTTTTCGGTTATCGGTTTTTTATAAGTTTCGGTTAAAAAATACCGGTATGGTTTCGGTTTAAAAAAAATAAAATAAAAATTAAGGTTTTCGGATGACCAAAATAAGAAGCTTTATTTATTGTTTTACATAAAAAAAACTTACTGAACTTTTAAGCCTGGAAAATAATGTTATCTGGTTACTGAAATGATCCAGTGTAATCTTAATTTTATTATAATTTGATCTCATATAAATTTGGTTTGAAAATTTTAATTATTTCAATTTTATTGATTCTTAATAACTTTGAACTGCCATAACTTTGTCAAAAGTCAATCAATTTTCATGCGGAATGTAAATTTGTAAATTTTTTTACCTCTTAATTCGATTTGCATTTTAATTTTTGTTCTTTTTTAAAATTCGATAATTTCGAATTTTTTAGAATTTTTACAGTGTTACCCCTTATCATTTTTCAAAAAATTCGAAAATTTCAAAATTTTCAAAATGAACAAAATTTAAATGCAAAACGAATTAAGAGGTAAAATTATGATCAAATTTACATTCCGTATGAAAATTGATTGACTTTTGACAAAGTTATGGCAGTTCAAAGTTATCGAAGTTGCTCAGACCCTGCGACGGCCAGAACCGAAATTAACCCTTTCAAAGAAATCGGTTACTAAATGGATATTTCTGTTTAAAGAGTTTCGGAAATTAACCCTTTCAAGTGATTTGGTTACTAAACGTTTATTTCTGTTTAAAGAGTTTCGGTTTCCATGCTTAGAAATTTTTTAAAAATAATATCATAAAATTTAGAGAATATGTTTTTTATTCATTGTTAAAACTTCTTATTTTCTAAATTGATTGTTTATATTTTATTTATTACAATATAATAGAATTATGACTAGTTATTCATAAATTAATGTTATTCTTATTTTTCAGTCATTTATTGTTTATTATTATAATGATTTTTCGTTAATCCTTACTACAATTTTAAGTGTTCTTTTAGTTTAGTTTTAAAGTTCAGTTCCTTTGGAAACATCATATTTTATAATAATGTTCTCCTGTAAATGTATGTCTCATTTGCAAGATGTAAATCTTATATTCTTAAAGCTTCCGCTTGTGATTGTATACGACATTCCAAAACTGGCGCCTCGTTCTTTGTTCTCTGAATATTTCTGGGGTCTTTTGACTCCCCAATTTCACTCTTGCATACCTTTTACATACAAGTGCGAGTATATCAGTACAAATATAGGAAGATACATGTATTCATACTCATACTCGTACTCGTATATCCAACGTACCTCACGATGCGTGGCTAATTTACAATTTCAATGTCACGCTCCATGCAAGTGACGATAAATTTGCACTATGTAGTCTCAAGAATCCAGGGAACACTGGGAGCAATGGGAACTGGGAGCTGGGAAGACGATTGTTGTTCTTGTTGGATCGTTCGTGCACTTAGCGAAATTACATGGCTGCCAAGACTTGTTGATTGTGCCCGTTGGCTAAATTTAGCATTATTAAAAAATTAAGCTGACAACATTTTGTTGTCATATAGACCGGAAAATACAACAACATCAACAACAACAACTCGGTGGCAGTGCCTGGCCAGCTGACTTCTAGGGTATAAAGAGGGGCACTCTGAGGAGCTGTGTGGCATTAAAGACATGCGTGCGTCATGTGGTCGGGTCGAGTCGAGTCGGTTCGGTTCGGTTCGGTTCGGTAGTTGGAGTGCAACCGAACCGCCCGACACTTAGTTTAATTTCTAGGTGCCGACGAGGGCGTCTGCCAGCCCAAAAAAAATAAAAGGCAACTCTGTTCGGTAGACATGCCACATGCCTCGCTGATTAATTATATTTCGTTTTTGCCTCACTCTCTGTCTCTATCTCTGTTTGTCTTTTTTCGAGTTATGAAAATGACTCTGGCTAAATTAAGTGAAATTTTTCATCCACATTTAATTACGCTAATGATCTGGCAGTCAGTCCCTGACAATAATACTTAGTTCCCTATGCTAAAAGTTCCCTAATCTCAAATAGAAAGACAGAGATACTCAAATTCCCTTCTGAGGCTGTCTTTTTATTTCTCTTCAGGCTATTCCTAATGCTCCTCCGCTTTGTTTGCCACTTGGTGTCGGTGTTTTGTCTTTTATCTAAAAGGAAGAAAAATTTCTTTCACTTTCGTGAAGGCTGGAAGACTGAGTACTGAGCACTGAGTCTGAGGACTGAGTCTGGGGGCCTGTTTGACTCTATCCTGACATGATTACCAGTCGCAAGTGTACAGAAAGAAAAGTACACGAGTTGTAAGTCAAACTGACACTGAAGATTATGGTTTATGTCGACAAAGTTGACACGTTGTTTATCAAAAATGCAAGTCAAGGACTTTGCCAGCATACGGCATCCACATCCACACTGAAGAGAGTCCGTCCACAGTCTATGGCAAGTCGTGAGCTGCAATATGCAACTAAGTATGTTTGAGATTGTGTGTATGTTGACGGATGCCTGGCAAGTGCAAGGCAGCAGCGACCCCAGACAAAAGCCGTTGCTACTGACAAAAACAGCAGCAAGAACTTTAAGAACTATCACTACTTGCAACTGCCACATGCAGTGGGAGGAAACAGGGGGGGCAGAATCGATGTTGATGGTCTCTGATGTGGCCAACTTGTAACGCGTGTGTCTGACAAAATGTTGTAATTAATTTAATTTCCTTTTATTTTATTTCGATTTTACACAATGCATCATGTTTTACTTAAAATTATAATAAATCAACGAGTCATTGGGAGAGCAGGCATCTTCAGCTGTTACTTGGTAATAATCGAAATACCTTGAGATTAAAGTTTATTGAGATACATATACAGATACTTTTCTCGTCGTAAAACTGTCATAACTTTGTCAAAACCCAACCGATTTTCATGAAAAAAGTCATTCTGTTCATAATTTTATGCCAAGTTTGACAAAAAATTTAATTTTAATTTTTTTGAATCAAAAAATATTTTTATGATTTTGAAAATTTTGCAAAGGGGTTAGCCTTTACATTTTTCAAAATTTTTGAAAAATTTAAAATTTAAAACTTACATTTTTAATCGATTAAGGGTGATAAAATAGGTATAAAAAAACCCTCCTGTATTGATTTCTAGTTTTTATCTTCAAAATTAGAGCAAATAATAACATAAGTCTGTCTTGAAAAGTTCACGTTTTAACCTTCTTGGAACCTTCATAACTTTGTAAAAACTGAATCGATTTTCATACAGAATGCCTTTTTGTTTATCTTAACACCCATACTTTAAAACGCATACAGATTCAATTTTTCTTACAAAAATATTTAAGATTTATCTAAATTAATCACGTTTATTATTAGTGGAATATGCAGAAAACTTTTTACATCACAATTTAAAATGTAAATATTAGTGCTAAGTTACAGAAATTCTTTTCAACAATTTTTTATTGTCGAAGCGTCTCTATTTTAATTTAAAATACATATACGAATATATATTTAATGAATTTAAAAACATACTAGTGTAAATTTAAGAAAACATAGCCAAGGCCAGTAAGTCTTCTTTTCTCTATATCAACTCGTAAAATCTCTTTTATTTCTTTCCGCTTTCTGTTGATGACTTGCAATGTTTGTTGTCTCAGTCTCAGTTACAATGAGAGCATCTTGAGTCTGTTACCGATACTAATCACATGCTGTTAAATCATATCTGAGATGGACAGGTTCTGTCAAGCGGCAGGCCAAAACTAAATTCAGTTTCGGAACAAGAGACGAACCCAGAGCAAAGCCGTCGACTCGACAGAGGACACTCGGGAGAGTGCATTGTGCTCTGAAGTGCACTTAAAGGATATATTTTTTTCAGTGCGCAACGCAGCGAAAAGGAGAAACGGAACGAAACGAAACGAAACGAAAATCAACAAATGATGACAACTACCCCAAGCAGATTTTTAGTCCTGATGTTGTGTCCTGTCTAGCCTGGTTTGACATGGTCTTGGGCCTGTCGTTTGTCGTTTGTCGCTCGTCGTTTCTCGTTTGTCGAGTGTGTTTGTCCTTTCAAAATGTTTTTCTTTTCTAACAACTTAAGTGCTTGGCGTATTCTACTAATTTTATTTTTACACGCCCCGTGAATCCTGTTGACAATCATCTCAACTCAACTCGCTGTGCTCTCATCCATGTGCCCTATCCATATCCCTCAATACTCGTTTAATGATCCCCAAAAACCCATAGACATACCTCAATCCAAAGCAGGTAGACCCTCATTGATTTTTATTCGCGCGTGTTTAATTCCCGAAATCAGCACCCGGAGATCTTCAGATCGTCATTGTCATTGTCATTCATTTGTTTTGTATTCTCGTTTTTTTATTTTTGGTATTTTTTTGGCATCGCTTTGTTCCGCATTTAGCGTGTTTTTTGTTTGACAGCCGCTGATCTTATCAACGTTTTGTTTTCTGAGGCATTAAAAATTTGTCATTTGTTCCCCCATTGAGCTGTTGTTGTTCTTGCCGCTTTGGATTGTCCTTCCATTGCCTCTAAGTGCATTTCTGGAACAGTGGAAGAGGAAGCAGCTGGTGGCTAAAATCTTCCTGTTTTTGTTCTCGTTTTCATCTTTGTCGTTGTGTGATTCTTTGAAATTTAAATCGGCATGGATCATTCCATCAACTGCTTAACCTTATGTCCAACTTGGTAATTGCTACCTTTTCATCTTGTTATTCTCAAAATTACAGTAGCTGCAATTGATTATTGGCTTGCTTCCCTCATATTTGCTTCAAGTTGTTAAACATATCCTCAACACACTTTTATTGAAAGGGTTGATTTTTTATCAGTCAATCAGTAAAAAGCTTTTATTTATTTTATATTGTTGCATTTATTTACACAAGAATAAAACACACTAAAAATATTTTAAACAGTTTTTTTTTATCTTTCACAACAGTATATTACAACATTTATTTTAAAAAGCTTCATAGAAGAGTATAAATAAGTTTTTGGATATAAAGTAAAATAAAATGTAATATATGTTCATTAAACCCCCTCTTTATTGGTATACCCTGTGCCCATTAATGATAACCAGGAACAAATGGGCAAGTTGCATAACCATCATAGACATCAAACAGGGGCTTCCTCTCCATCAGATAATATTACGAACAATACCAGCTGTAAAATAAAAATCAATTATTGGCATAATAAATTACTAATTGCTTCAATTGATACTAGTATTAATATATTATCATAAAATTATGTACATTCATTACATCAGAAGGTAGACATAGAAATTATATATAAATGTTTCACCTTAATTAAAAAGAAGCAAATTAGAAGTGAGCAATTATTAAATTGACATTCTGCAAGTAATTCGGTTGAGTTTTAACAAAGTTATGACAGTCGGAAAATTTTGAAAAACTGTCGAGGGGTAAGTATAGAAAAATGGAAAATTTACATTACGCATTTTAAAAGCATAAAAATGATTTTTTAAATTTTTACATTTTTTAAAATTTTTCGGAATTTTAAAATTTAAAATAAGATACCTTAATTAACAAACTAACATACTAACAAAATACTAAACAACATACTAGAAAAACAATACTAACGTACTAAAACTTGATATTTGACTGATTGTTCCTATGGCAGCTGTATAATATTTAGTATTTATAAGACCAACTTAAATGCATAAGATATCTTAATAAACAAACAAACAACATACTAACAATATACTAAACAGCATACTAAAACGCTAAAAAAAAACTAAATAACTTACTCACACACTAACAAAATACTAACAAAATACTAATACTTGATTTTTGACCGATCGGTCCTATAGCAGCTGTATAATATGTAGTATTTATAAGACTAACTTAAATTCATAAGATATCTTTATAAACAAACTAACATATATACTAACAAAATACTAAACAACGTACTAACAAAATACTAAACAAGATACTAACAAAATACTAAACACCATACTAACACACTAACAAAATACTAATACTTGATTTTTGACCGATCGGTCCTATGGCATCTATATATTTGACATAGTGAACCGAACCAAAAATAAAAAACAAACTAGATCTGCGTCCGATAAACAGAAACCTAGCTCTCACAGTTTCTGAGATCGACGTGTTCAAACAGAAAGCTACTTATATTTTCCACAAGAACAACAAAAAAAAATATGAAATAATAATCCTTTTTTTTTTAAGTACCAGCAAAAATACCAGGCGAACAGAAATCAGCAGCAAATGATTTTCATTTGAGCACATTCAAATTAATTGAGTGGAAATTTGACCTTGAATTTTAGCATTGAGTGAAATTGTTGACCTTGAAGTTTTGCATTGGGTGAAATTGTTGACCTTGAAGTTTTGATTTGAGTGCAATTAATTTCGACCTCCTTCAATTTCTGTTCGCCTGGTATTTTCGACCTTTTCCTCAATTTTTTCCCTACGCCAACTGACAAAATAAGAAAACGAAACTATTTAGATTGCAAGTTTGAAACCATCTCATGTTAAAAAATTCCAGCAGAAATACCAGGCGAACAGAAATCAGCAGCAAGTGATTTCCATTAAAATTAATTGAGTGAAAATATGACCTTGAAGTTTTACATTGAGTGCAATTGATGACCTTGAATTTTATTTCGACTCAAAAAAAATTAATTTGCTTTCTGCTCATTTCTGTTCGCCTGGTATTTCAGCTGGTATTTTGGATTCCTAGGCTCGCTCTAATTTGAACAATTAACGGTTAGCATTTTAAATTTAACGTTTAACTGTTAGCAGTTAACGGCTAACATTTTAAATTTAACATTTAACGGTTAACATCTAACGGTTAACAGTTAACGGTTAACAGTTAACGGTTAACAGCAAACGGTTAACATTTAATGGTTAACAGTTAGCGGTTAACAGTTAACGGTTAACATTTAACAGTTAACATTTAACGGTTAACAGTTAGCGGTTAACATTTAACGGTAAACATTTAAAATTAACATTAAACGGTTAACAGTTAACGGTTAACATTTAACGGTTAACAGTTAACGGCTACAATTTAAAATTTAACATTTAACGGTTAACAGTTGACGGTTGTCTTTTAAATTTAAAATTTAAAATGTAACATTTAACGGTTATTTTAACATACTTACCTACTTACCTTGAGTTTCTGCATTGAGTGCAATTGCTGTTACTTGAATGTATATTGTGACCCATTCTTATTTTGTCATACTTACCTACATACTTACCTTAAATATGACATTGAATTCCTGCATTGAATGCATTTGCTACTCGAGTGACTTTTCGAGAGATTCTTAAAGTGATCGTTTAGTTTTTCGACCTTTTTAATTTCTGTTTGCCTATTAAGCAACCGTTAAAATGAAAATACTATTTTGACCTATTGTAAATTTTTGTCTGTCTAGTTTTTTTAACTGCTTTAGATTTATTTGAATCCAAATGAAAAAAAAACAAACCATTAAAAAAACGACATTCAATTTTAAGCATTGAGCTAATTTTATTCTTAATCCAAGCAAAGCTCATGTGACAATGACAGACGAGATTTTTAATCCAAATAGACAGTTAGATATTTTAGTTATACGAGTGTTTTCAAAATTAAAACTTTAGTAATTTCATAAATAATAGACATCGTATATCGAAATAAAATTTAAACTTTTCTTGCCTTAGAACTGTCATAACCCAACCGATTTTCATGCGAATAGCATTTTTGTTCATAATTTTAGGCCTAGTTTGATACAAAATTAAATTTTAATTTTTTTGAATCAAAAAATATTTTTAAGATTTTAAATATTTTGCAAAGGGGTTAGCCTTCACATTTTTCAAAATTTTTGAAAAATTTAAAATTTACATTTTTAATCGATTTAAGGTGATAAAATAAGTATAAAAAAACACTCCAGTATTGATTTCTAGTTTCTATCTTCAAAATGAGAGCAAATAATAACATAAATGTGTCTTGAAAAGTTACCAGATTCATTAATATCTTTATAGTTATTCAAACTACAGAAATCAGTTGCAAGTTAAAATTTTATTTGAGCAGCAGAAACACTAGCTCATATTTTCATTCGGCTTGCTTCACCCTGCAGTTACCGCAGATCTCTCGTTTCGTCTTCCATACTTCGTTGCAGCTTTTGTTTCACCCCTATTCATAGTCGAAAATCGAAATGTGCAGATGTCATCGGACAAATTCTATTTAAACGTACAACTATTCGATCAGTTAACAAACGTTCTCCATCCTTTTTTGCATAACAAATGCCAATGCCAAATTCAACGGGTTGCGTTTCATTTCGTGATGAGACTAACCCCAGTTACCAGTAAATAGAGACCCATTGATGATTCCGATTACAAAATCGAGATGGACCCGCTGCTGTTGCTGTCTGCACTTCTATTTGCAAATACTGATTATGTTTACAAGCATACATCAATGCTTGATGCTCAAACAATGCTGTACAACACACACACATACACACACACTCTCCAACAACTCAATTGTATGCGCTGGACAATGGGTCGTATGCGTAATACTGCACAAAATGCCATATGAGCAATGCCAATGTCCAAATGCGTAATGAAAATTGGCGCCGAACTTTGTCGCATGCAATTGACGAGCAGCACATGGTCCGCACCTCACTTCCCCCCCTCACTCATCAGACTGCTACTGGCCCATATCCTGGCTTGAGTAGACAAAATCAATTTGGTTTTGCGGTTTTTGTGCACAGCCTGGAACCAGTAGCCATGAGCTGATAGACGGGAATCGGGAGCCAGGAGGAAGGGGGCAACTAAAGCTGTTGTCCAATTTGTCAGTTGGACCAGCTGCAATCAGTCGACTGAGCCCAGCTGCATTTTAGTTTAAATACATCAAAGAAACTTATAAAACGTATGATACGACACGATATTCCGGCTTCGGTTTGATCTACTTTTTGAGGCCCTACGTCTTGACAACCCTCAAACATCCAGAGAATCTTCAGGAAAAGTTGCCAACGTCAGCGTAGAAATTTCGGCCATGCAACAGAAAATAAAGTTTCAAAATTATTTTTTTTTTATTGGTAAAACTATTATTTGCAGTTGCCACTTTACGTTTGCTACTTGCCACACTTGGGTAGATATTTCTTTGGAGTGTATTTGTGTTATTGAAAAACTTTTTGCCGCCGCATGCAAATCCCGAGCCGAAAATGCTTCAGATTTAAATGAAGTGAAGTGAATTTAATGGTCAACAGACATTTGCCATACAAACATCAAAACTGGTGCACAGTAATAGATGGAGAATGGAGAGGAGACTGAGGAATGGGGAGGAGACTATTTACATAATAGTAAAACGTTGCAGTGATGAGAAGTGAGAGATGGGAGATGGGTGGTGGAAATTGCGGTGGGGGGGGGGGTCCACTCTCACTCGAGAGTTTTTCGCACAGAGCGCAACGTGGTATCTATCTATGATATTTGCATAGTATACAATTTCGAGTGCTTGTTTGTATGCATGAAACACAGGCTAGAAGTTGTGTGAAGAGGGGGAGGAAATTGGGGGGAGTAGAGGAGTCCTTAGTCCTGCTGTTAGTCTGCTCGGTGTAACTATCAACGCAAATGTACTTGAAAATTGTAATGAGCTCTAAGCTTAAGCGTCAACAACAAACAGTTGCCCTGCCACCAACTGACACCATCGACTCCAGTTTCCCAGTTCCCCAGTTCCCGGTTCCCGGTTCCCCGTTTTCAGTTTCGAGTTCTACTTCCAGTTCGTTTCGTTTTTGGTATTTTCCGAGCATAACCATTCAGCCATATGCTCGGATTAGACATAAGAGATAGCAATGACAGCGCTTACAGTTACTTCTAACAGTTTACAGCTGCACTCTACAAATCGATTGAAGAGCTCCCGCTGCAAATGACTTTCCTCTTACAAAGCTATCAGAGCAGAGTCTAAAGTGTTGGTGAGGAAGATTAGGCTCCGTCTATGTTATCAACCAAATGTAACATTCAAGATAGGAACAAGCCAAATAGAGACATTAGACAATTGAAGTTAAAAAGTTTGGTACAATAAGTACTGTATGCTTTAATCAACCACCAAATCATATCTCTTTAAATTCCGAATAATATTTAAATGAAGATAACTTACATAAAATTGTTGAAACAAGTTTGTACATATTAATTACTTAAGCTTAAAGAAATAAAATAAAATGAGATGTATTTATTTATTTTTTAGTTTAATTAAATATGTATATTTAAATTATTTGTCTTATTATCTTATTATTTAAAAATAATATTTGATGTTGAATGCACATTTTAATAAAATTTAAATGCAGATAATTTCCTAAAAATAGTTGAAAGAATTATGTACATATTAATTACACTAGCTTAAAGAAATAAAATAATAAAAAAAATATTTAAAATTTTTGAATTTTAAATACTTAATATCTATTTTTAAATATTGTAACTACTAAAATTTAAAAATAATATTTGATATTGAATGCACTTTTTGTAAAAAAAGCTGTTACTTCAATTTATTTATAATAAGCTTTCGCATACCGTGTTTTTCACATCCTTGCCAATAATTTGTGAATTCCGTTGAGCAAAAAGTACATTCTTATAACGAAATTCATTTAGGAGAACGGCTGCTGTTGTTCAGTTTTGAAATCGAATAACCGAATGGCACTAACACTCATTAGTTGCCATAAAACACAATCAGCCGGAGGCTTCTTGTTCGAAATAACAAAATAAAAGGTAGAAAAAAAAAATGAAATCACGTCGCGCCAGTGCAACAAATTCAAGTTAATTGAATTCCAAAGTAAGCATAATTTGAGCCAACATCCAACAGGCCAACAGTCAACACTTTTGCTCTAAAAGCGAGCACATGGAGAATATTGCAGCTGATGGAGAGGTATTCGGTAGAGAGAGGGTTGTAGAGAGAGGTAGAGAGAGGTAGAGAGAGAAAGAGAGAGGTAATAGTCATACTATATAACAAGTTGCAAAGGCGACAGTCTGTCAGCCTCGGCAGGAGCAGAGTTTTCAACGGGTAGGCATTTAAACTAAATTTAGCCTGAAATTGCTTCCTTTTTGTTGCCTGTTTGTTGCCAGTTTGTTGCCTGTTTGTTGTTGTTGTTGTGTTCCTGGCTCCTGTTGCCGACAAACACAAAATTCAATTACAATTGGAAACAGCAGCAAAAACGAAAACGAAAGTCGCGCTTCAAGCTGAAAAAAACTGAAACTTGGTACCAACAGCAAGAGGTAAAGCTCCCGTTTCGAGCCGCTCTCAAAAGCCGGTTTCTTAATGTTTTCAGCACTTGCAATTATTTTGTGCCGCCATCGTTTAAAGTGTCGGAAATTTGGTGCGGTAATTAAATGAAAATCAACAGCGGCCAACGCCCGGACAAGCAGTCAACCAACAAAAAAATATATATGCAACTAATAATCCAATATGTGAGAAATAACGAATTTTGAATGCCTTTTCCACAGGCATAATTTAAAGTAAAGAATAGTTTTGAGAATGCAATAATAAAATAATAGAAATCATTTTATATCTGTTGTTAAATTATGGAAGTAATAATCCAATAACGAAAATGGAATGCCTTTTCCAGAGGCATGATTTAAAGCAGGGATTAAAACCTTAACCGAAACCGTAACCTTTAACCGGTGAAAACCGATTGAAATTTGTAACCGTAACTGAAACCGTAACCGAAAATAATTAAATCCGCTGTACCGAAGCCCATAAACCGAACATCTTTAAACCGAATTAACCGTTTAGTAACCGATTCACTTATAACGTTTAATTTCGGTTCTGGTCGTCGCAGCTACTGAGCAACTTTGATAAATTTGAACTGCCATAACTTTGTCAAAACTCAATGAATTTTCATGCGCAATATAAATTTGAGCATGATTTTTTCTTTAAATTCGTTCAGCATTTAAATTTTGTTCATTTTCAAAAATTTTTGAAAATCGAATTTTTTGGAAAATTTACAGTGTTACCCCTTTGTTTTTTTTTTATTTTTCCGAAAGAATTCGAATTTTCCAAATCAACAAAATTTAAATGCAGAACGAATATAGATGTAAAATCATGCTCAAATTTACATGGCGCGTGATAATTCATTAAGTTTTGACAAAGTTATGGCAGTTCAAAATTATTAAAAATCAGAAAAATTAAAATAATCTAAATTTTCGTTCGATTCCATTATTTTCCAGGCTAAGTAGAGCATTAAGTCTTTTTTCATGTAAAACTTTAATTTCTTTTTTTTTTGTGTATCGAAAACATACCGTTATTTTAAACCGAAACTTACAAAAAACCGATAACCGTTACGAAACCGATACTCCAAGATTTTGCATAACCGATTACCGAAAACCTAAATTCGAGCATAACCGAAACAGTAACTGAAACCAATATTCGTTTCGGTTTTAATCCCTGATTTAAAGTAAAGAATAGTTTTGAGAATGCAATAATAAAATAAGAACAATTATTTTATATCAGTTTTTATAATAAATTATTAATTAATATTTGTATATCAGACTTTTATTTCTAAAACTGTAAATTTTAAAAAATCTGTAGTGCTCTAGCTCTTTATTTATAACAGCTATAAATGTAAGTTTACTAATTTAATATTAAAAATGCTAAAGTTGTATATTGTCATTGTAAACAATTAATTTTTATTTAAATATATTTTTAATATACTGCACTTAAGAAATTATTGATTGTAAACTATGTTTTCAGCTTTTTTACAACTCTTGCAGAAAATCTAGCAATACCCATAATGGTTAGAGTACCTCAATAAAAACAGCTTGCAACACACGATATAGGAAACCTCTCGTCTAACGCAGCTGCAAAGAAACTAGTTCAACATGGTTGCTGGTTGTTGAACTACCTCCCATACTTCACCTCTTCGATAGGGAAGTTTTTGTCTGTGCTGTAATCAAAATACTTGTGCCAATAAAAACAACACAAGAATTGATATCAAAAGAAAAGGGAGCTGAAGCAAAAGTCGAGGAGTGAAACCATAACAAATCAAAGTCCTAATGAATATTGAGAGGCCACTAAATGGAACGCGCGGTAGCAGCAACAAATTAATATAGAACAAATACACATAATAATAAATGCAATGTGGTACGATGAGTACCTAATAAAAGGGCCAACTTTTCCGTAAAGGGATAATGAAGTGGCTTCTATAAGGTGGGTGGGGTGTATGGCAAAACGCACCTGCCTAACAACCAGCACAGACGACAATGGTAATAAAAATCGCATAAGTATGCGAAGCAAAGACAACAACAGGGCCAAAATATTGTAAGAGGGCAAAGAGGGGTTGAGTTGGCTCGTTAATTTGCAATAAAATCCGATTATAACCACAAAAATGCCCCCATTGAAGATATATATCCAAGTAATGCCAAAAGCCGCGGCAAACCAAAACGAATTCAAGTCTCAGATACAGATACAGGTGGAAATAAAAAGCCCGGAAGTAAAAGCCAACTTGTATCAATATCAATAAGTGCGTAGCAGTCTGCAACCCCCTTTGCACCCCCATCTATACTTACCACCTATATAAGCAGGTAAAGGGCTGCCACATAAAACTTGCATTGATATTTAAGCCCTGCTATAAATAAGACGCCCTCAAGGCAAGCAAAGCCCACAAATTATAGCAGACAGGACATGCCCCGAACGGGGTGGGTTTTCTTTTCGATTAAGGTCAGAACAGAGCCCCCAGTAAGGCCATTTAAAAAAAAAATTGAGATACCATTCCGAATTTGCATAGAAAGGCGTGTCAATTGCTGAAATTGCACCCTTTTCTAGTTGTAAGTTGCACCCAAATTATGTTTAATTTCAGAGTTGTATTACAAATTTTGAAAACCAGGGCTGCCGAGTAGTTCATATACATTTTGTAATAATTTACAAAAATATGGCAACAAATGGAGTCTTGTAAAGAAACTTCAAAAAAATTAATTCAACTTCTAAAAAGTTTTTCATCTTATAATATTTTTGTTACCAAAAAAAAAAATTAAAGATTGAATTTTAATAAATTTATCATTTATTAAAGAATACAAATTCTTAAATAGAATTAATTTGCTCTTATATTGAATTCCACTTTTTAAAATTTTTTAAATCAAAATCATATAAATTATATGAACTGAAATATCTGAAATACTTTCCAACCCTTGCTTAGGCAGTTATGTTATAATTTAGACATTACTCAAAGTTTTCCGGCAGTGATGTCTCTACCAAACTTTCAGTCAGTTACGACCGCAATACCCAAGGAATCCCCAAGACCATTGAAAGGGCTCCGTAATTCCCCAAACCCCCCACAAAACAAATAAAAGTGTAAACACTGATTTGGCACGCGCCGCGTTGGGCGGTAATTTATGCATAAAAACCCCCTAAAAAAAGATGCGGAACATGCCGACCCCCTATCCCCCTACCCCATGTCCATGGAGGGAAAACCCGTTGCCCAAACATGGTAATTACCTGAGTCCTTTTGGCAAAAATTCACGCATATAAACACGTATTTTGTGGGCAAAAGGCTCGAGTGGAGTCGAGTCGAGTCGATGTCTGGTAACTTTTTCTTTATCATTAGGGGGAAAAGCGCAAGCGAGATAGAGCGAGAGAGCGAGAGCGAGACGAGAGAGGTAAAGAGTGAAAAGAGATAGATAGAGAGACAAGGCGTAACATGCATATGAATATGGCCTGAAGTCATGTCTGGCTGTCTGTTTGTAGGTGTTATGGCCGGCTTCCGCAAGGACTTAACCGTTTTTGTAATGCATAATTTTATACGGCCAACAGACAGGCAAATAAAGAGAGAAAGAGAGAGTAGGAGAGTAAAGGGAAAGAGACACACATATGCATAAATAATGCGAGAATTTTTAACTTTTTTTTCTGTTTGCATGCGGTGAAAATGTTGTGTGTGGACAAATTATTTGTAATTATACGCATATTAACAATAACGAAAGAGAGAAAAATAGAGAGAGAGAGAGATAAACATTAATGTTTATTAAATTAACCGTGTGGAAGTTTATTGACTTCGCTTAGAACACTTTTGGCCAAAGCATTTACTATAATAATATCATAATTTCATAATTTGCAACAATTTAGTTCATTTATGGCGAGGAGGGCAGAAGGGCAAGGTAAGGGGCGTGGCTGCGCTGAGATCTGGCTTTAAAATAGCCGTTAAATGCACAAAGGACACGCAAAGTTGGCAAGTTGGCAGACACAGACACAGATACAAACACAGCTGAAAGCCAAGTCTAGACCCTTTTTGGTAGCAGCAGCCACAGCAGCCTTCCAACTTATGGAACGATGAACGAGGGATGGAGAGGGGCAAGCAGGTGAACAAGGGCAATCAGACGATAAACTTATAAATGTTGCAGACGCCGCAAAGAGGCAGCCATATAGTAATTATAGCTATGGGCCAAATTCTCAAGAGAGACTCCATACAGAAGTACGAGTATTTCAAAACCAAACCAGCCACAACTTGTCCTTCTGCCAGAGGCTTCACTTTATCCATAGAGTGTGAGTTGAGGGCAAATACGAGCACATCCAGTCAGCAGATGAAAGGCCTCTTAACTCTCGACAAAGTATAGAAGCCAGTTATTTAACCAACTCTCCAACTTCCAACTTGCCATTTACCATTTCAGGTGATTATTTAGTAATTTGATTTTATTGAACTCCGACATTAGTGACTGCCAAATCAAATCGAAAATTGAGCTAATGCTAAATTTACATATTATTAAACTAAGTAGTAAAATAGGTTTTTTAAACAACTCAATTTAATAAAGAAGAAATTAAATATTTTTCTTCAGTGTTATGAACTCTTAATGCTCTATTTATTTAGATATTAAATTAAACAAGGAAATTACTATTAAAAATATCAACTCCTATTTACACTTTTTATTTTATGTTGTTTTAAGAATATCGCCAAAAAATAAAATATTTTAATTAAAATATGCTTAAAGTTTACCATTGAATTTTATTCATAAAATATATTTACAATTGTTTTTTGTCTTATTCTAAAAAAATCGAGTCCATTCAAGAATAGAAGCATCTGTACCAGAAATAATAGTACCCTTTGTAACAGGTCAAATTATACTTTGATGTCAGCTTAAAGTTTGATGATTACCTGATAAAGATAAGAAGTTAAAATAGAAGACGTTAAATATATTACTAATGTTCTATTAAATTAAATAAAGAAATCACTTTTATTAAAATATTAACTTGTCTTTATATTGTATATTTTATGTTACTTTCAAAATATAATTTTAAACCAATATATGTAGTAAGCTTACTTTAGAATTTTGTTCATAAAATAAATTAACAATTGTTTTTCTGGCTTATGCTAAAGAAACCGAGTTCATTCAAGAATAGAGACAGCTGTACCAAAAATACTAATACCCTTTGTAAGAGTATGAAAAACCAGTAAAATTATACTTTGATGTCAGCTTAAAGTTTGATGATTACTTGACAACTCTGACCATAAGCTTCGCCAAGCGGAAGTTAAATTCAGTTTTAAATGACGTAATATGTTTTCTTTTTATGTACGAGTATTTTTGCGGCTTTGCCGACAATTAAACATTGAACATGCAACATTTGATTCATGCAACAACCCACGCAATCAAAAGATACAACAAACAATCGACATTTGTAGAAGTAATTAAGCAAAAATCAAAGCCAAATCAAAGTGCATGGCAATTGTCGCAGATTGGGGATTAGCAGAGAGCAGGGGTGGAGTTGAGGGGGATTCGGGGGATTCTGAGATAGTCATTAATTTGTAGCGCATTTAAAGCTGCTGGGCGGATTCAATGTTTATGGCAATGCGTGAGGGGGAAGGGATGGGAGGAGCATTAAGGATCAGCAAGAAGCAAAGACAACTTGGCAAAAGCAAAGTCAAAACGATTATCTTAATTTAATTGTCTTTTATTTATGTCAGCCATGGCATTTATTTAGCCAAATGGATTTACTCGGCACAACACAAGCTACTGCATATTTATGGGCGGCTCCTACACTCTGTGTGTGTGTGTAGTAGATGTGTGTGTGTGTGTGCCATTTAGAGCCGCCTTCTTCCGGCTGTCTGAGCCTGAACCTCGTAAATAAGCTCCGTACGATAAACTGGCATTAGAAATTGACAAATTCAACTAGCAAAGCCACACATATTATATTGGCATTCTCTCTCCACACATCCTCTTCCTTCCTTTTCACCCTTAGCATCTTTTATGTAAATTTCATCTCGTATTCGCGCATTGTATTTCAATGCTTCGCCAATAATCATAAAAACTAATTAATGTACGTCATCGCCCGGTTTAGTTACAAGTGCGTTGCAAAACTTTGCTCGTATAATTAACGTTCGAAGTTTTCCCGGGACTCTGTCACTGCCCCCTTGCCCCCTGTTTTCTTCCCCTTTACCTACCCTATCCCTTATTATAGCAACTTGATATGCGTCCCGTTGGCAGTCGTTTGTTTTTGCTTATTTTGTGCTCGATTAGCAGATAGCACTGAAATTAGTAAATGAAGCTGCAATCTGAAAGCCCATTTATTTTTTCTCAGCTTTTCTTTCTTGTTTTCTCCACAAAACAATACACGACCACAGCAAAATTCTGGGGTTTGGCAATTGCAAAAACTTTTAGCTGCTTGTCTGCTTATGGCCATAATCAAATTGAAGAACATATTTTTTTTGGCAATATTATTCCATGTACAGTAAGCAATGTGACTCATTCATGGAATTTTCTACGTCTTTGGTGGTATTCCTGATAATCCAAGTAAAAATAAATTGTAAAGATGATATCTAAACATGCATAGGAAATGCTTGACTAAAACTACAAACATCTCAATTTCTGAGCAAAATTAAAAATTTTGATATCCACAAAATATATTATTTTAAAAGTAATACAAATTATCTATTTCATTTCAAACCGTACATAAAATGTAATCCTTAATTTTCATTAAATTAAACTTATAAAAATTATTGAAATCAGGCATTAAAACCTTAACCGAAAAAGTAACCATTAACCGATAAAAACCGATTGAAATTTGTAACCGTAACTGAAACCGTAATCGAAAATAATTTTTCCGCGGTACCAAAACCCACAAACGGAAACTCTTTAAGCATTAATAACCTTTTAGTAACCGATTCATTTATAAGGGTTAATTTCGGTTCTGGCCGACGGAGCTACTGAGCAACTTTGATAAGTTTGAACTGCCATAACTTTGTCAAAACTCAATTAATTTCCGTGCGCAATGAAAATTTGAGCATGATTTTACTTCTAAATTCGTTCTGCATTTAAAATTTGTTCATTTTCAAAATTCGAAATTTTCGAAAATTTTCGAAAAATGATAAGTGGTAACACTGTAAAATTTCAAAAAATTCGATTTTCAAAAATTTTCAAAAACAAACAATATTTAAATGCAGAACATATTTAGAGGTAAAATCATGCTCAAATTTACATTACGCAAGGAAATTGATTGAGTTTTGACAAAGTTATGGCAGTTCGAAGTTACTAAAAATCAGTAAAATCAAAATAATCGAAATTTTCAAACCAAATGAACCAAATTTATATGAGATCAAACTATAATCAAATCGACATTACACTGGACCATTCCAGTAGTCAGATAACATTATTTTCCAGGCTAATAAGAGTATTAAGACTTTCTTTATATAATACAATGAATAACGATTCTTATTTTGGTCAACCGAAAACCTTAATTATTTTATTTTGTGAACCATACCGGTATTTTTAAGCCGAAACTTATAAAAAACCGATAACCGTTACGAAACCGATACTCCAAGATTTTGCATAACCGATAACCGAAAACCTTAATTCGAGCATAACCGAAACCGTAACTGAAACCGATATTCGTTTCGATCCCTGATTGAAAGTAATTATTTAAGACTTTAAAAATCATTTAAAAGGTATATATAAAAATAATTTTTTTTTGTATTATAAAAATTATGAAATTTGTTTCGAAACTTATTTTAAAGATAATCAGTATTAAATTAAATTTATAAAATTATTCGAAATCATTTTTAAAGACTTCATATATGTATTATCTACTGCAGTGGGATGTATTAGAAACTTATTATTTGATTTTCCACTTGCTTTGACTTGATGCTTTTCCGGTCCAACATAAAAGCCAATTAAAAGACACAGGACACTGAGCCCCAAGGACTCAAGGACTTTGGCTGTTTGGCCTGCTTAGCATGCCAGTCTGCCTGCGAGCTGTGAGGATAATAATATATCAGCGGTCCGGACATGACAGTTTTGCCGTTTATTGGGGATTTTAATTTGAGGCCAACATGACAAAAACATCGATAACAATTTTCGGACATCTTTCAAAAAATATTCAACCAGCTTCGTCCCGTTTGGTTGCCCATTTTGAGTTGTCGTCCCCAGATATAAGAAAGAAACGATAGAAAAAAGGAAAATTTGGCGCGTGTTTGGATGGTCTTTCAGTTGGTTGTGAAGTTGAGAGAGAGGGATTGGGGGGGGGTTGTGGACTCTGCTGGAAGTCGACATGTCAAAAAGAGAAAAATGTTTGACAAATAAACAGTTGCGAGGGCCCCAAATTGCCTGCAGTTATTGTTTTGGCTGCCTGCGACGTTGCTGAACCTTCGTTTATGATGTCTTTGGGCGCTTTTTGACCTTTTTTGTTTTTTGTTTTTTCGCCATAAACTTGTAGATATATATATATATTTATTTATACAGAAGTATATTTTTTTGTTATCACATCATTTTCTGCACATTTCTGACTACCTGTCGAATGTTTTTCTGCCGTTTGTGAAAAATAAAAGTGAGCAGAAGTCGCTTCCAGGCAGGTTGCCACCATCACCATCGCCATCTCCATCACCATCAACCATTTACCATCAGCAACAAAACTCGGGGTCCATCTTCATCTTGGCCACGACAGGGGGTCGAGTTTATTTTTATTTTTTTTATCTGGCCGTTGGGTCAGCAGCAGCAATCGTCGCTGTCGTTAACTTATCTCGGGTCTACATCGGTTAAGGTGCTAATGTGACAGCTACTTTTACTGGGACACATCCACTTAAGTTGACTTCACTTCACTTCCCTATTCCTCTCTCTCAACTCCAACTCCAACTTGACTTGACTTGGCTCATTAAGCCGCATTGCAAATATTTCATAATTCATTTTTTATTTTACCCGAAAAGTCATTTATTTTATAGCTCGTCACTTGCGGCGGGAAGCCGCACACTCTGCCAATAATGAATACCTTATAATATCGAACGCGTTGAGATATTGCTGCGGGAAATATTTAAATTAGCAAAATGTTGGAATTATTATTTTTAAGATAATTAATTGTTGCAGTTTAAGAATTAAATCCAATTCATATTTATTTCACTTCATTTGGATTAGTTTAAAAATATACAGATTATATTTATTGTTCAATATAATTGATTGTAAATTATGTCAACTTTATCCTGTAAGCATTCATTAGAAAATTAATTGCTGCAGTTAGGAAACTTAAGCTATTTTAATCCCAATCGAAATAATAATAATCTTACTAATAAACATGTTTTATTTACCTATCAATTGCCATTGTCGAATTTCAATAAATTCCTAGACTAAGATATTTTCTCAAATTAACATTTTAGACACATTTGGCTTTATCATAAAGAAGAAGTAAAAGTGATTTGGAAAGTGAAAAATATGCAACTAATTTTCACTTTTATTTATCCAAAACAAACAAATCAATAGTAAACAACAGCAACATCGACACAACAAAACACGACCTGCATAAATTTTGGGTCCAGAAAAGAAGAGGAAAAAATCTTAATCAACGTTGAGCCTACAAATGAAAACATAATTCAGACGAAAGATTTGCATAAAACATAGTGTTGCTGTCAAATAAATTTCATTCCAAGTTGAACATCAATAAACTAGGCAACTAACGAGAGATAACTTTATAATTTATATGCTCGACAAATTTAGATACACTGACTATTTTTACTGGTTGATTAAAAAAACTGCTGAGATACAGATGCATTAAAACCAACGACAGATACTTTTCAATCTCTGCCAACTGCAACTACATTTTGCTGGCATTTTATGTATCTCGATTGCCAAAATGCTTTAGCCAAATTATTTGTCGCCTAGACCATGGCTTGGGAGTCTAGATAGAGACCAGGGAAGGGGGGAACTTGACGCTATTGAACTTTCGAATCTGACGTGCCACCGTGCAACAAATACCTGACACATTGACTATCTAACATACAGTATTTGGAGCCTGGTACTGTGTGGGTTTTCCATCTAGAGTTCTGCATATGAAATTAGTCGGGCAACTGGTTTATATGTCATATACCCTATTATAAAGATTTTTAAATTATAGTTAACTGACAGATATTTTAATGAGGAACAGAAAAACAATTTAACATGAATTATTTTTCTCTTGATATATTTTTAATTATCAGATTATTGAACTGATATTGGAACTGATATTATACAGCTTTTCACAGTGTAAAATCCATAGTACTTTCTGTATTGTTTGCTTTCACAAGGTATCTATAAGTCGTGCATTTTTAGAGTCTGCAATATTCATGTATTTTTATTTTTTGGGGTTACCCATGCAGTCGGAGTCGCAGTCGCAGTTGGAGCCAAAGTTGTAGTCGGACTTGAAGTCAGAGTCAGAGTCGCAGCTATCTACATAATTAATGCATGTCTGAGGCCACACGAAACATGCAAACGCTGACATATTGACCCAATATCTAGGCAAAGGGCTTGACATTTTGTGGAAACCGAAAACAAAACGATATCACAGTTAAAAACGAGAAACATCGCGTGCCAAAAAGCCACAGACGTTTATACACAATTTATGCCTCTGCAACTCAGGAAAATAATTAAAACGAATCAGAGAAAAAGAAAAAATAAAATATGAAACCAAATAATTATGAACAGAAATGACTCGAAGTTGGCAGAGATAGTTTATGTAATGCAGGGTGAAAGAGATAGATGGGTGAATAAATGGAAAGATATACAAGAAAATGACACAAGACAGCAAATATCTTTTGGTCGGTGATTAATGATGGGTCGTGCAGTCTCGAACAGGAATATATTTGTTTTAAATTTGTTATTAATTTATGTGAGCCACAAAAATACAACTTTTCTTAAGTTATTGTATACGATTACAAACACCGCAGAGCTTTTAAATTGGTTACCTTTCAATGTAAAAGAGGAGAAGAGATGTAAGGAAGTGAAAAGATAGATGAATTAATTGAAAATAGAGTTGAGGTGGGTGTTCTTGTCGACTTAATTAAACAAGACGTAGTTTATAGAGACTACAGAAATTTAAGATGCGTCACTACATCACGAAAATAAACTTAAAAGTAAGATAAAGATAGAGGAGATGCGTATAATTGCTTTCAAATTTTAATGATAGATATATGTATTAAAATATAGTATCCCCAATAAATCAACCTTCATTTAAAAATGGAGAAAAACAAATGTAAATACATTGATTTTGGAGTAGTTAAAAGTTTTATAATTTCCCAAAAGCTGGTTGTAAATATTTGTATTGAAAGCTTCTTCTTCGACTCAAATAACAAATTATTCTTATTGAGATCATAAACCACCCAATGACTGCGGAACGTATAACTCATCTCTCAGTTATCAAGAGAATAATCATACTTAAAACTTTAGAAGTCTACACTAACAAATCAGCATGGCATATAATCATAAATTATCTAATATACGAATATAAAATGCCATCAATTATATGCAGGAATTTATTATGGCAGCTGAAAGCACAATTGATAATTGCTGTCGTCTGCTTTTTCCATCCTTCATTTTCCCTATTTTTCTCTCTCTTGGAGACCAATTAAAACGGTTCTACGTTGTATTTCCCATTTTTATGTATATATTTCTGTTGTGTTTTATGATTTTGATTACGATTTCGGCGCCTCAGCAAACGACTTGGACGAACAATAAAAAAAGAGCTCAATGTAAATAATGCAGACGAAAAACAAATCGAGCTAAAAACTCAATTTCAATTTGAAATCAATTTTTCAACAGAGTTGTTTTCAGTCCGTGCTTGTGACACCTCAATAAAAATAAAAATCCCGAGACCAAGGCCCAGTGGGGAGGAAGTTCTGGCGCCACTTGATGACCCAAAACTCTCCACTCGCTGGACAAGATGCGATGCGATGAGATGCGATGCCATGCGCATGCATAAGTTAAGAGATTCAAACAATACCAAAACTGACCCCCCGTGGTATAAAAATTAAAATTTTATTTGTTTAGCGAGCAGCGTGACAACAACAATAATAATAACAGCAACAATAACTACGACAGGTATTGAAATAAATCGACTTCGGGTCAAGAGTTGGAGGCCTCTCGATATTTGCCCATTGGCGCATTAATCAAAATTGTAATACAAGCTCAATAACAAACAATCTAACACTTTCGAATATTCCAACTCCAAGTTTAAATTCAACTCCAAGTCGAAAACAAATCCAATTAATAAAATCAACATTGTTGCTGAGAATCGTCTCTTGGGATATTTAAATATCACAAGTGGAAATCAACTGCCCACGCTGTGAATTTGTTTATTATTATTTTGGTTCGCAATTTTATTAAATTATGCTTTATTTTTTGCCTTTTCAGGCGAGATTAATACGAATCAACCATAAATTGCTGGGTAACTGCAGATAACTGTGGTATTTATAAATCTTTTAATTTCTCAAATAAATAAATAAAGTGCCAATCATTTTTTGTATGTAATTTATGTGAGAAAAAAATCATTTTGTTTAGTCAAGAATTTTTTACTATTAATTAATTCGTGTTTTCATTATTTACTGTGATATAAAAACTTTACTTGATGTTTGATTTACATTTGGTATTTATTTTTATTTAATTTCGAAAGAGTGTTGCATTTATATACTTTGATTAATTTATATAATGAAAATTATTTAGTTAAAATTATATTTTAAAAATATTTGTGAGACTTATTAACTTGCCATATTTTTTACTATTCTTTATTGTTAAATATTTATTATATTTACTTTTCAGTTTGATTTTTTTGGGTATTTAATTGTGGTTATACAAGACTTTTATGCTACCAAATTTGGTTAAATTGCTATCACTAATTTTTATAAACATGGTTAAAATATTTAAATCATTAGGCAGTCAAATATGTTAGTGTCACACAGGTAAATTAATAAAATTGAGCTGAATGTTGATTAATTTAAGGAAACGCACATGGCCACAAAAAAACACATACACAAATATAGTTAAATACACATACACAACACACACACACACATTGAAGTCAAGAAGAGGCAATTGGTTGGGCAAAGTTGAGCGTCGCGGGTTAATTACCATGTCAAATTCAAACAAAAACAGCAGCAGCAGCAGTAAGAAAAGGTAGTTTATCATTACAACAACAACAACAATAATGACAACAGTAGCAACAACAAGAAAAATAACAAAAATAATAGGCTGCCAAAAAAGGTAGAATAGGCAGGTAGGTAGAGGCAGAGACAGTTAGTACATACGTCAGTAGGTGGCAGGTAAAGGTCTAAGTAAAACGTTTTCTTATCATAATTACGCACAAAACGACGCAGCAACATAAACAGACAGAGAGGGGGAGACTAAGAAAGACAGAGAGAGAGGGAGAGAGAGAGAGAGACAGTGTGCGACGACAAATGCAAATGCCCAATTGGGTCGACTTCAACGGAAGTTGAGAACCACTCGAGTTGTAGGCGGCGCCCGCATCGCAGCTGTGGCCCTTGTAGGCGTGGCCCTGCCCCCTTCCCCTACCACCCCAAACACATCAAGTAACCTCTTGTACTTACACTGAAAAAAATAATCAGGGAATTCGGAATTTAATCAAACCAAGTACAAAATACTTGATTAAAACTCGATTTTTCTTAGCAATATTTTGATTTTTAATTAAATAAAATATTTAATGCCTTTTTGTCATTTTTATGTTAAGTCGTTGCCATTTTTTCTGCAACTTAGTCATCATAGATTATCAAAAATATGCTGAATACCTACTTAAAAATGAATGCTAAGCCGAAATTGTTCTATTATATTTGAATTTCAGAATGCTAATCAAGAAATTTAATCTTCAATTTTTTTTATAAATTTTAGAATGGTTTTTTTACCCTGATTTTTTTCAGTGTAGAGCCCACGCTTGACTGACGTTTCGCGTACTTAAACAGACGTCCATTTATAATCGACGGGTCAGCCGTGCGGACAGGCCGCACTTACAACAACGCATGAATGTCCAGTTTCCAGTGGCGAGTGTCCCAAGTGCCGGAGTCGAGAGTCGCCGTATTATAATGAAATTATGCATACAAAACATTGCCCATATATCAAATAAAGGCACTGCGCATCATCGCAAGTGACGCCGCGTATTAAAATAATGACTTAATTTCGTTTATGCATGCGTCCATCCAAGTCATCCCATTCCATTCCATTTCATCATCCATCTGTCTGTCTGTCTGTCTGTCTGCTCATTTCATCATACATACTCTAGGAATTTAGTCCCAGACGAACTCATACTCCCCACAGTTGCATTTGAGTTGGCGCGTTAATTGCCATTTGGACCTCGTCGACATGGAGCCCATTGCGTTATCAGCACAAAATATTCCTCATTTGATATTATGCATGACAACTGAGCTCATAGAATGGCGCATAATCAGGCAGCAAATGCTTTATGAATGACAGACGCTTAAGCACTAAACAGATAGAGAGAATGAGAGTAGTTATGAATGGACAAGGGTTGGGCTAAGATAGATTGTAAATAGACAGATACAAATACCCAGACATTTAGTTAAGATCTTTTGGATAAACAGTAACAAATACGAGGCACGTGAATTCAATGCCGAGTCATTGCGAATTTCGATTTAAAAAGATTGTTAGTGTATCTTCAAATCTACAGCTATTTTAATATTTAATAGTTCGAAGATATTTGATAAATTTAATAATTAAAAACTTTTTTTTTAAACTAATTAATTGCATTCAAAAATTCATTCTCAGTATCACATATATAACACATATCTCTTACCTTTTATATTTATTGACTATATATATCTATATATATATATCTCCCTTTCAACTTAAATTTAGCTTACACATTTTTTATATTTTCAGTTATGAAATAAAATTGTTTGTTATATAATTTAATTGCTAACTAAATTTTTTTTTATATTTCTAACTATTTTTTTTCTGATTGTCTACTGATTTTTGTTGGCGTTAAATTTAATTGTATTATTCAATTATAATAAGTAAAATAAATATATTTCTATGTCCACTATAATTTTATTTGTAATTTAAAAATTCATCTTCCCTCAGAATTCGTATTTTATAATTTTATATAAGCTCTAATTAACTTTTTTCTCTGTCGACTGATTAAATAAATAATAATAATTTTATGTCAACAATAATTTTATTTGTAGGATTATTTCAAGTTTTATTTTAATCTTTATTTCATTAAAAGATTCTTCCTCATTCACATTTTGTATTTCATAATACTTTATAATATTAAATTAATTTGTTCCACTGATTTTAGTTGACGTTAAATATTTATTTAATATTGTATTATTCATTTGCAGTTAATTAAATAAATATATTTCTATGTCTACTATAATTTTATTTGTAATATTATTTCTATTTATATTTGTAGCTATATTTAGCTAAAGAATCTTTCTCTTTTACAATCTGTAAAATTAGACATACTTGTTATATTTAGTTATGATACTTGGTCAGTTAGTTACATATAAGTTAAGGTTAAGAAAATTCATTAGCTGCAACGGAATGCGAGTAGAGAATGCCTCATAATTTGAAGATGATCTGACACAGTTTGATCTACCGTAATGCAACTGCCTCCAGGCTGTATTCATATTCATAGCAGACCAGACTCGACCAGACAGAAAAGAACAGAACAGAACCGAACTGAATTGAGTGTAATAAAGAAGAATACACAAAAGAAGAAGTCCAATTCCAAGGTAGAAGAAGATTGTCTCTTGTCACTTTTGGTATGGTTGACCCATTTCATGATGATTATCATCATTCAACTCAACTCGGTCATTCATTGTCTGCGCTCGAACTTAACTCAAATTCACTCACATTTTGTTTGTCAGTCAGTCAGTCAGTCAGTCAGTTGGTCTGCAGTCTGTCAGTTGTTTGGTTGCTTGGTTGAGCTTCGGCACACTCAACTGACAGCTGTCATAATTAATTTTGACGTTTTGTGGTAATTAAATATTCTGTCTCATCTAACGTACAGGTAGATTCTTTAAGGGTTTTGAATTTCATGCAATGCCAGCTCTGATTAGCTCTATATATCAAGTGCTTAAAGTTGAAGCTCATTACATAATAACAACAACAGGAACAAGAACAACATCAAGTTTATAAAACTTGGAGGCCTTTTATTTGTTGTAGTGTGGGCCACAAATTGAAATTACTGACGAACGTCCGTTAACAGCTCCTTTTTCTTTTGGCTGCCCACACAAAATGGCTTTTACTTAAAGACCAAAACACTATAGAGGATAGACAGGGGGGTTGGGGGTTCACCCTACTAGCCATAATGCATTGTTTGAAGTCAACGGATGGGCGCTCCGGCTGTGCGGTTCATATGCACGCGGCCGGAAACGACCTTGGCACGTTATCGTCGACTTTTCATCACTTTCATATTCATACAATTTTCGAACCAGGCACAACGACAGGGGAATGAGGAGAGGGTAAAAAGAGGAAGAGGGCAGCTATGAATATCTGTGTCCCGTTGGCCAGTTGCCTGTCCTGTCCAGCCCTGTCCTGCCCTTGTTCGAGCCAGAGCTATCCGGCTATCTGTGTCGGAAAATCTCAACTACACAAACATACGTTATGAGTTTTCTTTGTTACACTGGCCGCATTTTATGTACGGACACAGAGAGAGGCAACCAATACTATTTTCGGGTGCACAATTTCACTTAAATCTGCTCGAATTTCATATTTTGTTTTGACAGTTGCCTGCCACATGGAATGTTGTGCCTCGGTGTGTGTGTGTGTGTGCTACGTGGTCTGCCAAACAATTGACAGTTAAGCGAAGCTCCAAACGATATAATACGAGTTATTTTACCTGCAGCTAAAAGAAAGCACTCGAAATTTCAATCAGTATAAATTGCCCGGCTTGATTGAAGTGCAGCCAAAATAATACTAAATTCTGAGTACTACTCTCAGATAAGTAGAATGGAATACTATAATTTATAGTACTAGAAAAATAAATCGTAAGAGGTTGGGGCTTCTAAAAATTATGACTAATAATGAAAATAATTATTCAAACAATATAAATTGTTCAAGGCCAAAACAGGCTTATTTTTATCCATTTTAAAATTTCAAATAAAAACCTCAATCATATTTCCAAGTCTACAATTCCAGAACACTTTTCTGAATTCGATTTATGCTCAAAATCAAAATGTTTACTATTGCAAGTAGGTTTCTAAAGTTCGATTGTAGTTACACAGAATCCATTGTAATTCCTTTTTAATTGATATCTTCCTGTCTGTGGTCATACTAAATCTGACCCTTTGATGCTGTAAATTTCCTTCCAATATTCACTGAAAAATAGCTCAAATATTTCAACTGACCACAATTAAAATGCCATTGAATATTTGTAACATGAGTTTTCGCATTGCTTTTCATGTTTGGAGATGGGATGGGAATAAACGATGGAAAACCGCAAAACTGTTTCATTGTTGCTATCTAAACTTATACTATATAGAGGGGGGAGTGGGAGCCTCTAGGGGGTACCTGTAGCTTATAGTAGTTACTTTTAACTGTCGGCCGTTAGGCAAACAGTTATTGCGCTCAGTACTCGCCCATTAGAATGACAGTGTTGCCCCAAAAAAGCAACAACTTGTCATTAGACAAATTCAATTTAATGCTGGGACACAGCAACAGTAACAGCAAAACAACAACAACAACAGTAACAACAACAACTTGCGACCACAACATTTTTCGGTAGGGTGCTACCATACAAATTCTATTTAATTTGACGCCCTACCCCGACCATCTTTGTGCCCCACCGCAGACATGGAAAACTCCATCTAATGTGCACATTGGCACGTTCACTTTGTTGACACAACTGTACACTGAAGCGAAGGTTGGGGTAGGCGGGACAGCACAGGAAGAGAGGGGTGTAAGTGGGGGAGGTGGAGAGTAGGGGTAGTCACAGCATGGTGAAGTTTATTTCAAGTGGAATCGCCGCTTTGTCGTATCTCAAAGGACATTACAATGCAGATAGACCAGGACGAGTGAGTGACTGGAACGACACAGCCAATGGAGATGGAAAACTGGCAAGGGCAACACACAATACACACATACAAATAGACACACACACGTGTTGCACAGTGGTGCCAGCACTAACAATAAAGTACAAACTTAGTTGTAGATATGAGCATACTAAATGTATTTTAAAGTTGACTTTATCAGACTTATTTATAATTATCAATTAATTTGTTTATTAATAAATGGTGACTAGTGCATTAATTTATAGGTATATCCTTGTAGCACTAGGAAATAAAGTAAATAAATAATTAAATACTTAAAAGTATTTATATTTTATAGAATTTTTCATTATTATGAATTCGATAATTCAATAGTTTCTTTTTTTATTACAATTTTTCATTTAATTTAAACTATGTCTTGTGACTTGACTTATATATATAATTATTTATTAATTAATAAATGGTGACTAGTGTATTAATTTAATTTGGAATTAAAATAAATAAATACTAATAGATATTTATAGAAATTTTCTTTACTATGAATTCGATAATTGAATAGTTTCTTTTGTTTATTATAATTTTTCATCAATTTAAGCTATGTCTTGTGACTTGACTTATATATAATTATTAATTAATTTATTAATTAATAAATAGTGACTAGTGCAATAATTTATCATAATATCCTTGTAGCACTAGGAAATAAAATAAATAAATAAATACTTAAATTTATTTATATTTTCAATAATTCAATAGTATTTATTTTTATTATAATTTTTAATTCAATTTAAACTATATTTTGTGTCAGTGTGCGGCCATGTGGTTGTCGTGGCACTCGAGTGTTGCTCAAGCTGACGGCTTCGGCGGCGTCTCCTTTTTGGTTCAGTTAGTGGCATTGTCACGACTTCTTAATGTCATTTTATCAAAGGCGACTCGCGGACTCGGCACCCACCAGAGAGAGAGAGAGATATATATAGAGAGAGATAGAGAAAGAGAAAGAGGAGGCGTATGTGTTGCACACGTGTGTGGCAGCCGCACAACGTTGCGTATACGTGATGGGGTTATTATTGTAGCTGTCATTCTTGTAAATGTTGTTATTGTTGTACCTATTGTTGTTGTTGTTGTTGCCGTGTTTCGTGTTGTGTTCGATATGTTTATATTTGCAGTGCGGTTTCGCGTGGCCCTTTAACATGTGCGTTACGTTTACATTACACACAAACACAAACACACACATTCACATTAATACGACTTCATAATGTGTGTGTGTGTGTGTGTGTGTGTGTGTGTGTGATAAGAGTGTTCTCGTATCAAACAAACGACATTTGGCGAAAATTTTATGGCACATACCCAAAAATTGTTGAAAACCCTCCGAGTTGTTTTTGCCACCCTTCCATGTTTTCTCAACAGAGATACAAAAAAAACCGAACGCCCGTTTTGTGTATCTTCTTTTTATTATGCGATTTGTTCAACTTCATTTTATTGCACGCACACCCAACACCCAACACACACATAGACATTGGTGTATTTAAAATTTAATAGCAAACATTTTTATGCGCAATCGATCGAACGGTTTCATTACATTTTAATGAAACGTCCCAAAGACATCGGCCTCCTTCAATGTTCAATGTTCAATGTGCGCCTGTCAAGAAACGATTTCCTCCCACTTTCAATCGTATGTGGTTAAGTGCAGGTAGATAGCTACTTGAGATGCTGTGTCCCATATAACAGAGAGAGAGATGGTCGCGTGACACGACACAACTTGTAACTAGAAATTGAGATTAAGATTCAGTTAAATTTAATAAATATTTGCATTCAAAACAACAATATATTTATTACCCATATCATACATCGTGACACGACACGAGCTGCCATCTCTAGCACTTAAGTAAGTCAACTGCAAGGATGTTTGCGATTTTATTGCAGTTCAAGTAAGTTATTTGGCACAATTCTCGGCAAATGCCATTACTATAAAAATCTCTGTCATTCCTTCCGCATTTTTCATTGGAATCCCTCATTCAGTCAGTCAGTCAGTCGTAAGTATATTGTTGTCAGTGAGAGAAACCTATTAAAAACTTTTACTAAAGCTCATTTTCATTCATCAGTTGAACATTGAAATCAGGACAAGCACTCAGCAAACCGACGACGTGTCCTTAACAAAGTCATAACCAGAACCTTGACATGTCATTCAATGTGGAATCCTTGCAGTTTCTTTTTACCATCCATTTCCACTTGAACATTCAACTAAATGCGCTATACAAATATCATTTAGTATGACATAAATTGCATATACAAATACAGATAAATAAACCAACATATGTAAAGAGTACATAAAGTTGACATACATTTTATGTGTTACTCCGCTATATAGACGAGTATGTGCCATTGCTGTGCCTACAAATTATGCCCCCTCTCTCTCTCTCTCCCTCTCTCCGCTCGTCCTGTATTCCCTCTCATTGCTTTACCGCTGGCAGCAGCTGCCAATTCGCATAAATGTCACGTACGTCAGTTTGTCATTTGTGTAAAAGATGCAGCCGCCGACGGGAACGTTGCTGCACTTGAGTCCTTCTATGAAGTACAGCAAAGAAAGTAACAAATAAAAGAGCTAAACGAAAATATACCCTATATATACCTTTTATTTCACAAGATAGCATCGAGATTTTTCTTCTTCAGTACTAGAAATTTAATACTTAGTTATATACAATATATATTATATGATAGATAACGTTTTAACCATTTTAGTAATTATTAAATAAATTATATAAATAACTAATTTAATTTAAAAATTATTCAATCTATTCAATAAGAATTTCAATCTTATTCGATCTGTAAACATGCTCAAGAAATTACAGAAAAAAGTCAACATTACGTATACGTTATATTCTTAAATTAATTAATTGCTCAGATTTATGCTACCCATTTTTCACAATTCATTGTCTACGAGGTATAAACATATAGCAGTTAACTCCATGTATCACATACCCCCACACACCCACTCACTCACACACACACTCAACACACACATGCGACTTTGAGGCGTATGAATAACGCATACGCACTGTGAGCCGCAAACTTTTCAAACAGTTCAAATTGGTGGCATGCAGCGCACAAGCGACTAATTAAAATTTTATAACGCCCAACTCAGCAAAAAGATGTTGTGTGGCAAATTCATAACAATTTTGTCAAAATGCTTTCCAGCTACTTAAATATTAAATGAGTTGACATATTCGGCCAGACTTAAATATCACTTCAAATACCCTCGATTTGATTGCGGATTACAAAATGATTTTGAGTGTTTTAATACATAAAAGAGGATATTTTATAATGTTATATAAATTTCTATAATCGTGAGCAAAGACAAAAAATTTGTAAACCATCTAAAAATAAATATAAACTAATCACGTTAAATACCCAAACATAATTAATTATATAAAGTATTTTTATAAATTTCTTATAGATTATCTTACATTAAAGCTTATTAATAAATATGAGCAGGATAAATAATTATGTGTATCTTTTCCCAAATTTAAAGAATGTCAGCTACTTATCAATTGTTACCAAAATAGAAGTTTTATTTTTAAAAGATAAGATGAAGAGGTCAAAGTATCAGTCTAAGAATATATCTAAATATTTTTCTTATTAAAAGAAAATGTAAAAATATTGTGTAGGCATCAAAGTTCACCGCAGCATTTGCACGGATTTTGCTTTCGGATTTTTATTGGTTCGTTTTTTTATCAAATTTCAAAGCTCATTACACTTTATGTAGGTGGCTTAAGCCGTGTTGCCGCCGCTGTTATCGATGTGACGCATTAAACGGCCTATAAACGGCGATGTCGCCGCTTCAATTGACAATTATGTTAAACAAAGTTATTAAATTACGCAAAAATAAGGCAACCAAGCGCACCAAGTCAATGGGATTACACATACGCATCGTCAGCGACAAATCAATAGACTGACAACACAAAATGGGGCCTCAGGTGTTTGTCTTTATGTATATGTGTGTGTGGAGGGGGAGGACTCTCAGTTAAGCCAAGCAAATTGCATGCTGAAAATTTCCATTTAGCATAAAACTCGTGCTATTATCACGCCAGAGTTTTTTGGGAAGGGAGATGACAAAAATTACGCCACTCGGCACACTACACACTAAAATATGCAGAGGGACAGGCAGACGACACAGGAGGAAGAAGGCAGTAGGAGTGGACCCAGTAGACGCTTTTTAATGTACCACAACGGTGGCACAAAAGAATGTCTGCCCCATTGCCATAGACATCATAAAAATTCGTTAAAAAAATAAAACGCACGCCACAACAAAAGAGAGCAGGGAAAAAAGCAGATTCAGAAGTCGACTTCCGTAAAGCTTAAGCTCTCTTGTGCAGGTAACAGGAGTCAGAAGCAGAAACAGAAACAGAGTCAGAGTTGAGGCTGAAGCTAAAACTGAAGGTGATACAGAAACCAGACCACTGCACGTTTACCGGCATTTTTGGATTACGCATACGCCACCGTTTCATACACAATTTTAAGGGCGCAACATTGTTTCGGCCATATTTACGCTTGGCTCTCAGTGTTTGGCCCGAGGGAGCGAAGCTTGTTGTGGCGGGCGCCATAAGTAACAAATTTTATAAATTATTTAAATTTTTATTCATGCAATGCTGTAAAGTTAAGCCCGCTGACAGTTGGCTAGTTTATCCCACAACAACAAAAACATTGGCGGCGACAACGCCACAAATTTTCTCCAGTCGCTTTTATTCATAATTTTTATATTTTTGGCTGTTGCTTTCGGCCATGTGACCTTGACTTGATGGCTTTTAAATATTGATAGCGGGCGGCCTTTGATCTAAGTCCAGGACCACCGAGTCGAGACCAACAGCAAAGAAACAAAAATAAAGAAAATGAAAAAGCAGCTGAAAACTTAACCTGAGCCTGCGCTTATGCAAATGCGTCGGTTACCGAAGAATAACGCAAAAAATGTTATGCCTAATAAAATGTTACGATTGAACGACGAGCAATGCAATGTTCATCTTCGTGGTATACCCTGTAATATTTTTAAAATGGTTTTATTAAGCATGTTGCAATCTGATAATACAAGATATTATAAAAATAGATTCACATAAATTCACTTAACATATTTTTCGTTTCAGTTTTTAATTTAAATTTATTATTTATTTTTAATATAATTTTCATTTTAATTTTTTTACCACTAAATTTTCCATTTACTGACTGTTCTTAGTCGTGAATAAATATATACAAAGATAAATTAAAATAAATCGAACAAACAACATTGGGTATCTCTCAGTCGACTATTGTCAATTGAAAAATTCTTTCTTATATTTGTTTTCTTTTTTTTGCTTTCATATACATATTCGCATGATTTATAAGCAGCTGGAAAGACACAATAAAAAAGAATGTCGCAATTTTATGAGTCCCGGCAAATGGCCATAAAATGCGCCATGGCACATATGAAAAAATATAAATAAATCGAACGATTATTGACAATTATAATGATATATGATGCATTCTTAAAACTCATAAATTGAGCAACCAAAGGCTGGGCAAGTATATTAGTTGAAAGCTGGAATAAAAAAAAGAAAAATAAGAACTGGAGCAATGTCGTCTCTTCTTGTGGGTCACTTCTTAAGTGGGTGAAGTGAGATCAAAGCTGAGGATTTTGCAAAAATGGCAAGAAAATGCCATGAAGCGGATACGCAATAAAATTATAATTTATTGAATTTAAAGTAGCTATTAAAAGTGGAAAAATGCCAATGTTTCCACAAGTTATTATTTAATGTGGTAGATATTTTCATTCTTTAAAATAATAATAAATTTAAATATACAAAATCTGCTTAAAAACCTAAACTGACTACTCTGGTAAATTGTGCAACATTATAAAAGCTCATTATGTTGCCTCAAATTGTCTGTAATCCAGTTCAACAAAGTAGTTTGAAGTTTCGAGAGATGCTTAATTTACCATTCTCAGAGCTTACAGCAATTGTGGAAACTCCTCCCAATTCCCCTTCCCAACAACACAAAGAAAATGCCTAAATTAAAACCGTAATCCAAGTCTTCTCTGGGTAAACAGTCCCGTAACATTTCTCGGCTAATTATCAATTTAGTGCAATTTGTTTCGTTTCAATTCAGTTGCAGTTTGAGCAAACGAATATGTATTCAAGTAGTTATGAGTGTACTCACTCAGCGGGCACAGTTTGCTATGATTTAACAGCCTTAATTTGTACTCATATTTCTGTGTGTGTTGTGTGTGTGCTTTTTAAACTATTAAAAACTTGAGATGTCTGCCACAAATAAAAGCAGACTCATCAACTGCTTAATGCTCAATGCAAAACAAACAATTTTCTTTCTTCAACGTCGTTTATTGCAGTTGTCTGCACTGGAAATTATGTTATGCTTGTTGTTTGTCATTGCCGACTGGCAGCACAACTGTTTGTTAATAAATTAAATGTTTAATTTACTGCCCATTATGGCTAACAACTTCTTGTTTATCTGTGTTTTAGTATCCCTTTCTCACAACACATTTTTATCTCAGCTTCTGCAATTATTAAGTAACCATCAGCCAGGGAAATTCATATACACACTTTATTTAAAATAAAATATAATTAAATAATTATGTTAAATTAACAAGCAAATTAAAAAAGTCTAAACATTTTTAACTTGAAATAATATACATTAAGTTATCTTAGTTTTAGTTGTACTTTAAGTATGCTCTTAGGGACTTCAGCTCTACTTTTTTATATCTCAGAAAAGGGTATATAAATACAGTCTAATGATATCAATCTTGTTCAGGTTGAATGTGATAATACCGCAACAGGCGGTGACTGTGGCGGTGGTGACAATAAAAAAATGCATTTAAAGTTTGTTGGACATAAAATGAAATTTATGCATTTGTTTATGTCACATTTATGCAAACCAATGACAACAATAAAAATTTTCGCATATGCCACTGACAGACTTTTTAATAAACTTACGAGTTATTTTTCCCGTTTTCAAATTGTTGTTGTACTTTATATGGGGCTTAATTGCAACGTTTTTCATCGCTGGTTAACCCAATTGTGACCGTAAATTTATGAAAAATTTATTGTATGAAAACAAATAAATAAGCTGTATGTATGTAGGAATATAATAAAGCATAAAATTAAAATAAAAACCTTCGTTGTGTGTTTGGACATTTGGTAGATAATTTAAATCAATTGCTGAGAAGTGCAATTAGCAGCAAAAGATAAAAATAAATTAAATAACCGACTGCAAAACAAATGGCCCAAAAGGCCACACAAAAAAAAACAAATGGAAACGTGGCTCTAGTAACAGCCATTATAGACGGGCTTATACATACATACATATATATTAATGGTGCTGGCACCATAAATTATGGCGCATTTACTTAGCCAGATAGATAGAAAAAAGCCAAACGTTACGAGTCGATAAATGATTGCGGTCGAGCCTTGAATCCTTTAATTTGAACCCTGAAAACTGAGTTTCTACTTCTGCAGCAGCAGCAGCCGCATCCGCATTTGAAGCCACGAAGTCAAAGGCACATTTCACAAATGTCGAAAGCAAATAGAAACAAGAAGCAAAGATTTACTTCAAATTGATCGACTTAAAGTTACTCTAGACTGAAAAATTATACTCTCTATCTTTTCCAACTTCCCTGTTTATCAAGCGATAAAGCTGATTTTCAATATTAAACTTAAAAAATGCCGTTTTTGATTAATTAATATAAAAAGAAATGATATTTAGTTTTAAAAAATAATACTAAAATGTCTGTTGTGGTTATAGGAGATCATACAACTATTTCTACTATTTATTCTCTTTTATAAAAATTGCCATTTTGCTGAAATGTCTCCCACACAATTTTAATGCCTACAGGGTATGTAAAAAATAAACGAAAACTAACTAAAAGGAACCAAAAGCCAAAACACACATTAAAATGCATGTGTGTAGTCTGGAGAAATATGGCCATTGCAAATTGCTGACTGTGCCAGAGTTGAAAACTTAAAAATTGCCCGGTACCCAAGTCCTGGTCGAGTCCAAGTTCTGGTTCCCTTCGCTCTGCCAGCCTCAGCCTGGTTTTAAGTAAAGAGCAGCAAAACGCAAATATCATCGAATGGAATATAATTTATGTGCTCCATTTGCAGTCGGCAGCTCGGCAGTCGAACACATATGCTACGTACCCATACGGGACAGGAACCCAAACTCAAACTCAAACCCAAACCCAAACCAAAAGAGAGAACTGACTCCCTTAGTTTCCATCCGTTTGGTCATTTAGGGCATTTTTGCATATGGGATACCGCTGCCAACAGTTGCCGCAGTTAGCAATTCCCCAGTCGCGTTCTCTTTCCACATTTTTATTTTTTTCAACTCTCTGGCAAGGTTGCGCCTTCGACCCATAAATATCCGTTGGTTAGTTCTTGAACCCTTTGGTAGTTTAAGAGTTTTCGTTTCTTTTTTCTGTTTTTTTGTATTTGCCAAATTAAATCGTTAAATGCTTGTTAAAAACTTTGACTGCCATTTCTATATCTGTATTTGTGCAAGTATCTGTATCTGTATCACGTATCTCTCCTACGAGTATAGGTGTATCTGTATCTGTATCCCGTATCTTTGGCTGGGTTTCTGGGTAACTCGCCATCGGTTATGATTTATGCCTGCGCTTGTTTTGTAGTCTCTGGCACTGGGCACAGGTTGCCTTTGAAGCACGTTAACGTAAATAAGGCAAACCCCAAAACATAGCCCAAAAAAGGGTTGCGTTTTTATGCGGTTTCACTGCCCTCAGGCCCCGCAGCCGACAATAAATTAAATGCAAAAGGAATTAAACTAAACTTTTGCTCCGTTTAGTCATCAATGATTACAAGTCTGCAAAGTTCCTGGGAAGCAGTAAAATACAGTTCTCGATTAGTCATGGCGGGAAGTTGAGCAGACATTTATTTAAGAAAAAAGTAATGCTATATTGTAGTAGATATAGGAGTAAAAGGAGTCTAACTCAAAAGAGGAGTAGAGTAGTGAAGTCAATAAATAAGTCAATAAGGAGGAGAGTAGATTCCAAGTGATGTCGATATCTGTTATGTTTTCAATCGATCATATCTTTTTAAGAAAAATGTAATGCTATATTGTAGAAGACATAGGAGTAAAAGGAGTGCAAGTCAAAATAGGAGTAGATTCCAAGTGATATCGATATCTGTTAAGTTTTCAATTGTTCGAATCTTTTTAAGAAAAAAGTAAAGCTGTATTGTAGTAGATATAGGAGTAAAAGGAGTCTAAGTCAAAAGAGGAGTAGAGTAGTAAAGTCAATAAATAGGTCAATAAGTAGAAGAGTACTTTTTATTCTATGGGGTAGTCACATTCCCTCATTCCATTAAATTAAATTTATGGGCTAATATAAATTTAATTTAATTGGACTAAATAAACAATCGAAAGTCTAACTAAAAAAACGCCTCTCATATTTACATTGATCAATTGACTATAACTATTATTTTTTAAATTTATTTTCTTTCAGTTTCATCCCCGCACATTTTAATTGATCCACCTGCATTTCAAATTCCGGAGAGAAACACGGAGGGAAAATGCAGCGCACATGGCATCTATCAACTGCGCATGATTAACGCCCCCCATGTTACCCTCGATTAATACATCAAGATGTTTTTGGGTAAAAAGAGAGACCTGTGCGGGATAACAAACAAGACATTCATATAGTTATATTTATATATGTAGATATGTACATATGTTTGTCAGCAGCGAGACAGGCGGACACGACAGAAAAAAGTTGTCACAATAAATTTAAATAAATTGTTGACAAACGTCAATAAACATAAATTTTGGTGTGCAGCAAAGCAAAGCAAAAGCAAACCGAGCTGTAGAGTGTACACCAAGTGGACAAAGTGGACGGAGTGGATCGAGTGGACCAAGTGGACCAGGCAGACGACCGGAAACCGCAACGCTCGCTGCCTCTCGATGCATTGCGTCAATCAAAAATGTACGAAATGGCAATCGAGCTGTACACCGAGAAAAAAACCATATTCAAATTTAAAATTCTTTATATATTAGCATGCATTTTTTATTTATGTATTTATTTATTTAATATGTATTTGTTTATTTATTTAATTAATATGTATTTATTTATTTATTTAATATGTATTTATTTATATATTTAATATGTATTTATTTATTTATTAATATTTATATTTTTATTTGACGTCGACTAAAAGCAGTCGACATTTTAATTAAATTTTATGTACAATTATAAAATTAAAATGTTAAATTAAATAAAAATTTTAATTCTGTATTCTGGATATTTTTGTTTAATTAAGACAATATTAACAAATCAAGTATTTTATTCAGGGATCGCAAATTAGAATTATTTTTCCTATAAAAATTACTTTTAACTCTTTTTAAAATAGCGCTTTTTAAAATAAAAATCCAAAATAATAATTAAATTTCAATTATTATTTAAAAGTCATATCTTTTCAACCTAAAATATCTTAAATAGGATGTAGGATCCTATCTGTAGGATGTAACAGGAACATGGGATGTAGCACATGAATTTAATTTTTATTTTAAAAATTTAAAAATCTCCCGAATTTTTTTGCTGTGTAGAGGCAGAAGAGGGAGAGGAAATGGAGGGTATCTGAAACCGGTCACATCGTGTGATTGAGCGAGTCTGTCGCACGTGTGTGTGGCGCTTGGCTGACTAATTAGAAAAGCAGCGTCGAGTTTTGTTTATGCAAATTGTAATAATAACTCAATTAAATGTCGAGTCTCGTGCATTGCATAACTTGGAGCGATTTGATTGCTGCGTTGATGCGGGCAACTGGCACATTGACCGATCGCTGCCCTCTTGTAACCACAACCACACACACACACACACACTGAGACACACTCACACACACACACCCTCAACTCACACTCAAGGGTCTCATTTTTATTGATGTCCCATTGCTTTGTGGCGAACAATTGTAGAAATGTCGTCAACGTCATTTAATTGTAAGTGAAACTACGCTTTATTGGCGCACTTCATGATGTCCACTCATATGTGTATATATGTGTGTGTGTAAGTGTGTGTGAGGTCAACAACCAGGCCAACAGCAAGCAACACTCAACATCGACTGACATCCAAGTGTTGTCTATATATTTATCTATCCATCGTCATCCACATCCACGCAGCGCCAACTCAATGGACTGAAATGGAACTTTAACAGGGTGACAGGGGAACTCGGGGACAGGGCGTTCATAGCATTTGCTGTTGTCAAAATAAAGCACACTTTAATTGACACATTTGCATTTTATTATAGTCGTTGTAAATGCCACACTGGGAATTCTCTGTTGCATGAATATTTATAATTAAGATCAATGCTCTGTTCTACTTTGAAGCCTTCTAATGCACTCAATAACCTTTAGGTTAACTCTTGATTATAGTCTCTACAAGTTTACTACTTGCTAAACATACAAGTGTGGGAAATTATTTTGAAAGTTACGAGTTGAAATATTAAAGAACTTTTATTGTGCTTTAGAAAAGTCGAAAAACAATTGATAAATGTGTAAATTATTTACACCTCTAAGTTCAAGTTGAGGGTGATTTGTCAAGGGCAAAACATAACTGATATCTTTATATATGGTAAGTTGAGATGAAAATGTTGATCTAGTTAGAGTAGATTCCTACAAGTCTGGGAAAAAATGCATACTAACAAATACTATTGTTATAAGCTCGAAAAACATATACAAAATAAAATACAAGAATATATTTCATTAGTATTTATAATAAAAATTACTTTAATTTATATTTTTGATTTTAGAAATAAAATTTAATTTCAGGGATTAAAACCGAACGAATATCGGTTTCAGTTACGGTTTCGGTTATTCTCGAATTAAGGTTTTCGGTTATAAGTTATGCAAAATCTTGGAATATTGGTTTCGGAATGTATCGGTTTAAAAGGATACGGTATGGATCACAAAAAATAAAGAAAATTAATGTTTTCAGTTGACCAAAATAAGAAGCTTTACTCATTGTTTTACATAAAAAAATATTAATTCTCTTATTAGCCTGGAAAATAATATTATCTGACTACTGGAATGGTAAGTGTAATGTAAATTTTATTATAATTTGATCTCATATAAATTTGGTTCATTTGGTTAGAACATTTCGACTATTTTGATTTTACTGATTTTTAATAACTTCGAACTGCCATAACTTTGTCAAAACTCAATCAATTTTCATGCGCAATGTAAATTTGAGCCCTATTTTGCCTATTGTACCGTTCTGCATTTAAATTTTAGTTAATTTCGAACATTCGAAAATTTCGAATTTTTTAGAAATTTTACAGTGTTACCCCTTATCATTTTTCGAAAAATGTCGAAAATTTCGAATTTTAAAAATGAGCAAAATATAAATGCAGAAGAAATTTAGAAGTAAAATCATGCTCAAATTTACATTGCACATGGAAATTGAATGACTTTTGACAAAGTTATGACAGTTCAAAGTTATCAGAGTTGCTCAGTAGCTGAACCTTAAAATGAATCGGTTACTAAACGGTTATTTCGGCTTAAAGAGTTTCGGCTTATGGGTTATGGGTTACGGTTTCAGTTACGGTTACAAATTTCAATCGGTTTTCATCGGTTAAAGGTTACGGATTCGGTTAAGGAATTAATCCCTGCTGTTTATTTACTGTTTATTTTTTATGCAAATAAGTTAAGCGAAATCTTTCTTTTGATCAAATAAATATAAAAAAGGAGTGAATATAAATTTCTATAATAAAAATAAATAGTTATAGTTAAAATTAATTTTGATAACATAAATCTACAAATCTACAATCTATTTTAAAAGTGATGTTTTGTTAAGATAAACTGCCTAGCTTCCAAAACAACAATATTTTTGGCTTGAGGATAAACTATATTCGATTTTATACTAAAGAGGAACTGAATATATGTAAATATATAAGCACGTTCATGTCTTGAGTGAGGTGTACTTATAGGTGTAATCAGTTAAAAGCTAGGAAAAGCCATCAACAGGTAAAACACAAGAACGCAGCTGGAGCTGGCGTTGAAACTTGTGTTGTTTGTCGGGTTCTGAGTGATCTCAATACACGACACACACTCCACACACACCACACACACTCTACACACATGACTAAGCGATCGTAGCAATCTCGACACAAAGTGTTGCATAGACCAAAAAGCTGTCTAGGTGGAGCTCCAGATCACCTTGCTGCCACTTAGACACTCCGTTTTGCGTGTGAAATTCAATAAGTTGACGGCTTGAGAGAGACATGAGGAGAGGAGAGAAGAGAGGGGAGGGGAGGGGAGGGGAGAGAAGAGAAGAGAGAGAAGTTGAACTGAAGCAGACCTGAACCCGGTTCATAGATGCATATCTATGTGTATTGACTAAATTGTTATGGTTGTTCTTGCTGTTGTTGTTGCTGTTGTTGTTTATGTTGTTGTTGTTGCTGTTGGGTGGGTGTGGCGCAACGTTGCACGACGAGAGCAACATTGAGTCGTGTTGCTGTTGTTGTTGTTGTCATTGTTTAGCATGTTGTAGTTCAATTTATGATGCTTGTCGCGCTTGACTTTTGCGCAGGCGTTGAAAGCCCAACAACACCAGCAACAACAACACCAACAGCAACAACAACAACAACCACAACAACTATGAACATTATTTGGCGCTCTGAAAATCAAATTGAGCTGCTTGGCTGGTTACAATTTTCCGTGTTGTTGTTATTTTTTGTTTGTTGTTGAGCTTTGTTTGTTCTGGCCATGTTTTATTCGATTTCGTGTTAATTTCTTTTGAACACAATGCGTCACAGTCACAGTTAAGTTTATTTGTATGTGTGTTTGTGTATTTACAATTTCATTTAGTATCTGACATCCATTGGCATTTCGGTCTATTTGGGCATGACAAGTTGCACGATCGATTTGATATGTTTACATGCCTTCAGAAATTGATATGTCAATAACCCAAAAGCGAAATGTTTGATTGTCTGCTGGAAATTGTGGACAACTTCATCGTCAATTTTGTTGCACTTTTTTTATTGAGTTATGTGGCAGCATCTTTTAAATATTTGAAGGAAAAATAAGCAACTACATAAAGTGAAACCTTATATGGTTCAATATTAGAGTTTTCCCAGACTTTTAAGTACACTTTTGGATAATGAAGCCCAAGAGAGTAGAGTTAGTTTTGAATAGGGGGCTTAACTTATAATTTTAGCGTATTAATAATAATAATAATAATAATAATATTAATAATAATTAATTTCGGTTAAAAAAATACACTTTGTTTTTACAATTTAATTTAAAATAATTTTAGACTCAAGTTTCTGAAATTCAACTAAATTTACAAATATAGAAATCTCCAATCAACCTCAATAAAAGCTAAACATCGTCTAGTTTAGACAAAATTCTCTTTATTTAACCCCAATTGAAGATTTTTTTGTATTGGATTATTCATTATAATATTTATTTTGGGTTAAAAAATACACCTTATTTCTTAAAAATATTTTTATATTTTTGTTAATAAAATTCAACTAAATTTACAAAGATGTATATCTCCAATGAACTTTAATAAAAGCTAAACATGGTATGAAAATCGAATTGGAGAACAAAATAAAATATCGTCAGTCTTGTTTAGACAAAAGTTCTCTTTATTTAACCCTAATTGAAGGTTGTTTTGTATTGGATCATCGAATTGTATGGCTAATTGTATTTCCATATATCACATACGAGACTTTATGATACAGAATCAAGTGTTTCAATCATTTCGCAGCCCTCAATGACTGTGAATGTTCCTCAATAACAAATCCATTATCCACAGACGTAGCTCTCGTTGATTATTTTGTTGAATCGTGTTTCACACATATTGAGTGAACACTGCACTTGAGCTAATTCCCAGCACTTGGACTCGGTCACATTGGCACACGCCCACACACAACAGTTGAAACAATTGGACTCCATGTCGTATCTGTAAATCCATATGTGTGTATCTTAAGAGTGTGAATAGAGAGAGAGAGGGACAGAGAGGGACAGAGAGGGAGGCCTAATCATAGAGTTAAGGCCATTGTTCTGACAAGGCGTTAAGCAGTTGCCAGAGAGTCGGTCGATTATGTTCGAGGCAATTATTTGTTGTTTTCCGCCGTGGCAGCAACCTTGAAATTAAATATAATTATGAAAACTGAAATCGCAGCAGTCGCATTCACATTGAATGATATTTCATAAGCTGAGTTATGCCACAGTCCCCATCAGACAGACGTGCCTCAAATGAAAAATTATTTAAGATGCCGGCACACGCACAGAGAAAAAGAAGAGAAAAAAAACAAGAGTCGAATCAATAAAACCAACGACCTGCCTTTTGTTGTTATTGTTACTGCTCTACGGATGGATCTGACTAACCGAACCTTTTTTTTTATATACCCTGTTTCTTTTTCCATTTGATTCTTTTTTTATATTTTTGCCCAGGCAATTATAATTAACTTGGCGGCAAGTTTTGATTTTTTGTTTCTCTCTTTCCCTCTTCTCTTCTCTCTCTCTCTCTCTCTCTCTCTCTCTTTGTAGCCGCTGGCTGTGGCATCTGCTCTGTCTTCGTCTTTGGCTTTAACTTCATCTGCATCTGCGTTTTAAGCCATCGGCTCTTGGACTGATAATTTTGTTCGCACCTGATCGTGTTGCTCGTGTTTTCAGTTTTCTTACTTCTTTTTAACTTCTCTTTCTGCTTCTCCTTCTTCATCTTCTTCTTATTTTCTTCGTGCGTGAGTGTCATTAACTGCGGTTGCGCACATGCGGCCAATTCATTAGAGCTCTCCGTTCTGGCCCGATTGACTTGGCCAGCTGAGACTTAGGCGGTAACTCCAACTCTGTGGTTATCTTCTGGTTCTTTAAGCCCATTTCTCATATCTGTCTTTCTAACTACGAAATTGGAGACCACAAATTGAACTTTCGTTTTTGGTTTTTACTTTTAGAGCCCATTGAAAGTACAAACCCCAAACGAGTTTATATATTTGTAGTTTAACTACTACCTCAAATGTAATTGGAATAAGAATAACTATGTGAAAGGGACGAGAATAATAGCTTAGAAAAGAAGGAAGTCAATAGCTATCAATGTTTAAGCAAACTCGTAAACCGTGTTTGTTTTAAGCACCTAAAGAAAATGAGTATTGATTAAAGCTTCAAAATAATATTCAATCACAAAATATAATTTATTTAGCTTGTTAGTACTAATAAAAATATGAAGCGAATAAAATATAATAGTCTAATTAACACTAGAAAGAAATACAGACTTTTTTCTTAATCAAAAATAATGAAAACATTAAAGTACCTTTGTATCTTAAGCACATGTGAAGTTATTTAATAGAAAAACTTCAAATTCGTTTGTTTACTTGAAACTTGACTTAAATTTGGGTTGACTATATCAATACCTCATTTTCAGCTTGTGGGTGGTGTCAATAAAAATCAAACCCAGGCCGTCGAACCCTCATTAACCAAAGTCCCCGAATGTTAAAAAGGTGTAAAGCCCATTGGAGACTTAACTTTAAATCTGCAACGTGCAGGGTCGCGCTATAAACTGAACCTATTGCAGCTTTTGGTAACTAAACAAAAGACATGGGCGGAGAGGAGAAAGAGGCAGAAGGGATGGGCGTTACCTTTAAAATTTACAACACTCAAAGGCCGCTGATTTTTATGACAAAGCGGAACGGGGAAATGAGAAGAGAAAGCTACAAAAATAAGCGAAAACAGAACAGAAAATCGAAAGCTACCGAAAAAAGCGTAACAAAAAACAAAACAATGAAGGATACTCCCCCCAAAAAAAGCCAGAAAAACAAAACAAAACAAAACAGAAGCAAATTGGCAACAGCAAAAGAAACAAGAAGCAAACTGGCAGATGGGTCTGAATTTGGCTCAAACTCTCCGTCTGATTCTGACTCTCAGTTTGGGTATGGAGAAAATTCAAATCACAAACTCGGTATTTATTTGCGAAGCGTAAATGATTACCACTTAAAATGTGCTCGACTGCCACCTAAAAACCAATTGTTGGAAAAAGCACAACCAACCACCCAACACCCAGTAGAAGGAGTAAAAGGATCCAACCGGCAACATATGTTTTTTATGCCTGAGCTCTCTAAGTGGATGTCAGAGACAGAAGAGGAAGGGAGAGAGCTTTCGAGTTGAGGTGGAATGGGGATAGAGTGCATGAACTGTGTGATAGCTGCCAGGATTCGTTAGAGACCCTCATGTCCATGTGTTGATTGGGTGTATACTTAGATATGTTATACTATATGGTCTAAGTGGTAGCTCAGTAGCAAACGTGAGAGCAATCATTGGGATATACCACTATAAGTAATCAGTGAGGTCACAATTTATGTGAATTTCAGTTTAAAAAATAGTTGGGTTCGAATTCCACAAACGACACGTGAAAAACTGTAATATAACTGACTTCATAGAATTCTAATATAACACGAAAAATACTTTAGGTAGCATGTATCATAATAATAAATAATATCACAAATAAAAAAATAATATTAATAAATAAAGAATCAAAATATAATAGAAAAGACCTCTGCAAATGTTCTCGGAATATGTTCTCATACATTCCTTTAAACAAATATTGAGTAGAATTCTAAAAAATGGAATAATCTATGCAATCTTGTAAAATTTAAATATTCCATAGTTTTGTTATCAAAATATAGAAAATTCGTGATTGCAATATAATCTTAAATGACAATAATAATTTATATTGTGATAATAAATATTTTATTTAATATTTATTATATTTTTTGGTAAATATTTAAATTATTTAGGATTTAATGAAAATATTCACATTACGTAAAAAAATTGCATTGTCAATTAAAATTGTTTTGATATTTTAAAAATGCAAAATTAAAATTCTTATTGAATACAAGATGTTTAAAATAATTAACGTAGTTATTTTCACCAAGAGAATGTTCAACTAACAATATAAATTTTACAGGGTGTCACAAAGTCGACTACAGTGAGATATAAAACATATTTGCTTTGTTTTGTCTGACAATCGGACTTGGTGCGTGGTGTCTCAGTGGCTTTTCATATTTTGCATTGTCGCCATAATTTCATGGGCTCTTTAAGACCCACACGAAATGCGCTCCGTAGAAGGAAAGCAGACAAAACAAATATGTTAATGTATCTGGGAGAGAAGGACACGTATTGGTTTCAGCCTGCAATCGTTAGGATCGCATTTAGAATGACTGAGTTGAGTTATTCTTTGGCCATGTGTGTAGGTGTGGGAGGAATGGGGAAGAATGTTACAACAAATGGGTGGCGTCGCCTTTTTCCTGCCCGCTTTTTTATGGTCGTCACGGGCGCCGCCCCGCGGCGAGACAACCCCATCGGCCAACCCACTGTGGCAAGGACTCCACCACCCACCAAACCCACCCACAACTCACCACCCACATGGTGCACGCCCTGCTGGCACATTATTTTGCCACTTCTTCAACTGAATTTGAATTAGATCTGTGTGTAGCGTCTGGCGCGCGTCTTGGCAGCGTGTAAAATAATATATTTATTTTTATTTGGCGGCGAGAGCGGGACAAAAAAGGGGGGGCAGAGTGGGTGATTTGAAGGCGAAGGCGTAACCCCATTGGAACAACAAGAACAAGCAAAAAGTGTTTTGTTTTCCTTTCAATTTGTATTTTTATTATTTTCATTTGTATTATTTTTGTGTGCTCATGAATAAAAAAATAAAAAGGGGCAAAGGAGTTGGAATTGTGTTCTGTGTTCTGAGCGACAGCGATAGATGGCCCCAAAATTGTATAGCTTAGCCCTTTTGTGTTGTCCCGGGGCCAACAAGAGAGTAAAAGAGGATAGAGAGGGTTTCAAGAAAGCCTCGAGAAAAAGTTAACAAATTTTCGCATGAATATTTCGTTGATTTTTCTTAAGGGTGACCGTAACAGGGACAAAGACCCGGGACAGCAGACCAGGAACCCGGTCTGGGTTTGAGTTTGGGCCCATGTTTTGGGCTATGTTGACATTGTTTGCTGCTGACAGCCAAAAGTTTTGAGGAATTTGCTTTTAATGGACAGACGAGACGAGACGATGTTGACGGCGTCGGACGTCGGGCGTGAACTTGCCATTTAAATAAAGCGACAGCAGCGACGCGACTGCGACGTCGACAGCGGAAGTCTATTGATTTTCCTTCGTCTTGGCTTAAAGCCGAAGCAGCAGCATGGCTTTAATCAAAACATTTTTGTTAAATAGCTAAGGCGTACCGAAAATTACTTCATCAGCATTTTTTTTGTATTTTCTGGAGCGGCGCATCAAAGAAATGAGATCGTCGGACAGTTCAAAGTTCTTGAGAGGCGGCAACTTTCCAATTTTCACCGTGTTACCTAATTTTAATTGTCATGCCACCTGATGACGCTGATCATCGACGTCCGTCTACCTGAGACGTCTATCTGAAACTGTCTCTGTCTCTGTTTTTGAAAGAGCCCTCTTTTATTTGTTTTGCTATTTTTTCAGTATGTTTGTTTCTTTTCGTTGACCTTAAATCTGCCGCTCAATGGGCAATCGCTTGTATTGTTGGCCAAAGAGAGTTTTTAGGCTACTTACGACTACTGAGATTTGCCCCCCTCTGACAGAGGTGCATTGTGGTTTCTCACTAGATTTGTCTCTAGAGAGTGAATGAGGCTTACATACGTATTGAAAATTTCTGGGAATTTAATTGCCTTTTTGTTGAGCAATTGTTGTCCAGTTTTGGTTTCGGTTTTTTCCTATTTTTTTGCAGTTATCCAACTGTTTGTCAAATGCTCTTTGAGCTCTTTGGCAAATGGCCCGCAGCGTTTTTGTAACAATTTCTATAGAGGTCTTACGTATCTGATCATCTGACAGCCAGACTTGTTTGACAAACAAAAAAATAAATAAGAAGTAGCATAATAAGAACTGCAATGTCTAGGAAAAACCTCAATAAAATCCTAAATTAAAAAAATTATTTCCATATTGAATTTAGAATTATTTAAGACAAAAAAATTGGAAAAATAAATAAGAAGAAGCATAATAAGAATAATAAGAACTGAAATGTTCAGAAAGAACCTTAATATAATCCTAAAGAATATGACATGTAACATACAAAATCAGAAAAATTAGTTCCATATTGAATTCAGATATTTTTAAGACAAAATAAATGGATAAAGTTGAAGCTTTCTGCATTATGTAATCCAAAAGAGAGAAATTACTTTCGTTATAAAATTTTATCTTCACACTATGCAAATTTGAACAGAGTTATCTATAAAATTGTAATCCATGCATAGTTTATTTAACAGCAAATGCAGCAATTTCAGCTGTGTTAACTCCTCTAATGAAATCTTCGCCCAGATTTATGACTGTTAACTGCTTCAGTGTCAATCCCTGGGCTGCACCTTTGGGTACACGATGCAGGCTCCACTTCGTCAACTGGCGCCTGATACGCACATTAACCCTAAACCTAAGGTATGTAAGGTATATAGTACACCAAGTGATAGACTGATTGTCTGTGTGGCATGCAACGTGGTCCCCTGGTGCATGCATAGAGCGGAGTCATAAAACTTCCGCTTTACCTTTTAGTTGTTTGTACTTGACTGTCAGTAGAGGGGAGAAGAAGAGCGGAGAGTTGAGACAACAGCCGCCTACATATCAACACCACTTCACCCCTTATCATTCCCTCCGAGAGACGTTGCTATTAGCAGTACATTTCATACATTTTGTAGTGAACATAAAATGTTGGCCGCTGTTGTTTGTGTAAACTGTTGACAGGCTGTGGCGCAGAAGGCGAGGCAAATGAGCTGCAGTCGTAAAAAAGACAATTGAGCTCATATATTCTACACATTCTACACATAGGGACGGCGTTGACAGATCGTAAAAGGCCGTCAACTGAAAACCCGGCCAAATAGACGACTACTCCCACATAAATATTAAGCCCCTGGCCAAAGGCATCGTAAAAAACAAAACACCAGACTCCCAACTCAAAACTCACAACTCCCAAAGACCACAAGTTCAAAACACACACAAGGAATTAAAACAAAACAAAAAAACCAAATGCCAACAACAACAAAATTATAAAAAAAATTGATTAATCTCATTAATAAAATGCCAACCTGCATGGTGCGTGCAATCAACGCTTTGCCCCGCAAACTTCTTCCCCATTTCAATTCAGGGGTCGAGGTAATAAAAAACGCAATCGTAAAATATGAAGAAAAACAAGTAGGAATAGCGTAGAGAGAAAAAAGAAGTAACCAATAAATACCCTGTAGGCAAAACAAAAAGATACTGCTTAGACTTAAGTAAACTGTATATTCAACCCTCAAAACATTCACCAAGTTTGTAAATAGTTCCCAAAATAATTAATACAAATTTTATAAAATATTCAGAATATATTAATTAATTAAATAAAATAATATAAAATTATATCGAATAGAATTTAAAATAAAATAAAATAGAATTTAAAATAAAATGAAATAAAATTTAAAATAAAATAGAATATAATTTAAAATAAAATGTTAAATTATTATAATCATCATAATATTCATGTCTCATCTAGAATTCTAAATGAAATAAACCAATATTAAAACAAACAAAAAGTCAAGTCTAATTTATTTATTACAGGGTATATAAGGCAACATACAAGTACATAGATCTTATTTGAGAAAACCATTCTTTATTATTTTTAAGAGTTTTTGCTACCCAACTAGTCGCATTTAATGCGTTTTATGGTCAGACTTGGGTTAATTTTCAATGGGGTTCAAACTGTCAACGGGCATAAATTTTAATAAAAGAAAAAACAAAGTCTGGCATAGTTTTCATAATTTTATTTTTGTCTCAGTCCTCTCTTCGTTTATTGTGCAATAGTTAATTAAAAATTTCAATAATAAAATGTGTACTCATTACGAGCTTCTTATCAGACAACATTCATCTATGCATAGGTCTATCTTGCGAGTCTGTGGCTCTAAAAAAACAGTAATAATAACAAAGTAAAAACACAAGTTTGACTCACAAATGAGCCTTGGGGCTGGGCTGGTCGATTCAGGTTGGTCAGTTGGTTTTCTATATTTTGTTTGGGTCTGTTTTCATTACAAATGTTGCGGGTTAGATAAGCAAATGTTGTCGTTTTCTATTTTCATTTTCTGTTGGTGTTTTCTGTTTCTGTTTCATTTGGCAAGCGAATTTTGAATAAATAAACAAATCTGTATTGATTGTTTATCAAACAAAATTAGATATGTGGCGTAGATAGGCGAAATCAAGGCATATAGCAAAGCACAGCTTCATTTGCCGATGCTTCAAGGTAAATGCTTTCAAATAACAATATTTTATACACTGCAACTGCATAGCAAATTCCATCGAATCGATTCGAATCACATCGAATTCAAATGAAAAATCATATTAAAAATAAAAAACCAATATTATGCGGGTTCGAGATGCCATTGCTGATATTAAAAATATAACACAAGACTAATGATCGAAGCATTGACGGTGTGTTTATTAATTGAGCCATGATATGAAATAGTTTTCAAATTGGGTTTGCCTGGCATCAGGGTCTTAATAAAACAAAAGCTAATTCAATAATAAAAGCTGGTTCAAAGTGGGGAAATTACAGAAATAAAATTCGACAAAGAAAAATATTGAAAAATATAAGTTAATGTATTTTTAAAAATAAACTTTAAAAGAATTTATTGTTATTAATCAGAGCTCTGTTAATAGTTGCTAAATTCTTAAGTTTCCTCTGCGATTCTACATTTTATAAAAGAAATTTTAAAGTATTTGTATTTATGAATTAATTTACGACCGCCTGGAAATTCAGTTTTGAGATCAAACACAAATTTGCACTCAGAGGCTTTCAGTAGCTTAGTTAACCTCTATTATTAGCCGGGGCCAAGTTTTAACCACAACAATGTGTTTCTATCTTTTTGTAGGCCATAAAAAACCCATAAGGTCTTCAAATATCAAAATAGCCACAAGTTTGCCTACATTCTATTTTATTTTATTCTATTATCTACCATATCAATCAATAGTCAAGTTGGTTTGGGCCAAGATGCTTATCGTTCAGTTAATAAATTTCACTGTGGGGGAGTCCACCTCTCCCTCTCCTCCCTCCATCTATTCATCTATTCTACCCATCGATGGCATTTAATTTTAAACGTTTTGGCTACGCGTGCTGATTTTATAGACCTAAACATACTTATAACTTGGGTTATAATTTTTTACGTTTTATGTGGCTTATGAAATCGGAAACTTTTGTTGTCTTTGATCACCAGCACAATAAAGAATCTTAAAAAGATGCCCAAAATTTCGTTGGTCAAGTTAATTTGTTACTTGAGTTGTGACTGCGATAAGATCAGAAACAAAATAAAAATTTAAAAAAAAAATAAACAAGTTTCATTCGCGGATTTGTGATATTACTCAACAGATTTCATGTTGCCCATTGTTTGTATTGATAGACAGTCTGACAGTCAGTTGGCAGCTCAGCAGCAACTAATCAGAGTTCTTTGAGTACTGCCTAATATACACTGACGAAAATCGAGTGTGACTTCATTAAAGATGTCCACAACATATTTTTATAAATTTTATTATAAAATGTACTATTATTTTTCCAGTGTATTCCTTTGCTATATATAATCCCATCGCACACAATGCATGCTCCACATTTTATGATCCCCATAAAGTTAGTTCAGGCCATATAAACATTTATGGGGTTTGATTTAAATAAAAATAAGCATAGTTAAACATTTTGGTTGCTCTCCGTTGAGTTTTGTTGCATGCAAAATTAGCCCAGCTCAACTTATAATAGCTAATTATGTGGTTATAGTTTTATGCATTTTTAATACAAACATATAACAAAGTCACCTCTCCTGACCGTTCAGGCCGTTCCCCAAGTGCCACATAAAATGCTGCTGATTAGAGTAGACGCACGTTTCCCCATTGTTGTTGTTGTTACTGTTGTTGTTGGTCATAAACAATTTTATTGTTTAATAAAATTTATTAATAAATTTTCGGTATAACGGCATTAGACGTTGTCACACGCTTCAAAACGCAAATCAAAGTTTTAATAGAGGCAAATGTAGATTATGTTACTTTTTCGTTGTGGGGCCCAAAAAAAAATCAAGGGTTAAACCAGTTCCAGCAAATGGTTCCAACCAAATTAACACTTTATAAAGTGCAGCCCAGGGGCAACAACGTTGCAGGCAAACAACAACAACAAAAAAAAAGCTTTTTACGAAAAGTTTTTTAGCTCTGTTGAATGTAAATAGGCAGCTCTGAAATTTGAGTAAGCAAAGTAAATGAAGTAGAAATAACAACAAAAAAATTTGGAGAAAAGGAGAAAGGAGAGAAAAAAATATTCAGAATGGCCGAAAATGTTAATTACTTCCTTGTTTATTTAGACTGAGTGCTTGCACGTGTGTGAGATAGAAAGTTTCGACTATAGCAAAGAGTTGGGTGCGCTACAAGAGATAAGTATGGTAGGAGAGGAAAAAAAACTACTAAAAAATACAGAAAGTATAAAAATTAAAATCATTTTTTATAACTAAACCAAATAAATAAACAATTTTCAGTTTAAATTTAATTTTTTTTAATAATTTGTTTATTAATTTAAATTAAATAAATAGTAAGACTATCGACTGTTAATAAATATTGTTAAAATAATTGAAACAGTTAAAACAGTTTTAAAAACTCTCAAAAATTACTTAAAACAATCCTTTATCAAATGGTGTTGATTACAACCGATTACAAAGAACTTGACTATAGATTCTGTAGGACACTGCACTACACTCACAAGTTCTTTGCTGCCTCTTTAGTCCGCATCTTAGCCAAGTCTTTGGCGCATTTTGTCTACATTTGCTTAGACGCAGTGCAAACATGTAAGTCTATCATTAAACTTTAGCAAAAGTCAAACAAAATTAAGAAAGCAGCGTCTAAGAGTGAAGACTTGAGAAGAGACTCCTTCAAGTTGCTTGGGGGCCACTTGGCGCTAAGTAAACCAAATTAAATGGAACACATACTCAGCCAGTTTTAGTCTTTAAGGTTAAAAGACCGAGTGACCAACTGTGGAACGGAGTTGCATTGACTCGAATTGCGTTGGCATGTGCGGTCAATGGTTGAGATTATCGATCCTTGGTTGCCTTTTTCAATTGAATTGTCTTCAATCCCATTGCTCGTGAGCAAGTCGTACAATTTTATGCGTTCTCCTCATACATACTCCCAATACATAGTATATTTCAGCCATCTTTATCTAACTATCTATCTCACTCGTTCATCTGCTTCCCTCTCTTTCATCCATTGCGTGTGTGTCCTGTTCTGTTCTGTCCTGTCTTGTCCTGGGCAGGTTCTGACTTTGCTTTGTTTGCGTTTTATTTTCCTCTTTTTTTCCTGCTTGCATTCTGCTTGGGGTGCCCTCAACACTTGCTCAACGAAATTTAATAAGCACAGGACATGTTTGGTGTCGTCCTCGCCCTGACCTCCTCCTCCTACTCTTCCTCGTCCTGCTCCTGTTCCTGTTCCTGCATTGCGTGTAAGACGTCCATCAACTGAAGCAGCCGGCTCATTAAACTTGTTGTTTTTATTTTCGACTCCATTTCTGTCTTTTTGGAGCACCCCATGTGTAGCTCCTTTTCTGACTTTAAAGCTAAAAACATTGTTCTGAACTTATTGATTTTTCATTCATATTTCTTCTATTTGAGGTAAATATTTGCTCCTCAAATAATCAACCTAAAATTGTATCATTTTAGGTAAAACTAACATTTCATAATCAAAAGTGCAATTTCTGCAAAAGCTTTATGCCAATAACAACAAAAATAATTCAACAATTTTCAAATCATACACTCAATTTTGGCATAATTTAAAATGGATTCCAGGTAATATGGCTTTAAGAGCTATGCAAAATGAATAACAATGCACAAAAATGGAAATTCTAGAGAGCAAATGTTGTTCAATCATTTTTAAATTTGCAGACAAGCAAATACAGATTTAAGTTTGAAAAAAAAGGAAATAGATTTGCAGATAAATCAAGGATCTGTTTAAATAGAAATATAGATAGATATTTACACAGTTAAATTGATGGATAGATAGATAGATAGATATTTTAATAATTTAATTTAAGATTTTTTATTTAAAAGAAGCGGGATAAATATTTAATTTGTTCACAATTAAAGTTAAATAAATCAAATAAGTAAAGTTTATAAATTATCCTTTATCATATCATATTGAAAGTTAATTAATTTCTTTGTTATGGCAACTTCTCATCAAACAAAAGTTAAATATAATAATATTTATTTATATTCTCTTATAAATATACAATAAAAAAATAACTCTATTAATCAAAAAACTTGTATGTATATAGAGCAAGAATTATTTATACAAATATATTTAATTTTATTGAAGATTGTATATTTAAAAGAAGCGGGAAAAGATATGTTTTGTTCATAAGTAAAGTTAAAAAAAATCAAGTAAGTAAAGTTTCATATTTAATCGGTTATTTGAAGTTAATTTGTTTCTTTGTCAAGGCAGTTGCCAAATTAAAGTTATATATAATAATATTTATTTATATTTACTTATCAATACACTATTAATCAAAAAACTTGTATTTATATAGAGCAAGGAGTATGTATATAAAGATAGTAAGCTCTTATAGGTATAATTAAGTTCACTCACTTTGCTTGGGGATTAACAAGAACTAGACTTCTTCAAGCAGTTAACCAAATTGAATCCAACCCAATTGAGGCCCATCCCGACCCACAACACAAGTAAGGCTCTCAGCCAAGTGCTAAGCTTGGCCAATTTAATAAGCTCCAAAAGGACCCCGCCATATAACGCAAATGTCACAAGTGCCAACAGGCGACGCAAACACATACATAAAACTGACAGCTATTGCCATGTGTGTGTGCGATTGTGTGTGTGTTGTGTGTGTGTGTGTGTTTGTCATAATTTCACGTCCATTGTCAGCATTTATTCCGCGTCGCATTCAACATGGCGGGCAGGAGAAATGTCGCAGGACGAGCTTTGTCCTGGTTGGCGAAGTCTGTTCGCATTTTGCTTGCGTTTATTTTTACTGATGTTGCCCCTACACTCGGTGTAATTATTTGTTTTGGCTTGCTGGGTTCATTTACTCCACAAAAAAAAATAAAAGAAAAAACCCTAAAGAAGCGCACACACACACACAAAAACATTTACATACATGTGCTGTGGCAAGGGTTTTTGTATGGTATGTGGCATGCCCCACATGTGTTTGTTTGTTTGTTTGTTTGCTTGTGCACATGTGTTTTAATTTTTGTTTGTTGTTTTTAACAACAACAATAAAAAACTGTTACACTTTTGTCGTTGTCGTTGTTGTCGTTGTTGTTGTTTCATATTGTCTTCTGCGTGGGCTCAAACAATTACAAATTATGGCTCAGTGTGTTTTATCTGAGGAGTTCAGTTCCTCTGCCCGTTTCGGGTTACCTTTTTTAATTGTTTTTCCTGTTGTTGTTGTTGTTGTGCTTGAGTGTCGCCTTTGTTGGTTTTAGCATGCTAAAGGTTTTAAAGTGCAGCTATGGCCTCATCAGGTCAAAGTTGAAAGCGATCCTTGAGTGTACAAAAGTAACCCTCAAGTTGTAAGTAGTTAAGAAGCTAGTTATGAAAATTTTAGATGGTGCAAAGTTACTGCATATGAGATTTCACTATATACACTTAATTTTAGAATATTTGAGACTTAACTGGCAGTGCTTAAATTAATATATTAGAATTAATATACTACTTAGTTGTTAAAAATAGGTACCTTGTTTCATAGCCAACTTAAGGATTTTAATTTATTTTTAAAAATATTATTTATTAATATTATTGTCAAATTTACTTTTCCCATTTTCAATAATTCATTCTTTATATTTTGCATTTAAGTTAATCTTATATTATTTATTTATATAATAAATATTTATTTATATTTATTGAAAATTATTTTATCTGTAAATTATTTCTGAGATTCGTATCAAAATATCCCATCTGATTGCTGCATTTCTATTCGGTTGAAATCTGTCGCAACAAGTGAAAAAGCATATCAGATATTTGATATTTTAAATTCAGAAACAAATTTTACAAATGAAAATTTCAAACACCTTACAAAAAACCCGAAGATAATTAAAGTTAAAGTGTGGGAGGGAAATTGTGAAAATAGACAGTTTGATTTGCACAGTGTTACATTGAACTTTTCACCTTCGTGTCGTTGTTTATGTGCCGGAAAAATTGAAAAATTGTGTCGTGCTCATAGTAGAGATACAAATGTATCTCAATATGTAGTAGGTGTATACATACATAGAGCTTCTACTGTTACCAAAGCGTTTATTTCACAGATTTATTTGCCTATTTCTATGCGCGGTACGTGACGAAAAGCGCTTTTCCTATGTATGACAAATACATAAAGAAAATGTCGCAGATAAACGGAACAAAAAAATGCCCGACAGCTACAATTTGTGTATCTAAATGTATATGAGTGTAAAAGTATATATTTGTTTGACTGGGCTAAATCTTTATGCAAAAATATTGGCCCACATTCTGTCCAGACATTTGACACCAGAAATTTGTTGTTGTCGTTTTTCTCGCAAATATTTTGCGAACCTTTTTTATTACATTTAAATAATTTGATTGCAAGTGCTGACAGGGTCCGGTCGGAGCGTTTAAACTTGCCCCAATCGGAGCCCTTTTTATATTATTATTTTGCTACAGTTTTCAATTCAATTTAATTCACTTTACGTCACGCTCTTCTGTCCTCTCCACCCCTGGTGTGTGTGGGCGTCTCAGATACTTTTTTATTTAATTTTTTTTGCTTGCACTCAGTTTTATTTCTTACAGCATAAAAATTTATTATCATAATAAGCAGGCGAGCCCAAAAAGACGATACAGACGCAGCTTCTTTTTTTCCCCATATGAGAAATACTTTTGTGAATAAAGATATATTTTTTTTCTTTCTGTTTTTTTCTGCAACCCTCAAAATGTTTTTTATGGGTGTTGTTTTTGTTTCTGTTTTGATGGAAATTCGATATTTGCAACACGTATTGAATTTTGATCAGTTGCCTAGTAAGTAATATGGCTGTAGACAGATACAGATATTACACTTATTTTCTCCATCTTCTGCTTCTGCTTCTTCTTTTCGACTACATTGATTTAAAGTGGCCCTGGAACTGCTTCCCATTCCTCTCTTTGAGTTGCCCTAGATGCGTATCTGCAAACAATTAAGAAATTGTTAAATGAATTTTACGAAAAATTCCGAAACTCGAAGTTAGCATTCCCTAAACCTTTGCCCTTCCCTTTCCCCTTTCCCAACTGGGGCACAGTGGCAACTCATGTCTGCAACCATTTGTATCTAGATACGCATTTATAGTTACATGCAGTCGAGGGTTCCACTGTGTGTATCTGTAACTCCGTATGTGTATTGTTTCTTTGCAGGTTTTGTAATTCTATTAGTTGCAAGTTGTACTCGTATACGAGTGTGGCACAGCTTTTGACGCAAACAGCCAACGACAACCTCAATGAAAGCAAATTAAAAAGTTTCCCAAGGGGAAAGGGAATGGCTCACAAACACGGGGAAAGAACAAATGAAAGTCCATTTCCACCCAGTTTTTCAAATCGTTCTCGTTTTTGGCAATCTAAACGAAATTAAGTGCAACTTTTTGGCAGTTTTTGAGGTGCTTTTTAGCACCAGCAACTAGAATGAGAATTTTTCTATTTGGCAAATAGAATAGAGCTCTTAGCTTAATCATTACTGTAGCTAATTAATTAGTTTTAGTTAACAAGCGTTAGTTAACTAACTAATAAAAAAAATATATATGTAGCTAAGACAATGAAATATAAAATCATAGATACTTAGGCAAATAATTTCTTAAGTAATCACAGTAAAATTCTATAAACTAATTTAATGGCATTTATAAATATTAAGCATATATCGAAACATTAATAGTTTGTTCATCATAGCTTAAGTTTAGAGAATGGAAGAAAAATTTTTGATATATAAGATTCAATTATTATATTTATTTTAAAATGTAATTTTTAAATATATTCCATAAATCGAAAAAATAATTTAATTTGATTGGAATCCATTTCATTAATTGTTTGTTTTTGTGCATTTTTCTTTCTTAAGTCTAGAAATAGACATGTTTCTGTTTGTAACAAAAAAACATCTAAATTAATAAAATAATATGTTAGTCTTCATTTTTGTTTCATTTTGGATTTGAAATATTGAATTTATCACTTAATTCTGATGTCCAACGCTTAGAGTACTATTTTCATGAACACAGCTGTATATGTAGTTAAAGTAATTAAATATAAAATTATAGATAGTTGAGCAAATATCTTCTAGGAGGAATCACATGAAAATGCTGAAAACTAATTCAATGGCATTAAGATTTATTTAGCAAAAATCGAAACAAATAATTTAATTTTATTGGAATTCATTTCATTAATAGTTTGTTCATCATTGGGAAGCTATAAATATTTAGCTTTAATATTTGATATAAGAAATAAAATTATATTTATATATCAATTGTCTTTAATTGACAATTGTTTTAAAATTTTTAAACTTTAAGTAAGCTTATTATTGAAAAAGATGATATTTTATTAAAGCAACAATTCCTAAATCATACTTACTTTAGCTGAGTTTGGGTTTAAACCTTTGTCAAGTACTCGTATCTGTTAACTTTGCAAGTTGTTACTGTTTAACAGCAAGTCCAACACTTGTTGGCATCAAATGTTGCGCCTACTGTCTGTCTGTCGTTCAGTTAGTCAGCTCTTTTTTTTTATATATATGGTAAATACTTATACTTACTTATTTTGTGCGTCAAGACAGACGCATATCGCACTTTGGTAGCACTCGAGTGTTGAGCTTGGCATAAATGCCAAAACGTCATAGAAATGTGAGTATACTTGTGTATTAGTGTATTTGTATCTGTGTGTATCTGTGTGTATTTGCTACCCTTCAATGTGATGCACAGACATGCCGTCATTTAGGCAGGCAAACACTCCGCAAACTGACAGTTCCGACCAGAGAGACGAGAGACCGAAGTAAAAAGGCAACCACTGTGAAACTATGCAGAGCCGGCGCTACAAGCCAGAGGCTGTGGGCAGAGGGGGGCGATAAGAGGGGGTCGTCATTTGTATTTTGGTTTCATATATTTTATTATAGTAGAGAAAACAAAAAATGATTTATCACTCTGTGAGTTGCGTTTGCTCAGTTGACTTTGACAGGCCGCCGCCGCCGCCGACTGTGCAACGTATGTCCCCCCTGCACGCCCCTCTCCGACAGAGCCTTGCAACCCTGGCAGCGCCAAAGTTGCCGCACTGCGTGAGGATTACAAAAAAGAGCAACTCATGTGCATGATGAATTAAATTAGCAAAAAAAACAAAAAAAGACAACCTGAAAACACATAAATACAAACTCGAATCCAAATCCCAATCCCAATCCCAATCATCATGATCATGTTCATCACCATTTAAAATAGACACGTTATTTTTGAGTTTTTAAAAAAGGTTTTTCATTTTCATCATTTTTGCATTTGTTCGCTTGCGAAACAGAAAAATATCTTTGTTGTTTTGTCGTACATAGATGTATATATGTATGTATGTATGTATATATAATATATCAATATATAAATAGTTATTCACAAGAATTATCAAGAATTATTCATAGATAGTACACATTATATAGAGTGGGCATTACATAATAACTTAGATTTTATACAAAATAAAAAATAAATAACAGTTTTGGGCTTTTACACTGGTACAAGTGTTTTTGCTTTCATTTTCTCTCCATCTCCATCTCACTTTCTATCCCTATCTTCTTCTAACTAGCTATATTCTTTCTCATTCTAACTTAGCTGGTTCTTAGTTAAATTTGCTTGTGTATTTTAATTACGTTTTTGAAACTGTTTGCTAAAAATTTAGTGACGAGTAGGCGAGTTGATGATGATCCATAAACATTACTTAAGTATTTTTCTGGTATTCTTTTTTACTTTGAAATAAATGCTTTTAAGTGTTTTTTTTACTTTTCTTTTTTTTTGCTTTTGCTTTTGAATTCGTACTTGCTATAGGCAGTTGTTAAACATTGTGTGTGTTTTTGTGTATATACCATTACATTTATATAAAGTTTATCTCATATATAGTTATATAATATCAGTTTTTTAGTATTTTTGCTCATGTTTTTTGTTTTGTATTTTTACAGTCACATATATGTAGAATATATTTATATTACTTTTAATGTATTCATATTGTGTATACGCCATGTAGTTTCTTTGCAAAAGTTTTCTTTCTTTAACCCATTTATTACTCAACTATTATTATTGTTATTATTATTATAATTATAATCATTATTATTATTATTACAATATTTTGGTAAGCGTAAGTGTTTAAAATGAGCTTTTTCTGCAATAGTTAGTATTATTTGTTTTTAATATGTCTGCGAAGTTTTTTACCGTTTGCTAGCTAATTTTACACAATTTCTCCTTCTCCTTTTCTCTATCAAATTCTCCGTTCTCGCTGTGTGTGTTTACAAGTGTTTTGCTTTGAATGTGATTATTGAATTAATTGTAGGAGACTACGTATTTGCAGTGGCATTTTCTTATCATCTAGGCATAACTCTATTTTAGGCATATCAAGTTTTCTTTTTTTTCCTATTTACAAATGGGCAAGCAATGGGAGAGCAGGTCAGAGGTCAGAGCAATGTGTGGTCGGAATTTAAAAGATTTAAGTTAAAGTAACAAATTGGTAATTGCAGCGAGTTGAAATATGTTTTTAAAATATTTAAGTAAATTTTGAGTAGATTTGATAATACAAATTATAGTATACATATATTTAAAAAACAATATTAAGTAGATTTTGAAATTAATTTTACAGAGAAAAAGTCAATTTAAATTACTGCATGAGCTTTAAAAATGTTTTCATTAAATATTTTCAATTTCTATTTAAATATCAAAAGTTTTTAAATTAATAAATAGTGCCATATTATTTAATTTGAATTAAACCAACTATCAAAAGCATGGAAATATTTAAAAATATTTTTAAATAGATTTTGAAAAGACTTTCGTAAAAAAAAAATCAATTTTATTTACTGTCTGAGCTTTAAAAATGTTATAGTTAAATCTTTGCAATTTCTATTTAAATTTCAAAAGTTTTTAATTCAATAATGATTGCACTATTATTTAATTTGAATTAAGCTAACTAACAAAAGCATGGAAATATTTAAATAACAAATAAACTTGTTTTTAACTGTTGCTTTTAGATTTTCCTGTCACATGTCTGAGATACAAAACCGGAGTTAAAAGTTTACAGTTCATAAATCTTAAGCTTGTTTGTTGTTGCTTTTGGCCTGAACTGATTAAAAGCATATTAAAAAGTTATCAGAGAAATGCTCTAAACGCATTTTCAGCTAAGAAAATGAGAAAATGAAAATGAATGAGTTTTAGGGTTGAGGTTGAGATTGAGGGGAGAAAATAACCACAAGAAACAAAAGTTCCACTCGACTGGCAACTTTAGAAAACTTTGCAGCTTGACACTGTTTCCCTCTCTCTATCTTCCTTCCTCTCTCTCTCTTTGTATATCTGCCCAACACATGTCATGTTACACAAACACAACACACAACAAAATGCAACTGCAATTGTATCTTGTATCTTGTATCTTTGTAGCTGTATCTCAAGTGTGCTTCTGTCTCTGTATCTGTGTGTGTTTAATGTACTCGGATTTATGTTTGTTTTGTGCTACTAAAATGACTTTACACTGACTAACAAAATATTTGTTACGCTGCGCGCACTTCCTGCAGTGTTGTTGTTGACGGGGGGGAAAAGGGAGGCAAGGGTCACCCTTTTTTGTGTTGGGGTCTTTAATTTAAAGTCAACTTGCCACACATTAGCATTGCTTCTCTCTGTCTATCTCTAACACTAACTGCTCTCTCTTTCTTTCACTATCGCTATCTCTGTCGCTTAACTTAACTCGCACATATTTTAGTAATTAAAATGATGCGAAGGAACCAGTCCCTAAAGAAATCACTGTCAACATGGATTCAACTCCAACTTCTTCCTACTCTTCTCTTTCTCCTTCTCCTTCTCTGTCTCGCCTCTCTTTCGCTTGCTGTCTCGCTCTGACCTATACGAGATATGCCTGAACATGTGGACCTTGTTGTTGCCCCGAAACACTCGCCTGTTGTTGTTGTTGTTGCTGTTGCAGTTGTTGTTGTTGCTGAGGACTCGATTTGACCACAGCAAGTGTTGCATGTTGCTGTTGTTGTTGTTGCAATTGTTGCTGTTGCAGTTGTTGCTTTGGCTGTGGTCGCCAGGTTTGTGCCCGTTGCTGCTGGGCATCGTGTGTGGCGCCACCTGGCGGTGGCATCATCAGCATATGCTGCTCATTGTCCAGCGTGGAATAGTCCGAGTCGATGCTCGAATAGATGTGCTCCGAGGGCGGACGCATCCCACCATGATGTTGATAATACTGCGCATGCAAATGATGTGGTCCCCCTCCAACTCCTCCTGCTCCTGCTCCTGCTCCTCCCGCCTCCCTGCGCTGTGGCCTGGGACTGGGCGTGGCTGTCGTAGCCGTTGAATAGTTCTGCTCGGCAACTGCTGTGGCAGCTATAACAGCTGTACCAGCTGTGGCAGCTGTGACGGCCTGTGACGCCTCCGCCGGACCACAATAGGCTGGAGGTGGCGCCTGGCGATATAAAAGACCTGGACTCGCCGGCTGCTTGATGCGCTCGTGATTGTGATCCAGTTCGAGGGTATAGTTATTGCCGCGATAGGTGGGATAATCCACGGGAAGTGCGTACCGCAGTTTCTCCCAGAAATGACGGTCGGTGCGACGAATGCGATGTACGGCGGATGTCTTGAGGTACGGCAACAATTCAATGTCACTCTCCGCCTCGAAGGCCACCTCCGGCTCCTCGATAATCACCAGCTTCTGTGGCCTGCCCCTCAGTGCGTCGTGCACGGATCTTCGGAGCTCACAACGTGACCACTCCGTTTGCAGGAAGTTGCGGGTTAATAAAATGACGACCCGCCTGGAGACACGACTCGCCTCCAAGAGTTGATAGTGTGTGGCATCGTGGGCGAGGTCACGATGTTGCAAGCACACTCGCAATGACGGACGACCCGTCTCCAGTTCACTGGCCAAGTGCTGGCACACAAACTCCGAGTCCTTGGCCGAGTGCAGCAACAGGGCATCGTAGAGTTTCTCCGACTCCTCGCAGCGAGGACCAAAGACCCGAACGCCATAATGGGCAAAGAGCCAGATCCTCAGGGATTCCCGAAATACAAACACAATGATGACGACGACCAGGAGGAAGACGAGCGCCAAGGCAGCTGCCAGCAAAGGAATATAGGACTCGGGTATGCCGTGTTGCAACATCGAACCGCCAGAATAATAATCCGTGCAAGCGGCTCCCGTTGAATTAAAGTCCAGTTCCCGCTTCTGGGGAGACGATGACGAACTGGACTCATAGGGAGTGTTTTGATGGGAGGAGGAGGACATGCAGTAGATGTCCTGGGCATCCTGGACAATCAGTGCGTTGTCCGCCACGTAGGAGGTGAGAGCCTGCAGAAACTGACAGCGGCAACTCCATTGATTCCTTCCCAAAGATATTGCCCTGAGTCGTTGTCCAAAGTGTGTGGCATGCAACTGCCAGATGGGCAGTGTGACCAGACGATTCCCATCGAGACGCAGCAGCTCCAATGAAACCAGAGGCGCCAAAGTTCCATTCTCAATGTTCTCCAGTTGATTGTTGTGCAGGTAAAGTTCCCTCAATGCTGAAAGTTGCTCGAACTCGTAACCGTGCAACGTCTGGAGTCGATTGTCGGAGAGTTGCAGCAGCTGCAGCGTTGCCAGACTGGCGAATGTGCGATTCTGTATGGATGCCACCTGACTGCCATTCACATAGAGCGCCTTCAGATTCTTCCTCCCGATAAATGCATGATTCTTGAGGACGGGAAAATTGTTGCCATCGAGATAAACGATGCTGGAGTCCATGGGAACACGACGTGGCAGCTCCATGGTCAACTGATTGCCACAATCGACGACATTCGTTGACCAAATCTGATCATGATAACAGGTGCAATTATGTGGACACGTCATCTCGCAATCGCAGGCATCAAAGTCACAGCAATGACACAGGGCGAAACAATGCGACTCATAGCGACAGAGGAAATCCTGGGGACGCAGGGCACTCAGAGGACGCACAGCAGCACCACGAGCATGTGGCATGACGCACTCAATGTTGGGCATGTCCATCACCCGAGGATGTTGCCTCGTCGTCAGATTATTGATCCGCTGCAGCCAATCCATGGTACAATCGCACTCAAAGGGATTCCCCCCCAAATAGAACTCCGGCAGAGGTTTTGGTGCCACAACAGGAGCAATTCGAAGCTGTTGCAGTTGCAACTTGCTCAACTGATTGGCATAGAGATCCACACGGGCCAGATTCGACTTGTCCACAAAGGCATTCGGTTGGACATTGCCAATGAGATTGTTATTAATAAAAAGCAGCTCAATTGTGTTGGGTATGGACATGGGACCAATCTCCGTGATCCGATTGTGACTGGCATCAAGAGTCTTTACCCGAATCTCCTCCTGCAGTTTGTAGTAGTTCCCTAGGGCTTCAATATAGTTGCCGTGTATGTCCAGCCACTTGAGATTGGAGGGAATGAAGGCGTAATCGAACCACACCAGATGATTCTCGGAGAGATTCAGCCAGAGCAGAGACACCAATGTGGCAAAGACTCCATTGATGTCCGAGAGGAAGTTGCGATCCAGTCGAATCGCCTCCAATTCGTAGTTCTTATCAAAAGCTCCTCGTTCAATGCTCTGGATGCGATTCTTGGCCAGATTCAAGACACTTAATCTGGGAAGATCCGCAAACATGCCCACAGTAATATTACCAATCTGGTTATCAATGAGTCTTAAACCCGTCAACTGATGCAGATTCTTGAAGCTCTGGTTGTCAAAGGTGCGTATCTGATTCTCGCCAAGATCGAGAGTACGCAACATGGCCAAATCCTGTAGAGCACGAGGTACCTCATTCAACTGATTCGAGCTGAGATCCAGTTCCTTGAGATCGGAACAGTTCTTGAACACAGCTGGTTCCACGACACTAATCAGATTATTATTTAAAGTGAGTTTGGACAACACGTAGAGTCCATTGAAGAGCTTGTCATCCAGAGTGTGGAGTCGATTCTCGGCAAGATTCAGAGTGTGCAGATTGTAGAGGGGCAGAAAGGCATTGTCCTCGATGTGTCCTATAGAATTGTTGCGCAGATTCAGGATCTGCAGGAAGTACAGCTCCTTGAAGGTGCGATAATCGATCCGGGTGAGCGCATTGTGGGCCAGATTCAACACAATCAAACGGATGAGGCCGGCAAATGTTGTGTTGTCCACATGATTCGATGTCAACTGATTGCCGGACAAATCCACAACCAGGAGCTGCTCCAGACGATGGAACAGACCCTTGGGCAGCTCATACAGCTCATTGCTCTGCAGATGAATCTCACGGAGTTCCTTGCTCCCAGCAAAGAGACCCTCGGGCAGCGTCTCCAGGTGATTGTTGCTCAGATTGACAATCCTCAGGGAGGCCAATCCCGCCAGAGCCTCTCCCGATAGCTCCGAGATGTTGTTGTGCTGCAGATTCAAGTGTTGGAGGCGACGCAACCTGGAGATGCCCCAACTCTCGGTGATGGATCTGAGTTCATTGTGACTCGCATCGAGGAACTGCAACTCACTTCCGCTTCCGGCTGCTCCACTGCAATTCATGTCCGCAAATCCCAATTGCTCGGCGGTTCTAATCCGATTCCTGGTCAGATTCAGAGACTGCAGATTGCCCACGGGACAAAGGAATCCGCCAGGAAGAGCACGCAGATTGTTATCACTCAGATCGAGTTCCGTCAGCTGCTTTAGGCCATTTAATGAATCCGGATAGAGTTCCAAGGCCTTGGCCGGACCCCATTCGGCATTCCTTGTGCTCAGCTTGAGGGACTTCAACGTGGTCAATCCCTCAAATGCATTGTTGGGTAACTGCAGCAATTTACACGACTCCAACCGAAGCGTGTCCAGCGTTTGGAGGCGGGCAAAGACAGCGATGGGGAGCGTAGACTCGAAGAGGTAGAGATCGCTGCATTTAATGGTCAACTGGCTGCTGCCATCGGCACCCTGTAAATCCAATCCCGGCTGCCTCTCAATCAACCTCAGGGCACAGTGAACCCCACTGCTCCCATTGTACGTCCAGCTGCACTGATTCACGGGTCCACTGTGAGCCGGAGCCGGCGAAGAGGCAACCGGAATTGAGGCGGCCAACAGGGATGTATAATCGCTGGAGAGACTGACGCCTCCGCCCAACATGGCGCTGGCAGCGCTGTTGCTGCTGGCGTCGCTGCTGCCGCTGCTGCCTCCTCCTGGTTGCTCCTTGGGCGCCAAGGCCCCAAAGGAGCGTTGAGCGACCGTTAGGAGGAGCAGCAGGTGCAGAAGGAGCAGGATTAACCTTGACTCCATTCTCGGTTTGATGTTTGGATTGATGTACACGTTTTGGGGGGAATTTTATTGTGATTTTCTAGGGTATCTATTGCATTAAACACTTTGCTCAGTTTTCTAACATTTTTAGTCGCTTGTTGTTGTTGTTACACACACACCAATAATTCACTTAATTGCTTTCAATTAAATTTATTTATTTATTTGCAATGCATTAGCACTTCACTGTTTTCTTCGTTTTCAATTCAATTGTAATTTTCCAATTCAACAATTTCCATCACACACTTTGAATTTTTGATTTGAGAATTTTTCTTTAGCGTTTTGCGTTTATCAATTGTAATTTGTGCGTGCTCCACACGTCCGTACCGTACGGCGCTCGCACTCGAACTGTTTGCAACATTGGCAAACCAACTGCGAGTCGACCAACGAGAATTACAATTGCCGCACGATTAACACGGGAGAGTAGCACAACGATAGCGAAGAGAACCAGAGCGAGAGCGAGAACGAGAGAGAGCGAGACTCGGCACGAAGGAGGCGCATGTGCTCGGCTTGTATTCAGTAATCAAAAACGATGTTGACGCTCTCCCATGCGCTCGCTCTCGTTCTCTCTCTTGAATTTAGTTAGTTACAATCACAGCCGCTGCAGGGCCAAATGGCGCTAATGTGCTGCTTTAAATGAGAGCAAATTGTTCTTGTGAGCGTCGCAAATTTGAGTCACTTTTTGAGCGTGTTTTCAATTGATAAATTGTTGTTAAATTATGTAGAGTCGGAAATCTAATTTAAATAGAATAAACAAAAGGGAAAATTGATTATTGTGTACAATTTTAAGTAATATTTATATAATGTTGTAAAAATAGTAAATGCTAAATATTTGTTGATTACACATACTAAATTAAATATAATGTTACATGTTTAAAATATATTATACTATGTAGAGTCGGAAATCTAATTTAAATAGAATAAATTAAGTAGAAAATGTTTATAGTTGTGTACAATTTGAATAATATATTTTAATAATTTATACAATGTTGTGAAAATAGTAAGTGCCGAATATTTGTTAATTATATTAATTAATTATAATATACATACTCAATTAAATATAATATTAAATGTTCAAAATATATGTATTATGTACTATGTATAATGTTGTGTCAGAAATCTAGTTTTAATGGAAAATCATTAATATTTGTGTAAAATTTTAAATAATATTTATGTTTGGTTGTAAAAATATTAAATTCCGAATATTTTTTGATACAAATTACATATAATATTAAATATTTTAAATTATTTTAAATTCACATCATATTTATTAGAACTTAATAATTATTTATTATTAATTAAATCAACTCGGCGGGAGTTCTTTATAAATGTTTTTGTTGCATTTCTAAAATTATGAGCATTATTTGTGTAATCTGTGCTCTCTTTTCCCAACTTAAACTCTCTCTCCCAATCTCTCCCTCTCTCTGAGCGCGCTCTTTTACTCAACACATCACTCAGCACTCGGCTAAACTGTAGTTGTGTTATTGTTGTTGTTAGCTCACACGCGCCGCCATCAGCAGCAGCAGCAACAACAACAACAGCAACAGCAGGAACAATTTTGAAGACGCATCCGTCAGATACGTTTCCTATTGCGAGGCAACTTCTAATTGTTGCAGCTGCAATACATGGCCAAGGGACAAGGGAAGGGGCAGGGTGGCATGCAATTTTGTCAACGCTAAAAGATGTTTAACACATTGCCAGACACAGCAAGGATATAATATACACACTTACAAATACACACACATAGATACACACACACTCTAAGATACATTAAGGCGCGAGTCTCAAGTGCGAGCAGTTGAGTTTATATATAGAGTGTGTTTAGATCAGGCAGCTTGCAGTTTATCTTAAGTATCTGTATCTATAGATAGGCTAAAGAAACTGTTGAATTTTTCAGGTTTTTTGTATTTATTTTTCTTCTTTTGTTTTTGTTATTCTTTAAGGCCAAGGCCAAGTTGGCTATAACTTCAAGTGCTGTTCTTAGAGCATCATTTGCCACTTTTCGACATTTGAAAAATGTATTATTTATCACTTGGATATATAAGATATATATATTTGTATCTGTATCTGTATCCGTGACCCGCCCACAGAATGTAACTTTTGTTTGTTGCAAGTTTCTCTAATGCATTTATTATTCATGGCAACTTTTTCATTAACTGGCAGAGCGGGAAACCATCGCCCACACATGACCGGAAGATGCTTGCGGTCCACAGAGAGGGAAATGAAGATGAAGAGGGATGGAGAGGACTTTACACACTTTCACACACATCTAAGCCCAATTCCTAGTCCTTGGCAGTCGTCAACAGGCGGCAACAAATCTACAAAGCCAAGTAAATTGCCAAAGGTGAATAAGCTGCTTCCCCTGCCCCTCTATAACTAAGTTAGTACGCCTTTTACTCCTCCTTCCCCTTTTACACTACACCAACTGCCTCCCTTCTCCTCCTTCTTCTCCTCCTCCCAGCTGACTGACTCCGACTTCAATTCCGAGTCGACGAAGTCCCAACACATTTTCATTGTTTTTCTCTTTTTTCTCTCCTTTTTTTGGCTGCTGCAAAAGGTGTCGGAAACTTGTTCAACTTGTTTCCATTTTACTATTCTTACCTCACATGTGTATATGTGTATGCATGTGTGTATATCTGTGTATGTGTACAAGACTGTAAAAATAGCAACAACACAAAATGCTACCTCATATTCAGTTAGCTGCAACAAGCCGTTGAGAATGGCATTAATGGATGGGCCAAGTTCCTCTGCCCACAGGACACTTTTCTGATTCAAGTCAACATTTACCCATCACTCAAAGACTTTACTTAGCACAGAAATAATTATATCTATAGCTCTATCATTTCTGTTCTAAATTAAAAATTATATGTTATTTAATTTAATAGTTTACTGAAAATTCCAATTTATAATTTAATCTTAAATTCTATATATTTTTGTTTGCCTTTAATTAGTCTACGTTATATATAAAAATAAATAATCTCTACTTTTCATTGTCATAACTTTGTCAATACTAACTAAATTTACTTCCATGTTTCACATTCTACACATAATTAATTAATAGATTAATTCCACAAAGAATTTTCGAGAAAATGCAATAATAACTAATGTTTTTCGTTTTCCAAAGCTAAACCAAATTTGTGAATTTCCTTACTTTGAGCTATAGATATACTTTTAGACTATTTATTACAATTGATTGATAAATTATTAATCTTAACTTTTATTTATAAAATAAAATTCTTCATTTTATTATATATACAAAAGAGAATGAATTTTATGTAGTAATTTTTTATCGATACTAATAAGATTAATATAAATTTTGTTTGCTTTGAATACAATTTAAATATGTATTAATTCAAATGCTTCTCCCTTTTGGACTATGGGTTGTGCTCCAGATTGCATCAGTAGTGAATGACATATAAATATACCAAATGCAAGAGCAACTAAGTATATTTATTGTAATGGCAACGACCCCTAGAGATAGTCCACAAGAGTCGAGTCCAACTGTTTGTTATCTGCATCGCAGACTGGGAAAGAAAAAAGTCTCGGAGATGAAGAGCCCACCATGAATTATCTGTAGTCGAAGAACGTCTCATACAGCTCTATTTGTGGGTTATACAAAGAGAACCGAGAAGAACTGAGAACTGAGTGTTAATGCAGAGCAAGTCAAGGGTTATCAGCTGTCTCCGATAGTATGGTATTATATTTCAATTTATAGAGCAAAGAATGAATATACATACTGTATGTATTAATATTTATATTTACGTAAATGTGCATTAAATTGTGTGATAAATTTCTCAGTTAACTCTCAATGGATCTCTGTGCCCAGCATAAATAATTAGAGAGCAGACAATAAAATGCATCGGCAATGTTTAATTACCAAAAGTGCGACAAACGTGGCACAATATTTTCGATTACAGGCTGGAAATGGGAACCCTAAAGCGATTCCGATTCAATGGAGCACATAGAGGGAGGACCATTTTGTAGGGATAGATGCAGTTTGGATCTCCATTCGATTCGATTCCATTATCAAGTCTGTTGCAGTCCCCAAAAAATGGAATTTGTCATGAGGCAAGAGCTCAAAACAAATTGCGCAAATGGCAAATGCTGCCGCTGATGCATCCCCAACCCACATCCCCATCCCGCATCCCCATCCCGCATCCCCATCCCGCATCCTCAACGACATCCACATCCATATCGAGCGATGGCCACAGAACCACCGAGTTGATATAAAATATGCCCAGGCCATGTTTTAAGGCCGGACATAGAATTTTGACCAAAAATTGAACTAAAAACAAATTTCGTTGCCGTGTAGAAAGCAACCAGCAAAAGCGGCAGCTGAAATTGACAGGAGCTGGCAAAAGGATCTGTGGGGGGGAAGAGGAGTGTAGGGGAATAACAACAGGATGCGACCAAATTGAGCAACCGCTGCACAGTGGAACTAAGGCAATGTAGAATAGAAATTCATTTAATTTCAGCTTTGAAACTAAATACATTTATGAAGCTTAAAAAAATATAATATGTAAATAAGTATGCAAAAATGATAAATATATGTATAACAACCATATAAAATCCAGTAACTGTTTATCAATAACTATTATGTTATCATCTCATTTCAAAAATATGTAAATTTTCTAAGTTATTATATTGATCAATATTGCTTAATTTCTTTTTATTAGATACTTGGCAAAAAAGTATGAAATGCATTCGAATTAATAAATAAGAAATATTGAATATTTTTATCAAACTTAATTGGAAAATGTTACTGGCTAAAAACAATTAAGAGCTTGTGTTAATTATTAGTTTATTTTCCAAACAGTTTTACCTGGATTTTTAGTTATTTTTTTAAAGTTGACTTAAACAATCAACCGGAAAAAATGAATTAGAATTTAAATGGAATTAGACAATCTAAGCGGGGGCGAGTAATGCGAGCAGGGGGCATAGCTCCCTCGTAAGAAAATAAAATTAACAATTATATTATAATAAAAACAATTTTAATTCAAAACTGAAATACATATATAAATGGAATCGATTAAGACTTTCAGTTCACTATATCGAATTTAAGTTCAATATTATATTTAAACAATTTTAATTATAAACAATTTTATTTCATAACTGAAATGCATATTTGTTTTAAATCGGATATTGTACGACTTTCGGTACAGCTTATTAAACTTTAGTTTTTCAACTGAGTAATGAAATAGAAATGCTTTCAAAATATTTTGTTTAGCCTTGTTTTGCAACCACTGTGCGTTGCACTTTGAACACTTTGCAGCAAGTGTGAAGATTGCTGTACTGCTGAAGCTCAAATTGTGTTCTTGTTATTATTATTGTTGTAGAAGCTCCTCTGCTTCTTCTTCTTATTGTTGTTATAGTTGTTGTTGTTATTGAGGCTGGTTCCATGATATAAATTGCACAGCTGAGCAGGCAGCATAATCGCATGCAATTATGCCGCACACAATCACAACGGCAGAAGTTTGCTAAACTCGCCAAGCAACAACTCAGCTGGAAATGCAGCAGCAACAAGGGGCATGCAACAGGAGCAGGAGCAGAAGACGTGGCCAACAAGCTGGCACTAACAGGTGAGTGGGTTGCTCTGCCGAGTTAAGAGAGAGAGTGAGAGAGTGAGAAACACCCCAGGAATAACAATGCAACAAGAGAGCGTGTTGCAATTTTTGCCAGTGCCACAGAATCGCTGACTGGCTTCCTGTCTGCTTCTTGCCACTGTTTGTTGCACAATCTTGTCTAACTTTGTTTAGCCATCGACCGACTCGGCGAGGTTTCCTGTTGCCACACTGTTGATTTTGCCGAGTTCTTGCCTGATTTGTAAGGCCTATTTGCAGTAGAGAGAGAGACAGAGAGAGAAAAGCTCACTTTTCTCGCGATTTTTCTCCTGTCAGCTTTGCTTAACTATATTTTGTATCCATTCTCTGTTTATTTCTTTCTAAACTTCTCCCACTCTCTCACGATGATTGGATGCACTGTGCTATTTTGATCTATTGATGCTTTGTTTTTCACCCTATTTGTTGTTCTTTCCCATTTCAGGCTGTTTCTTCATTCCCTACCTTTTGGCAAATATTGCATTTTGCGTTTTCCAATTAAACTGGAACAAGTGCAGCTTTTTGTCTTCGTTCACACGCATTGCATCCTGCTGTGAAGGTGCTAAAAACACTGAATTGAATGCTAACGTGTTGGCATTTGTATCCTTTTGACCAACTGTAAGCCAAGTAAAGCCGAGAGTCCATAAGCACTGCAAACTGGTAACAAAAAAACTCAAATCAAATCACTTTCAAATCGAGAAAAGAACTTGCAAATCTCTTGAATGCGTGTAGAGTACATAAAGCAGTAATGAATCCAAGAAGAACCTTTCCATATGAATTCAGTTTTCAATTAAAAAAAGGTTCAAAAAAAATTAGATTTCTTTCTAAACGAATTCAATGCGCAAAGAAAGTATAAAGGAGGAAATGTTCAGAAAAGAAATCTTCACACTACTTTTATTCTACTCCATTTGATTTGAAAAATTTAAATTGTCAAATGCTTAATATCTGTATAAATACAATTAAGAAAATATCTTATGAATTTACTATTCAAATTCAAGAAATGTTAGAAAACAACAGCATATCATAATAATTTATCAGCGCTTTTATAATTTTTGCATTTCTTTCTATACGAATTCAAAGCGCAATTTTGACGAATTTTAAAAGAAAAAAGGAAATGTTCGGGAAAGAAATCTTCACATAACTTAATTTCAATTTCATTTAATTTTCTAAAACTTAGCTTAAATTGTAAATGCAAAAAAAACTGTTTAAATATTTAACACCTTCAATTAAAAAATTAAAAAAAATCTAATATATGAATTTACTATAGAAATTCAAGAAATGTTAACAAATTACAGCATATCATAATAATTTATCTGCTTTTTATAATCTTTCATTAAATGCTGTGATTAATCTTTAGCATCTTTCTCTTCTTCCTTTTTCATTTTTATCGTTTCAATGTTTTATCTTGTTGCCATTGATTAAATCTCGTAACTAGCACTTAAGTCATTCATAGAAAACTGTGACGCCTTCCCTAGAAAGTAAAACAGCAGTTGGAGAAAATATTAGCCATGATTCTTGGAAAACTTCTACCGAATCGAGTGCACAGAGACTTGAAGAAGAATAAAAAATAATAGCAATTACATATATGACGACCGGGGCCAAGTTAATAAAACCAGCAGACGGCTAAAACAAGCGCCTCTCTTGGCCAAGTGGAGAAGCGCAGTTGAACGCGTTTTATAGCACTTTAAGAGCCCTGTAAGTACATTAAACAAAGTTCTCTCGTAATCAACCGGGAGTGTGCCTTCAATTTCGACACGTGCACAAGTATTTCAGATACAATTTACAATTTTCATTTAGTAGCTTGACGTTTTCCTAGAATTGCTTACAAGGCGTCTAAACTAGTTTACGGTAAATGGTGAAAAGACTACGAACTACGAACTATCCAAACTATCTTACTAACCATAAATAACTCGACATTGTTTAGAGTTGTATTTTGTCATGCAGGGCATAACTGAAAATATAATGATAATTGTTGGAAATGCCGTGCACGTAGCCTCAGCTCGTTAATTCTTAGAACTTGAGAACTCAAAAATCATACGATAAGATTTTGAGCAATAACCAAAAAACCGAGACAATTAAAGCATATTTTTTTCCTGGTAGAAAACGCCACACGTAACCTTGGCTGCATTTTAATCATCAACGCGTTGCTCAGTTCTTCATTTAATATATCCTGTAGAAAATGGCATGCGTAAATAAGGCATAACAAACTATAAACAAATTTAGAGACTTTAAGAAACAGCAGCAAAGTAATTTTGAACATGTCATTCAAATTATTCATCACAGCACAATCTCCAAGATACTTTTGAAACTATAGATAACATTTGTAAAGATACACTGATAAAATAAATGTTCTACAATCGAGATTTTGGTCTCAGAACTAAGAATTTTGGTTTAAAAAATGCGTCGAGAATATAAAATTCTTAAAAGTAGAACTTAATTCTCAACCCAAATAAAAAATAGGACAGGTGTTTGAAACTTATTTTTTAATTTTCTTTTTATATAGTTAAAACTTTTTTTTCGATTTATATTTTTTTTATAAATATTCCGATTATATATTTTTTTCTTGGCTTTAGCAGGTTTCGATCCCTCGCTTGCTATCATCTCTCTCATCTTCGCTTCATCTATTTATTTATATATTCCATAAAATATTTTTTCAATTAAAGGGTAACTGCCGTCAAGCTTTCATAGATTTGTATTCTCTCTTTATTTTCCATTCGTTTCTCTGACGAATTTCAACGAGTTCGTTGCACGTGCTGCACTACGAGCCACATCAATCAAAAATAATTTATATGAGAGCAGGGCTAAAAACTGAAAACTGAAAACCAAAAAAAAAAATAAAAGAAAACCAAAGTCAAAGCTCGTGCTTTTGGACATCTGAGATAACATTATGGTTATGGGTTATGGTTAAAGTCATGCCTAGCTACAATGAACACACAGCCCAGAGACATGTTGATAATACCTAAAACAAAATGCATTTCATGGCAAAGTGTGTTAAGTTTTCTTCTTTTTCTTATATTTTGGTATGCAAGACAATTGCTGTTTATAATTTACGAGCTCGATTTGCTTACAAGCTGTCCACAATTAATTGATTTATAGCAAGTCGAGTTAACCGTCTTGGTACAAGAAAAGAATACTACTTACTATATATTTTCTGTACTGTAGTGAACACTAATTAAAGTTCAAGAGACAACAAAGAATTAGAATTAGAGAGTTGGAAAGATTATTTGACGGAAATCTCAAAGGATACTTTATTTTAGATACAAATTTAAAGTCTCATTTAAGAATCGAAAAGAAAAAAAATTAGATTTAGAGAGATTATAGAAATTATTTGACAGAAATCTCAAAGAATACTTTATATTGGATACAAATTTCTAGAAATATAACATTCAGCTAAAACTCTTAAAATCAGCAGATTAAAGTCTCAATTCATAACCGAAAGAAAAAAAATTAAAATAAGACAGGTGTAGAAATTATTTTACAGACATCGTAAAGGATACTTTATTTCAGATACAAATTGAATTAATTTGTAGCTACAGTACAGAACAAAATATTATTTTTAAAAGAAGTTTAAATATAACAATTAAATAAGCAAAATTTTATTCTGCTTAAGTACTAAAAATCAGCAGAATAAAGTCTTATTTTTAGAACCGACAGATATTTTGAGATACCAAAAATCTTCAGATGCAGTTTGAAAATAAAAAGAGATAAAAAAATTAATAAATTAAAGATTTTATTTTCAGTTTTTAATAATAAATTATCATTCATTTCATGTTAATCTATTTTATTAAAAAAATTAATAGATTAAAGATTTTAGTTTCAGTTTTTAATAATAAATTATCATTCACTTCAGATATTTTATTTTTATTGAAAAGTATATTTTTATCTGTATAATATTCGAGATAAACTAATGAAAACACTAGTCATAAGTTCTATACGATGCAATATCAAAACACAAGTCGCTCTTTAGACAGACTTTAGAATATGTTAAGCCTCACTTAACACACAGAAATATTACAGAAAGCTTTTAGCATGCTCTACTAAAATGGCTAACAAATATTGTAACCTAAATAAGGAAACCTCCAACCAAGTTGATAACCAAGTAAAATTCAAATGCCTGCCCTAAATTCGAAAACATCTTCCTGCCATAATAACAATAATAAAAGGAGAGTAAAGAATATACTTGAATGCATGTGGTACGTGGTGTGATTCGTATGGCACGAACTGTAGATAAGCATTTTCAGCGCCTTAACACATGTCATCCCGAATGGGACCCGAGAAAAGGGTGAAATTGTGGGTCATAATATCTTTTTAGACTGTTTTAGTCTGTTAATTCCTTTATCTTGTGGCCGCAGTGCAAATGCTGCCAGCTGTCAGATGAGAGGGGGAAACGAAACGAATGAAACGAGTTCATTGTGCGATTGAGATTCAACTTATTTACAAAATATTTATGCCAAATGTCTGGCCATATATAGAGCAGTAATTAGATAGTCAAATAGCTCGAGTTCTGGGCAGAAATCAATAGAATTCCTTACACGGCACCCACCCTCGGTTGGATTGACAAAAGATTCTCGGGTACGTCCATTAAATTTGTCACCCGCGGCTAAGCTAAATGTCAAATACTACTCACACACACACACACGCACACACGCACAGTCAGTTGTACGCTCGCACAACAATAACAGCATCAATTTGACACGTACAGGCGCTAATGATGGGAATGACCAGCCAACTGAGCGATCGAATCCATTCGACCAACCGCTCAACATGCCCACAATTGAGCCTTAGATCCCTCTCTTCCCCTATTCCTGTTTTGTTGATATCCTGCCGCTTTTTCCCATCTCTCTAACTGAATCTGTGAGTTGACATTTCAGAGCTCAAGTCGTGTCGAGCGACTGCCAATTTAATTCCCATTGACAAAATGCACAATTGCTTTGGAACTGCGTGTCCTGCGAGTGTCCTTTGACCTATGTATTCCCTTTCCTGTTACGTTTCCTCCTTTTGTTCCCCGTGCTCTGTAATTTCTGCTAGTGACAGCCCTTACTATTAATTATTTTAGAAAATCGCTTGTAATAACAATAAATTTCTACAACCAACTTTGTGATTTAACCCTCCTCCTTTCAGTCTGGCTAATTTTTATATGGCAACAACTGTTGAATTTTACACGACATTCAAATATTTACACAAAAAAGAAGAGAGACAGGCAAAAAGTATCTTTACATTTCAACGAAAATGCAATCAATGCAAATGTTTAGATTGGGCTTTCAACTGTCTGCGCTCTGTCCCCTCTTGCCCTGATCATTGATGTCCTGGCTTTCTGGGTTTCGACCCTGTCAAGGTCCCAGACATGCAAAAACCAAGCGAACCACTTTCAATTTTGACGGCATATCGATTTAATAAATTTGCGTGCGTCCCTCGCGACAATTTGATTGACATCCCAGGTCCGTCAGTCCTTCTGTCCGTCCGTCTATCTGTTCGGCCTGCTGTCATGCCATCATTCAGTCATTCAGTCAATTGTTGGGGTCCTGTTTACATTTCAAGTGTTTCCAGAGAGGAGGAGTCAGAGCTATTGATACCTTTCGGCCCAAAAGCTGGGGGAAAATTGGTTTAATTTTGTTACAAATGTCACAGTTGAGGTTCAACTCACAAACTCGTTTGCTAACGATTCGATTATTTACTCTTCTAGAGAGTGAGACAATACGTTTCCCCAGACGCGTTGGTTTCACATTTGAATTATTAAAAGCATTTTCAGACAAAAATAAATTTTGATTTAGATACACACAGCACTTGTGAACATTTCTTTAAACAATCCCTTGATATTAAGGCTATTTTAAATAAATAAAAATGTTTATACAGTAGTTGAAAATAAATATTTAATGAATAAATAAATAATATAATAAATTATGTAAATGATTTACTCGAAGAATGATTAGACTAACTCAGAGTCCTCTTTTCCTTTTTTATTAATATGAAAAATCAAAAGTGGACATTCAAGTCCTCTTTTCCGACTATTAAAAATTAGGGAGATGCAACTATCATATCATTGATTTGATTGGGTTTTTCTCGGTTTTCCCTAATCCTTGCATTAAATTTTGGATCAATTATTAAATTTTTTGAATACCCTTAAACTTAAAATAAATTTTTTTTTTTAAATTTTCAGTTAGGAAATAAAATTTATTATAATATTATTTAATTTTTAATTTTTAAATTGTATTTAAAATTTAATAAAATTTTTTTTCTCTCTGTCGACGTTAAATAAAATAAAAATATTTTTATTTGTCTATCAAAAAGAATATATCAACTTTAATTTCCAGTTTCAACTCCACCCTTAAGCCCAATTTGTTCATAAGAAATCCAAATCTCAATCTAATCCTTGAACTGTTTTTGCGACAAATCATCTAGATACATTTTAAGCCCAACTGAAATTTCATGTACAATTGACAATTAAATATTTGATTTTGAGTAAGATAAATATAAATAAGCAAGTATTTTGGTACGAATCTTATTGGGGGTTATTCAAATCTCTATAGATACGAGTAGAATAAGCAATTTCTCTGACAACACTGGAACTAATTTGGAAGATAGGTTTATAGGACCATCAAGTGTATGAATTTAATATGGAGACTGGACGCTGGCAGTCGGTTATCAGTCGGGCATGTCGACTAGCAATTGTCGCCTCGGGTTGTCACCCCTCGGAAATGTTCAACACTTGCTGGTTGGTCCCCGAGCATTATCAACACTGAACGATCTTATTTGCGATGCATTGCCATAGATACGATTGGGTGATATGAGGAATAATGGACGCGTAGACAGGCGTCGTGGTTGTCTGCTCTTTCAATATGAAATGAATTTCAATTTTGAAAAATTGCTTTCGAATGTTTGTGTGAAAAACGGAAATGCTATTTTTCTCCCCCAACTCCAGTACAGCTCCCACACCCTCCCTCTCCCTCTGTCTGTTCCCTTTTCCTTCACACTCGTCAGTTGCACACTTGGCCCTTTTGTTGTATTCCTCAAAGGCTGAGCGTGTGCCCAAATTAGAAAGCAAATGCACAAAGCCGTCACATGGAGAGGGGGTTGCCAGACGTTTACAACCCAAAAGTTGACACTTTAGTTTTCTACAATTTTCACAATTATGTGCGGGTACACGTTTTTCCCCCCACCCATATGGGAAATATAACGGAAAACCCTCGGGTACCCGCTCAAGATGCATAGACACGTAACGACCACATAGATCAGTACACTGCACCGACCCCTCCTGCAATTTACATATATACTTTTATACAAAAACGTAGCCTAACAATTTTATTTTTATTGCTAAATCCTTATGATGTGGGAACTGTGCCTCGACTCGACTCGACTCGACTCTGTTTAGAATTTAATTATTGGTTGCATGTCACCGCCTTTTCAATACCTTCATTAACAGACGCCTACATTTTCTGCCTGGCTTGCCATAATTAAGCGCGCCTAAATATATACCAAAAACTCTATCTCTATCCAAATATTCAAGTTTTAATTGCTCCCCCAACAGTCAGTCTATTTATATCTCAAGAGCTCTACGCATACCTTTTCCATTTCCATCTTTGTTTGGCGCGTCCCGAGTGATAAACACAATTTTATTCAAATTACCCGGATGTTAGCAATTTGCTGTGCATGGTCTTTGAACGGAGCAGCAGCCACGTTGATTTATTAACTTAATGTAAGGTTAAGGTTTATCACAGAGGTTTTCGAATCGACTCCATGCGAAATTGCTAACAATATCCAACTGGTCATGGGAATAGATAGAAATGCAGCTTGAATTGGATTAACCCAACACGGAGAGAGTTTATAGCTTATCGAAAGTAAAAATAGTTAGAAATATAAATTTATAGATATCAAAAATTGGCAGACAGAACATTGGCATATTAATGTTACTAATGAAATATAATTATTACGATATTTATTAATTTAAATTTAAAAAAAACTTAGAACTTACTGATTATGTTAGTCTCATTTTTAACAAAGGAATTAAAAAAATACAAGCTATGTACTTACATTAATTTTAAAGGCCTTACATATTTTTCCATAAAAGTTGTTGAGTTGAGTTGTTGATGCGAAATTCTGTAATGAAATAAATGAAAATAGTGAAAAATAATGAAAACATAAATAAAGTAAAATAACAAATATATAATTACTAATATAATATAAAAAGAGACTTAAATAAATGTATGATTTTTATTATTTATATTTATTCATAATGTTTAATAAACTAACTTTTATGAAATACATAAGAATATAAATAATCTATCCAATATTTTCTTTGAATACTAATTTTTTCATATTAAATATTTTTCACTACGCAAATTAATCTATTCAATTTAATATTAATATATTTAATTATTTTAATTGAATATAAATGTTCGATATAACTATAAATAACTTCAGCCAATTCTCAGACAACTTTAATGATCTTGTAGCTTTTGATTTTTCAAATGACATCATCATTTGGCTTGCTAAAATGTGACTCAATCGCAGAAAAGATATATTATTAAATATATTGGTTGGACTATGCTTGGTTGTATTTTCAGAGATGACTATAAACAAGACTCGCAAGTCATCCAGCTTCACTTTGGTCTCCAGTGGCAACCACTAAGAAGCAATTGCAAGGGGAACAAGACAGGAACAACCCTTTGGAAGCGGCAACAAAAGCCTAAACCCAAATCAACAGCAACTTTTACAATATATCCCATTGAAAAGGAAGGAGGACTTCAACTCCCCCTCCCTGATGGGGCATCGTAACTATGTACAAACAATGAACTCATAACTCAAGTGACACTTTTTAACTTGACTGCATTTCATCATGTGGCATGTGGCACATGAACGTTTCTTCTTCCTCCTCTTCTTTCTCCTCATCATCATCATCGTCGTTGTCTTCGTTTTCGTCATCGTCTTCATCTGTGTCTTGGAGTTGGTGGACTCGGTCTGTGCTTTTGCTGCTTGGCTTTTCTTTAGCTTCTTTTTGTTGTTTTCAGTTTCAACAATATTCAAATTGAGTTTTCCAGTGCAGGCAACGACTGTAGTCATCCATCGTCAAAGTTTTTTGTTGCCTGTATTTGTTAGTTGATAAAAGGCCAGGCCATTATATGCATGGCCAAGCTGCACAATTTCAAGTGCGGTGTGTCCAGGAGGGCCAAGGGAACAGGAGGAGGAGATAAAAGGGAGTCACAACAAATTTGTATGCATACGGCTGCTATGGCTACACCCGATCCAACTTTAGCTCCAACTACGACCCGACCTTTCAATTCAAAGTAGCTCAGCCTCGGCTGTAACAAAATTCCCAGCTAGCGATGGAAGCGTGCAAAGTTTCTCGATCGTGACAAGACTTGAATAACAATTATGTTTCGTGAAGTTTTTAAAAAATGTAATTTTTAAAATAGAATTTAAGAAAATTCGAAAACAATTGAAAAAAATTAAATCTCTTATTATTTAATTTGATTTAAAAAACTAGAGATTAAAACCGTAATCGAAACCATAACTTTTAACCGGTATTAACCGATGGAAATTGGTAACCGTAACCGAAACTAAAACCCAAACCGAAACAAAACTTTTTTATTATACCGATATTGAAATACCAAAATTATTCAAACCGAAATAACCGATTCATGAATTACGGTTAATTTCGGTCCAATCAAGCATTTAATTCAATGATACTAAACAAATTTGATTTTAAATATAAATTAATCTTATTAGATAGGTTTAAAATTTATATATTGATCTAATTAAACAGATCTTTTTTGAAATCAAAGAATTTTTGTTTAAATATTAACAATAGTTTAACCGAAATCATACCGGTACTTTGAAACCGAAACATATTAGAAACCGGAAACGGTTACGAAACCGATTTACAAAGATTTTTCCTAACCGATAACCGAAAGTTAAAATACAAACGTAACCGAAATCCTAACTGAATCCAATATTCGTTTCGGTTTGATACCCTCGTTTTTAATATTTAATTTAGTTTAGTTTATTTACAATTTAAATTTGTAATATTATTTGAATTTTTTAAAATTTATTGTCAACTGTAAAAAAAAGAACTTCATCACGCATCCATCTCCAATCCGCAGACAGGCAAAAGAATCTCTTTTTTTTTCAAATTGTCATTGGCTGGTCGAGTGGTATGAGGGGTATTTACAAGTAAGTAGAGGGGAACGAAGAGAGAGGAGGCTGCGGAAGCATGGACTGTCCTTCAAAGAATTTCTTTGGCTTTCTTTCACATATGTGAGTAGGAGAATTTCGTTGTCTCATGATGTTGCCAGGGCTTGTCAACCTGCAACCGCCGATGCTTTGGCCCAGCAGCATCTCAACCCCGTTGCAAGTGCAATGAACTGGCGTTGCAAGGTTGACGGCGTTGATTTATGTTATATCTTCTATGGTTACATTGCCCCACACACACATAGCCATTAAGCGCAGCTCATATGTTACGCCAAGAGAGAGAGAAGGAGATAGAATGAGAGAGAGAGAGGAGGCACGCACACGTGAAAATGATTTATTAGCGGTAATTGGTGTCACAATGTTCCAAAGAAAATGGAAAGGATTGCCATACACTCGCATATACAACTTCAGCCAGCAGTTACCGGAGAAGTTACCGGAGAAGTTCCCGGTGTTCCCGCATTTCACTCGTTGTTTTAATTATCTTGATTTTAAACTTATTAAAATTGACAAATGATATTCGTAGACAACATCGCGTTGTCTTGTAAGGAAACAGGTTGTCGCTTGTCAATGGCTGCTTCCTAGAACTGTCCGTGCCTGCCGCATTCTGTGGCGACTCTTGATAAATCACACACACACACACACACACACACACACACACACACATCAGTGCAATGAGGCATGTTCATCTGGGAATCCAAAAACAACCAGCATTTGGGGAATACTGAGTATGTTCGATGTCTGTCTAACTGGTCAGTCTGCTTGTCACCTAGGATCTTGGGCTTGGCCCAGGTACACACACCTTATACTAGGAATTTTCATCTTCAAAATACAATCACATCGATTTCACTTCAGATAAGCAAATCTGTTCAAGCCCAAAGTGGGTAATCAGAATTTCTTTTGTCATATGTCGAATGACACTCTAAAGATACAAATGCAACACAAAATATAATAATAATAAATTATAATTATATAAATTTCATTCCTATAGTAAGGACAATTATAATGTGATAAATTGTGAAAAATCATGTTAAAATTTAAATATCTTTTAGATTTTATTATATTTAAAAATAATTAAATAAAATTCTACATGAATATCACACTTTAGTTCTTGCTTTACATTAAATTGGCTTTCAAATATATAAATCAAGTTTCAGTTGCAGGATTATTTAATAATTATAATCAATAAAATAAATATTTTTCTTGGAACACGTATTTTGAAATTTTTAAATCAGAAAAGACAGTTCTATCCGATAATCCAGACATATTAATGTTATGTTAATCTTCTTCCTTTATCTTCTTAGTAATTATGTTTTTCTTTTTAATTATTCTTAATTCCTTTTCCAAGTATTCCGTATCATGGTTAAGATTTCTGATTGAATTTGTTAATTTCAGAGATTCTTATACTTTTTCAAAAGGTTTAGGAGTACATCCTATTTCCTATAGCATTTTTTTTAATTATATCATTTTCCGAAATCCCTAAAATTATAATTTCCTTTAATATGAATAAACCCATCACCAGAAACTTGCTTTACTGCAACATGAAACACATATACATTTATTTAAAATTCATCTAAACACTTTTGGTTCAGTTTAACCCTGTTGGGCAGCAACTGCTGGATGACCGCCCATCATCTTGTGCTCCTTGAGGCACATGGTCACCTTGAAGGCGGTATCACAATCATTGGTGCCTTTCATGTCCTTGCAGGCATTCACCCCGGATGTTATCTCGTCCAGTTTATCCTTCATTTGGGGCACATTCTTGAGAGTATTGAGCATGGCATCCGCATTGAACTGCCCATTGACCATGTGACCTTGTTTCTCCATCAGACACTTGCTGTAGCATTTAAGATTCTCATTCGCCGAGTTCTTCATGCCGCCAGTCATGAAATCCTTCAGCTCCGCCTCCGACAGCTTTGTCTCCTCCATGCACTGTTTCATCAGCTGATGGAAATTCGGATCGCACTGACAAAACCAAAAATATCCTTAAACCAAAATCAGTTAAGGACTAGACAATTCGTTACCTGGACAACGGCCGCCATGAGAATGACCAAAGTGGCTGAGAACAGAGTTGCCTTCATTTTGCAATTGGGTTTCAACAGTGACTGCGATAAATTCACTAACATCGTATCTGCTTTTATAATGTCACCAAAAGAGGGCAATTAAAGCAATTAAAGTTTTTGCAATTGTACATTATTTGATTACGCACAATACTTCAATTATTGCGCAATAGAATTTCCCTTTTATAATACCCTGTAGACACAGTTGTGTGTAAGAAGTGTATGCTAATTACTAATTAATAGTATAGCAATTCCTATTTATACACTATAAATCTACAAAATTGAATCAGAATTTATATAGCATTAACTTAAACTTAAATTTTATAACTTTTCAGTTATGAATTAAAATTTTAACATTTTATATATATATGTAAAATACATAATATTTTATTTTTATACAATTTATAATTGTATTTAAAATTTAATTAATTATTTTATTTATTTGTATAAATAAATAAATATTGTAATAATTAAAGGGTAACTTTGATGGCGACTATTACATATTAATATTCAGTTTATTTTGGTTATTGTAATTATATTTTATTTGAAATTAACAGCTATATCTATAACTGGCCGAGTCTGGTTCGGATAACCACCAGCAAAATTACACACACACAAAACAACACAAAAGTTGAGCACAATTGGTTGTCTGCTTAAACAACAAATCAATTATTTATTTATTGTATTTGTTGCATTTGAATTTTGTATTTGTGTGCGGCTGGCAAATTTTAGCTTTTGTTTAAGCCTTTGTTTAAATTATTCAACTCGTTGGGCATCCGATTCATACCAAATTTGCTCATTTCCCAATTTCCCAATTTATTTGTGCACTTTTTTACACATTGACCAAATAATTTGCACACAATTTAAATATGAATTTATATTTTTTTCGGCTCTTTAAATTCGAAATAAATTTAAGGCCAGTCTGAAAATTGCAGATTTCGGCAAGGTCATTATTAAATAATAAATGAAATTAGCTTATCTCTGTCTCCTTTTCTCTCAGTTTATCTTATTATAATCTATCTCTCTCATTTGAAATTATCAAAGCTAAAGTGTTATTAGTTATGGTCAGGCGAGAATTGGAATGATACAATTAGAGCGGAATCATAAAGCAAATCCCAATTAAATTTGTAATTTTATATTTTAATTCTAATCAAGTCACATGATTAGCTATTAATGCAATAAGTATACAGTATAAATTTTATATTGCAAGCGGAAGCTTAAAACAAATAAATTGAACATAAATTGTAGAATTATCAGTCTTACAATACAGACATAAATAGGAAATACATTTCTTTATTTTATTTTCTACTTGGAAGTCAATAACTTTATGAACCAATAAATAATTCCTGTCGCTCCAGAAATGTCTTTCATCGGCTATTCTTTGTTTATTATTTATTTTATTTTATAAATTTATTCTGCATAAACAAATCAACTCGACTTTCTATGGAAACCAATGCGCACCAACTAAAAACAATTAAACAAGTAGTACAAGTTATTCCCCCCTCACTGTATTACGATAGATTGTTGGAATATAACTTGTTTAATTCTTTGGGCAAATTCAAATCAATAGCCAAACAATAAATGGAGGCAAGTGCCATTTACAGGACACACAGGACTGTCGGGAGTTTCGGACTGTCGGACTGGTTTGTCCTCCTGGCGAAAGCCGCATGAAAGCAATGCTGACAGTAGAAATAATTTATGCCTTTGTTATAAAATGCGCACCTGCTTTTGGCCCTTGCCACTTGCCACTTGGACTGAGTACAGCCCCTAGTTGGCTTTTTACCAGGCAGCAAGAAGACAAACGCCATTAAAGCCAAAGAACTGGAACTGAATGAAGTCGGACTGGAGAGGAGGGAAGATGAGGAAGAGGAGGAGGAAGCGGGCGGAGCATGTTGAGGCGGCCCAATGACTACACTGATAAAATAAATGTTCTTAAATCAAGATTTGGGTATCAGAAGTAAGAATTTTGTTCTAAAAAATTCGTCGAGAACATAAAATTCTTAAATTTAGAAAACACATCTTGATTTTAAGAACCTTTTAAATAAGAATAAGTTCTTAATTTAAGACCAAACGGTCTTAAATTCTCAAACCAAAAATAAAAAAATAAAGCAGGTGTTTTAAACTTTAAACTTAGTTTTTTTTTATATTTACACTTTATTTGGATTATGTCTTTTCCTCGGCTAGAGCGGGCTTCGATCCCTCGACTTGTTACCAAACTAAAGCTGCGACTCTAACCGGACCGCCACGGTGTCATTATTGTCTCCTTATTAAATATGAAATATTTATATTTTCTTATTAATTTAAGATTTTTAATTCTTATATTAAGAACTGCGAATTTTTTGATTAATATTTTTAGTTTTATTATTTTGGTCTTAAAATGGTTTTATTTTATGAACAAAATATTTAAGATGAATGTTCTTGATTTTAAAAGTTGTTCTTTTTTTCAGTGTATGAGTAAGAGTCGTTGACAAAAGACCGGGGCAACAGGGACGAATTGGCAATGTGCTGGCTGCTGTTGCTGCTGCTTGTCATTAGTCAGCCAGGATAAGCAAAAGGACATGGCCATAAAAAGGGCAAAGCCAAAAGACAGAAAAAGCGAGTGAGAGAGAGATTGAGTAGGAAGAGCAACTATAAGGTGTGTCCTGTGAATGAATTGCTGAGTAACCAATAATGAAGTAAACTGTGCAAGAGTCCTGTGAATGTGTCATTGTGGCAGGACGAACGACTAAACGACTAAACGAAGTAACTGAACGGAACCTAGAGAGCCGAGCACAATTCACTGTCAGTTGCATTGTTTTGACCTGATTTACATGCCGATCCCAGCAAGCTCTGGGCTCAAGCCGATATTAGAAATGGCCAAGAGTTCGTACTGTGGACATTTATAAATTACAATAGAACTCTGGCTGGCTGGCTGGCTTGCTGGCGCCTGTTTCCTGGCAAGACAGCCAGACGGCAGACGGCAGATGATGACAGGGCCAAAACAAAGGCCAACGTTAATGAGCCAAGAGAATGGCGCGAGCTGTAACAAACGCTGAGAAAATAGACCGGGCAAATTGTAAGAAAGCAGAACTGTGTCACAATGTTTTGACACAGAGAAGGAGAGACAGACAGAAAGAGATATAGAGAGAGAGAGAGAAAGGAAGAAGGCAACAGGACGCAGGACAACCGCCAGTCCATGTAGCTAGTTAAGCAGGCGAAAGACAAAGTTGATAAAATTAGATTTGTATGGTAAATAGTTTCGTAGCAGTTGTGGCATGCCCCATTCTCCATTCCTCCTGCCTCATGCCACGCTTCCGCAGGGGCCAAAAGTTTAATAAATGTATAAAATTAATTAGCCAGTTGAATGTTCATTAACAGCTGGCGAGACAACAACAACAATAACAACAACTGACAACTGTGTTAGCCACGGCTTTAAGCCCGGTCGGAACTTTTGATCATCGCAATTGGAAATGGCAACGGGGTTCTGGCCAACTTCTAACTCATACACTCATCATCATTCATTTTCCCTTCCTCTCCTCTCATTTTCCTGACATTATTTTCACACCTCCCGCGTGTGTTTCCCAAAAAATGTTGAAACTCCCGCTGAGAGTTTTTCGACTCTGAAAAAAAGCAGAAAGTGAAAACCAGTAAATGTTGACTGACCTTTAACAATGGCCCAAGCCACGTGAGTTCTCCGTCTACTAAAGGTTTCCTTCCCCTCTTTCTTTTCTTTCGGTTATTGTTTTTTTTGTTCGTATTGTTGTTAATGTTGCAGTGGTTGCAACGTTGACCACAAAAGTGCCGGACTGCAGGAAATGAAATCAAAATTATTTTTGGGCATTGTGGTAGAGTAATTGGTTTTTCACTCAAATTTCATTACACATTTAAGAGAGAAGAGTGCCCTACTGTGAAGGATATTGAATGGAAATATTGAAGAACAACAGATCTTGAGAGCGTATAAAAATGAAACAAAAACAATTCGATACATATAATAAGTATGGGATAAATATTTGGAAACTCATGTAAATTATGTAAAGACTTATTGTCAATTATAATAACTCAAAGAATAGTATATGGTATGCAAATATTTGAAAAGAGAAAAGGCGAATTCAGATTCGTTGAGGTTTACTTTTTTTTTAATTTATTTATTTTACGTCAACTAAAAGCAGTCGACAGGTAGAACAAAAATTAATTAAATCTTATAACTAAAATGTAAAATTAAAAATTGATTTATATTATAATACATTTTTATTTTTAACTGAAAATATAGTACAAAATTTAAGGTATTCAAAAATTAATTAATTGATCCAACATTTGTTGCAAGATAATACCACTTTTACTGTTTTTTAAAAGATTCAAAAAATTATGGTAACCAAAGTTTTAATAAATAATTAAAGCTCTAATTAAAAAATTCTGGAAATATAATTTTATGTGCATAAATGTCAACAATAAAATAACAAGAAACTAAATATTCTCTAAAAATCATTTTGATTTTGCTTTAAAATGAAATTAAATTTCACTTTAACAGATTTCAAGTTCAATTTAGTGAAATTCGAGTTACTTGACAAAGAATTAAAATTACATGTAGCTTCATAGATATTTTCAATAAAACGTGATGTACATTCAATTGGCTTCCTTCCATCGAATATATCTATAGAATTTTCCAAATTCTCCACAGGCTTAGTACGTTGACAACAGAGCTCTGTCCTCTTCAAAAATTTAATTTATGTAATTCACAACCAACACTTTTCGCCATTGGCAGATGTAATTGAAAATCGAGTGTAAGTATGTGTATGTGTATGTGTGAGCATTTACAACACTTGAAGCTATTTGGCAGTCAAAGACAGTCAAATGCTAGCGAACAAAAAAGTCGAAAAATGTTGGAAAAATTAAAAAACGAATGCAGAGAGTTATTGAAATTAAACATCAAATGTCAGCAGCAGGCAAAAAAAAGAAATCGAAGGCCAAGGCACGCACAAAAGCGCAAAAGTCCTGCCACATGCATCAGAGTAGAAAAAGGAATAAGAATTGAACCAAAAAAATGGCTGCCACTTGGCTGACAAGTTGCAAAAGAGCAAAGAATTTTGAATGCGGAATGGAAAACTGGAAGCTTTTGGCAAAAATAAAGTCGATGCAAGCGCCGCTGAAGACAATTGCCCCGGCAAATGAAATCAAGCACAAGGATCAGGGACAAGGAACAGGGCAGGAAGAAGGACTGTCGCCGGAGCAGGAATCACTAAATACGAGTACGACGACAAGGGCTGCACACAAATACAATTTACATGCGTACGTGTGACAGGACAGGGTAACCAAAGCATACGAAACGAGGGGGGATTGGGATCTGTAACATGTCCTTAGGATATTTGTATGCAAACAGGCACAATGCGCTGAAATCGATATGCGGGCGCGTTGTCATTTAAGGACGCGCCAAAGAAGCTGCAGCTGGTTGTAGTCTATACTCTGTAGTCTGTAGTCTGACTCAGGCTGAGTCCTCATCTCCAACTGCCAGTTGACAGCCATGTGCATCAGCCCAATGAAATGAAAAATAGTGCGAAGACGGCCCAAGACAACGACAGAGCCTGCAGCAATAAGCCTGAGGCAACTACAGCAGTGAAACATTGAGAGACAGATCTCAGATATGGCCATAAACCGTATCAATGCGAGGGATGGACACGAGTCTTATTTTAGGCATAAAGTAAAAATGAAATAAATAACATATTTTCAAGAGATATTGCTATACACTTTCTATTTGAAGTATTAAATAACAATTGAATAAAATAAGAATTTTAATTAAAGTTGAAGAATAATATAATAGGAAGTATAAGAAAATCTGTATTATTAAATATTAATTAAATAAAATAAACAGTTTAATTAAAGTTTATAAATTAAATAATAGTAAGTATAAGAAAATCTATATTTAGAAATCAGTCAAACATTTCAAAAGTGAATTCTATAAATGATTGGAATTTTAAGAACAATTCCTTCTAAGAACAATTCCATCTTATGAATAACAGTTCATACTGAATTTATTTAAATTTTAAAATTAAACAAACATCTTAATTAATATTTAGGAATACAATAATAGGGAGTTTAAGACGATTTATAGTAAGAAAAGAGAAAACATTTCTAAAGATATCCTTAAGAATGACCAGCATATTCTGATATAAATAAATCAATGAAAATAATTTATTAAAATTAGGCATTATACCAGAACAGTAAAGTAAGTGATATTTCCATAAATTTAAAACAATTGCAGACTTATTACTTAAAAAAAATATAGAATTTTTACTTTATCTTTTAAATTTTTGGTATGTTGTTATGTATGAAATATGTTCTCTTCTCTCTGAAATTGTGACTTGCTTCGCTTTGTGGCAAGCACCCAGCCCTGGTGGCATGCAAAATTGTGGCAGGGTGATGCTTTTGATTATATCTTGCCGCTTGATGCTTGACGCTGTTGCTTGATTTGTTTTGCACACATTACCGACTGATTGTCTATGCCATGTCCTCGCTCGAGTGCGTATGACATTGCAGCCAGGAGTCGAGTACTCGATACCCCAAACTTGAATAACGTATACGAATACGAATACGATGTGAGTACCCATTACCCAGTTGTTGTTGTACCTGTATGAATATGGTATGAATATATATCCGGTTCGAAAGACACTCGATATTTAGTTGTCGGTCGATGCGTTTCCAAATCCTTTTGTCTCAATCATACAGATCATTGGGTGTTTAATAAAAAACACTTTTTTTAAATAATGATATTTTATTAAAAATATATTGCGCATTTGCGCGTGTAACTTCATTTAGTTTTCTTATTATCTTATTGCGTCGTTGTGCGCATCTTATTTCTTCCACTTCTTTTTAATTATACATGCCAACTTGCTACAAAATCAAAATACCAAACTTATAACTATCGATTTCGATAAATCGCTCTTAAAAATGTTAAATGACTTTAAATTAACATAATAATTTTTCATTATCGATATAATATCGAATGCAATTCAATACTTTTTTCAAC